>CM072895.1:22976464-24176464 GCA_037013685.1 Acridotheres tristis
AATGTCTTGTTAAGAATATGCCAGACAGTTGCTGTCACTTTAGGCAGAACTCCCAAGAGATGTTCTACTTCAGTCTTTCTCCAAAACTTTCTATTTGCATTCAGTTCCCACCATCTCTGAGATTTAAATCTTCAAAAGCATTTCATGCCCCATAATGTACCAATAAACTTCCGTACTGACCTAGGCAGACACAAAAAAAGACAGCATGCTTCTCACATCTGTTAAGACAACATTGAAGAAACCAACAAAGACTTTATTGACCAAAATATCCCAGCTTACAATGAGTGAGCCCAGCACACATCAGTTTCTCCAGTGAGCAAGACTTCCCAGGAGGTCCTTGTTCTCTCCCACTGCAACCTCCTCAGTACTGCTCCATCACTGTACGCCAGGGCACTACACCCAGCCAAAAAACTCGTCTGAATTGTTAAAAAAAAAACTCAAAAAACAACTTGATCATTTCTTTCTAATTACTTACAGATTCAGTTCAAAACCAAAACCAAACAGACAGATGGATTGAAACAATTTAGAGATTCCAATAAGCAGTTAAGAGTGGAGTCAGACGGGTTTTTCCTAACTGGGCTTTTCTGTTGAAGAAATCACATCACACATTTCTAAAAATGTTCAGCTAGGTTCCTTCAGTGAGGATTCCTAACCTATAAAACTAAGCTCACCAGGTTGAGAGAGAACATTAAGTGGACTAACAGCCAGCTCCAAGATGAGAAACAGCAGCAGAAAAGTTATTTTCTTGGAGAAGTTACCAGTGAAATCCCAAAGGAAACGACACTGTTCAATGCATATAATGCTGCAATAAAGTTTCTTGAGATTCCCAATTTATCCAGATAACTAGCTGAAAATAAAACTGCAAAGCCTTGCAGAAGATTCCCTTAGATTTTCACCCTAGTACTCAATACTAGCATCTCAAGGTTAGCAATCCAAAACTTAATGGGAAACACCACCCTAAAGACTGTGAATCGTTGTTTTTAAAATTAGCTATTACCACACAGGAAAAGACTTACAAAACACCATTGAAAAACTTCCATGAAAAGTTAAACTGATTGGTCAGTTACCACCAAAAAGCAAGTCAGACATTTGTAGGAAAAGCAACTGAATGAAACAGAAAACAAAATGTTTCATTACTTAAGTATATTGTGTGTATACTCAATATTGGACAGGGCTCTGAGCTCTCAGTTTGAGGGGAATACAGGCAAACAAGGTAACAGCAGAATAGCAACGCTGACCAGAGATATGCTTCCATATAAGAAGAGACTCAATAAATCACTGCTCTTCAGCTTTGGGAATGCCAAAACAAATAAGAAACACCACCCCACAAAAACCCCAAAAAGTAAGGGATGTATACGCTGCCTTCACTTTATGGCTTGTCAGGTCTAGTCAGAGATTAATGCTTTTCTCTATTTAGATGCTAAAATGCTCCCACCATTCTACTCTCACAGAAGTTCTGGAACTTTAGAGTCTACTGCCTCAGACTGCTAATCCATATTTTTCTATCTTCCTCCATAATTCCTTTTACAATGTGGAAGCAGTTTGGGAGTAATATGTGCACTCCAAAACATCCTCGTGATGTAAGGGAGTACAGTGTTTTAACCTCAGATAAAAGCTCTGATGGAGCTTTCAGGCACCGCATTCCAAACAGCAAATGAGTTTCTGAGGTGGACGACTGTAGCTAGCAGGAATTGATTATTGATTCCTAGTGTACCTCAGGAATCAATAGAAGGTTCAGTCCAGTGTTGACCAACACCATCATTAATCATCTGGATAATGGGGCCAAGTGTGATCTCAGTAAGTTTGCTGATGACACAAACTGGGAGGACTGGCTGATGCACCAGGGGGTCACAATGTCATCCCAGGGGACCCTGACAGGCTGCACAAATGGGCTGACAGGACCCTCACACAATTCAACACAGGGAAGTGGGAAGCTCCACATGTAACCCCAAAATGCACCAGGAACACTGGGCACTGACCTGCTGTGAACCAGCTGCACAGGCCAGACCTGGGGGTGCCACTGGACACCAAGGTGAACACGGGCCAGCAATGGAGCCAGGGGTGGACAGTGATGTCCTGGGCTGCATTTGGGGGAGTGGTGCCAGGAGGAGGAGGGAGATGATCCTTCCCCTCTACTCAGCACTGGTGGGAGCACAGCTGGAGTGCTGCATCCAGCTCTGGGCCACCCTACACAGACACACTGGAGAAGGCGACCAGGGCTCTGCAGCACAGATCACAGGGGGAAAGGCTGACAGCACTGGCAACATCCAGCCTACAGAAGAGAAGATTCAAGGGGAATCTCATCAATGAGCTCAAATTCCTGAAAAACACATGTCAAAATACAGAGTCAGCCTTTCTTCAGTGGTGCCCTGTGACAGGACAAGAGGTGATGGGCACAGGCTGAAACACAGAAGATTTCATCTGAACATCACGAAAGATTTTTTCACTGTGAGGGTGACAGTGAAAGGGAGGTGGTAGAATTGAAACCTGATGCCTAGTTTTAACAGGTAATGACAAATTCATATAGTACCACTGTCAGAAGGTGTAAGAATAGGTGAAGATAAGAGTCTGAAATAAATATGATACTTTGGATACAATTTTGAAACAGTGTTTAACAACTCAACATTTCTTAAGGAAACAACTGTATTCCTCTTGGCCTCCTCCTCACACTACAACTCCCAACTCCCCAAAGTCAGTGAAGCAGCATGAGGCAAAAATTAAACCTAATTATTTTCTACAGAATACTGGACTGATATAAAATTCATTTCAAGATCATGAGAATACATTCTATCTGTTTACAGTTTCATTGTTACCACAAGAAACAATGTTATCCCATGCTCTATTTAAGAAATGAGTTACAGTTGAAAAAATCCCAGATACGTACCTGTGGCTGAAATGGTGGAGCAGTAGGCCCCTGCATCCCTTGTGACTGTTCATCCATTCTATCACACAACAATGTCCCTTATGCCCTGAAAAGAAAAATACAGTCATTACGCTGTAATTCAGTTGGTATTTATGATTAATGAACATCAGCAGAAGAACAAAGGAAATAATCTTCTCAACTGTATGCTTGAGTTTAGGAACATTTAACTAGTCTAGGTCTGCACTGTTTGGGGGAAGGAAGTTTTCCTATGTTTAGCTGTTCTATGAAATTAAATAAATCACTGTAGGCACCTGAATGTACTATTAAATAATATGAATTAAAACTACTTACACCACACAAATGACTGTCTGATAAAAGCTGCATCATCCCATTACTCCTCAGGGGCACCAACCACTTGTTTAACTATATGACTATCTGACCTACAGATAGCAGGGGAAATAGCAGATCAGCAGAAGAGTTAAATCAATGCAAATAAGCACTATGTGTGCTGCAGTTTTAACTGCAGATTTTAGGGAGTATGTAATAGCAGCGCCATCTAAACAGAAAAAAAGCTAAACACGTACACAATACATTCTGACAAACTAGTTAAGAGGCCTTTGGAATACCATGTTGGAAGCACAGCCTCCATTCCAAACTGTGAGCTTCTCATTCCCCATCAGTAAGATGGGAGGAAAGATGCCTGCCACATTACCAAGATAGATACACAAGGCTTTGACCAGTAATAAGAGTTGCAAAATGCACTGAATCATTAGTAGGAAAAGCAGGAGAGATAAAAATGCAAATGCTCATAAGATTTTTTTTTTCCTGAGTTAAGTGCATCCTTTCTTAGGCACCCCCATGGGGGAGCAGGTGCAGCAGCCAGTGTTACTGATGCCTACAAGGCCAAGCCCTGTCAGATGAAGACACAAACGTTCACTAGCAGCTTCGAATGCAAACAATGAAATAAGCTTTTATACAAGTAAGAGGCAAGGCCTCAACAACTTTTTCCTCACACAAGGATGAAGTATCCCTGCCTGTTACCTGGCCAAACTTGCCTTCCAAGGATCACGTGTCTGACGGAGATACTACCCCTTACTTTTCAATTTATTGTTTTCTTATTCCCTGCTCCAAATCCTGAATGTTCTAGAGACAGACCGACACAGAACATCTTTTCTGACACTATTCAATCTTTAACATAAGGAAATTTCCTGTAATAAATTTATTCTGCTAAACCTATGTGCCTCCACACACAAAGCTATTTACACTCCACACAGAATCCAATAGCTGTTAAAACACACAAATCTTCCCAGTAATTCTTCTAGGCTATTCAAAAGGTTAGAAAAAACTCTTAGAAAAGTTTTTCAAAGGCAATTGCAAAATATTCAAGAAATTAATGAATGGCTTGTGCTGGAAGCACTGTTGCCATTCTTACAGCATTGTTGTGGTAACATCACTAACAGACAAAGAGTCACCAAGCAGCTCTGCAGTTTCTCCCTGTGCTGCCCTTGTGTAGTAAGCAGTGGACAGCATACACAAACAAATCATTAGTGATCTGCTCTCCCTGGCCCATTGAAAGAAATCACCCACATGCCATCCCAGCTCCATCAGCAATTCCTGAAACCAAACCACAGCCACACTCCAGAGAAACCAAAGGTGCCCTCAGGCTTTGCCTTCCCATCCATCATACACTTCCATACAAATCAGACAGGTTGGGGCTTCCTGTTGTTTTGTATTATCTGTAACTGATTCAAAGACAAAGGAGATCCACAAAAAGCAATTCCAGGCAGGTCAACAGAATTTTTTTAAAAGTCAAATTATCAAACTACAGTGAGAAGCAGAGAAGAGGAGGTAGGAATTGCCAAGATTTCCAAGACTGTCAGAATGACCATGCTGAGAAAGGGGAAGTCAGCTGCCAGAGACAGTGCACACCACTGACCAGGCAATCTTTCAGCCAGCACTAGGACACCAATATCAACACTTTTTCCAAGTTCCAAAACATCTCCCATGCAACATCGCCTCCAAGGCAAGAACTCATAACACAACAGCACTGAAAATTAAACTGTTGTCACAAAACTTCAACTAAATTCGTCGGGTAGATTCACAGGGGTTGATGCATTTGCAACAAATCCTAGGGGAGGAATATGCAGTAAACTTAAGCAATCTCCTGCTAATTTCTTGTTGTAGAGATCTTTCTATCACTCCTAAGAAGGCAGCAATTTTTTTCTGAAGTGCTGTTTCAAAGAGTCTTTATATGAACTTAACTCTCTTCAATAGCATCAATACTTCTACTGAAAGTTTTGCCATGTTTTACTAATAGGTTTCAAAATTCAAGATTTTGATCATGTAATGCATCAACAGGTAGTTCCTACAGATCAAACATTTCCTTCAAATTGCCAAGTTAAAAGAAGTAAATAAAAAAACCTTTACCCTCTATTGCAAATATATACCCAACATTAATGAAATCCAAACTGAAATGTTTAGATGATGTATGTTGAGTCAAAATATATAACCCATTCATCCTGTCTGAACAGTCAGAGGCACTGAAAGTGTTCAGAAATTTGTCCTTCTATTAGTTGTTAAATTTGGGAAAATATTAGAAATGGGAGAAGTCATTACTACCACTGCCAGTCATTCTGCCTCTGTGGCTTGTTTTTATAATAAAAGCAAGCAAACCAAAGAGATAAAAATATTCTACCATACAAAGCACAGAAGGCTTATTAACAAGTGGATTTGCTGTTCCCTTTGCAGAAAGGCAAAGAGAAGTATTTTATGTCTATACATGAAAGTTTTTAAAATTTTTTAATTTTTCGTCTTTGAAGGCTGCATGATAGATTAACATTTTAGATAATTGTGCCATTTTGATCATACAAAAATCACAAAGATGCAAAAGAATGCCAAGGATGCAAAGTAAATCTTTTGTACTATAAAATATAACACAAGTAAGAATTGGATTTTGTTGCTTGAAGACTGTTTTCACTGTCAGGCATGCCTTTCACCTTATATATTAGAAGTCAAAACATAGCACCGTAATATTGTTAAATCCTTAAATTTCAATTGAGGCAATAGTTGTCTCTTCCAAAGATGGTTTTCAAGTTCCAATTTACAGTGACATGACACTAAAAATACTCCAGAGTCCATGCTTGTTTAAAATTGAAATGCAAATACAAAACAAATACTTTAAACAAATAACACAGTGACCACTTTCTGCAAATCCATCACCCTGATAAAGGTTCACAAAAAAAGAAGCAAGAGGCGAGGTGAGGCAAGTCTATAACAGCACTCTCCAAAACCTCCAAATATAACTCATGTTTTTCAATACACTCAAACTGATCACATGAGGGGAAAGGACTCCTTGCCTTCAGCACACCCCTTGCAAGAAAAAGGAACTTTCTGAATCATTTATCGTGTAAACATGATGTGTACCATTTTGATGAAGATCATTTGGATTTGGACAACCTTCACAGAATATGGATCACACAAATATACACTAAATCTTATACTCTGGTTATGACTGCTAACTTTATAATTAGGGTTAATTCTTCTGGTTTAATTACTAATGTTTTAAATCTTCAACTTTTTCAGCTGATCAAAACAGTAGGTGGCACCTACTCATGAATGAACTTCCGGGGGATACAGGCAATAGGAACAATTTTTCATTTGGGATCACAAGGGCACAGCAACTCCTCTTACTCCACAAGGCAGAAAAGGAGCCCTCACCAGTTAAGTCAGACCACCAAACTCCAATGCCTGAAACAGGAGTAACACCTTTTCCTTCCTTCACAAACAGGCATCACTGTCCTCATTCACCTCCTCAGTGGCCACCTGCCAGAGCTCTGGGGTATCTGCCCACACATCTGAAGATTATGCAGATACAAAGCAGCCCAAGAGGCAAGAGCACACTCCTACACACCAAGCTCCCATCCCACAGGCAGACTCAGCCTTCCAGGTGCTTTCCAGCAGCCTGCCAGAGCAGAGGCAGCACTACCCACGGCTGTCAGTGCAGCAGGGCAGAGGAGCCACTCCTGAACAGGAGCCAGAGCTCATCGCTTTCATTTCACTCAGATGTATTTTAAAATAACATTTTAAAAACCCAAAAAACAAAGATACCTAGGAAAAACTTGAAATCCTTGTGACTTAAGTCTAACAACATGTATTTAAAAACATGATAAGACTATTTCAGGAGAAAAAGATTACATGCACTGCTTAATCACATGAAACATGCTTTTTAAGAACTAGTTTCATAGCTGCAAGTCCATAAAGTATTCACACTGAATTCACATGGTATTTAGGCAAAAATGTTCTTGCTTTAACAGATGGCAGCTCTACAACAAAAAAAATACGTTTTCCTGTACAAAACATCATTAATAGTCTCAATATACATGGTTTCTATTAGCTACTTGCTATGCACTTGTTTATCAATTTTGCATTTTAAGTGAGAACATAGAGTAATCAATGTCAAAGCAGAAACAGCTATACTTTAGGAAAAGAGCATATACTTAAAGAATGTTCAGAATGTTACAGTTCTGCTGAGAATCTAAGAAGCTCAGTCTTCTTTTTATTCCTGCAAAATAAAGCTGTAACTACTCCACATAATTGCTAACAGAGAAACACAGAGTTACACTGGTTCAGGATGTGCTGATCAGGGACACAGTCAATCTGGCTGTTCTCAAAGGATGGAATGTACTATGTTTACCTTTGGATTACACCATCAATTAAGGCAGATATTTTCAGTTTTTACTACAACCATTACTTTAGTTAGGTTATACACAAGGCTTTTCAGAAACAACTGTTTTTTGTAAATTACTTTCTTGTAAGTTTTGTGTAGATTCTTCAGTATCTAACGTGGATTTAAATGAAAAATTTCAGATCAACAAACTTCTCATTTATCTTTACTAAATTTAAAGATAAGGATCAGCCTCAGCTGAGGGATGAGGGGAGGAACCTAACAACACATATGAATACTATGTTTTCACATAACACAGGCTAAAGAAATATTCCCATTTGCTTGTATCACATGTTGAGTCTCAGCTACCCAAAAGCACAATTTAAACGTAGGTAGAACACTCAAGCAGTCACCCTGGTTGAACCTAAAAAAAGCAGAGCGCTGTGGAAAGAAGGGTTTAGATTTCCAAATGCCTTCCTGAAGAGCCGCCACACAGTCCCGCAGCCCACCGCAGCAGTGCTAATCCCAGCAGCGTGTGCCAGGCAGCCCAGGCGTGCCAGCCTGATCCCAGCGCTGCTCTCTGGCACCTGCAGTCACACTGACATACCCTCCCGGCTCCAAAGCCACAGACCTGGTGGGAGGAGACAAATTTCAGACCCAGCAATAACAGCCTGGTCCTTCAGCTTGATGTGAGCAGGGTAAAAAACAGCCACAGAACTGGTTTATAAGGCAGACTGTCTTAAGTTATTCTTTACCTCTTTAAGGCAAAAACTTGGCCACTGGAGGGGACTGGTTTGGTGGTCAAACAGCCCACACTTTGTCAGGTCATCAACACTGATCAACACTCTTCAGCATCCACTCAATGCTGGCAACCTGGGGGCAAGCTGCAGTTTATAATGTTTATATTTACATATATTTTTATATGCATGCATTAATAATGCAAAACACATTTAAGCTGACACCCACTTGAAGTCAGTCTACCAAGACTAACTGACAAGGGACAAAGCAAACTCAGTACTGGAAGACCAAGTTAGCCATTATCACAATAAAATGTCACATATGCCTATTAGTATACATACATATATATAAACCTTATATATATGCACACATCTGTACACACAGTTTCTGTATCTATACCTAAGTGTGCATGTACATAGAAAATCTCATTTTTACCACTGTCAGCTAATAGCAACTATTTGCTTCACATTGCCCAAAAAACCCAAAATGTCTTCTAAAGCAGGGAAAACACATACCCATTTGTCATATTCTCTGCAGAAGCATCCACATAAGACAGAAGCTGTATATGCAACTTTTAAAGTATTCCAAGTGATTCAGTATAGATCCATACACATCTATATTCAAGTAGGATTAGTTTTCATTTTAGAAGGAGTTTCTAAAAGCCAGATCAATACTCCCCACAGGATGCCAAGACACTCCTCCCCTCTGCAGGGACAGCCTTGAATCTGAACAATACAAATTCCCAGCAGTTGTTACTCCACAGGTAGATATTAACTGTCTAATTGGAAATACTGCATTTTTCAGCAAATTTATGTCCAAATTCCCTACTCGTGGGCAGACCAGTCAAAGCAGTCAAAAAACACATAGACAGTTTATCTGGGGTAAAGCTGGTTTTAGCAAGAGCAGGAGCAGTCATACACAAATAACCCTTTTAGAAGAAAGTAAGGGAATACACTAAGAGTTCATAAGCAATTTTCTCATCCATTTGGCCCGACTTACCAGGCTTATTTTCACTCCAACCCTGAAAACACACATGCCACTCACTGTCATTTCCTAGCTACTAAGAGTTTGCTCTGCCAGTGCTGTCTGACTAGAAGATGAAAGTCGAAGTTCTCCTGCTTCACAAGTCCCCTTCTATTCCTCTTTATTAGCACAATTTAAAAAGTTAGTTTGTTTACTTCTGCCTCTCCATTTCAATTATGTCACTCGAGTAGATTGCTTATCTTGCAAGGTACTCCCAAAGGGTTATACATGCACTGACTTGCCCTTTATTGACTGTTTATTATTTCTCACGAACTGAAAAAGAAACAGGAACTGAAACTGCATGAGCAGCAAGCTTCTACATTTTTCAGTTTATCAGATTTCTTTCAGGTGAATAGAAGCTAAATATTTCTTCATACTCAATAGCCAGTTATAAAGGGCATAGGTAGATCATCATAATGTCACAGTGAAAAGCACTGCAGAGAACAATGCACTGTATTTAACCATGATACCATCAAGAAAGCAAAGCCTCAGCCCACACCAGGCTGTGCTCCCGCCTCTGTAAGTGAGTGGTTCCAAGACAGTGGGAATGGATGATGTGATGCTGCCTCCCCTGCCTTCAGCCATGACTCCCAAACCCTCTTCCTTCCACTGGGGCTGCTACGGCTACCCAGACCACTGGTAAGCAAAGTGAAACACACTCCTCAAAGAAATGTCTCAGTATCTCAGAAAGCAGTGCAAGATATCCTACTGCAGGTGTTAGAAGCATATTTTCAAGCTGAAAAAAGTTATCTGTAATATACAATTCAGAATCTGCTAAAGTTTGCTACCCCAAAGATGAAAAAGTGAATGAAGCACTATAAAGAATCAGCAAAGAAACACTAGCCATGTTTAACAGGCTGTGAACCTCTGAGCAGCACTACCCTTGACTCCTCAAAGCAGTAAGTAATCCAGGATCCCTGGGTCCAGAAGCAAGGCAAGCAGCAGCCAGCAGACTCACCTCAGAGGCAAGCCAACACTCAAGTCTGCAGCTGTTTCTATGTTTTACATTAAAGCACCACTGTCTAAAAGATGCAAGACCCACGTGTGGCTGTGGAGCACTCTCAGTGACCAGCTGTACACCCAGCACTCTGAGTGCAGCCTGCTCCTCCAGTCCTGCTGTAAAGCTCACACACAGCCCACGTACCCAACACACAGCTCTGAATTTCACTCAGGGCACGGACTGGAAGTTCAGTGCTGCAAAGACAACTCCTTTTTTGGATTTGCTCTCAGATGAGGACAAAAAGGGTACAGAAGAAGGGCCTCTCCAGGGCAGAAGGCTATGTGTTTTCCCACCACAAGTTTTTACTTATTTTTAGAAGTAACTTTTAGTTCACCTGTGATACTTTTGCCTTCCAGCGATCAAAAAATAAATCAGTAATCTCGTAAACTCTGTACTCCAGCTACAGAAAATTGAAATGAACTGAGAAAGACTGGTTCATCAACACTTCACAGCACCTAATTCAAAAATCTCCCAAAGGCCTCAGCAACAATCAAATCTACGAGCTCTACAAGAACTTTTATGACATGGTAAAGTAATTCATCTGGTCCAACATAAATACAGCCATTAAATAAGACAGCAATAACTTTGTTATAAATCATTCCAAGCAGCTTAAAGAGGCCTGAATGCAGAGTCCCAAATGCCACATGATGCAAGCAGTCTACTTACTTTGTCACCTATAATCCAAAACAAAAGTCACTAATATCACAAGACTAACTAGGTGCAATCAGGTTTTAACATGATTGTTCACAGTATTTTCTTACAAATTCCTCTTTTAATGTGTTGTTTAAAATTTTATAACGAATTCCCTTGCATAAATAAGTGCTAGATGCCCAACAGGTTACAATAGCACTTGAAACACTGTTTCTGCTACAAAAATCACAACTGAATCACAGATATGTTTTACATGCCTGACACAAACACACATGAGTCTCTTCACCAAAGCAGCAACTCATTTTAACAGCATTGCTTCTCTGCAGCTTTTTAAACTAACCCGATAGGAAGAATCACTTTAATACTTATTAAGGAAACAAAGTGAGATTATGTACTTCAGTCTAGGGCTCAGCTCCTTCCCATGTGGCCAGGGAAGTCAAATGGTGATAAATACAGCAAATCAGTGTTCTAAAGGCTGCCCTTATCACCACTTTGGTATTTTGGTCAGTTATTTTCATCTCTGTTGCAAAGCACATGGAACACAGATAAACTGAACAAATTCTCTAGAAATGAGTCAGTTAATTCCTAAAACTACCCACAGTATTAACCTTCACAGGATAATCCCATCTTCTCCTAAATCCTACTTCCTGGGAATCAGGAAGGATTTTTGGATAAACACAAATAACAAAAAAAAAAAAAAAAAAAAATAAATAAATAAATAAATAAATAAAATACCCTTGAAGATAGAGAAGAAGTTACTGCAGTTGGACTTTTCCTAGGGGACTTTCCAATGTAAGGTGAACTCAACCAAGCATCCAGCACAGATGTTTGGAACAATATCAAACTTCAGAAGGCAGCAAGGCACTGCTAGTGATAAGCTGAATTTAGCATCAGTATAAAGGCAGAGAGTACTGCACTTAGTTTACTAAACATGGGGAGGGTGTATTTACGAACAAACTGCATCAGCAAATTGTCTCTGTGCACAAATACACAAGACTGTGTTTTGTGCAACTGAGCTCAACTCTTGCACAAAAAAATAAAGGCACAGAGGGGCTTATATGGCTCTGTTTTATACTTCAGAAGATACCACAGGTCACAGTAAAACGAGCAACTGACTTCCTGCACTCTATTTTTCATCTTTCTCATTTGTTCACAGGCCCTCTGACGAACTCTAAAATGTTTGATTTTTCTTTCTTCTTTTGAAATAAGCTTCCATAGTGAGGATGGGAATCTACTTATCTAATTCGTGTAGACCCTGGAAGACGCTGTGTTAAGTCCATAAAAAAAAGATTTTTGATTGAATAAATTTCCTTGATTAGTTCTCAATTGGCTTTTTTACTGCAATGACTAACTGGTATGTTGAATACAAGATATCTATGACAAAGGCACTATCTCCATCCTTACAGTGAACGATCTCTAAGTGTGCTTTGACAAGCCAACTACCCAAACATCAGGTATTTCTAAATATAGTATCTTCATGTTTTGCAATGGAAGAACAAGTGTTCTTAATATTATTCTTTCTTCCAGTATCAAAAATTTAAAAATAACAAACATGGCTTTAAGTTCTTACTTTAAAGCTGCCAGTCTTGCTAGTAAGTTTCCCTCTTTCCACAACACAACACAGTTTTCATTCCTCTGCCTAAGTTTTCCATAGGCCATGAACTAATGACTGTTTTCCACTGCATTTCATCTCTCTCAAGACAGTGCAAATCTGTAGTTTAAATACAGACATTTCTACAGCACTGCAACACTTGAGTTCTCTCCTAAACAGCCTGGAAAAAAAAACAACTTTTAAATTTCAGTCTTCCTGATTTAGCCAATCTGTGAATGTAACCATCCAATCTAATAATCCAAAGTGTGTATCTTATGCAATTTCTGCATCTCACGCTTGTAACACAACTTAATACAGGAAAATTACACAAAATTACTGTGCACATGCAACTTTTCCTGAAAAGTGATGCCACTGTCTCAATCTGAGAAAACACCTCTATGACTTCAAAAGGTGAAAAAAGTTACCATTAAGTTGGTGCAAGAAGAGAAAAAACATTTAGAAAGTTTTTATCTAGTAGCAAGAACTAAATATCTGTATAACTAATGAACACGCATCCCCTCATCATCTTTATCAGAAGTAGGGCGAGTAACTCAAGTAGTTTTACCATTCCAGTAGTGATGCCCCTGACAAAAAGCAAAGCCAATCAAAGCACACTGCGCTGGAAGAACAGCGTTCTGAACCATAAAACCACGCAGGTTCAGCTCGCAGGGACAGCGAGGGGAACTCGGGGCCAGCACTGGGACAGCCGAGCGCGGATGCTCGGTAAGGTGCAGGGGAGGACACTCGCTCCGCAGACGGAGAACGCCTCCGTTCCAGCGTCTCCCAGCGGGCCGGAGCTCCGGGCAGCCCCGCAGCAAACCGCGCTGCCCGGGGCGGAAGGGAGGGGCCCCGGCCGGGCACCGCCGGTGTGCCCCCGGGCAGAGACCGCCGGCGCCGCCGGACGGGGCCGCCCCCTCTCGCAAGCGGCAGGGCCGCGGCTCCCGGTGACGGCGCTGCTTTCACCCGCGGCCGTGTGAAATCCCCAGGCTGGGCTGTCCCGGGTGCATCTGCCGGACACCCACCCCAAGAGAGAGGAGGGCACGGGAGCCTGAAGGAAACCAAGGAAAACCGACAAGCAGTACCAGGGAAAGCAGCTCGGCAGGCACGCAAGGAGCCCGGCGCGGCAGAGGCAATGGGGGCCGGCCGGGCCGCAGGCGGCGAGGCCGCCGGGCAGGGTCCCTGACCGCCCGCTCCTCTAGCGGAGGCGGCGCGGCGGCCGCCACCGGGCGAAACGCCACCGAGCGCTCAGGGCGCCGCTCGCCCTGCCGGCACACGGCGGCTCGGCGCCTCTCCGGCCGCGGGGCAGGTGCCGGTGCCCCGGACGCGGCGCAGCCCGCGCCCGTCCCGCCCCAGCGCCGCGCACAAACTTTCTCGCTCCGGCCCCGCGCCGCTCCCTCCCCGCGCGGCGGGCGGAGCGGCAGCCGCCGCAGCCAATAGCGCCGCGCGCCGCAGCCCCGCGGCCAATGGGCGGCGGCGGGAGGCGGGACCGCCGGCACCGCGCGCGGGGGGAGCGCCCCGGCAGCGCCGGCTCGGCCGCCCGGACCCCCGGGACCCTCCGGCCCCGCCGCCGCCCGCGGCCCCGCCGCCGCCCCGCTCACCGGACAGCCTGGCTCCGCCTGCTCCTGCCGCGGGAAACCGAAACCGGCGGCCGCTCCTCCCCGGCTCCTCCGGTACCTCGAGCCCGGAGCCGCGCCGGCGGCGGGCGCCTAGCGGGGCTCCTGGCAGGCGGCGCGGGCACCGGCAGCAGCCCCGACCTGCTCTCCGCCCCCCGCCGCTCCTGCCAGGCCCGTAAACATCCCGGCATCCCCGAGGATGGGGCGGAGCGGCCGCCGGGCCCCGCCTCGCCCCGCTCCCCCCGCCCGGCCGGAGGCGCGGTGTCCGCCGGGGCGGCCGCGGCCGGTCCCGGACGGGTCCGGGTGTGTCGGGGGAGCTCTCGGCTCCCCTGGAAGCGGCGGAGTGGTGAGCGTGGTAGGACCGGGAGTGCCCGTCCCGGTGTTGGTGCCATGAGGCACAGCGGGGCACGGGCACTGCCGTAACGCGGCGGGCACGGGAAGCGCCGCTCGCCCCGGGCCGAAGTGGGAGCGGGAGCGGGAGCGGGAGGAACCAGCTCCGGCCTCTGGAGCAGGGACTGGCCCCTCTGCTCTAAGGCTTGGCTTCTTTGTGTATAAGTTGTGATACTCAATCTGCGAGACACTCGATATTAGCTGCGTACATCAGCTGGAAGTGACACAAACTCCTTTTTGCTACAGTGGGAGAAATAAAAGTGACTCTTGGTGAGTCCTGTTCCACCAGCTTCTACTTTGCAATAGCACTGGCTTTAAGTAGATAAAAAATACCGACTTCCAGAATACTACTGTTTTTCAGGTTCCTGAAAGTTTACCCTGCTTCAGTGCAGGGAAAATAATTACCTACACAGAAGAGAAGCCTTAAGAACCAATGATGGGGAAAAAGTATGAAAGCGGACCAGTTTCCCTAGTAAGGTTACAGACTACTGTGATCAAGTAACTTTTTCCTCAGGTGTAGAAGCCCTCTGTAAAAGGCACTACAGTAATTAAAAAAAAAAAAAAACAGTAATTTAAAATTATATTGAATCAGATGTACTTGATTTTTCCAAAGCAAAACTTAAGTTCTCATAAGGTTGGAGGTTTTGCTGCAGTTTTTCCCTTGTAACAAGTAAAATAATACTTGATTTAAGCCTTGAAAAAGAAGTAGAAAATGGTCCAGTGTGTCTGGAAAAAATCTATTCACTTCCCTGTGTACAAAATTATATCTGTTTTTGAGGCAAACTTTAATATCTGTTCTGAGGCAAGCTTTGAGACAGCTGCAATGTCTCCAGTGATACAAAGTCTAATGAAATTTGAAAGGAAATTATTTTTGTTGGCTTTCATTTCTCCGATTTGTTAATCATTCTGCACATTTCCTCTGCATTAGCATTGGGGCATTCAATGCCACTGGCCAAGTACAGTGACAAGGTGACCACCCAGGCTGTGAAATCAGACATACCCGATGACCTTCCCCTTTGATGTGCATTTTGTATTTCTTTAGGGTAGTCCAAAAGAATTAATTGGAATTGTGATTAAGAATTTTATTATTTTATTTTATAAACTATCTTGCAAATGCAGTTTTTTGAACAAGATTTCCCTGGATTGTTTTCTTGTAGTAAGTGCAATACATCATGGCTCCCCACATACCAAAGAGTGAAAACTTGATAGGTCTGCCATACAATATTAAGAAGTTACTTTAAAGAATTACAATCAGCAATTCCACTGACTGGATTCCATCTCCAAAAATCTCTTCAGCCTCAACCAGAAATGGGGTTGTGTGAGGTAGTCACCTGTTTGTAAAACCTCTGATGTAAAAAGGAGAGATTGTTATTTGATGTGTAGCTGACCATAAAATACTGAGTCTTATCAGGGCTCATGTTTTCACAGGTAAAGGCAATAGTACTGTAATACCCAGCTATTGCTATTTTCTAGACTCTTAGATGGAAAATTAACAATTCACCACCTAGACTTCAGTTGCATTTGCAGGTTTCTCTACATTCATACATAAAAAGAGAATACCCAGGGCTTACTTGCCTTTTTTACAGTAGGTTTCTCACAGTCTTCCTTTGTTTAATCTGAGTGCATTTGAATTTTTTTTCTTTCGTCCTATTTTTGTACTCACTGCTCTTTCATTCTTTTTCTTTGATTTTCTCCATGCTGTTATTTCACTGTATAGTTCCATAATATTTTAACTTCTCTTTTTAGTCACCTGAATCCAATGGCTACTTTGGTCTGACATTACCAGCTGATGAAGCATCTCCTGTATGCCAATCTTACCTTTCTTAGAAGATGGTTGCTTCTATTTTATTCTTGGTGCTTGGGACTCAGAGAACCTAAAAATGAAGAGTCTGCTTTAGTTAATTAGTTCATCATCACTACCAGGCCAAAGGCTTTCATATAAATGTAACTACACTGCCCCCATTAATTTTAAATTTGCAACGTGACACAACTTCCACAGAAGATCCTTTTCAGACCTGGGTTGTTCAAATGTTTATTTATAGAAGGATGTTTTTCTTTGCTTTTCAATTGACATGTACAGTTAAATAAATTTGTCAAATATTCCCTGTAATGGAGACTTTATATCAAACGGAATCAGAAAGGCAGAAGAGACTCCAGAAGATCCAGTAGCCTTAGGGATTGTCAAGGAGCAGGCTCATCTCTGGCAAATGCTTCTCTCAGAGGCCAGAGGGGACACTGCCTAACCAGCTAGCAAAGGATTAGAGAAAATGGACAAAGACATGCTGGAATTAGGGATCTGTGAGGGACAACATGGCTTGTTCCCTAAGCCTTAGCAACTTCTGAAGGTGTTGGCAGCAAATGCTTTACACCTGGAATGGAACAGGCCAGAGACAGAAGGAACAAGGCCCTCACTATTTGTCAGTGGATGCTGCGCTTCATTAGCCTTGCTATTGTTAATCCATTTACATTTCAGCATTGGTTTTTAAAAGCTGCACCAATCTTTTTCTGATCATTGAAATCTGTGAATATCCATAAGCTATAAATATAGTTAAGAGTTCAAAAATACAAAAAATACCACATTATAACAAAGGGTATTATTTGGAATGGCAATGTTGCACTTGGATTGTCTTTGAAAACGGTGTCCTTTGTCGGGACTAAGCTGCTAGACTTGAAAGCACCTAGAGAGTGTTGGGTAACAATATAAAAATCAATCAGGAATTCAAACATTTAGCTCAACTCTCCAGATGGTTCCTTACTTGCTTCCACTGTTATCCAGGGCTCTGTACAGATGGAGATTCTTGAGATGTTCATTAACAGAGTAAACTGAAAAATACAGATTTGAAAAGTTTAAAACTTTCAGGCAGAAGAGGACAGTGGAGGATGGGAATAGATGTAATCTTTGAGGTCACAGAGATAGGAGCATAACATAACAGCTTCACTGGTTAACAATTCTTCAAGTTCTTCAAATCAGTAAAGTACAGGAAATTAATCAAAAGGAGCAACTGCTCTGCTCTAAGTCCTTGAAGCCTGAAAAGTCTCCCTCTGTCCTGGTACTTTGTTACTAACAGAAAAAAGGCTAGGGTAGCTGCCTGTGACATGGATGGGGAAATGAGAAAGGCTGTGAAGGCAGGAGTAAAGAGATCTCCATTATATTTGCACTGGATAAATATTATAGGGCTTTATGCAGAACTTAAGCTTTGACAACATAAATCATTAAATGGAGCAATCCAGGGGAGCTTGGAGAATTCCTGATTTGTATCAAGCAGGGCACTAGACCTTCTTCTGAATTTCTGTATCAAAGAACTATTTTAGAATTTTGATCATAATATATTCAAATTCAAAAACCTTGTAGAAGTGAAAAGGCCAAATAAACTTACCATAGCAATAGTAAATGTTGAAAAGAGGACTACATAAAATCAAGGAAGTTTGTTAAAAGTAAATTAGAAGGAAATGACCTGTATTAGAGTTTCTGAGGAAGTATCTATCATCTGTCAAAGCTAGTTAGAGGGTCTCCAAAAGACTAGCAGAGCACTACATGTGAATAAAGGAATTATTAAAAAGAAAAAGGAACTTCTAAAAAAAAAAGGGTGTTCAGATGAGAAAAACAGAAAATAGCAAAACCTCTGGCAAGCTACATGTAAAACTGTAAAAGGCAGACCAAAAGCATTTGAAGGAAAATGTTAGTAATGGTATAAAACTTTATTGTAAAACCTCTTCCAAACGCATCAGAAGCAGGAAGCCTGCAGGATAGAAAAACTGTTTGCTTATGTGGCTATTATGAGAGGTTCCTACAGGGACCCCCTTTATACTACAGAAACCTGTGAGAGTTTTTGGAAAGGTATGTGGAAACAGGGAGCTTGGATGATAGGAGATTGCTCTATTTCAGTAAAACTTCTTAACAAATCTTCACTAAAATTGCTTGAAGAAATTAACCTGCATTGCAGTACAAAGAAAGGGTCAGTACTGAGCTATATTATTATTATATTATAAGGGTCAGTACAGAGTTCCGTGCTATAAGTTTTCCTAAAATTTGGTTATATATATATATATATATATATATATATATATATAAAATCACAGTTAAATACAGTTCTTCAAAATTTTTCTTTGCACTAGCACACTTCTATTTTGATGTATTATCATAATACATGTGTTATTGTTTAACTGAAGAAAAAAAATATTTGTATATTTCCTGCAGTGAGCACAGTCAGCCTGACCTAGCTTACTGGTAATAAAGAAAACTACATTTTGGTGCAGGTTAATTGATCATAGGTTGATCTGTCCATCCAGACTCCCACTGCACTGCAGCCTGTTGAGCAGGTTTCAGGGCTTTTATACCTTGGTCCATCCACATCTTCCCTCAGCATGTCCTGGCATTCCCCATGTTCCTTGAGGGCAGGACTATCACCCTCATTTCACAATGTCACTAACAGAGTCCCCAGGCAGAGAGTTCCAGTGCAGTTTAGGGGTAGTTCTGCCATTCACACGTGATGGCAATGACTGTTCAAGAACCAGCGACATATTCATCTGTATTATGTCTCACCTTACTTCTTCCTGTTTAACAAATATTTGTTATAAACCCCAAACTGTTCTCAAGATTTTTTTTTTGCTAAGTCATCCTTTACATTTTTCTAAACGTCCAACCCATTTTAAACATTACCAATGAAACAGTTTCAGTAATTATGTGACTAATCAGTGATGGCAAGAAATTCCCTGTATGTATTTTTCCATTTTTCACCTCCTAAATTGATTACCCTGCTCTGAATGCCAGAATCTGAGTATTGGTACATTTTGCTAATGGTAGAAGCTATCTAACTTCTGCCTGTAATGATCCTTCATGCATGAAGTTCTTTCACAGAAGCATATTCATCTAAAAGAAATTCTTACAGAAGTGAGTAAGACTTTCAGCTTCCAAATAATTGTTCTGTTTGTCCAAGGTGGTAGTGTTTACGATATGACACAGGATTAGAAACTGCCTTCAAGTCTATAAACATGTACTTGCCAATAAAACCTGTAAACTGTATATCTGGTGTCACTGAAGTTCAGTCTCCTACCCAGGGTAAGTTGGTGTAGCTGCTCTGACTTCAGTGGAGTCATGCTGATTTACACAGCTGAAGACTTGGGCCTTAGCTGCTGGATCTGAGAATTTTAACAAATAAAAAAGAAAATTTAGTCAAGTTCATCCTTTCCTTCAGTAAGTTATAGCTGCTAACAATTGTGTCATGCTGGGACATTATTACTGCAGTATTGCAAAACAAAAATGCAGTATTATGAATGAAAATTCACAGCTATTACATTTTAAGCTAACTAAAGTAAATATCCATGCATATGGATCTATATGCAGAATCCCACTGGCTTCAGTGATGCCTCAAAAATGAGGATCTGGTATCTAAAAAAATCACTGAAACCTTAACCATACCTTTCATTTTCCTCTCCCACCTGACTAAATCCCTGGGTAAATCAGACATCCACACCAGTGTTGAAACTCTGGGATGTCCATAGAAGCACCTTACCTTACATAGTAACACAGGTAAAATTTAGAAGTTTGTTCAATAGATTTGGATTTTCTAGTGGAAAGTGATAGGTGAGATAAATGCATTTTTTTGTCTATTTAGCACACAAGTCAGTGAAGCCCCAGACCTCATGGAGGTGCATATTTGAATGTATTATGTTATCCACTGTCTCATTCCAGGTATACACCTGGCAGCTATTCCAAATACGCAGTTTAGGTCTTCTTACCTGATCTCAGGAAAATGTTCACTTTTGGGAAAAGGCAGCCCGAGGCTCATGATTAACTAAATACCATTTAGAGTTTACATTTAGTCCTGACATGAGACAAAAAGGTACATACATGTCATGTAGGCACTTTGCCCAGAGTCTAATAAGACTTTGACCAATATGTTCTCGATTCTATTGTTACTTGATAAATTTAATTCAAATCACTTTTTTTCATTCTTTCCATATAAGCTTGACCAAATTTCCTAATCTCTTCTTCCAACCTTTCAGATAGAAACAAAATGAAGATAAACCAGCATTTGTTCTGCTAGCATCCTTTCTCTCAGCCTGTGTCACAACTGATTAGAGTGCAATTCTTCCAAACAAGAATTGTCTTTCACCATGTCTTTGCACTTTGCCTGCTAGAATGGAGCCTATGCCTGTGCTGCAATGCAAATGAATAATAATTTATGGTGATGTTGGAATGGTGTTGACAGAAATGGAGCTAACGGCATGAGTGGGAAATAACTGCATTTCTCCTAAAAATAACAATTGTCAGTCAAAACAGCAAACTTAATTTCAGTGTTTAGCCTTTATTAGCTGAACCTTTAGAAAGAACATGATTTTCAGTGGCAATTCTGCTAGAAGGAGGAGTACAGAATTTTTCTACTGACTTCAGAGCCAGCTTGAGACAAGAAAAATGCACAGAACAAGTGAAATAAATATTGTTGGCATTTTACAATAAAATGGGGATGCATTTTATAGGTGGCTAGCAGCTGGTAGTTAAAGACAAGCTTAATAAAAGTAATCCTTTCCCTGTGCTTATTGAAATGTTTCATGTATCAGGAGGCCATGCAAAGGATTCACTACCAATCTCTTAACTTGCACTAAAACCCAGAGATGTCCACTTGAGTCATAGTTCCCAGTGCCAGTCCTGTTCTCTGCCTGCTACTGGAATTCAAAACCTCTGAGGGAATTAAAACTAACACATTAGTTCCTAATTAAATCCAAAAGGGTTGTGAAATGTAACCAAATAACTTTATAGTATTTCTTGGGAATATGATCTCAGGAGGATAAGAAAGGAGCAGTGGCTTTCAATTAATGTTTTTCCCTCTTCTCACACACAGGAAATGTCTGCAATGTTCTTTTGACCCCTTTTAATTTCTTCAAGGGGAGCATTTGACTCTTCAAGCTTCTTCCTACAAATATATTTTTTAAAGTTCCTGCAGGTTTGTAATAATTTAGTAGGATAAAGAAATACAGTCATTACTATAGCAGTCCTTTTTTCTTCAATTAGTATTTCTAATCACATTAGACATGTTTTCAGTATCCAGAGAGGATGCCTGATCCCTACAGCTATCGTGAACTATTAACTTTAATTAAAATTTACAAGTCTAATGTTGTTACATCTGCTAAAAGCATTAACTGCCATGTTAATTACCAAAATGTTAATGTTGCGTTAAAATATGAATGTTCCCTTTTGACAGTTCATCTGTGGTTTAATTATTTATTTTTGGTAGAATATCTTCTCAAAAAAAGAAAAAGGCATAAAAGCATAAATGCTGACTGAAATAATGAGACATAATGGGAAAACTTCATCTAGGAAGAAAACTTAATACTTTAGAATACCAGTTGCTAGCAGAAATTCATTTGCATTCCTTGCTATGTCAAAAATAAATACATAGCACTTGTGTCATGTCTAAGATGTTATTTATAATTCCACCACATTCTTCTTCTTTTACTTTATAGGCATATATAATGTGCAGGACAAGTTCTTAAATCTCCATAGTTCAGCAGTGTCATTGTGTTGGTGCTACAATAGAAACTCCCCCTCCAAAAAAAATTTCAGGATTTCGTATCAAAAACTTGATTGGATTTCTGAAGGTTTCCCCATATAACTCATTTCAAAATAGATTCACCAAAGGAGATGTCTAGAACTCCATCCTGAAGTTACTGTACTCCTTATCCCAAGAGTACAGGATCAAAAGATTTTTTAAAAATCACTGCAATTAGTAACAAGCATAGCAGAGACTTTGCAGTGGCTCATCTAAAGTAAACAGAAATCACTGGTCAAAGTAAAGCTGTCTCTTGCTGTATTTCATGGTACAATACTCCTCTATCATGTTAGTCTTAGAGGGATTGTCACTGAATTTAATAAATGAGAAAGTTCTGACAAACCAATGTTAAATATAATTGTTACTTGTTTCTCTCATGTTGAATAATTATTTTAATAGCTGAAGTTAACAGTCTGCTAAGTAATTTATTAATGTGATTGTAACTAGGTACTGTTAGATTTTATGCCATACTCTATTTTTTAATTTTGCATGAAGCAACCTTAATTTTGCCTATAAATCTTCTATGATACACGTCAGAGGCACATTCCTCACTCTTTAACTCCGTTGAATGTTGGAAGTAGGCAGCTGTTTAGTAACAAGTGCATAATTGGGTTTGTGGGTGGAGGAAAGTACATTTTTAGAGATCAGATGTCCAGCTCACAGATTTAGATGGTTTATTAAGAAAACAAAAGTTTTAAATTCCCAAGTAAGACCACTGCAAGTTGTCAGTGGACTTTGAGCTAGCAGGGCAGCATGCATAACACCTCTTGCTTCACCACAGCCTGACCTCTTCTGATGTCCAGACTTTCTCTCCACTGTGGAATTAGTTCCAATCACAAACCAGAAATTTTCATATAACATATTTAGAGCTCTTCTTAGCAGTGAGTATTGAACCATGGTAATGGAATTCTAGATGAGAAGTTGGAAGTTTCATTCTGTTGTCTTTTCAAGTTAACATTGTAGGAGAGTGCTGCAATAAATCCTCATTTGTTTTCCACGAAGTTTGGAGAATTTGCCTCCAAATCCTTTCGCAGACCCTTTAATATAAAAGAGCTATTGAACAAACTGATCTGAAGCAGAGAAAAGCCCTGCAGTCTCCCAGATGTTCAGAGTCCAGATTAGTCAGGGTTTATGGAATATATCCACATACAACCCCACCTTCCCTCCCAAAAAGCCCCAAACAAACAAAAAACCTAACCCACATGTTCAAGCTCAGATGGCTGGTTATGTTCCATGAGCCCTACTGCAGGCACATTCAGCAGGACTGGTGATAAGATTTACTCTGGTGTGCTCTGATCCTGAGGCTTTTTAGAGTACTACTTCAAACAAAAAAGATTTCCATTTAAAAATAATAGTGGTTATTGTTTTGAAGAATGTAGCAAGTTGCTCAAGAAATGTTTTCTAATCGTCTGCCAGAAGGCAACCTATCTCCTGGGCTTTGTTTGCTTGTATAGATTTCATTGCCTGCAGCAAAATACTTCTTTAAGTCAAGTTTACAGAAACTTGTCTCTCTTGGGGAGATGAGTATCTTTCAAAGCTCATTATTTATTTGGGAATATTCAAGGACTCTAGAGAAGACAAGGAAATAATTCAAATGATTCATTTGCAATGAATCTGATACTAACTTTTGTGCTGCAGTGCTCTAGCTTACATAACTTCTTGCAAAGGTCTGTATTACCACCAGTCTTGGTGCATGGAATTCACCCCTCTCTTTCAGTGTCACAGTTTTTACAGCATGGGGAAATTAGTTAAGTTCTTTTCTAAGAAAAAAACAAAAAAAAACCAAAACCAAAACAAAACCACCAAAAAAACCCGCATTTTTTATCTGGTGGCTTGTGGCTGCTTGTTTGACTGTCATTGTAAAGCAGAGTGTGAAGGATAATCCTTTACAGCCACTGAGACACACACACAAGCCAGAAGCTTCCCTATTCATTTATCAATTATCAGAATCCTTTTATTTTGTGAAATGGAAATAAATAAATTAACCCCACTGTACCATGTCCACAGAATAGCTCTAGCAAAAATGTTGACATATTTTAATTGGGGCACGTGATTTATGCACCTTGAAGAACTTTACAGGTTTTGAGTTCATTATATGTAGGCACCTGTGGGTGTGTATATATAAAGTATTATATGTACAATAGAAATTAACAAATCAGAAGTAAATGTATTAAAAGTATTGTTTCAGGTCAGGGAATACTGAAAACAAGACCTTAAATTTCAAAAGTGAAATCTTGGCTCATTAAAGCTGAGGGAATTTTTAATTTATTTCTCTGTGACCCGTATTTTCCTTTAAAAACTTAATTTCCACCTAACATCTTGCTTTCTGCTCTAATTATTTATTCTTCTGCAATTACTCCAAGTAATATTATAGCAGTGGAAAAAAAAACCTGATAATTTGATGTTTAGCAGACATCTTCCATCAGTCATTTTTAGATCTGAAGCTTATGCAATTGGACTGTAATTTTGAAAAAACATAGCATCTGCTTAATGAGGCAGTGCTTTAATGTTTAGAAGTCTAGTCTTTAAGATTATTTAAAAAAAAATTTTTGTACATTTCTCATCTAAAACATTGAAAGCTTTGTATCATCTCCTCATGTGCCCTAAGCTTAGAGACTCTCAAGGCTATATGTGGGAGTAATGTCACCTTTTTTGTGTGGTCTCACTAGGGAACAGTGTTAATCGCTCTCCTACAAGCATCTTACACCCAGTATACTAAAAAATACTCCTGCTTTGCTCAAAACTTCTTATGAGATACTTCAAGGACACATAATCCATACATACAGTCCATTGACAATCTTCATAATGGGATACAGCAGCATTTAATGAAGCTGCATTGAAACAGGGCACTATTTTACTACCTGCAAACCAAACCTGTCAGTTAGGGTGTTGCTGTCATTTACTTATAGCAGATTTAATGTAGCATAATGCTCGTACATCTGCAGTGGTTTAGATAAACCTGCACATACAAACTTACTAGATGTCAAATACTTATTTTACAATATGCATACAAAAATAGGAGCATATATATTCTTACTAAATATTCTCATAAAATATCTAGAAATGTACCATTGCTTGTTCTATAAACTTCATCCCATCAATGATCCAACACACTCAAGACCATTCCTAGTGCCTTTGTTTCTTTTACCTAACCAATCTCCCCCATCTCTGGTGTATTCTTTTAATCCTACCTTATGCAAGGAAAGATGGAAATCTGGAGGGGTTTCCTTTGTAAGTGAAAAATGGAATAATAGTTTTGTTCCAGGTACTCCACAAACTACTCCTTCATCTGGCATGACACGACGGCTTAAATTGAATTTGGAGGCTTCATGGACTGCTCTTCCTGAAAAAATACAAGAAAATATGTATGAATGAAAACTTTGTTCCAGAATATCTAATTTACAGGAAGTCAGAGCAAGCCAACAATGATTTTCCTGCTCCTGTTGTCACTCACTTTTCACCTTTTTCCTAATAAAATAGTAATTTCAATTACACACAAGCTGGTGAATAAAATCTATACAGGTACACTGACTATCCCCTGCTGTTCACTCATGTTCAAAGCATGCAGTTGTTAACTCCTTAGTCCATCTGATTTCATAAAGGTTGCCAATTACATATTCAAAAAATGTTAGATCGACAAATGTAATTATTGTAGCCTATTAAAGCACTAAAATATGAGTTTAGATCTGTGGATCAATCCTTAATTAAGCAAACATCAAAGAGCAGAAAGCTGGAGGAATCAAACAGGGTACATTAATTTGCCCAGAAAAATACTTTCCTGTTGTCAGTATTTCCCACAAGTGAGAACAAGTTGTAAGTTCAGAAAAAAAAGTTGCACAGAAAATGCCCAGTCTCCCAGTAATACTTTTTGCAAAACTTAAACTAAGTAGGTAATTCAGTAGCAACATTAAAAGGGTGGAGGAACCATCCTAATGTTCAGCTTTTAAGTCTTCTGCAAGAATAGAATGAAAGGAGGGCAAAATTTTGGGCTGAAAATCTGATCATCCTAAGTAGATCCTAATTGTCAGTGTAAAGGACTGTGTACAGAGCCTTTAATAAAATTACATTGTTTTGAAGAAGTGTGGGATGCAGAAATACTGGTTTTTCCTTCTAATGATCTTCTAAGTTTCCTTTTCATACAGATTTGCTGTTACTGTAACAAAGTGAAACAGGACAAGTTTCTTCCTTTTGGAATGCTGCTTCCAAAACCCCACTCCAATACTCCTGAACCATAGCCACAGCCTTAATAAATTCCAGAGACCACTGGGAGCAAGATTTGGAAACATTTCAGCAGATGAACCACTTTCTCAGAACTGAAACCTTTGTTTCAAAAACACATTCAATACAAGCTGACTCACAGAAGGGCTGAAGTTAGAGCCTCCTTCTCTCTTTTCCAGACTCAGTCCAAAGAGAGAAAACTTGGAGAGAGAGAGAAAGGTTGGTGTAATGATCAGGATACAAATAAACAAAATATATAGGAAACATTGGTATGCATCTGCACAGATAGGAGAATAAAAAATTAGCATTCATTCAAAGCTGCTTCTGCTTCCTGACAGGTAATAATGATTGTTAATGGGACTGACATTTCCACTGTACAATCAAAACATATTCTTCAAAACCTATTGCATAATTAACATTACTTACACACAATTCACATCAAATAACATCAAATTAGAAAGACTTATGGGGCTAGTGAATAGCATCCTGAAAATCATCTTGTCCAGGTGTTGACTGAGCCCTGATAACACTTGCAGGGCTCTGCTGGGCTCTTGTCTCAGCCAGGCAAGTCCTCAGTATGTTCTGCCAGAGTAAAAGGCTGCACACGTGAACACAGGACTGACAGGAATGCTTTTCCTTCCTGCACATTGTCCTGACAAGGACAGTGATGGATTAGCCATACAGGAGGCATGTTCCTGCACTGTAATCCACATGAAATAGCAGGAGAGGCAGGAGCAAGGTTCATATCTTTACCCACCTGATTAATGGCTTGAATGCCCAAGATTAGGCAAGATTACAAAGGAGTTCAGATTCTTAATTTCTGTATATCTTTATTAAATCAGATACTTGATGCAAATTCTATTTTTCCTCTCAATAAGCTTCTCACTCATTTTCTAGAACAGAGACTGATCTATGCACAGATGTTTCCAGAAACACTGCACCTACTACATATAAACATGTCAGCTGTGTCCTCTTGCTCAGCCAGTGGAGTTAACCATGTGGCCTCTTCACTGAGCTAGAGACATGATGGTCTACAAGAGCTTCCCAAAGGAACAGGCAGGGAAAAACCTTATTACTTTTAGTGTGATGTTTTAGTCATTACATGAACATCATTTTGAGCTGCAGTGCCCAAAACACGAACTTGGGAGGTGCCTTCCCAACCTAAGAGAGGGGAAATTTGCAGACAACAACCCAATCATTTCCTGTTCTTGTCTTAGGAGAAACTGGACGTATTTTGGGGGGTTGTAGTGGAAGAAGGAGGGGGAAAGGAGGCTGCTACCAAGTAGTTGTTAAAAACATGCTAAATAAAAGCTCTAGATAAAAAAAAAAACCTCCTTCTACAGTCTTTGATGTTGCCAAACATTGATTGTGAATTGAACAAGAAAAAAAAAAAAAAAGCAAGCTGAAAATGTGCTGTCAGGACTTTTATAACACCAAGCTGCTTTTTTATGATTTTTTAATGCTCCAATGACAGATGTATGAAAATGAATGCAAAATGTAGAGAAGAAAGAATATAAAACCACAGTGTAGAAATTGCATATACAAAGAAGAAAGTATAATTTCCTAGCACTGACGACAGCATAAGCATGGAGTAACTTTCAGGAGAATTATTTTTGCAAAACACCAGTATGTTTCACATGCTTTGGTTTCTAATATGTCATTGTTAAATCAAAGAGTACTTTTTTTTTTTTTCCCCAGGCATGTAGAAGAGTTAAGAAGTATGAAACAAACTGTAACATTACCACTAAGGCTTTAAAAAAGAAAATAAAGTTACTTGTTTATATTATTCATCTAGATCACGCCAACAGATAAAATAGCCTACAGATTTCCAGGACAGTACATGAGCATGCACAAAATAAGGTAATTAAATCTTGCATCAAAGTTTATGTAAAGTGTAATTATATCTGGCATCTCATTTTTTTGCTTTTTGAGGATTTGTGCAGAAGATAGGTGGTACACAAGTCATATCTTCCTACTGAATCCGAGAAGGACTAAATTGCACTCCCTTTAGTCTTTGTTTCCACTTTCATTTTGCTTATCAGACACCAAACAGCTCAAGCTAAATTTTAGGAAAATTACATACTTATGCTTTCTTAGAGCTTGTCTCCAGAATGTTTGTCAAATCTACCTATAGTGGAATAATCCATGTCTGGATCACTCAGAAATAAAGGAAATTAATTAGGATTCCTAAATAGGAAATTACTTAGGATTTTGTTATTTTAAATACTGCATTTACATCACAGAAATAGATCTAAACATATGTTTTTATTTGGACTTCAACAATTCACCTTCCCCAAAAGAAATATCCCATGCATGCGACCTCAAGCTGCCACTGGCAAAAACCTGCAAGCAGGTCATAATCAGTTTGCCAAACTCCATCTCCTGGATATTGGGAATGAGAAGTAGGAGTAGCTAGAGTTCATCACAAGTATATTTCTCAAACATTTCTAAAATTAGAAGTAGTTGTATAAATTATAGCAAAGAAATTCTCAATAAGGTAGAAACTGAGGACGATTGAAAGAGGTTCATGCTACCATGAAGAGGAACAAACTTTTCTACTTCTACTTCCTTAGTTTCAAACTGTCAAGGAAAAAAGAATACTGAAATCTGTGGCCCAAGTTTACCTTCCTTAAAACTATCATTTAGTCTGTTTAACTAAAAAACCTTTTAAAAATTTAAGTAATTTTGATTTTTACTGGCAGTGAAATCCACTCTTACATACCTGTCAGCACTCCAGGCTACCTGAAAAACTTGGTGTAACAGCCCAGCCATAACAGCCACTTCATATCAGAACTGGGTATTTCCAAAGTGATTGAACAGGCTAAAATATAATCTAAGCCCAGAATGAAGCTAATAGAGTGACATCTCCATTTTTCCCACTTTCATTTGTGTTGTCTTGTATTTGCATTTTTAACACGAAAATAACTCCAAGGGGAAAATCCTCCATAATATATTCGCTGGCTGCCAAAAGAATAATTCTGAAAATTCTGTAATGAAAAGGATATGAATTCCAGAAGCAGTTTCTTGTAGTAACTGTCATAGGTTTCAGTGTGGTAAACACAAGCTTGGAAGTATTTAAGATCCACCTTTAATTATGTGCTGGATGTTTCTCTCCCATGGCATTTCTCTTGCTTTGGGAAGCCTGGATGGATGATGCAGTGGAAGTCTGTGATGGATCTCCCTGCCCAGGAGAGTCCCCTGCAGTAAAGGTTACTCCTGTCCCCTAAATCCCCCCAATTCTTTGTGATCAACAGCACTGCCCATACTCTTCACCACGGCTTGGGTGAGCAGTCCTCTATCTCTTGTCCTGTTCTGGTCTTTGGGAAGGGAGCTTTATACCATCCTGCCCCCAGATCAAACCTTCCTTCCAGGAATCATTTTGCTAAACAGAGGCAACTCCTTATGGATTCCCAGAAGAGAATAGGTGGGCTGGACCATAGCACAGAGATGCTCAAGAAGGTTTAAGCAAGCTGGATCAGCACTGGAAACTGCAAAGGATGCAGGCTGGCTGAGCTGCAAGGGCACTGGAAAGATTCAGTAGTTAATGACGTGTCGAGGCAGCCTGCCCAGGGCACTGTGCTGTGACAGGAGACAGAAGGACCCGGTCTGAGCTCTGAGCCTGAGCTGTTCACAACCACAAACACTTTGCCTCTTCTCCTCCTCTCCTCCTCTCCTGAATCTGCCTTGCTCATTTGATGGTGGGGATTTTTGTGGCAGCGAATGTTTATTTCACAGGTGAAATTCTTGATGTGCTGCAGCCAACAGTAAATCTCCAAGCTCTGGGCATTCCAAGTTTTAATTCTATGCATTCGTAAACTGTTTATCATGCCAAAGGCCCTATTTCAGTTTCTAGGTGAAAACAAATTATAGCTATAAAGGATCCATTAAATCATCATTTTAAAGCAAAGCAATGGAATCTTTCATAGATAGGAGGGTGTGTTTATTTATCAATATATTTGATTAAATCCCGGTTACCATAGAGAGGACAGCAATTTTTAATCATAAAAAAAGTACATGAAAAATTGATATAACATTTTTCCCTTATCCCCTGACTAGGCACACATCAGACAGACCAACAGCATTTATTGGAACTCAGACAGTGTGAGGCATTTGGAAGAGGGAGGAGAGAGGTTAGGAAAAAGGAAGAAAGGAAAGCAGATCACAAGTTTGGACAACATTTGAATAGTTTAGAATTGCTTTGAATACTGCATTCTGAGCTGTTGAGGTATGACAAATTTGGGCTTTGTTTTAAACTGGCATAGTCTGCTGTTACTGAGAATGCTTTTAATATTTCAACTCAAAGATATCCTTTAGGGTGACATATTGCAAACATGTTTTCTGTTTTGTTTTCAATTTTGCTTTGTTGTTGGAGTTGCAATGTAAATATGCACCATATTTTCCTCTGCATATTCCTCATTATATTCATTTTAAAGTCTTCTCTATGCAGCATCTTCTTCCCAGCACCAGAGCATACAGGAATATATTGTCTCTATTCTGAGTTTGGCAATGAAAATACTCTTAGTGGTTTAACTATACAAGGGCAGAAATTGTGACGGCGGGTGACAGCATCTGAAATTCATTAGCAAACATCTGAGATGACTTCCTGAGTGGGCCACAGTGAAGTGTGGAATGAACAAATGATCTGCAGGGGTGGCAGAGGGAAAGAATTCTCATGTATGATAAAGGCAAAGAAAAAATGCCCATTTGTTAATAGAAATCTTTTCTTCACACTGATCCTGATTTCTTCCATGCAAGTCTCTTTTCCCCCTTTACTTAACATGAGAATTAAGAAACCGAGGATTCCTTTAACAACCTTTTGCTCCATTTCACTCAGCTATCAATTTCAACAAGTTCAGTACCATGATATGTGCTTCCAGGAAAGTCTTGCTTCCTTATTTTTCTTTAATTCACTCTTAATTCACCCACTCAGCACTAACCTGTGCCATCCTATTTGAAATCCAACGATGAATTCGTGATTATGACATGGTGGCTGCCAGAAGCAAAAGCCACAAGAGTGCTCTGTAAGAAAGGAAACTGATATTCTATTATGGTTTTATGCCAGTTTTTTTTTCTAAATCATGCTCTTTAGGCTGCAATATTCTTCAATAGCTGTTATGTTACCATAGCAACTCCAAGTACTTGCTGTGGCCCACTGTGCCAGGGTCTCTACAGAGCAGAAATGGCCCTCGTTGGTAATTCCTAAAAGTTCTAAGAGAGCCACACAGATGCTTGGGAGAAAAACTACAGATTTTTGATACACAAGGTAGTATGTGATATCACTATATGGCCTATATTGTAGATATCACAGTGAAGGAGAAGTTTAATGAAGGATGGAGCCCAATACTGAAAATTTTTGTGCTATGCCTGTTAAAATATATCAACAGTTGAGAGTTTCTATAATTCTGCAAAACTTTGTATCAATATGACAAAAGAAACAAAAATCAAAGAATTATTCTACCATACATTCTATAATTTGTACATTAGACATTACATTGACTTTAGGTGTTGAAATGAGGTGTGTTATTTTTGTACTAGAGCACTTGTCATTGCTTTCCTGAATTTAAATTTGAGTATAAAATATCTGTCATTAAATTTTTAAACATGCTTAGATTATTAAATTTCAAAACAAAGCAAGAACTGAATTAACTGCTTAAAAAAAACCAAAAAACCCAAGCATTAATTCAACTTGTCACTTCAGAATTGTCAAATGCATCACTCTAACCAGCAGTGGTTTTGCCATTTTCCTGTTTGTCTTTAATACCTTCTTTGAATAATGTTCAACTATATTTTTTGTTTTATTTTCTAAGAGAGACAAACTCATCTTTTATCTTGAATTTATGGGTGCAAATCAAAGAAATCTCATTGCTCAGGCATGGCATAGGAGTTTTCAGCATCCCACTGCTAAATTGAGCAAATGGCAATGTGTTGCATGTCTCAGGCTGAAATACTACTCATATATTTGTTTCTGTATTTCCTGGTCCAATTCTACTGCTATGATATAGAGAGTAACCACATTTCCATTTTTCTGAAGATTGTATTACAATAACCACTTTAACTTCCTGTGAAAATCAATGCTCATTTCAGTATCTGAGTTCTTGAAGGTAAATAAGATTTGCACTGGAGATAAGATCTGTTTCCCAACAAATTTCTTGAGATGATCTCATCTCTAAAGAAGCTGTTTTAATTTTTTTTTGTGTGAAGATTAGGGGAGCTAATCACTCCCTACTAGCAAGTAGTTAATTTTTATTTACAATATCATTGGTTGCAAACAGAATGTGGTGAAATCTTATGTTGTTGAGTTGGGTGGAGGTTTTTTCCAAATATACACATTTCGAGAATTGAAAGCACAAAGTTTTATCTAGATTCTGACTGTTGTCATATTTGAGCAACTGTTCAGATGTGCCAGTCAGGCTTTTGGAGGAAAACTGGCCACGTTCTCCCACAGTTGTCATGTATCTGTCACACTGACACCAGCTAGAAAAATCGAATAGGAACCATTCTGTTATGAGCTGTGAACATCTTTGCAGCAGTGTCATTTGCATCAGAACGGCTGCTATTGTTTTCAAATGTCAATATTCATTTTAAATGAAACGAGAAAGGCAAAGCAGTCTTTTGTTGAAGTTTAGCCCATTCATGAGTGCAGTGAGGAAAACACAGACTGAGGCACAAAGATCAGATGGGATTTAGATCCTTCAAGGGCTTCCATGTACGTTCCATCCAGACACAGTGGGTAGACACAGCTCTCATAAACTGCCTTACACTTTTTCAAAGCACTAGCGAGCCAAAAGGCACAAATAGACATCTATAATGAAGAATTATAGCCCAGGAAAATTTCTATAGTCACTCATTTAATTTTTAAAGTGGCAAGTACAGCTAAAATCTTCCTGATGCTGTTCCTTTCAAATACTCATCCTCTCAATCTATGTGTTTAGAAAACAGACAATTCTGTAAGCTATTCATTCTTCCAGCACTTGAGGAAGAGTTTTTTTCTCCTGATAAGAAAAAGGACATATTTTTAAAAAATTAAATAGATGACTTGACGCACAGGAACAAGATAAAAAGTAATTCTTTCAAACCAGAAGATACACTGAATCATTTAAGAACTCTGCAGCAAAATTTGCTTCTTGCCAAACTGCTTAGGCATATTTCTATGACAGTGATTTGTCTGTATTCTTTCCACTGGCATTCCAAGATTTGAATGGTAGATTTCTAGCATTTTTTAGTGTCTGGTTGTTGTGCTTCTTTATCATTACAGTATAGACACACTAAGAGGTGTGAATTACTTGCTTGTACTATTTTCCTTCCGTTTCTTAAATTCAAACAGCTTTTCACTACAAGATATTCTAATAATATGTTCTCACATCTATTTTTTTATTGTCTCGTGTATTTTAAACATTATTCTACCCATCCTGTTTGAAGTCCTACACTGCAGCAAAACACCCAGGTTCCATAACACATGACTCTGAATAACAGAGAAGTATGTCTATTATTTATATGCAATATCTGGCTGTATTTGACAAATAGAAATTGCTTTCATGATCTCATTTGAAACTGAAAACTGTCTGAAGATTGGCCAATGGTGGAACTTGAAAGTTATGGAAGTAGGCTGCACATGGTGTGAAAGAAAAATTAAGGTAGGAGGATTTAAAGAATTGAGTCATATAAACAAAATGAGAATGAAAAACATTTAACAGCACATTGAGCAGACATAAACACAACAGAACTGAAAAAGATATTGAATTTAATATTTTAATTGTATGTTCTAGTTGTGTGAATAAATCGAAAAAGAGAAATCTCAGTTATGGAAAACACTGCAAAATTTGACTATCACCTAAATCTGCACATCAGAAAGAAATTATGATAAAGTAATTACTGCATAAGTGACAAAGTTTACTTTTGTTCACAGCTAATAAAAAGGAGGAAAGGAACAACATGATGAAAACACTAAGGGGTTTAGTCATCTTACACATGACCTAAAATCCAAACAACCATAAGATTGTGTCAGAATAGTGAAAGCCATGGTTTGCATAGAGGGCAATGGGTGTGAGGAAGAAAGAGTGAGAAGATGGATCTGCATGTCATCTGCACAGCAACAATTGTGAAAAGACAGATTCCCTGGTTTAGGAAAAGCGCTTAGACAGCACAAAACCAAGGAGCCCAGAGAGGAAAAGATTTAAAGGAAGGACACCTGCCACTTTCAGAAGGATAATACCACCAGTCGTGGGATTCTGCTTGGATGAAGTAGAAGACTTCAGCAAAGGTTTTTTCAATGATGGTTAAAGCATAAAGCATAGTGGAGAAGAACTAGCATGAAATAGATATCTTGTTCTTGTCTCTTCTAAAAAGAACAAATACTTCTGGGTATCTTTCTGCACAAAAAACTAATCATTCTCTCTGTCTGCTTCTCAGGTTCCCTAATCCCACAGCATTATATTGGAAGTTTGAGAATCCCAGACTAATTTTTATTCAATCATATGATTTTGGGGTTCATTTATCATGAAAACCAAAGTCTGACTCTGAACTTGGCATTATTTCCAATGGGATTTGTGTATAGATGTGACAAAGCATACCCAAAGACTTTTACTGCAGGTTTTAATTTCTAATACCATTCATGTGCTCATTTGCAGGTCTAGACCTATAATGCTTAGTTAGCTTGAACAGCTGTGTTTTTATGGCTGGAATAGGTTTGAATGAAAGTTTAAAAGCTTGTGTGTACTTATTGTATATGTTCAATTAATCTTCACTCTGCAAAATCGAGGTTTTCCCTTCTTTTTTGCTACATCGCAGTTCTTATGCTTGCTTTGGACTGCAATCCTGGCTCACACTTCAAGCTAACAAGGCTGTGGTACTGCCTAATAATCCCTAACATGTTTAAACAGATGTTTATAGCTGCTGGTGTACCTAAGCTCTTGTTTTAATTCGTGAGGTTGCTTGTTAAACCTGAGTATGACACAAGGTTTCTGGCGATAAAATGTGATTTTTCCCATATTTGATCGATGATATATGAATGCCAACACCTGAAGCGTCTCAAACTCTTCAAAAAAAATGACAAGTACAGAGATATAGAGTTTAAATCTCATAGCAACACAGCAGAATAATTTTATCTCAAACTGGGAGAAAACATCTAAAAGGAACATAATCTGACCAAGATTGCCACCATGTAAGAAGATATTTTGTGATAAATTTTGAAGGAGGCATATTTAAAAATCCAGTTCTGGATTTATAAAATCCATACGAACTGCCTTACTCCAAAGGGGCCAACAGAAGAGTTTTGTAACTCCTCATTTAATTCATCAGATTGCTCTGCAGATGGCAGTAAAATTTATTTTCTATTTAAAGAGCGTCTCGCCTCATCATAATCAAGGAAATATACTTTCCAACTTAACCAAAAACTTGGCAAAGACAAAGTTCTGCACTGGCACCAAGTAATCCCGTACAAAAAGCCTGTCTCCCATCTTACTTGTTTTGCTGTGCCAGAAATATTTTTAAAAGACCACAAAGTAGACCTTTCATATTCTACTGTGAAATATTCACACTCACTTTAAACACACACATGCTCTCAAGATCCCAGCAATTGGCTCAGCCTGGCCTGCACCACATGAAATAGGTGTTTCCCTTCCCCACAAACTGGTCCGTGGGAAGCCAGAGCATCTCCAGGATGTCAAGGCTGGTGCAGAGAAGCAAGGCTGGATAATTGCCTGCTCACACCTTGTGGTGTGAATGGGAAATGTCCTGAGAGGAAACCAAGGTCTTCCAGAGCAAATCCACACAACTTTCCCATACAGCTGTTGAGTCATTTTTCCATGAAGGAGAGAAAGAAAAGAGCTTTCCCAGGAGACTGGAAAATCAGAGCTATCAGCATAGATGTCAGAGAATCCCAGGCAAAGGATGGGAAGATAAAAGGGGAGGAAGACTACAGCTGGCTCCAGGATGAGCACAGAGCCACCAGGACAAAGCACCCCATTTCCAACAGCAAGTGACAGTGGACAGCAAATCTGAAACATTTCCATGGAGCGCTGGGGCAGGAATAGGCTGCAGACAGGAAACAATCTGCATAAATGGCATTATCAGAAAGGTAAGTTTTGTATCTTACTGCACTTCCACACTGACACTTGACTGCCTTTCCCTGGAAGTTCTGGAGAAAATGGCCACAAGGGGTATGTAGGTGACACTCAGGCTTGGAGAGTTTGCTTCTTAGCTGTGTTATCAGTGCCAAGTGGTTTGAAAAAGTGTACTTTTCCTTACTTGCACTTACAAGCTATTCCTGTGACTGTGAATCAGGACATTTATCATTCAAATATTTGAGTAAAGCTGCAGCTCTACTCAGGACTTGTCATCACTTGGAGGGAGCTACCACCACTCTTATTTGTGCAGCTCTCACTTTGCAAAACATTTTCACAGTAAAAGTTAATGACAACTTCATATGCCTTCTTGAGATTGAAAATTAGGTAGTAAGCTAAGAATCAAGATCTTGGAAGACTCTGAAGTATTTCTGGTGACTCTCCAAAAGAATACTTAACTGTGGTAATTCATCTGCTTAGCAGTTCAGCTACATATTTTCCTAATCAGGTGGTTCTTGGCTTTAAATGCATAAAAACTTCTTCATTAAGTAAAAGAAAAGATCTCAGAAATAATTTGTCAAGGCTTTTAAAAATACAGCTATAGATAAGATAAATATTTCTTCACCTCCAAAATTGTTTCAAAGGTATATTTACAACTGCAACATATACAGCAGGAAAATCTTTATTATATAAAGTTTTCTGGCTCCAAACCTGCTGCTAGGAGTGAAACTCGAGATAGAATCAAGGCAGATCTCTGGGGAGGTAACGATAGGAGTACATATTGAACTGCTGGCAGCATGAATATTCATAGCTCAGTAAGGGCAAATGACAATGGCCTACTGTATGCAGCTGAAATGGGTGTATATGTTTGCTCTTTCCATTAAAAAAAAACTGAATTCACAAAAAGAAATTAGAAACTGAATATTTACAGCCCTTTATTAAAGTAGGTTTCATCTTGAACTTTAGCATTGAGTGTATTTAGATTTGAGGAATCTTGTCAAGTTTCATTACTGCAATATGGTAGCTTGTATATTAATGGCAGGGAGAGAGTTAGAAACAGAACATAAAAGTGCATTTTAAATTACATTTACAAAGTTTTTTAATGTAAGAAAGGGGAAGAGAAAGAGGAAGGAAGGAAGGAAGGAAGGAAGGAAGGAAGGAAGGAAGGAAGGAAGGAAGGAAGGAAGGAAGGAAGGAAGGAAGGAAGGAAGGAAGGAAGGAAGGAAGGAAGGAAGGAAGGAAGGAAGGAAGGAAGGAAGGAAGGAAGGAAGGAAGGAAAGGAAGGAAGGAAGGAAGGAAGGAAGGAAGGAAGGAAGGAAGGAAGGAAGGAAGGAAGGAAGGATTAACACCACAGATCATAAGCTACTTTGAAATTTAATTGATAAATAATTTCATAATGTACAAAATGTTTACTTGACTCGAATGCCAAAAAATTATTTGCCAGTACCTGGCAGTTATTGCCATGGCTTCTCTTACTCAGTTGCTAAACAAAATTCAAAATGATAACCCTTAAGACAAAACCAGGACTACAGATGAAACTACTCTTTTGTTAAAAGTCTGTATCATTTTAATTCTACTTGGTTTAAAACAACCTGAGAGATATAGATGCTTATGCCTGAGGCAGCAAAGAATCACAAACCTTGCTGTAAGGGTACTGCTGCAATACCAGCCAGGCTTCAGTGAGACTGTTTATTATCAAATATACATGAAAGATCAGGACCCCTACTTGACTAGACAAGACAATTTAACTTTGCCTCTTCCACTGCAGTGACATGGTCATAAACATATTACCAAGTCCTGCAGTGTGATCAACAACAGATGTAAAATTAAGAGGTGACAAGTTTTAGCAGGTAGCTGAGCCTTATGTATTTTCTGCCTAATTTTAATTTCCAAAAATCTTCCAGGCAACTCTTTTTTAAAGACTTCAGAAACCACTCTTATTTTTCTCTTCTATTCTTGCAGTTAGTACCAGTGTTCTGGAAAAATACGATTCAGTTGTGGTTTCTTTCAGGACAATTTGCTTTTCCTAACCTGAATGACAAGCCTTGCTGTGGCAAGGAAAGCAAACAGGATGCTGGGTTGCATCAACAAGGGCATCACCAGCAGAGACAAAGGCACAATCTCACTGTACTCTGTGCTTGCCAGGCTGCAGCTGGGATGCTGTGTTCAGCTTTGCTCCCAACTATAACCAAAGATGGGGATAGGCTGGGCAGGGTCCTGAGAATGGCAACAAAGATGATCCAAGGGCTAGGAAGCCTCCCATAAGGACAGGCTGAGATGCCTGCGTTTATTCAGTCTTGAGGAAAGAAGGTTTAGGAGAGACCTTGTGTCACCATGTTCTAGTATTTAAAGGACTGCAAGAAGTTGGAGATTCCGTTTTTACACAGAGTCACATGGAAAAAAGGAGGGGTAATAGGTACAAGTTACTGCTGGGTCAATTCCAGTTGGACACAAGAGGAATATTTTTCACAATGAGAGCAATCAGCCATTGGAATAATCTCCCCAGGGAAGTGGTGGGTTCCCTAACAAAAATTTTGGCTGGGTCATCTTGTCTTGGCTTTTGCCAAAAACATCTGGACCAGACAACACTTCAGGTCCCTTCTAACTGGGTCTTCCATGGTTCTATGATAATAAATTACCAGTAAGCCATGGCAGGTAATGTACTTGTTATTTGAGAGTTGGCTCCATTGGCTTTGGAAAGCATAACTGACCGATGAATGTGTCCTTCCCCTTTGGGTGCAATTATATTTCAAAAGCCATTTCCTGGAGTTGCTGGTATAGCTTCTCTTTGGTGAAAAGTTTCTCTATCTTCCATAGATTACACTCATATTTTTCTGGAACTGTACCCTGTGATTGGCAAGTGCTAACATGAGGATTTACTTGTGGAATGTCAGGTTCAAAGCTTAGTGCTCAATTTGATGTGGCTCAATTTGATATGGCTTAACCATGTGAGCATTATTTTGAAACATGAACACCAACCCTCTAAAGCAAGCTTTAGTCCAAAGACTAAGCATCATTCATTCTAAACAGCAAAAACTTAGAAACAGACGTTTCTGGTCACTAATTCTTCTCCTGGGAGTTCACAGTTAAACCCATGCTAGTAGGGTAGGAGCAATGGTGGTATAACAACCACATCCTTGAGATTTATTGAAGGTCTTAAATTTATTCAGTACCACTGTAAACTGAGGCTTTTTCAGTAACAAAACAAAACAAAACAAAACAAATCAGAAGACAGTCATCTGCAGCATGGCAATATAAAGGAAAAGGCCAAGGAGAAGGCTCACTGCTAAATGCTGGGAGGATTTCACCAAAAATATTATTAAGACCTAAAACACAACAGAAAAGTGAAAGATGAACAACTGTATGCCTGAATCATTTAAGTTAAAGTGAATATTTACCTTAACAAATAACATAAATATCTACTGTGGCTGCTGAGAAATAGAACCTTTGATGTAATCACATTGGCTCCCAGTTCGTTTGTTTGGGTTTTTTAAAATTGGGAATCTTCGTGTAAATATTCTCTGTCTTTGAAATTTCTATTTGCAACCTTGTATAAACTCCCCTGGTACATTTAAAGAAGTAATTTTTAAACTTAAAAATACCTTGTGTGTACTACAGTTAACTGAGTATTTGTGGGTTGCAGCCATAAATAGAGTTTAATTAATGTTTATGCCATTTATATTTAAAATTTTCAGGAGTTTGAAAAGAAAACTCAATTTTTTCATAAGGAAAAATAATTACTATTGTGTTATAAAGTACAGGTAGTTGAGTACTAAAGCAGATCAAAAGGTTATGAAATCAACTGTTAAAAAAAGGTAGTGATAACTACAGGCAAGTGGGAGAGAATATTCGAATGAAAAGGTGATAATCCAGTTTAAAAAGCCTGGAACAAAACCCGAGAATTACAATTAATGAATAAAACAGAATTGAGGGAAAGGGGGAAGGGATAGCCGTAAAAATCACATAAAATGAGTTTGTCATTTCCTCTAGTGAGTGATGGGAACTCAGACAAAAAATGTTAGGTTTGATCTGTTTTGCTATACTTCTTCTGAAAAACAAAACAGAAATCCTGCTGACAGATTCAGGGCACACTTTGCAGCACTTAAAAGTGGTGATTGCTCTACTAATATTCCTTCCCATTTTGTTCTATTCAGCTATGACTTCTATGACCTCTGTCTACACCTTCTGAAAAAGGATTCCAGGACACCTAACACAGAAAAGCAGTCCTAACTAAACCCTTTATGTACAGTTATTAAATAACAGAACCACTAAAACTACCTCTAGAATACTTTTCTTGGTTTTTATACATTTTTTAGGCGGCATCAGTTTGCTCCTTCTTACTTCTTTTTCCTAAATTAACTGTTCCTATCTGTCACTTGTTTGTTATTATATGCTTCATTCACTTCTAAAATCTGGCATGATACCTCAGTCATTCACTTTGACATCAGTAATCCACAGTGGAAAGCTGCCAGGAATACTCTTATTATTTTGAGGTATTTCATTTCTTATATCCTAAATTAAGTATTTTGGGCTTCTTCATTGGTTTGAAAGATTTGATACAAGGGAAGTCTACCAACATCTTCATGATACTTTTCTTTCTCTAACCAGAGGCCTGAAAGTCCAGTGACCCCCATGCCCCAAAATAGAAATCTTGTCTTCATTTCTATGAAACTATTTTGAAAAAAACCCTTTAATTTTTCCACCTTTATTTGCCAGATATTGACTGCTGAAAAACTTTCAGTGTTACTTTAATTTAATGACAAATTTGTCTCAGTTCACATTTTCCCCAAAAGATAGAACTCAGATATGCCTGTATTTGGTATTACCAAATTGAATGAATCATAGATGAAAATGAAGTTACTATTTTATCTTTATTATGTTTAGGTTTTCCCAGTTGTTAGTAGTTATGGAGAAGATTATACTGATTCCTGACCTCATGATCTGCCATGAGTTTTTACTTGTAATTCTCAAGCTCTGCAGCAAAAGGAAAGGGCACATGTAGCTCATCTGCACATTAGGAGTTCTGTAAGCTGAGTCAGGTTTGTGCAGAGATCATCTCTCAAGAAGCTTGAATGGAACAGGGATGAAGGGTGACAGAGCACTGCTGTCCCTGGCACGACAAACAGCATTAGTGAACAGCAACATCTCAACCACAGTGCCCTAACTAGTGCCTAATCTGTTTACAGCAGCAATTCAAAAACACTCTGATGGTGTAGTTACACCTTATAAAGCCTATTCAGTTCAAATAATACAATTGGGTATACAATATTTAATATTTCATTTCAATTAACTCTATTCGTATTTTCCTGCTGCATTCAATTATGAACTTCAGTGACCTTAGTGCAGATACCTTGGAATTCCATATATTCTATAACAACAGGCCTCCTACATAAACGTACATCATGTGATGATTCATTCTTTCAGTCTGTATTGTAGATATCATCTTCCTACCTATACTATGACATCTTAACAACACAATGAAGGATTTAGGGGTTTTTCCCCCACCCGAAGTGAACAAAAATATGGACATAAAACTTGACAGTCTGCAATGATTGCATTTTCAAGTTTGAGTTTGTCTTGCACAAGAGATGGTTCTCCAAGGTGCTGTGCAGTTCCTTGCATGTGCTTGCATGTTTGAAAAAACTTTACTAAGACATTGTGGCTTACTGTGCAATATAAAGGAGGTGCATTTTCAGCATTAAGTGTATTTTTTCTAGAAATTTCAGTCAGTAGTTTGATGTGTTTTTATAAATTTAAAATAATGCCTTCTCCACAAAAGCCGATAAATGTGTCAGATTCATAGTGGGAGGGTTTTTCTCCAAGAAGTTTTCCTTCTGATAAACTATATTTTTTAAGTCTTTCTTCTGCCTGGAGCTGAATGTGGCTGGGAAAAGAAAAAAAAATGGAATAAAAACAAAAAAAATTTGTTTGTTGGGCTTTAGTGTCATACCACAAAAAAACAAAGAGTAAAAATATATTTTAAAATTCCAGTTCATCATATACAAACATATATTAAGAATTTGATCCATTGTCTTACCATCTACTTCCTTCTGGCACTTCCATAAATCAAAGCCTGACAAAAAGTTTCAGATGAAGTTTATATGACAGGCATGATCTTTGTGATGTTACAACATGATCCTAAAATATAAAGTAAAATCTAAGGTTTTTGGAGTTCCCCTCATCGTGTCTGTTTGGACTTTTTGTGTTCTGCTGTCCCAGTCATTATCTTTTGCTTACTGAGATTTCTCTCTCTCCTCTGATTCCTTAGACATTTCATAGCTGCTGGTTAGATGCTATTACCATGAGACATGTTCAACCTTTAAAACAAATAATTTACTGTGAAAGTTGAAAACTGTTAGAATGATGAATTTGAATGTTTATCACTGAGTTCTTCAGGTCTAAAAATACTGTCAAACTCTAAAACAAACAAGTATAATAAAATTACCCTTCTTTTCAAGGTCTCAGAATGTGGATGGGAGGGTTTTTTCTGGCTTTTTACTCAGTGCTGTGTAGCCTGTCTGGAGGTGCTGTTTGCAAAACAGCATTTTCAGCATTTAAGTGACAGGCACATTTGAAATTAGCAGCAGATGAGCACTGTGCTGCTACCTGCCATTGCCACTCATGTTTCTGTGGGAAGGAACGTGACATCACTTAAAGCTGGGGCCAAGCCAGACACAGAGAAGAGAAGGAGCTTAGACAGGGCAAGGAAAGTTCCCCAAATCCCAGAGCACTGAAGTGGCACCAAAGCAAGAAGCACTGCTGTTGCAGAGAGCCTGAGGAACTGCTTTGCACAGTAGAGGACATGGAATGAAAGAAAACATGTTGCTTAAGTGGTTGTTTTCTGTCTTAGCTAGCCAGCAAAAATGCTACAAGAAAACATAAACCCAGCTTTTACTGAGTTACTCAACTGAAGGAAACTGCAAAAAGTGCAGAAGCTCCTGGTTCCACCAACCACCCCACATAGAAAAGGTGAGTTTTCAGTCAGGCCTGGGCTTGGGGAGCTCATACCTTCTACCAAAGCCCGACAGGCCCTCCATGGCCTGCCTGAGATGTTTCTAGTAGTTTTATCATTGTTTATCTATTAATCAAGTTAAACAGAGCCAACCCTCCCCTAAACCATTTTCAGGTGTCATACAGATGTGGTTTTTCCAGCCTCTGGCATTTAGGTTTGAGGGAAAGACAGCAGCAATGCCTTGGAAACTAAGACAGGGACCAGGCTTTTTGCCTCAAGCTTTTTTCTTAAAATCAAATCATGGCTCAACTGAAAGAGCTTTTCTGCTACTGCATTTTGACACTAGTAGAGAGTGTGGTTAAATGTAATAAGTTTAGTAATTTGGCATCAAGTCTAAGCCTTAGAAACTAGTAGGTAGCTATGATCTAATGGTGTTTCTGTAATGGACAGAGATAAAAGCTGGACAGATCTCCAGTTTCCTCAACCATAGAAACTATGTTCTTTTGTCCAGAAAAAGATAATTTGTGTTAATTAAAACTGTTTGAATAGCTGCAAATCCTATAGAAATCATCAAGGAGAAAGATGCTGAAGACGATGTAGAACGAGGAACTGTGCTAAATATGCTAGTGTTGTAATAGAAAAAAATTATTGTGCTTTCAGCACTTCACACTTTCCATTCAGAATAGCAAAACAATGTTCTAACTGATTGGTCTGTGCATTTTCATTTGTGCCTCCCAGGAAAGCTTTTGGATAGGCTTGAAGGTTAAAATTATTTGATAGAGTTCAAAATATCTTCTTCTGAAATGAAGAAAACAACCATTGCCTCCAACTGTAAACGCTCTATTACTTCAATGGTATTTAGGACACTAAAAGAAAAGAGCCCATAGAAAGGGGCCAGGGATTTTTAATGTCAGCACAAGGGAATGTCATCATTTGTTTCCTTTCAGTTAAAATCCTAAAAAAACCCAAAAAACCAACAAACAAAAAAAAAACCCCAGCAAGCATTCATTTCTCTAATAACACCTTATTTAAAAAAGGAAAATCATTCCACGGTTTCCATGAAGTTATGTGACTATTATACAAGAAGTAAAAGTAAATCAACATTAACAGCAGAATTAAGGTAATGTTAAATAGAAACCAATGTGTTCCTAAACACTTTTTATTTCAACAAGGTTCAATAAGGACTTGTTCTATGCTTTAAGTAAGCAGATAGCAAAATCTGGGTCTGCAGCTAAACTTGAGCATGAAGAGTTTTCAGGCCAGAAAATGTAAAACCCTGAATGTAACTGCAAACTCAAATGTTAGTTTCCCTAAAATGAAAATGATGTTGATAAATACAAAAAGCTTTCAACAAAATTCTGATCACTCTGTGGCAGAAAACTCTAATTCCCCAAACAAAGATTAATGTAGCCCTTTCCTAACTAGAGTAGAATCTCAAAATTTCACTCTAATTCCTGCCACAATTTTCTTTCACAGAAGTTGAACAAGTTACTAAAGTCTCTCAGGCAGTAGTGTATAACTGTTTGTGATGGTTAATGTTTTCTTCTCTTTTGCCTCTTCTTCTACTACCACTTAGTGACACATAGTTTTGTTTCTTCTGACCCTATACATGCCCTTTAGTATTTTTACAAACTCAATATCAAACTCTTCAGGAAAAAAAGGAAAGATGAATTTGGACCTTCAGACTGCTGAAGGAACAACAGAGTAACAAGGCAGCAGGCATTGTCAAAACATATTTAATGACAGAATTCTTCAGAGAGCTTTGCGAGATCAAAAAAGAAAAAAATTACTTGATGTTACAGTTCCCTGTGGGACTTGATTTTTGTTTTAAATTGGGAAATATTGTTCCTGAAGAAACAGTGTATTGATTTGTTAAATCCCTGATTTAAGAGCAGCTTTTTAAAATAGAAATGTAAATGGCATCTTTTCTTTGTGACTTAAAGAAGCCTTCAGAAAAAACAATCTTCTAAGAGCCTCTGCAAGCATCAAAACATGACTTATTTGTAAAACACTTAGTCAAGAAACATTGGGCATGTTAGCAGGAATTAGTGCTTTTTGCCAGGACTAGGGGCAGAGCCACACTGAACTCACACAACAATTTATCTGCATTTCTGAAAGATACACCAGGGCAACTGCATCAGGCTGTCTTGTAGTAAGTAAAAAAAGAAAGAAATACTAGAAAAGCCAAAAAGCTACAAGAAAGCAAATAAAATCTTCAGTATAGATAGTATAGATCAAAAGCAGGCATGCAGCTAGATCTTTTTCCAATTTTTTCTACTAAAAGGAATTAAGTTTAAGCCAAAAATAGTTCTTTGTTGATTTGGTACTTATATGAAGAGCAGAACGTATTTTTATAGCTATGCGTCCCCAAGGCCCAAAAATCTATTGTTTAGATAGTTTTGTTCCACTGTTGTTAATTATCACAAACTCTTCCCACATTTCTTCACAGCTCTGGATTTAAGTATAAGAGTGTTTGCTGTGCCCATGGTATGCTCCCTTCTGTCCTCAATATGAATAATCAAGGTCCTCCCTGCATGTTAACTTTCTGTATTTGTACCTTCTGTAGGAAAGACTAAGGCTTAAGTGTTTGGTTTGTAGTTGTCTCACCCTCTAGTGGCAGAGAGGCTTTAGTTCTCAGGAATAAAGAAATGAGAGATGGAGTTTTTTTCTTCTGGTCTACTGTGCTGTGTTGCCTATTTACAGCAGGCTGGTAAAGAACTGAAATTGTTTTATTTGTTTATAAAGCTGCAGATCATTGTCTACAATATATGCCCATCACCTCTAATGGAGCAATGCAAAATATGCTGACCTGTAGGCACTGAAATAATTAAAAAGGTGCTAATGAAGGGTAGTTGTATGCTCAGATGAGCTCCTTCAGTTATGTGAAATGACTGCTGTAAAAGCTCTCCTGTGCCACCACAATTAGTAGTAGTATAATGCTGCTGCCTGAAGACTAACAGAGACAGAACCTCTATTTTCCTCTAAATTCAAATTCCCTATTAAATTTGCATTTAAAAGCAGAAGACAGACATCAGATTACTTTTGTCCCCAGAAAGACTTAAAACCATAATGCACAACTTTTATAAAATAACATGCTGACCAGATATTAGCTGACAATTTAGTAGATTTCCTATCCTGTGCTTGGGGAAAAGAAACAAAAAGCAAAAAGAGTACTGAGTAATGTTAGCTTTTGCAGAAATTTATCTGCTACTTTACAAGATTAGCTCCTTGGAAACGGAATTAATTGAAACCTGGATCATTTAAATTTTGTTATTGCTGTTTGGTCTGTACAGTTGGACCAGAACAGAATAGAGAAAAAAATATGAGGCATTGCCAGCACTTACTGAGAGATAGCCCCTAAGTGAATGGAGAACTCTGGAGATACTAATCAGCTGTAAGGAAAGGCCTTTTGCCATATTTTAGAGGAGGATGTATAAAGTACAAAACCACAGGGAGCAATGGCTTAGCTGCCAGTGAAGCAGCACCTCTGTTAAAACGATTTCACCATTTTTAAAATACTTTTTAAAGGCATAATTCTTACTTGTAAATGCATTGTTGCTGATAATCAGGTAAAGTTCTAATGTCACCTGTAGCTGTGATTGTTTAATTAACAAGTATAGATGATGGTGCACCATTGTAACTGCCTGCATTCTCCACTATGCATTCTATGGTATTTCTCACATTCTGGTCTCCTCCAATTCAGCCAGCCTTCAGCCAGTCGGATTTATTTTTCACATGGCAATACAAGACAGGTATTTCTGAAAATTAGGGTACAGAAAGCTACAGTATTTTTGCTACATCCAAAAATCCTACTGGCATTAAAAATGAGGACTCCTAATAGAGCACAGAAAAATTTGCATCTAGCCCTATTTATAGGACTGTGAAATACCCATAAGAGCACAAAATGCCTTTATGGTTGCTCCAAACACCAGCATTGTCAAGCAATTGCATAGGAACGTGAGCAACAATAGTTTTGCTATGTCCAAAAAGCCCAAATTACAGCATTATGGTTAAGATAAGTCTAACAATCCAAGCAGAATCCCATGCCAACACTACTATTTTAATACCAGCCATGAAGTAGCATTTTTGTAAGGATACTGGCCCATATTTGCACAGTCATATTGCAGATACAGTGATCAACAGTGTCTTCAGAAAGACTTGTAGAGAAAGCAAATCTTCAGAGAGAATAACTGACAGTCACTGGGTGCAATGTTCAGGCTCCAGAGTGAATCTGTCTTCTTTGGTTACAAAATCCAAGTTTAACCTATTACCATGGAGCTGGCTGCAGTCATTGCTGAAAAAATCTGAAACTGTGTAGCCCCACAGTCTCAATACCTGAGGTAGGGTGCAAATGCTGTCTTGGGTACAGCAAGCTCGCTTAACCTACTGCCCTACATGCTCAATACTTTCTCCATTTTCTTACGTACTTTAAAAGTGTCTAATAAAAATATTTTACTTAATGTTTCCTCATATATAGGTCTCAAAGAAGGATAATGGGAAACAGATGACATGAGCACATACAAGCAAGCTCATTTTGAATATATAAGAAGTAGCTTTCAGAAAAGAGATTGAATTCTTATGAGTGGGATTGGTTTAATTACACCACAGACTTTGATCCTGTGCACAATTCCAGTGTGAATTTGGGCAAACCTTCACTGAAATTGTACAATTACAGACAAAAATAAACTAAGAAAAGGTGTTTTAAAACTCAGTAGAGCATCACTGAGTGAAGAAGATGCTAATAGACAGGATGCACAGGTCATACCTGTGTATCAGCCTGCCACCCTTATTTACTGCAAAGTCCACATAATGCATATTCTAGTCATGTAAACAAGTCCCTTAGAAAACAAGAGTGCAATATCAATTCACAAGGAACAAAACATATAATAATGTAATAATAATGTTTAACATGTGTTACATTTGTCACCATATTAAGCATTTTTAGGAAATTTTGACTTGCTTTTTCCCATTACTCTACACTGGATTTCCCTTTCACTAGTAGTACTACATTAATGATAATAAATGCGTTGCTGCAGCAGCACAGCAATGCCCACATCCCCCAGCCACCACTCCTTGCTGTTAGGGGCATCAGACAAACACCAGGTTAATGCCTGCTGCACTCCCTTTGACAGGCTGCTTGTCTGAACTGGAGGGTAGTTACAAGTGACATTGATGAATTCTATCACGTGTGTAGTGGCAAATTCTCACCCATGATCCTATTTCCCTTTCAAACAAGGTGCAGTGCAAAATCAGGGTGCACGAATGAGGATCACAGAGGCTGCAGTTTGGAGCCTACAGGTCTGCTCTTCTTGAAAGTTGCTCAAGTGTAATAACTTCTAACCTAGCTGAAGACAGGAGTGGCCCAGGTGCATGCCAGGTCACAGTGAGCTGACATTCACTGAAGAATTTACACAGTGGACAACACTGTCTTCTAAGGAGCTGAGCCATTAACCTTTCAGCTCATCACATCTTGTTGTTTGCATTTAAATATCCAGCATGTAGCACTTCCCTGTGTGGAACTCACAGATATATTTACCTGTTCAGCCTACTACTGCTATTCCCCATTTTGAACTTTAATAAAAGGGGATCAAAGTTCACCCTGGATTTAAGATAGACTTAAGTCTGTAGAGGACTCAAACTTTTTTCCTACAAAAAAAGAAAAGCTCAAAGTTTTTTTTTTGACAGCTTTCTGAAAGCTGGTTCTTGCTTATCCTTCATGATTCAAACACAAACTAAAAACCCTGGTGCTTTGTGTTTATGCAATGGCAGTAAATCCCAAAATCTGGGCATGCTTTATTGCTATCTCTGCCTCTCATATAGCTACTTTAAAGTTGTGCTGAATATTAAGTATGATAATTTGGAAGCACAGAAGAAGTAACATCTGTTGTAACCTGAAATACCAAAAGTAGGCCTTTTCATTCCATGCCAGTGAGGAAACTAATAACATATGTGCAGAATGCATTTCATATATGGCAGTGACATGTTTGCAAAACATTCAAATTATAGTTTCATCCTTTGACCATTTGTATTCTTGACCATTAATCCATTCCTTCCATTCCTTCTAATGCTAATTCCTAAGCAAATGTAAGCAACTGCCGACAAACAAAGCAAAATTCAGAAGTTGTGGGGATATTTCACTGGTATTCTACTAACATAGCTGAAAATCTTTTAAATCATTAAGAAAGAAACAGAGTCGGTATAAATTATGCACTAAACTCTAATTTAATACCTCTAGTTAAGTCCAGAACTGCAAATAATCCCATTTAACTATATTTCAGAGGTGTCGCACAGGACAAGGAAATTAAAGACAAGCATAAATGTTTTCACTACCAGGGTCACAGCATATGGATGAAAGCTGGGATTAGACAGAGGAGCTGAAATGAGTTTTTGCTGTCAGGTTCTGCTGCCATTGGTGTCAAGGTGAGCGAGGGCCAGGCCGGACAGGCTTTGAACAGCCTGGCCTAGTGGAAGGTGTCCATGGCTGGGGACACGAAGGGAGGAACTCTCAAATCCCTCCCAATCCAGACTATCCCATGATTCAAAAAGCAGTCCCTGACCAAATCATGGGGTGTTCCTTTCTTACCAAAAGGCAGCTGGGCCCGTGGGCAGCCTGGGACAGAGGCAGGCCATGCCATTCCCTGGCAGCAGGCCCATGGCTGCGGGGACAGGGGTGGTGCCCCCGGCCCAGCAGGGTCTGCACACCCCTGAGGCCAAGCATGAATGGAAGGATAAAAAGTGTTGGGCAGGATCAGCTGGGTGTGCTCAGCCCCAGCATTGAGGATTCCAGAGCAGGATTTCACCCCCAGCACGGGCAGTGCTGATAGAGCTGCCGGAGCAATCCTGCTCGGACTGCGCTCATATGGGACACACACAGAGCACTGGAGGGCAAAAAAAGAGTAAAATGGCTCGGAGGATTCTGAGCATTCAGCTTACTCCAAGTAAGAGATTTTTATAATGAAGTGTTATTTAATCTAATGGCAAAATTCTTCAGAGAAGTTCAAGAGAGAGGCCTTTGGAAACTAATTATTGGAGGGCCCAATCTCAAAAAAAAAGGGTATAGCTGTTACTTTTCTTAGGAAATAAAGGAAAAAAAGCCCATACATTTTAAAACTCTTACTTCCGTAAAATTGTTTCTTTACTGATGTTATTCATTACTTCGCTTTTTTGTTTTTCTAAAGACCAGAAAGTGCAGTAGGCTATTATAAAACTGAGGTTTTATTTCAGCAGACCCAAATTAAGAAATCAAGAAAATTTAATCAAAAAGGTCCAGATTTCACCAGAATTCAGCAGTCCATGTTGGAAATATGATTAATTCAGACAGTTTGAATAGGTTCAAGAACACAAACATGCTTTTAAGCTCACCAGTTTTAATTTGTTGGTATACAAGGGGATAAAAAGATCTCAGAACCTGGATGTTATTTTAAAAAGGTCTGAGCATTACAAATCATATAGTCTTGTAATGGTACTATTTTAGAGGTAAATTGTGACTTGAACAGTTTCTCGATTTTGATCCAGCCCCAACAACAGAAGTAGTTACAATTAGTGTTTTGAACCACTGACTATTATGTAGCTGCTGTCATGTTAGTGCTCTTTTACAGGTTAAAAAGAGCAGAAGTGGATTCATTTCAGTCAATTCTGACATTACTGTATGTGCAGTACGATTCTGGACAGATAAACTATTTCTAATAGATCATAATGAACTAACTTCTTAATTTATCCCAACCAGATTTTAAAAACCCCATATCTGTCCAAGGGTTTGATTATTAAGAAATGTTTTGACAAAATGGGGTGGGCAATTAATTCAGCTAATGTAGTTACAGCTTGTCTGTGTAGCTCCATATATAAGAAACAAGGCATCTTCAAATTATAAAGCAGAAAGAAAGCAATAATATCATTGTGGGACTAACAGAGCCTCAAAGCCACAGAATTTTGTATCAAATGGGACATAAAAGACACGCAGTCCCATACATGTACATTTCAGTGTCCATTTAATTTTCTTTTCTGTAGCCCACTCTTTCTTATAAAGTAAAAAATATTCTGCTGGACAGCCAGAAAAGAAAATGAGAAATGTTATCTAGCACTTGTGGCTGCAGCCCAGGCAGTAATAATGCAAGTTTCTTGGCACATAAAAATACTCACTTCCAGGGTGCCAGGTTGGTGACTTTGTAAACAGCTCTCAGCTGTCCCTACTGACATTGCATGCATGGCTCCTATTGTAATGGGACATGTATCTGTTAGGTAAAGGTAATTATCATCTAGGAACTAAACAGGAATCATGAGCCTGCACGTCTCTCTAGCTAAGATGTAGTAATCAGTGCTTCCAGCTTTCCTGAGGTTCCATTTGATTTTACTGATTTTAGGACAGTGGGTAACAAGTTTTTATTTTGCTAGATAATAACTCCTGAAAAATTCTTGTTACATGTTGCTCTCTATTGCATCTCAGTTCTGGAATCAAGGTGCATGTGGCAAAGCAAGCTCCTTGATCATTTACTCCTTGGAAGGTCCCAATTCCTCAAAGAAAATGGTGAAGTAAGAATTCGTAGGATGTTAAATAAAAAAACCTACAACATCTCTCCCAGTGACTGCTTGTACTTGCAACTTGATAACCATTGCTTAGCTTGTTCTTTCCCTTATTATTTACTTGCTATAGGCAGCATTCTCACAGATTCAAAATGCCATGTATCTGTTCTGCCTCAGAAATCCATTCTGAAGTGTGCAACTGAGGAGCAAGACGGAAGCATATACAACTTTTATTATCTTGCAGTAAAATAATTAACCGTGATTTTATTCTCTGTTAAAGCCTAATTTGAAAAGACAGCAAACTAGAAAATAACACTGATTTTTATCAAGCTAGAGTTGACCTTCAGTCTAGCCCTCTGTTCCTAGCAGTAGCAAATACAAGAAATTTCAAAGGATGCTTTTTCACAATCCCATTTCCAAAACCAAAGGCATGCTTGAGCCAGAAATGAGTATAGCTAAAAAACTCAGTCATTTCTAATATTAATGATATTAGTTAAAATTAGAATTGTCTGTATTTTATATACTTTATTGTGTTAAAATCAATCTGTGGAGGGGAACAACTTACAGTAACATGCAAGCCAGGAATTCAGTGATTACCATAGATTTTTCTAGATATTGCAAGAAAAACTGGAAAAATAATCTGTACACTTAGATGCATCAAGCACTACTGTTATCGGGTGGTTTTTTTTGTCTAAAGCTATGAAAATAAAAAAAAATAGACCATAAAAATGTACAAACTTCTAACATAAAACCTACTCCAGAAAAGTGTTTTACGGTAAAGGAGCATCAGAACAAAAATTATGACAACTGCCTTTGCTAGAACGTGGAAGCACGGAGAATTGCTTCCTGTAGGTTTGAATGACTTAAATAAATATGAAAGTACTGGTTATCTGAAGGCAAGACAAGGATATGTGTATAGGTATGTGTCGAGATAAGTCTGTGTCAAGTGAGAAGCGCAAAAGAATTGTTCAACATTGCAGAATAACTGAATAAAGTCTCTGACACTGTAGTAGCTTCTGGAAATTCCAGTAGTATAATTTGTGTCCTGCATTTGGCTGAAGGAGGAAGAAATATTTTGAAGTCAATTTCATGCATGTGCCAGGTGCTTGGATTAGCAGCTCTGAAGGATGAAGTCCAAAGCACAGAGCGGCATCGCTGTCCCATATATTCTGTCTCGTTCTGAAGATTGTGCTTTCTTTAGAGACAAGAATGTAATTTAATCTCCATGTTCCTTCAGCTCCTGGCTCAAAGCCCACGGAATCGGAGAGAGAATATTTCACCAATTGCAGTGGGCTGGGGTGTCATCCTTCTGTCACTTGACGTGGTCCTGCGACCATTTCTCTGGGGAATAATTCTGAGGGAGATGTTCTAGGACTGCACAGTTTCTTTTTCAAGATCAGGACAGCAAAGAAGTGCTATGTCTAGACATGGAAATGTATCCACTAGAAAGAGCCCCAAGACATTTCTCACTCACAACAATACTGAAAATCTACCTTTGTCTTGCGTTCTCTCAAGCCTTGTCTGAAATGTTTCCTTTTTTTCTTTCTCAGATAATGCTGCCCTTTCAACATGTTTGCTTTCTTAATGCAGGAGACAGTTCTGTATCTTTAAAAAATTTGGATTGTCTAATGCCACTTGTCTGGTCAGCCAAAACACTCTGTGCAGGACTGTCTCCAAACAAAGCTAAGTCTTGTTAAGAAAAATCAAATCTTCATGTCTCTAATCAGCCACAGAGAACTAAAAGTGTCCTGGTTTTATTTTAGATTTTGCCAGTATTTCACCAAGATTATTTAATTAAGTTATTTTTCTAATTTAAATGAAGTTAAAAATGCAGCACTTGGACAAACTAGAAATATCTCTGTTAAGTATTAAATCGTAGGGAGAAGAAATCCAACTTATTGAAGAATGCAGTGATTTACAAAGAAAAATTATAACGCATAGGTTTTTTTCTTGCCCCTAAGCACCACCAAGTTCTTTAGTGATTGGAATAATTAATGGTTGTAATATTTTCCTAAGGACAATGGGAGGAAACCACATTGTGGCTGTGACACAAATAATTGCTTTCCTACATTTACTTACTTTCTGCAGTAATAAATACACATAAGGCTCAGCTCAAGAATTTCACAATATACTTAAAATTCTGATGAAGCTGATTCAAATTAAGTCCACCATGCTAACCTTTTTCAATAGAACTTTACAATATACTATAAAACTGTTATTTAAACAATCCTTCCCATAATTACCACCAATAAATGATAACTTTTTATTGCCATTAGAACACTCTTAGTTACCAGTTTCCAGAGATTGCTGCAGTAACCTGTACATAACTTTGTGCTAGGTTGTTAATAGTTGTAGGGTTTTCTTTTTAGAATTCTGAAACTGGAAAGGTTTAAGAAAACATGCAAAATGCTGAGGATACACGTAAGTGAAATATTTAATGTCCATCATTCATAAAAGTTACATTGTTTACATAGGATTCATTAGTATATAATAAAAATGTCATCTTAATGAAAGATTTTCTGGCAAGTCTTTTATATGTTAATTTGTTTAACATATGCTTTGGCTATACAGCTAAATAGGAATATATTTTAAAAAATCTTTCTGCAAATAGTTGCTTAACAGTTACAAAACCTCATTACTAAGAATTGGTTATTGTTACACTTGCTTGTTGGCTTTTAAAAATCATCTGTGATTTGGACTGGGAATCTTAGGACCAACTTTATGTAGCAAACTTGCTCATTGCATAGTGACCATGTAAACAGCTCAGGGACTCACAAATTATATCCTTGTACTCTAAAGTCACTGTGTAAAGTACACACTGTACTGCTCGTGTTTTCTTATATTGATGAAGAATTTGGGGATTGTTTTATTGTTGATGCTGATGGGAATTTCTTTTTAAAACAAGTCAGTTTTATACAAGAAGTTAAAAAATTAAAAAATAAACACCAAGGAAAAAATTTTACACTGTGCAATAATATTGCTACCTCATTCTTTTTGATTTTAGATATATATATATGTATAGCATATTGGAACTGCACTGTACTGCTTCCTTTCAAAAGAAAACTTTAAATTAGTTGGAACGATTAGCTATGTGTTTACATAAAGTTAACTATGTTTGCATCAAATAAAATGTTTATTAATGAAAGGTATTATACAAGAAACATCAAAGAGAAATTCATCATACAGAAATGTACACTATATGTGACAGATGGAAAAGTGCATGCAGAGTTGTCTCATTTAAAAAAAAAATTAATTCGGAAACAATAGTACTAAAATTACTGGGTTGTGATTCCTATGGTCTCAGATGAGTGAAAAGTTCTCCTTGAATTTACAAAAATCCATTTAACAGATATGACTAGTACACATTAGCAAGCAAGTGGAATGAATGCACTCAGATTTTATTTTACAAGTACTTGTGCTTGACAAATGTGATTTTTTTTAAAAAAAGAAAAGGTTTCTTCGAATATGGGCTGGGTAGATTGCTGCCAGGTTGCTCTGGTTTTATACATAAGTTCTCTAAATTTGTTTTTGATACCACACAATTTGTTGAAGCCTTCAGTTCTGTTAATTAGACACCATAAAATAACGTATGTTTTGTTAACATTCAGGAAATGACATCGAGTCTTTTATTTTTATTTTTTGGCTCAATAGATTTTTAAATGTATGATTATCATAACCTAATATTGTCTTTGTCTTCACTGCAGTGGATTTCCGATCAAACTTTTCCCCTTCTTTTAATACTTTAGGGAATTTTCAAACGTCGGGATGTTTGGCTGTAATGCCCCATGATTTGTTCTCCCTGAAAGAAATCATAGTGACAATTTATTAAACTACAGAGCAACCTGGCTTTTCGGGGTCTGCAATTCTATTTTGTGCTCAATATACCTAGCATTAAATCTTGATTCATTTCATCATACTATTTAGGTTATATTTGTCATGCAATTACTTTAGCTCCTAGTTTTCTGGCTCTTTTAGAGGGCTAAGACAGGGTTTCAGTATCAAATCAGTGGGGCATTACTTTGCATGTTCAAAAAAGGAGGTTAAAAGGCTAAAATCTAAATTGCACCAGCAGTAGCATATACATTGAATATGAAGAAATTGAAAACCTAAAAAGGAACTGTACTTTAAAATATTTAAAAGGCCGTGTTTCTGTGTTTAATACCAATTGTTCATAGGTACCGTAAAAGCAAAGAGACACACGGTTACATGTAGACCTTAAATTTTAAAAAAGAAACAAAACAAAAAAAAAGCCCAACCCAAAAAAAAATAATAACCAAACAACGAAAAAACTGATGGGAAATAAAACTCCTTAGATTCAAAATGGTTTATTCACACAAATTTAATAGGATATATCACAATTGTTTGGTCCATAAATATTTAGGGGAAATAGTTTCTATACAATGCATTTATCAATAAACAAAGAAACATGGACAATTTTGCTAGACCACTTACTGTACTATAAACACGAAGCTCAATATATAAGATTATTGGATTTTATCAACTATATCTGAAAGAGTGCACAACTGCTTTCTATGACATGTTTGTCCCCTCTAACAGGATACACCATAAAAAGAGTTTCAGAAATAAGAGGTAAAACAGTACAAAACTAGTGAGGTGTCAAAAGGGCTTAAAACAGTTAATTTAACAAACAACACATATATCCTGATTTTTCACAAACTTACTCCCAAGGTATATCATAAGGCACATAGTAGAACTGAGTTTTAATTAGTCTACTTAATAAAGTAGATCTCTAGTACCATATATTGTTCTGTCAAAGAACAAAATTTATAAGTATCAATATTTTTACCTGTAAAAGTGTATTAATAAAGATCTCAGCCTTACCAAGGTCTTTTGGTCTGGTTAGTGGTAAATGCCCATAAGGTAATAGAAATAGGAAAAGTCAAGATTCAATATCCGTAGAAGATGATAACCATACTTGCTAAATATATAATGGCAAACACACCTTTCTTCTATTACAGTGTTAACATCTCTTCCGTCATCTTTTTTAAAAATAAGCTACTTTTCTGTGCTAATTTTCTAAAAACCCTGAGCAAAAATTACAATAATGCACTTTAATGTGGGCAGTGAACTGTCAATATGTAACCACACATTTATACAGCCAAAAAGGACACCTTTAAAATATATTAAATAGCCACTTTGACCACCAAAAAGAGATTTGATGGCGTCTAAAAAGTGGGGTATATGTGCAAAGTTATTCTTAACAATCCACTAAAAGCAAGACATAGATCTTGACTGGTTTTTGTTCGTTTTTGTTTCTGAGACTCTCCACAATCTAATTGGTGTTCAACTACAATAAAAGGATACAAATGAACATTCACCACTGCCCAGACCATTCAGACTTTTAGCTTAAATAAAACTAAAAAAAGAAGGATCACTATTGTAAACTAAGAAATGTATTCAGATCAGCATCCACAAGGCTTCTGAGTTTATCGGCTTTGAAGTTATTCACTGCCAATTCCTGGTTTTGTATGATTTTTGCTAACATTTTTTTCTTTTATACAAAGTTTAAAAAGTTAAAGTATATGTTAGAGATATTAATGAACTAAAGATTTTAAGTTCCTGTGTTAAACAAAGTGTCTGATACAATCTCAGGAAACATCTAAAGAAAATTCGAAGTAGTAATGAATAAATTGTACTGATTTTTTTTTTCCTTAAACATCTTAATAAATTATATTTTGCTTATTTCCATTTTCCCTGAAAAAAAAAAAAAAGTAGGATTTATCAAAAATTGATTTGAATAGTACACATGCATACAATTTCTTGAAAATTATTTTTGTGCTCACTAAAGTAACTGGGCAGCCTCCTGTTTGCTTTAAAGGTACAGCATCGAAGCCATGTAGCCAATTGCAATTTTTATCTTTTTTAATTCCAAAAATTCAGAGCTGCTTGACAGACAAAAATTAAAACCCCTCCCTAGGCAACATTTCAGATCAGTAGGACTCTCCACTTGCATTGTTACTCTGCTATTGTTACTTTAATGACATCCTTATAGGAGTGAGCTCACTCTGGAGGGTTTTTTCCAGATCTTGCCTCCTTAAATGTGGGGCACAAATTTGGAGACCAACGGGCTGGTCATGCCATCCTCACCCACACGTGCTCCCATCACTGGGTCTCTCTCCAAGTCCTCCATCCAGGCATGGCTTTCAGTGGTGGCCAAGGACGTCCCAGCTGGGTGCAGAACTGGCAGAGGAGCGTTTAGCTATCCCAGTGAGACTTCCCAGTGCTCAGGGAGGAGCAGGCTTGTGACTACTGCGCTAGGAAAGAGCACTGGTACTTCCAGTCTAACTGTTCCCATGATTAGTTTATTTCATTTTGTATTTATTTTTCAGCATTTAAAAAATAAATAGTACAAAACTTTTGGATGCATCATGAAAAGAAAATTAAATTTGGGGTTCTTAAATGCTGGAAGTGAACATACAGTCCTGAAGCAGCATTCTTTTGGCTATAATTAAAATGGTTTTTATCTGGTTATCAGAGAGGAATAGAATCTTCTTTTTTTGCAGGGGGGTAACAATCAATTTTTTCAAGGTTCTGGAAATAAGTAACATACAATTTTAAGAGGCACTTATTAGAATGATTCGTCACCTTCTCTTCAGTCATTTGATAAATTTAAAGAATTTGAGTACAATTAACCAACAATAAATGTTCGTATATTATAGCAACATATTACTTCAAACTCATTTGCCAGGTGGCTGCAGATGCTACACATCAAGCTGTTTATTTTCCCAAATATTTTGTGGGTTTGTTTTTGTTTTTGTTTTTTTTTAAAGGCTTGAAAATAATAATAATAATTATAATAATTATAATAATAATAATAATAATGAAGAGTAAGAATTAAAAAATAAAAAAATGAACTGTTAGAAAAGGTTCGTTAAGGTAGTTTGTGAGGGGCTCCCGGATTCGTGGCTGTCCAAGTTAGAGGTCACTGATGTCACTACAGTGATAGTGGGATTGGTCAGGTCTGTTAAAGTGGTCGCAGTGCCGGGTGGAGTGAGTGCGCCGCTGTCTGCTGAGGGCGGAGCCGGGAGCGAGGTGCCGTCAGCTTTATCGACACCCCCATTCTCCTGCCGCAAAAGGTTCCTTCTGAATTTGGCTCTTGCGTTTTGAAACCAAACCTGCAAACCAATCCCAACGGATTTCTTTACCGATGCTTGTTTTGCTTTGCTTATTTTTGTCTTTGTTCTCGCTTTTTAAATTCATTTTTGATGTTTGATTGATTTTGTGTGGCACATCACCTAAGTCATTCTATAGCATTTCTTGCTACTGGTGGTACTGACTCTCTGTGAACAGGCCCGGTGCTACAGGTGCTTACAACCCTCAGAGAGCAGCCTCGAGAAAAATCTGCTCGCTCACTTAGCCAAAGAAAGCAGCTCTCTTGATGGCCACGTAGTCTTTCTCAGGTTGGGTAGCTTTGGGGTCAAGACACATAAAGATTGAGGCAAAGGGTGAGTGAGCAGATTTTTGCCAAGGCTGAAAGCTTGCCTTGATTATTTGAAAAGGCTGAAGAGGAAGGAGGGGTAATTACACCATCCCTGTCTTACAGATTGTTGATATGGGTCAGCTAGTCTTTCTGTTCTGTAAGGTTCACTGGCAGTGCTTGAGGTGACATGTAACACGGACAAGGAATTGCCTCTAATAGATTCTCCTTCTACCTCACTCGCTGCCCTTCTTTGGCACTCTGCGTGTAATACACACCTCATTTTAACTTCACTGAGCTATCACAGACCATATAGGGATTTTTAACATAATTTGCTAGGCCGTCCTTCACAGGGAAGTGCCTTTTGACTATGCAGGCCCTTAAGGAAAACAGTTGTCTAACAAGCATTGAGAGGGGGAGCCAGGTGGTCCTGGAGGATCATATTGGTCAAAGCTTGTTTCAAACACATCGGGGATCTGCTTACTGAGGGGCCACATTAACTCCTTCAGGGGAGCCCAATCAGTAGATTTGCCACCTCTATCCTTAGTGCAGTCACCACAGAGAGACCACCAGCCCCAGGGTATCTGCTAGGTGGGTGGACTCTGAAGACATTTTGTTCATGGTGAGGATGCAGCTAATCATAAACCACAGTTTGGTGTTTGGCTGCCTTGGGGCAGTAAGGCACACATCTGGCACTTCTGCCACGTAATAGCATACCCCTCTGCACACCCACTAGGGACACACCCAGCAAAAGCATTTCTATTTATATTGCTATAGTTATGCATAAGGGAAAGGCTATTGACTAGCAGGGGAAAATTCTGTCAAGCCTGTGATGTGGCTTCTTACCTGCAGAACTCTCTTGGTCAGGCCTGTTTTCTGGGCAAGCTGCTTGAGGTCCTTGGCATCTGGGTTGTGGTTGATAGCAAAGTAGGACTTCATGGTACGGAGCTGGTGGTGTTTGAAGGAGGTACGCATGCGCTTTGTTTTCTGGGATGGGGGATAAGGCTGCTGGTCTCTGTCCAGGTGATCTGCCTCGTTCTCATTACAACCTGTTGAATAAACAAAGTGGAACAAGAAGTTAGTGGCCATGAAACATGCAGGAGAAATGAATCAAGGCAAAAATCTTGAGTAACAGAAAGGAAGGAAGGAAGGAAGGAAGGAAGGAAGGAAGGAAGGAAGGAAGGAAGGAAGGAAGGAAGGAAGGAAGGAAGGAAGGAAGGAAGGAAGGAAGGAAGGAAGGAAGGAAGGAAGGAAGGGAGGAAGGAAGGAAGGAAGGAAGGAAGGAAGGAAGGAAGGAAGGAAGGAAGGAAGGAAGGAAGGAAGGAAGGAAGGAAGGAAGGAAGGAAGGAAGGAAGGAAGGAAGGAAAAGTAAAGATGTGATAATTAGAGACCAAAGGAGATCCAGGTCCAGAATATTATAATTTCCTATGCTTATCCTATGTCCCCCAGGCCTGTACCTACTAAGGGCAAACTTCACAAGTTCTCTCTCCTTTGGCATTTTTTTCAAACAAGTCTTTTCCCTGTGGTGATGGTTTTGCTTTGGGCACTCAAAGAGTCATTTGAAATCTCATTCAGATTTTGAAATCTTACTCATTGAAACATTCTTAGCTTGAGAGAAGAATAAAGGTCAAACCAGCATTTTGAATGTTCCTGAGCTTTTCCCCCAAATCACAAGCACCTATAAAAAGAGACATACAGCAGGGAAGTTTGTTATGACAGTTCCTCAAGAAAGTTGAGGGTTTTGCTGATAAAACAAACAGTTTTGGACTCTGCCTGGGAGTTAATATGAACTGCTCGAAGCCCTTCATCTGTCAGACTTATCCAGGAAGCAGTTGCATCAAGACTTGATCCAGTCCCCCAGTCCCAATCAGCAGTAGGTCTTAGCACTGGTTTAGGACATTTCTACAAGCAAGCAGCTAGGGGCTCAAAACTTGAGTTTCTCTCTTTTCCCTGATTCAGTATTTTCAAAGTGTCTATGAAAGATAAGTTTGTTTCAGATTACACTTTTATGGGTGTGAATTGTACACAAGAGTTGCAGCTGTTTGGGGATGATGGCATCATCGCTTCGTATTGGAGAAAGAAATTACAGTATTAGCAAAAAGAAAAGTAAGAAATGCGTCTGTGCTTTTCAGCTTAAACAGAAGGGTTAGCAAGTTCTAGGATCTCAGTTTATAAAGATAGTTCAGTCACACAAGAGAAAATTGATGGTGTCATCATAGCAGGGAATATTAATTAAAGAAGAGCTAATTAAAAATGTTTCAGAATGTCTGTAAATTAGACTGAGTTTCATTAGTTGCTCATTTTGATTTTTGAACTGCTTTCCAATAGTTACTGGATTATTTACAAGGCCTAGCTGATCCCCATTCCTAATTGAGAGAGAGAGAGAGTAGAGAAAGAGGGAAAGCACACAATACAGAGACACTGATGTCGGCAGTGCTGAAAACAGAGGCAAAGCAACTTGAAACCACAAGAAAATAAAAAGCTTCTTGAAGGTGTTTTCTCTTTTGAATTATAAGACAAGTCAACATGAACAGATGCTGGTAAGACAACACTTTGACAGAAAATCAGGTGAATATTTAATTATAGCTAGCTTTGCTCCTAGTCATGGTTAGCAGTATATCTGTACTTTCAAACAAAGTAAGCTGACACTTCTGAAAAAACAGGAGTTGAAAGTTGCCTTAAAAACTATTTCAGACCAGATTTGGATTGTATTTACTACTGGTTTTCACAAGCAATCACACTGCCTTCAGTCAAACTGCGTGGGCTATAACTTATGAGCTGACATAAATCACAGTACCAGAATTCAGTCCTCAGGTTTTACTTCAGAGTTGCAAGCTGCTTGTTTGTGTTGTTTTCCCTGGGCCACTCAGGCTTACAGCAGCAACACAAACTTCCTCAGGTTCTTCTGTCGTGCTTACTGTCCTTGTTTCTGTACTCTACTCTTTTTATTTTTCTTTTTTTTTCTTTTTTCTTTTTCTTTTTTTTTGTCAATGGTCTACTTTATTTTGCTTTTTATTTTCAAGAGAAAATGAGAAGAGGGCTCCAAGTATCGTCAGACAATCCGGGTTTATACAATAATTACAGCTCACTCTCTGTTTTACACAGTGTTGTGTGGTTTGGCCACATCATAGAGCAGAGTCTTACACTCTCTCCTAGAGAACTAAGGGAAAGCACAAAGTAAGACAAGACACTGCTCATTTCTTTGCAGCAGGATTGAAGAGTTGTTTAATTTTTGCTTTCAAAAGAGCTAGAACAGCTTACTTCTTATTGCCAAGAATTCTTCAAGTGAACTCTTCATAGTTTTACACACACACACACACACACACACACACACACACACACACAATGAAATAAAGTAAACAGCTCCTTGAGGAACAGATGTGTAAAATATTTTCCTCAGGAAATCTTCACCGTCTCATTTCTATACCTAAGCTGGAAGTCAACACAGTATCTCTTAAAATACATATTCATTATATAAGATGTACTATAGAGAAAGCCTTGAATGTTTTAAATACTTTTGAATAGTTTCATCCCTTTTTCACATTAATTCCAGACAGTATGAGTGACTTGTACCTCATAACATTTTGAGTTATTTATTGTTGTGGTTCCACTTTACAACCGAGGAGCTGTGAAAAAGAAATTAAGCTAGCAAACGAAATACAGAATAGAAAAGCTGCTGTAGATTCTGCAGCAGAGCCTGAATTTCCATTCTGGACCAGGGCTCAGCTCCCCTGTAACATAATGTGCACACAAATCTAAGCCAGAGCCTGCTGGATGGCTCTGAATATGCACATGCTCATGCTCAGCTGGGTAAAACTGTTGGTTCCATCGGAGTTTCGTTTTTAAATCTCGGGGTCGTTTTCCACAATGGCTTGGCACATGGTAGGGACTGTTTGGGAAGGCACTCGGCTCACTGTGGAGGTCACAGCGGCGGCGGCCCCAGCCCCGGAGTGCCGAGAGAGCGGGCTGAGGAGCTGCGGTGTGTCCGGCCCCGGTGTGCGGGGCAGGGCTGTCCCCGGCCGGGGCTGTCCCCGGCCAGGGTTCCGCGACACGGCCCGGACACCGCCGGCGACACGGCCGGGACTGGGGGGCCCCCTGCTCCCTCGGAAGGCGGCAGCCGAGCGTCCGACATTTAATTTCTGCGGACTGCTTGCCCTTTGTAAATGATTACGTGCGAGAGCAGTTACTGAGTCACAGGGCAGAGAACGAAAAATTTGTGCAGGGAAGTGGCTGCCAATTAGAACCTTTTTTTTCTCTCAAGAAGCGATTTCATTTCGTAGCTGTTCCAGATTCGCTTTCCACCCCCTGGGTCTGGAGCGCAGTGGGTCAATGGGCTGGAGCTGTTTGCAGCGGATGCACGGTTTGGCTGCAAACTTTCTCGAGACCATGTGTCAACCCTGGACATAGCTATATAATGCTTATAAAAAAGAATAAAATCACGGCCCTAACAGAAGAGATTTCTCAACCATCTAGCCTGAGTCCAAAGCATCAGAGCGTTTGTTGATTCGTTTTGGTTTTTTTCTTTTTTTCTCTCATTTTCCCGGAGGATTCTGAGTTCTCAATGCAGTGAGCTGTATTTTCATAGTGGGTGGTGCTTTTTAATCTGATTTGGAGTCAGAGGTACATCTTATATGGCCTGTTGTTGTAAAGAAGGGGAGTTTTAAGACCAGCACACAAAAATTATATCAGCGTTGGCAAATAATGTCTCTCTTGAGTCCTGATCTGAAGTTTAAGGAGAGCTTTATCATATACACAACTCTTCATCTTACCATAACTTCTGATTCTAATTTTAAAGCTAAATTGTCCCTAGATTTATTTCCCTTTAGGAATCTGGGGAATCGGATGATGCTGTGTGGACCAGGGACAGAGACCAGAGCAGGGTGCGGGCACACGGGAAATCCACCATTGGAAGCTGGGGCTGAATGAATCCTGGCTGCGCTACAGGTTCCCTTTTCTTTAGCAGCTTTCAGGATTGATTGGAAGCCGCTCCGTAGCCAGAGATTCCAATGTCATCTTCAATTAACAAGGAACAATTAGCGCAGTGATTACCCTGGCTCCAAGGTCTACGCATCAGAGGAGATGAAATCGCCTTGCACAGCTCCCTGGTTCCCAGCTAAAGCCCGTTTCACGAGCGGCCCCAGAGGAGGTGCCGGGGGAGGGGTGGGGAGGGCAGGGGGGCGGTGGAAGATTCCTTATGGATCTCGGTGGCAGCGGGTTGAACTTGGTGCCGGGGAGAGAGCTCCGGGCCGAGAGCGGAGCGCCGTTACCGACCCGCGATTGCCGGAAGGGAGGCCCTGACCCCTGTCCCGGCTCCCGGTGCGGGCCCCGGCTCCCTGCCCAGCCGGGACGGCTCCGCGCTTCACGGGGAAGCGCACCTTGCACCACTCCTGCTTCCCACAGCTTGCTCTCCTCTTTTCCTCTCTTACCGTCCGCGGAAAGTTTAACTTTCGCTAAAACGATTTTGGAGTCTAGAGTTTGCTAATTCGTATTTACCCTTAGTGCTTTCATCTTTCATCTAATGAAACTCTGCCTCAACTGCTTGGTCATCCCTGAAACTCCTTTACCTCTGGCCGCTAACACTGCTTATACATGGTTTTGGTAATCAAGTGACTGGAGTTATAGAGGATATTTAATACAGGGCAACACTTGTTCCTATCCTACTGTTGAGAGAACAGAAACCATTCTTCTCAATTACATTTGTTAGGGTTTAGTTAAGGAAACAACATTTATTTGTTGACCTCTTGTACAGTTTGATCATTTATGTGTCAGTAAAACAGAATTATTCAGCCTGAATAATTAATCACTATAAATTCAATATATAAATCGAGTTATATGCATAACACAATGGCATTGTAGGAACCATATACTATAACTTTTATTCTATTTTTTCTGATTTATTTGGTTGCTCTTTATTTGAGGTTTAAGTGGTGAGATGCTTTTAGGTAATCAAATATAAATAATGATAACTGTATCTCTGAGATTCCAACAGAGAAAGAGCTATGTGGTTTTGGGGTTGGGTTTTTTTCTTTCTTCCTTTCTTTTTTTTTTTTTTTTTTTTTTTTGTCTTTACCCTGGGAAGTGGCTAAGTTTGGGTGTTTGACATTAATAGGCAAAGACAGCCTTTGAGGAGGGCTGCTGTTAGCTTTCCTGCAAACGCTCCAACCCTCAGAGGGCTGTTTGTTTGATTTTCCAATGGTTAAGCAAGATTTGGCCTGGCTGAGTTACTCACGCACTGCCTGGCTGAGCGGAAGCCCGAGAACGCTCTGTTCGGGGGAGCGGGAGGCAGACTCGGCGTGTGTTTCCCACCTGAGTTGTAGCTGACGATGTCCACTCCCAAGGCAGGGCTCTTTCGTTTCCTGGGCCTCCCCTTCTGGACCGTGCCGGTGCCGTTGAAGTAAGGCAGGGCCAGTCCTCCGCTCTTGGCAGCCAGCTCGGTGTAGCTCAGCTGAGGGGGATATTCTCCTTGCAAAAGGGACTCGAAGTGGGCCCTGCAGTAAACCAGGTTGTCCTTCATGCCAAAGTGGTCGCCCGTGGTCAGAGTCTTGTTGCAGGTGGTGCAGGTGAAGCAGCTCAGGTGATAAACCGATTCCCTGGCTCTCATGACCATTTCAGAGGCGGAGATCCCAAGGTGGCAGCGGGCACATCTCTGCACGGAGAACCTTCTGAAGGAAACAGAAGAGTGGGCATCAGCTAGAACGGCAAAGGCAGAGCTTGCCCCGGTGTCCCCCGCCTTCCCTCCCGGCCACGTGAGGGAGCCTGTCCCCGACCAGGTCGCGGCCCCAGGACGGCCCGTGACACCGGCTGTGTGACACCGGCTGTGTGACACCGGCTGTGGCCCCCGGCCCGCCTGGTGTCGGGACAGCTTCAGAGAGCCGGCCCTGCGGTGCCGGGGGGAGCGCCTCGCACTCCCCTTCCCAGCTGACCTATTCTCCCCGGACCTTGGCCGAGTCCCTGCCCGTGAGCACGGGGCCGGGCGGGCCGGAGCGGGGGGAATCGGTCCCCGCTCTCCTGGCGTTCCTGTCAGGCGAGAAGAGCCGCGGGACAGCGGTAACACCGAGCGGGGCCCGCTCGCCGGGCCCGGCCGCGGGGCTGGGCGGGGCGGCGGGCTCCGGCCCTCGGGAAAACCGGCAAACTGAGGGCAGAGGGGAATGAATTTCGGTCGGGGCTTTACGGAGAGAAGCCGCTGAGCAGCGGGAGAGCCTTCGCCTGTTTGTGCACCGCCACACATGCTCAGTCAGCGCGTCCCCTGACGGCCCGTTCAATTCTGAAACGTGCGAGACTTTTCTGAGGGGACTAAGGATTAAGGAATCGCTGACTGCGAAAAGCTACCTTTGAAAGCCCGTGTGGAGAAAAGAGCGTTTCGGTTCACAGTGCCTTTTGAGGGGATGTGTTTTGAACCCATGAGGACTGATTGCTGTACCTGTAGTAATCCTCCTTGCAGTAAATACTGCCGTCCTTGGCAAAGCAGGTGAGTTCTGACTCCAAAGCCAGTTTACATTCACAGCACTTAAGACACCTGAGGTGCCATTGTTTGTCAACAGCCAGCAGGTAATATCTGTCTGAGATCTTCCCTCCACAACCAGCACACAAAGCAGGCTTCTCGGGGCTCATGGGGGGCATGTTCTGCAAAACAACCACACCACAAGGGATGAGACAGGGAGAGAAAGACAGGCAGGCAGGCCGGGCTGGGGACGGGTCCTGCGCAGGGCCGGGGGCTCGTACAAAGGCACGGCTCTCTGAAACCAAACTCCTGGCTCCCGGCGGCAAGTTTAAGGGGGAACCGGGACCGTGATCCACAGTAAACCTCTCCTCTCCTCCCATTAAACGCTCTCATGTCATTTCAATACGTGAAAACACGGATTAGGCCGTAGTAAGAAAACCAGAGCCCATTCTTTTCTGAGGTTCTGAACTTAAAGTCTGAGGCTTCCCCGTTTTTTTTAGCGTTTTAATCTTAAAGCACTTCACAGGAACAGCATTTTAAAGTAGAAAGTACCGGTTTTCTGTTCCTAAAGTTTATTCTGTTCCTAAAGTTTATGACAGAGGGCTCAGGCTTGCACTCATTCTGTGGCAAATTTTCACCCGTATTTAAACGAGCCACAACCACGTCTCTAAAGAAAGACAGGCCTTTTAAAACAGGAGTAAGAGAAAGGAGACAGGTGGATGGTGTAAAGAGCAGCGAGTATGAATGCTCACCAGCCCGGCCAGGGACGTGGGCAGAAAGGTGGCACGGGCTGGTTTCAGCTCAAACCAGCGTCTTTTTGTCAGTAAACTTCTGCGAGTTCCCATTGATCTGCTCCCCACGAGGAGTGCCGCTCGGGACAAAGGCAGACGGAGGGACGGCGGAGACAAAAGCTCGGCCGTGAAACTTGGGATAGCTTTTGCTGATAAAGTAGCAGAGGAAAAAAATCCCAAACATCTTGTTCTAAAGTCGCAACAGTTTTAAAGTGGCAACTCCGCATTCATTTTTCAATCTGAAGTTGTGTTATTCGTCCCCTTTCCTTTTTAGCAATTGAAAGGTGAGTTAAATTTACATTGCAAATCCTCATGAAAAAAAGCATGAGTTTATTTAAGAGAAGGGATAAAGGACCCTATGGCCCAAAGCCTTAAAGCAGTTTTCCAGGCCGTTACTTTTTGTGCAGAGCCTTGTGCGCGATCGGCGGAAGCCCTACAAGTTGGAGAAAAGGAGATCTCGCTTTGCACAAAGCCCAGCGTGACACTCGATTTCTCCGCCATCCCTTAGCACATATGTAAGGACTTTGGTCCTTTTGACTAAGGACAGAGGAGATGTTACTTTCTAAGCAAAGTAGTCGGCCGGCATAACACTCAGAGAGAGCGGTGCCTCTGTATTAATCACACACTTCAGACCAGAGACAGTTACGAAAAGTAAGCAGTCGCGGTTTGAGGTTTAATTTAGGAGGTGCCAGAAGTGCAGAGTAAAAATAAAGCACACCTCGGGAGCTCCAGCTGCAGCCCTGCTCGCAGGGGCAGAGCGGCCGCAGGCAGCCGAGCAGGAGCAAAAGGCTGCTTCGCCGCCAGGGCTGAACCCCCGTCCCTGCTACGATTTAGAGCAGTTCCCCCGTTACTCCAGAGAGCGCAAGCAGCGACATGGATTAGACAAATGTATAACCGAGCCTGGCCAGCACAGCACCCGGCGTTACGGATGGGTTTACAGGGAGCCTCGGAAAGGGTTCCACAAGCAAGGGGTGACAGGGAAGGGACAGAGGGAAGCTGCGACTTTCTCTTCCCCAAAGTTAGGGTCTGTCCCGATGGGGGTCCCTGCTTGCAGGGATTCCCTTGCAAAGAGCGCCAGCTCCCTTCTTACCGTATCTCGTCCGTTCATCTGTCCCCCTTTGGCCAGGCGGGACTCGGTCTTGGATCGCCTCTCCATCTCCTCCATGATTCCTTGGATGTGGCCTCCGGAGATCCCGTGGAAAAGCATGGCTGGGGGACGGAAAGGACAAGTATTTTCTTCTGCTCTGCACCCCACTATTTCCATATACAGACCCCAGAGTCTTTAGATCATCCAAAATGTTTACACCGAGGCGCACAGCGCAGGGAGGGAGGTTGCAATAGGAGCTTCTCTTTGCGCAAGCACTGAGGGCTTCCTGAAGATGTGCAGAAAACAAACAAGGGGGAGAAAATGTAATAATAATTAGTTTTAAAAATAAAATAATAAAAGCGAGCTAAAGGATCTGTTACTGTTCTGGAGAGCTGGCGCTTCTGACTGGAGAGACTTAGACCTGGGGCAGTAGAATCGGTCGGGAAAGGATATAGTTTTGAATACAAAGAAAGCAAAAAGAAGTGCTATTTTCAGCAGTCCCTGGTTGCTTTTAAGTTCCCAGTGCCTGTAGGTTGGATTTGGGACTGCTGCTTTCCGGAGCTCTGTCCAATTTGTTAAGAGACTAAAGCCAGCCCATTTTTGATAATTTAGTAGGAGGAGTTCTCTCCCTTGAGCTGCCACTGATTTTTATTCAGACAACAAAGACCTGTCATACTCCTCTCAACCCCTAGTGATGGGCAAGCAGTGACAAACATTACGGTCGGGGCTGTGGGTGGGGTGGGATTTATTACCTCCCCCAAATGCGGAGTCCCGGGAGTTGGCGGCTACGGCGCCTGGCGAGGGGCAGGGTGGCCCGCTCTCCCCCCCAGGGGGCCCCGCTGCCCCCGGGCCGCGCCGCGGGAACCTCCGCTCGGGCTGGCCCCGCCGCGCCCGGCTCCGCCGCGGAACGGGAGAAGGAAGAGGAGCTCCGGTACCGGGCAGCCGGGGCGGCCGGAGCGGAGGGGTGCTGAGGCGTGGGGGAGCCGCGGAGGCAGGGGCGGCCGGGGCAGTTCGAGCGCTTCCCGGGGCGCTGCCGGCCCCGCTGCCCCGCGGAGCCCCCGCCCGTACCGCGGCAGGATGCGGCCCCTCCGCGGGCACTCCGCGGGGCCGGCCCTGGCCGGCCGGGGACGCCCTGGTGGGACTCTCTCCCCTCGCCCTCTCCCCGGCCGCGGACTGCGAGCGATCACTATGTGCAGGGGACTGGCCGATGCATTCCTTCCAGGCTAATCTCTCTGTCTGCTCTCCCTCCCCTCCTTTCCCCGTTTTCCTACTTACTTTTCACACCGCTCTTCCTTGCCTTTCCCTGAAACAGCTGCTGGCTGTTTCCTGACACCTCGATCCCTACTGAAGGATCTTCCTGGCGGCAGTCCTGCGCTCCCTGCTCCCTGGGGGACACTCCACACCAAACCCTAGCGCGACTAGTGAAAGAAGTACCCCAGCCCCCACTTCCTTTCCAAAGCATCCCAGAGACATCCTCAGGGGCTCCTCGAGTCACCTCTTCCATGTAACCCAAGATTCAGGCAGCAAGTTTCCTCCCCTCTCTTTCCCCCTAAGTAGCTAAAATTAATGTTATTTGCAGATTGAATGTTGTTACATTCCTCCGAGTGCCAGAATACAGCTCATAAAACACAATTTCACACAAAGATGAAGTCAATCAAGTGAAATAAGCCGGGATTTTTTTTCTCTGTTGGCACACTAGACCCTGGACAGCAGGGCTGCTATTTACTGTAAGTAATGTAATTAGCCCTTTTGGATGGAAATCAATGTGTTGTATATATGTGTGTGTTTTAATAAGAGAGTAATAGCTATAAAACCAAGGAGACTCCAAAAGGGCTGAGGGAATCTCCCTTAAGAAGAGCAGATCTCTGCAGAAGCCGTAGTCTTCTGCAGAGCACTCTCGGACTGGAAGAAAAAAAAAATGTATCTGTGTGTGGGGAAGGAGGAGGAAAAGATAGGCTTTCCTTGGAGAAAACAAGTCAATTAGCACAATAAGACATCAGGAAAAATAAACAAGGTGATTCAATCCGGGATACGGGAGCTGTTCACTCGGGATCCCCAATCCTCCTCCACCCCCTCGTTCCCGTGGTCGCCCCGGCTGCTCGGGAAGACGGGCGGAGGTCGGGAGGCGCTTCCCTCTCTCCCCCAGCCCCGCCGGGGAGCGGGAGGGCAGCCGGCACCCCCGCGGGGCTGCGGGGCCCGGACCAGCCGTGCTGCGGGTCCGGGGGCTTTGTGGAGCGGCCCGGCCCGGGAGGAGGGAAGGGAAGGGATGGGAAGGGATGGGCGGCGGCGCTGCGGGCGGGGACGAGCCCCTGCGCGGGAGGGATCGCCCCGCTCGCCCTGCGCCCGGCAGGTACGGCCGGCGTGCGCCCGCCTGGCTCAGGGAATCGCAGCGGTGGCTGTCGACAGAGGTAAAAAAAAATCTCCTTTAGAGAGGAGTTTATCTCTAATCCTTGCAATATAGTCTTTGCACTCTACAGGCACGTTCAGGGTTTATTCTGGGTCTTTTTCCCTTCGAAGGAGAATTTTCTGTATTCCCCTCCAGTTATGTTGTCGGGGAAACCCACCCTGCCCCTGTTTGGTGGTGTATGTGCTCTCCTGGAAATGGTCTGCATTTCCCGTGGCGCTCGGGTTGCCAAAGACACCCCAGCGTGTGCCAGGCAGGACCCTCGCCGACCCCCGCCCGCCCGGGCCGGCCCCGCAGACCCCTCTCGGAAGCGCCGCCGCCGTCCCGCTGTGACCGTGTCCCTGCCGGGCTGAGGACTGGCAAACTCATCGTGCCCGCCGGGAAAGGGGAGAGGAGGGGTCTGGGGGGAGCCCCCGCTGCCGCTGGGCCCAGTTCCCTCGGGAGCTGGAGTGGGGATGCTGTGCCCCCGAGCAGGTTGTGCCCCCGCTTCGGGTTCACCGCTGCCCTCCCTGCCCGCTTATCTCGCGTTTGCTGCCTCGGCTTCACCGAAACGCTCTGTAGGTGCGGCGTCAAAGCATCGGTCCAAGACAGAGACACGGAAAATATTGCTTGCTAAATTCCCGTCTCTACCTTAGCTCGACGGCGCCGTTAGGAGTAATTGGGCAGACTCATAACAAAACTCAGAAATGACTGAGCCTCCTCCGGTTAGACACACTTAATTAATTAGAGGGTCCTTTCTTTCTGCTCCATCAGGTACGGTTAAGGATACGCTACTAGCTACTGCTGCTCCAGTAAAGGAGGCCAGGGGTTTCCAAGGCGTTTTCTGATTAACATCCTAATGCTGGCAGACCACTTCTTACCTAAAGGGACACTAAAAGTTTGTTGCTAGCATCAAACGTGACTTCTCCGTTTCCAAAAGGCCTGTAGGAGATCAAGGTAAATCTATTTCAATGTTCCTGAGATCTCATTCCTCGCTGTGAACTGGAGCTCCTCTGCTCTAAGGCAGGCTGGTAGCGAGAGGTTGCCATTATAGCACGAGGGATTCCGTACAGTTTTGCTGGTTTGCTTGGGGGGCGGGGGAGAGAAAAGCTCACAAAGGACACGACAGGGAACCTAAAATCCAAATCTACGAGCCTGTCCCTCATGAATCCATCGGCATTAGCACTTTGCCTGTGAACGACAGTTTCTCATCGCAGGGCGCTTTTGCCGTAGCATTTGGGGAAGAATATCTGATGTGCAATATTCAGAATATTTTAGTAACGTGACAGGCGTTCTCGGTCTTTTCCTTTCTCTAAGGCTCTACCCGAACTCCCTCAGCTAATGGGGGGGCTGAGGGGAAGGATGAAGGATACATCGCTGTGGAGATTTCCACAGGTACAGCGTTTTCCTGCCCACGCAGGGCTGGAGAGCTCCCGCGGACATCCCTCTGGCCCGGCTGCGGCCGCTGCCCGCAGCTCCGCGGGCGCTGCCCGGAGCCCCTTCCACCTTGGCAATTAGCGTGTGCCCTGGGAAGATTTCAGCGTGCGGTCCCTGCGATCCGCTCTGCCACCGAGCCCGCGTCCTCCCTGGCCACGGGCTACGGGCTAAAGCCCATCACAGCGTGAAAGATCTCGTGTTTAGTTCGGAGGATTTAGGACAAGGTCTATATGCAAATTAATAATTGACCAACAATAATTAGGAGAAAGGGGGAGGGTGTTCAGGCGGGGGCTGGGGGTGGGGAGGAGGAGGTGTTCTTTGAGGAGAAATGGTTTGGATTTCGCCTGCCGCATTTGAGGCCGTGGCGTGTCCGGCTGCAGGCGCAGGGCACTGCCCGGGCCAGCCGCCCCCCGCCCCGCAGGGCACCAGAGCTTCACACCCTCTCCGTCAGCACCTGAACTTTTCAAGACACTTCCAGTTTAATCATTTCCAGAAATTTAAAGCGCATAGTAATAACAGCAAAGGGATTACCATCCAGTTGCCTGCGAGCCCGTTGGTTAAAGCCAGGTCTATTTTTAAATCCTAACCCTATTTTCTGCTCTATAAGCTTGTGGTTGAGTACAGTGCTATTAATGATCAGTCTCATCTCTTTGTAAAGTCCGCGAGCACTGCAACCAATGTAGACACAAAGAAAGGAAATATGAAAAGAATTACATCTCTTGTTGGTGGCACCAAATGTAGCTAATATCGTTTCCAGTATTCAAATAGGTTGCGGTTTATTTTACCTCAATTTTAAAAATTATTTTTTTCACTTAAAAGCCCGACATTATTTAAAATTCCACTTCAGAGTCAGATACAATGTATTTTACCATCACCAGCTTTCTCCCCGGTGTCCTCTCGAGTGTGCCGTAAAGCAACTTTCGGATAGCTGTGTTAGGGACATGTTAAAGTCGGTGCATCGCAGCCAGACTGGGGCACCAGCTCCTGTCCTCCCCTGCCAGGCTGCGCGGGGCTGGCGGTGCGAGGGACACAAGCACTTTAACCGTAACCGGCATCGGATTAAAACCCCCCAAACCTCCCTATGTGATCGTTTCTCCCAGTAATCTGAAAACATGTCAATTAAGACACGTATTCATCTGCTTAGGGAGATGACATTTAAATAAGAAACAACTAGGTGCTTTGCATAGTAATCCCAAACACATATCTCCATAGCCAAGCGCTGTGACTGACCACAAACAAGTGATCACACAGACAGAAGAAAGCAGGAGAGGCAGATTATTGTCTAACATTAAACTGTTCACCGCCCAGGACTTCTGCACTGTCAGCTCCATCGTTGTCTGGTATTAAACGTAATCGTATTTGCACTCCGCTTGTAATTAAGCCATTGGAAATGATCATATTCTGCTGCTTTTGAAAAGGACTCTTTACAGACTGAATTACAGACAGGTGAAGGGAGCCATTCCATTAAAAAAGAAAAAATAAAATAAAAGAAGCACAAAGAAGGGGCATTTTTAAAAAATTGAGCTGAAAGGCTCAGCCTTCCCAAGCTGAGCTATTTTTCTAGATTAAAACATAGATGCATGAAATGTTATCTGCGAATACACCTGGGGAAAGTACCGTTCTGTGTTGCTAAAAAAAATCCCAACCAAACAAACAACACCACGACGCCGAAGAAACACCCTGCAAATTACATCCGTGAGGTCCAAATAGCTGCATTGCTAGCAAACACTCACGCAGGAGCTTACCTTGAGACCTTAGAAGCTTCTTCCAAAATTGTACCCTCCTTAATGAGTGATGAGGGATGGGTTTTGAATGGAGAAGAGACGCAATGATCTAGCCAGTAGATGGAGGTTGTTCCTTGCTCCTAGCAGAGGATCCCTATGTTAATTAAAATAAACAAGCTGCTTGGTGGAAAGATTTTTTTTCCTCCCTTCTCTCCCTCTCTCTTCCCGCCCTCTGCATAGCTCTGATACAGAACTGACGTGAATTTCTAACCTCTGACCTTTCGCCAATGTACACTGATACCTGCCTTTTATTTTCTGTTTGTTTCAAAATATTTCCGAAAACAAAAATAAATAAAGATGACTGAATTAAAGCAAAAAAAAAAAAAATAAATAAATCCCACCTCTAGATTTTGGCTGGTTTGCTGGATTTTCTTGATTAGCTGTCTCAGCTCCTCAGTAATCAGGTGAGGTGTTAATGGGGAGCTGGTTGTAAATAAAACTAATAAAGCAAAGAACATATTAGGAAATTAAAAAAAGGCGAGGACTGAGAGGCTGTTAAAAATATTGTAGCGAGCTGAGCGTTTCCCCATCACGTCGTTTTTTTCGTTCTGTGCTTATTCACAGCTGAGCAGCAAACCCCGGGTTGTTGCCATCTCTCCACATTTTTTTTCGAATCGCACTGAACCAGCCATGGACTGCATCAACCCTTCCCACTTTCATAAAAAGCCTCTCAAATGGAGTCGCTAAACAGCAAACTTCAGCCTGATCTGATGTGATATGATATATGGATTCATGGAGCAACCTCGCTTTGCCAAACCCGATGAAACTGTGAGTTGTCATGCAATACTACGCAGTCAAACCTGGGATAATTGTAAAAGTGAACCCAATTTAACCCATTAGAATAAAATCAGGTGCCAAGATGAATCGGAATCATTGCTTCTTAGGTGACAGTACTGATGACAATTGATCCACCGGCTCAAAACAATAGAAGAATATAGGGTCGGGAGTCATTTCTCGTGCTCCCTCCCAGGGGGAAGCGGGGAGCCGTCGGGGAGGCAGAGCCGGCTCCCGGCCGGGCTGCGGAGGGGCAGAGGCTCCCGGCCGAGCGGCTCTCGCAGGAAGGAGCTCACTGCGCGGACCTTGTGGCCGGGAAGCTGTTTTGCAGCAGCCACACGAGATGACTTTTCGCTTTGGCTTTGTTTGCCCGTTCCTCTTAACTCCTGCGACAGTTTCTGTCCTTCTCCCCTGAGCCATGTGACCCTCAGGTCTACGTGGCCAGTTTGGTAATCTAGCTGGGGAAAAAAAAAAAAAAAAAAAGGCAAGCAAGGGATGCTAATGATCTTCCTTGGAGTTTGTCAGCGGAGCCCCGGCGGCGAGCGGAGGAAGCAGGGCGTGCTCGGCTCCCCGCCGGGGTGCGCACCGGCGGGCGGGGGTCCGGCCGTGCGCTCTGGGCACAGCGAGGGTCCCGGTCTGCCCCGGCTCTACTGGCAGCTCGGCACAGCCGGGGAGCGGCGCGGTGGCACCGGGAGCATCTCTCCCCGCCCCGGCTCCGTCCTGGCCGGCGGGGGGACGCCCCGCGCCCGCCCTCCCGCGGGCAGGGCTGGGGAGCGTGGGCAGCCCGGGGCGCCGCGGCCGACCTTGCCCGTGCTCCCCGTCAGCACGGACGGGCAGCAAAGGGCTCGTCCCAGCAACAGCAGCGGCTCACCTGGAAAAACCGGCCAGGGACGGGTGGGTCGGGGGCGTGTATGTATTTGTGTGGGTACTTCTGGTGGGGAACCTAAAAGCCGAGTATGTCTCTGCAGGAGGAGTGGATTTAGGGCAGGGACCGTGAGCTCTCATCACGCAGGGCTCGCTGTGCCTGCTCCGGGGCCATTGCAAACCCGTCTTGCTCCCATGGTTCGGATGGCGAGAGCTTTTAGAATAAGGCTTCGTTAAATCCGCTGGCGACCAGGAAGTTTAAAGGCATCCCGAGCAAAAGCGGGAGCAGCTCCGGGGCAGGGGTGGCTGAATCCGTCTGTTCATGCGTGCCGGGAAGCGGCTGAGCGCGCAGGGAGAGAGCGGCCTTCATGGGACTTGCTGTCTTCTTAACCTCCCTGAGAGAGCAGCCGCCATCTGCGCCAAGGTACAACAATACGAATTATTAGTATCATAATCACCACGGTTGTTATCGCTGCGACTTTGAGGGAGAAGCCCAGCCCCTGCTCCAGCTTCGGCCCGCTGGACTCTGCCCCGTTTCTCCTCTTACTCTCTAAATCGCCTAAAATATTTCCCCCCGCAATTACCAGCGCTCTGATATGGGACCAGGAGGCAGAGGAATATGCAAGGCTCATAATAAGCCACCTGCTGCGTCGCGCCTAACTAATGTTATGCTTTATTTCATTACTGCAGCACCGGCCCGTGCATTACAAATTCCCCACCCGGCACGGACAGCCGGGAGAGGAGCCGGAACGCTGCGGGGCCGGTGGCCGGTCAGCGGCAGGGATTGATGCTCGGTGGCTGCGCACGGAGCGCGGAGGCACGGGCGGTACCTCGGAGCGGGCCCGGGTCCCGCCCGCTGCTGCGGGGCGCACAGCCCGCTCGGTCCGTCCAAAGCTGTCTCTCCCCGCAGTGACCCCCCCTCTCCACCTATTTGCATGCCCACTCGAAGCTATATAAACAGCAGTAATAGCCTCATACATTAAGTCAGTATTTGTTAGCACAACCAATCCGAGTCATTTCAGATATTTGGACTCAGTCTGTTCAGTGTAGCTTCAACCTATTGACTTGCCAGACGAGATGTTCATGTGGACCCAGTTGCTAAAACCGTGAAAACAGACTTTAGCTCTAAACTGTGCTACTCTCCCATCTGACGGATGTTAACACACAAATGAAATCCATTTGGATGTTTTTTGTTACCAGAAGGCTGCGCTGACGTTCAAATGATCTAAATCTTAGCATCTGGAAGCCTGTACAAGCATCTTTTTTGGAATAGGTTTCAAGACATTTCGTTCAACCCAAGCTGAGGAAGGATCAAAATGGGACACCAGGAAACTGACAATAGCTTCCTATCTAAATGAAACTGGCTGTTTCATTTGAAGGCACAAAAAAAAAAAAAAAAAAAAAGAAGCAACCCCCCCCAAAGCTTTTCCATTAACTACAGCCCCTCCGGGTAGCCCCAAACCCTCCCAGCCAAGGTTCATCATGGAGTGCTGCGAGGTACCGGGGTGTCCCGAAGGCCAGAGCCGCCTGCGGGTCCCACCGCTGGCAGAGCGCTCCGCGGGGACACCAACCGGCTTCATCTCAGGAATACTTTTTGGCCTGGGGATTCATTTAATGTTTTCTAGGCGCAGCAATTCATCGACACTATGATAGAACATGTTGTGTGGAGTGCCATTCAGCCTTAATGAAGATCTGTGGAAGAAGTCGTGTGAGACAATAAATACAGCAGTCCGGATGTCGGTGACTTTAGCAGGAAATAAAGGAGGGCTCCGTGTTAATGAAACAAAGATGTGGGAGCTCCTGGCAAGGGGCTCGAATGTACAGGAGTGCTCAGTACCTCCTGGGTGCTCATGAATATCAGTGGTGTGCGTTACACTTCATATTATGTTTGAAAACAGAATTCTTTTGTCTTTCTAAGGTTTTTACAAACTTGGATGCCAAACAGACCGATGTTGAACCAAATAGAAAGAATTTAAATTATTCAGGAGCCCAAGCGATTCTGTGGAGCCTTTCTTTCTCCCATCCCCCATCTCAGTGCCGGGGATTTAATCCTGTAGCAAGTGTGTCAGGGAGCCGCTTCTGCCCTGCCCCAGGCAGCGGGATCATCTCCCGGGGCCGGGGGGCCCGGAGACCCGCGGCGGAACCGCGCAGCCCGGCCCGGCCCGGCGGGGCTTCCGCGCCTCCCCTCGGGAGGGCTCCGGTGCCGGGCCCCGCGCTGGTGCCTAGGCATGGCCGGGCTCGCTGTGCAAAGGCGTCGGAGCATCCTCCGGAGCAGTCCAAGGGGATGGGCTTATCCCAAAGGGCGGATTTTCCCGGTACGCGGCGGGAGCGCTCCGCCACCCCGGGCATCTGCCTGTGCCGGTGAGGAGCGACAGCCGGCCCCGGCCGTGCTCACAGCACACACACAGCAACACAGCACACAGAGCACAGAACACACACAGAAACACACAAAACACATACACAGCACACAGAGCACAGAACGCACACAGAAACACACAAAACACATACACAACACACAGAGCACAGAACACACACAGAAACACACAAAACACATACACAACACACAGAGCACAGAACACACACAGCAACACAGCACACAGAGCACACAGCACATACCATAGGGCACAGAACACAAACCACAGCACACAGCAACGCACACCACAGCACACAGAGCACACAGCACAGGGCACAGAACACACACACAAGCACACAGAGACACGCACCATAGTACACAGAACACACACCACAGCACACAGAGACACAGAACACAGCGACACAGCACACAGCATACAGAGCACACAGCACAGGGCACAGAGCACACACAGCAAACACCACACTGCACAGCACACAACCCACAGCACAGCAGCACATATCACAACACGCAGCGCCATCCATCCCTGCCTCCCTCACCCTCTCAACAGTCCAAACTCCTGAGTATCTTCGATTTTTGGCCATCACGTTGCTTACAAAAGTAACGTTAGATACACTCATGGGACTTACAGATTGCATATGCTCCCTTTCTTAGTTCCTTTTTAAGGGAAAATAATTGTATTATGGGGTGGTAGCCCATTACTTGTAGCACAAAAGAAAGTAAAAGGGATGCAATGATTAGCTGTTGAAAATACACGTTCGCATATGGTTCATTTTGTGGTTTATGGCAATTAAAACACATTCACTGGGAGTCAGGATCAGGTACAGCAAATGCCAGTATTCCAGCAGTGGAAGACACAAAGAGATGATGGGCTTCAGTTTCACAGTCGCTCTCACAGAATGAAAAAAGCTAATAGTCATTAAAAAAGAAAAAAAAGAAGAGTTGAAATGCTTCTTTTTGGACTCATTTTCACATTAACTTGCTCATATGGACACTGCAGAAGAAATATAACAAGTCCTTATTGCATTACTTGGTAATCAGTATGGAAAAGCCCAACCCTGCTTATGGTTAACAAGAATTGTTAATGATATATAAATCATTTGATCTATCGTGCCCTCCAGTCTTAAAGGAAAATAATGGCAACTCCAAGCAAATGGTCCTAATTAGTGTCCAAGAAACCACTTCCTAAATGTATCCTTCCAACTCATTCCAGTTTGACTGTCCAGAAGAGTCTTTTGTTCTTAAATCCCTTTATTTTGTGTGTAACTGCAAAAATGCTCTGCATACCAGTGCTCCAAAAATAGTTCATTTCAGAGTACAGACCAGCACTGGGCACAGGAGGAAGGACGAGATGATCCCAATCTCTTGCTCTTGCAAATCGGTCCCAATCATTTGAATATATATTTCCCCGAAACCTTGCCTCCTGACAAGTCCCCTCAGAGAAATATCAAAGGGGAATTAATCAAAAAATCACATCCCTGCCGCCACTCGGACTGCAACACAAACTTTGAAAAAGCCAAACCTAAAACCGGACCCAGGACCAAACCGAGCATATTCGAGCTGCCTGCCACCTACTTTCACCCACTCTTTGCACCGTTTCCAAGTGTGACTGTAGGTTAAATGCACCGTGGTACAGCCATAGATTCCACACCTCATTTGGTACCCAGGTGAAGCTTCAGGCACACCCTGGAGGAGGAACAGAGCTTGGCCACTGGGCTATTGTGGCCTTGATCTTGTCTCCACTGAAAGCAGCACAACTCTCACTGTTTGCTCTCTCAAGAGGCCTCTTTCTCGGATGTACAAAATACAAACTGCCATTTCTTATTAGCTGGAGCACCAGATCCTGTTGTTTCATTAATATAATCCATTCTTCCACCGAGTCCAGCATCTTCTGCCACTTTTCTATCCCGTAACTACTCTATCACAAAACATAATTCCTAAAGTTCGAAACGCAGTGTTAAAAAACTGAACTGTGTTGGACATCTTGGTCACTTGGTCCTAGCATCTAGCATCTTGTTGTTGGTTGGGTATGGTGGTGTGGGGTTCTTTTTTATGTTTATTTGGTTTTTCGGGTTTTTTTGTTTGTTTTTTTTTTGGTGGGTTTTCGTTTGGTTGTTTTTGTTTGGGTTTTGATTTTGTTTATGAAAGCTGGAAGGAAACAGACTTTCTGACATGGGTTCTCTTCCCAAATGTGACAGACCTACCAAAGGAAATAGAACTTCTATAAAACGACAGCAAATTTCATAGTTGCTGTGTAGTGCTTTTATGCCGTTTCCAGGAGATAACGCTAATGGGAAGTGCCACAATATTTTAACGAAGAAAATCTGGACCTTGCCTGCACTTAAAACGTCCTTGACTCATTTAAAGTCACCGTAAAACACTTAAGATGGGTTGCCAACTCTTACTACCCCAGCATAAATTATTTTACTAAGTCGCGGAGACAACATGCAAGCTGATGCCGAGTGGTTTTTTACTCACGTGTCTGCCCGCAGAGCCACAGCAGCTGCCCCTCTGCAAGCGGGCAGCTTCGGAGAGCCCCGCAGCCCGGCAACTGCATCCACTGCGCTCTGCTGGCCAGCCGGAAAGCAAAAGCAACCAACCTCGGCTCTCTGGAGCCTTCAGCTCTTGCAGGTTTCATATTGCAAGCGAGTTTGATATTGTCCTCTTGTAATTGCTTAAACGAAACATGCTGGCTTGGTGACTCGTGATTAAATGCGTTTTATAGAGGAATAATATAGTCTGGTGTTCACAAAGGTTTGGCAAATCAGTGGATGGGGACAGGTTACAGAAGCGCTTGCGGCAGCTCTAAGGTAACGTTTGAGTGCAGGCACAGCCTGGCCGTCCCTCCCGTCCCCTGGGGACAGCTCGCCGTGCCCCGGGGAGCCCGAGCCGCCGGTGCGGCGGGACGGGGACGGCCCGGGGGACAGCGGGGCTGCGGGGCGGCCACAGCAGCGCTCGTTCCGCCGGGGACCACAGGACATTCACACCGCTTTAACTTGGGACCTTGTCCCCTCGCTAACACTTTCCTCCTCTCTTTCCAAATTTCAGCTCCTCGAATTTTACTTGTAAAACACTTCAGGCAGTTACCAGAAAGTATTTGACGTGTTTTACTGCTTTTCAGAGCTCCTTGATCAAAAGCAACGTTTATTCCTCCAACCTCCGCGCTCTCAGGTGCCCTGCGGTGACCAGCCCGGGGCCACCGAGCCACCGCTGTGCGCAGGGGAGCAGCGAAGGCGCCGCGGAGCGGGACCGGCAGCGGGACCGGAGTCACTTAGCACATCTGCAAGCTGCTGCCGGGCGATTATCAGGTCATTCCTTCCGTAATGCAAACCATGCGCTCCCGTATCACATCAAACCGCTAATTGCGAGTGATGCGCTCCGTGTCGGAGGTGAGCGGCTGCCCCCGGCCGGGGCTCGGGGAAGCGCCCCGGGCAGAGTTTGCGGGTCGGGCCCTTCCTCCTTCGAGCCGCGCCTGAAGTGCGGATGGGATATCTGCGCCTGGGCAGATCGGTGGGGATGTCTATCTCCTCCTGGACACACCCGGGGACAGTGTGGGTATCTATCTCCTCCTGGGCACACACGGGGTCAGTGAGGAGTCTCTATCTCCTCCTGGGCACACACGGGGTCAGTGAGGAGTCTCTATCTCCTCCTGGGCACACACGGGGTCGATGTGGGTATCTATCTCCTCCTGGGCACACACGGGGTCGATGTGGGTATCTATCTTCTCCTGGGCACACCCAGGGTCCTTATGCCAGCCCGTGTCTGTCGCGCTGGAGCCATCCCCAGCCGCACCTCCCGAGGTTCTCCCGAGGCCGCTGTTCCTGAGGGAAGCGGAGCCCCGGAGGAGAGTGATGGAGCCCCAGCCCGGGCCCGTCTGTGGCTCCTCTCTGAGGGGCTGGTGGTCGTGCTTAGCTGTTGGGTTGGGTACATTTTTTGGGTGTCTAATGTAGCTGTGCTCCCCGGGGATGCCGAATGCCACCCATCTCGAGCCTCTGATAGCAAAGGCTCCGTAGTCGGGGTGTGCCTGAAATCAGTGTCGGTGCAAACATAATCTGTGCTTTGGTATATTTCGGCATCACTTTAAACTGTACAGTTACACAGTTTCACTTTTCCCAGACCTGCCTCCTTAATCTATTTCTTCTGTGAGTCCAGTGCCGGTTTTCAGCACAATCTCAGACTGCACATGGTGTTTCTCAGGAGATGCACTTTCACCTTCCAGATCTCCTTCTCAGGTGTTCTGTCTCAGTCCCATTCCCAATCACAATGCCTGTGATGAAGCATTTCCTTGTCCCGGGTTTTTCAGTCTCAACACCCTGGGTTTCACCACAGCCAAGCATCTCCAAAAGCCCAGAGCAGGAACTGAGTGGCTCAGGCGCCTCGGTGGGATTGAAGCCTTGCTGCTGGACTCTGTCACCAACCTTTTTGTTCAGCCTTTTCTAGTTACCTACATGGATTTTAACCTTTTTGTGAAGTTGTGGACTCAAGGTGACCCATCTCCCTTTCTGGTTCCTCTCCTGTTGCCCATTCCAATGTAGCGATTACCTCCTCACTCCTTTATGTTTTTTTTGCCTTCCCAGACTTGATGGTTCTCAGGGAACACAGCTGCTCCTCAGATGTCCTTTTATTCCTCCTCCATGCTGAGTGTCAGTTTGTTGCCTCGGTTGAAGTCTACCCTCTGTTCTCTCCCACTAAAGTTCAACCCTTTCTGGTTCTGCGTGCAAATCAGACACTTTTCTCTCCCACAAGCTCTAGGGCCAGCAGGAAGTGCAGACAGCACCAGAGAAAAGGCTTCTTTCACTGATTCCAGACCCAGACAGCCTAGGAAGACCCAGGAAAAGTCCAGAAGAAAATCTGCAAATAAAATCGTGCTTTACTCTGAATCTGAGCATTTCTACCAGAATAATCAGAGAATGTAGCTGCACGTATTCAGCAGGTACAGCAGGACACATGGGTACTTGCAGGGCAGGGCTTGTTACAGTTTATGACTTGGCCAGATTAGGGTACATTCTCACATATTTGGCAAAAGTCTCATTGCCAACAAACAGAGCTCCTAGCACAGTACCTCCCTGCCAAGGGTACTGCTGCTCCAGAGGACGGGACACAAGTGGTGCTTAAAGTCTTTAGAACTACCAACATGAACATAACAAACCACTTATTTTTTCACAGTCTTATACAAACTTATATGTACATGTATATATAAAGACTATGTCTTTCTAGGCTAAATTTTTGCAAAGCATTTACCCTAAAGCAAAGAGGCATCTGGAAAATAGCTTAATTTATTAAATTATACCAGTTCTAAGGACTTGAAAACAATGCAGCTTTACAGATAGTGACTACACTTAAAAAATTATGAAAAGTATATTATTCAGCAGCAGTGAATAGATCTAAATAATTCTCTTTATGATTGAATGGCTGCATCAAATTTGTTTCAAGCATTTAATTTTATTTATAAATTCATGTACTATTCTGTGTGGTGCTTTGCAGGGCCCAAAAATGTGTACAACACTGTGCCCAATCTGGAAGCTTATTTTCTTTCCTAGTACTGTCTTTACTTGCTTGATATTTGCATCATCAGTCCAGTTCACAATTTATATAAATTATGAACCTTCCACCTGATGTCACATTCCATGAATTTGTGTCCTCAAAACTAGGGTCTAGGAAAATAATCAAGGAAATCAGCATTTGACCTAGTAGTGTAATCTTAATTCACCTGAGATTAACATCTTAATTTATAAATGACTGTGCAGGTTCCCTTTGAGCACTCAGTGACCTCACTGATGTAAATCCTGCAGTGGAAGATGTGACCCAAGTCCCCAAAGCTGCAGCCCCACAGGAGTCCCCTGGAACTCCAGTACCTGACTTCAGTGCACACATCTAGTTCTCAACAGCCACAGAGCTCTCAACTGACTGAAAATCTATACCTCATATACCTGGGATTTATTTGGAAAAACGGTTTTCAGGATAAGTATTGCAGCTGAGTTTGGATGATGAAGAGAAGATTGAGAAGGCATCTGGTAGGGGGGGTGTTGATAGAGTGCTGAATGACAACTGCTTCTTTTGTCCTTACAGATTGACTTGCTGGATTATGCTGTTTAGCAGTGCTGACCATAACAACAAATAATCATATAAGAAAATCTGTATATACTAAAATGTTACAAACTGAAGATACATTTGTTTTCCAGCTGAGCAGCCTATTTTATAGGTGTGTGAATTATATATTTCAGTTAACTGAATGCAGTAAAACTAAACCTGCTTTTGCAGATGTTGGTCCCAGTTCCATAATCTTGGTAGGATTCAACTTCAGTAGCAATTTGATAAATTCTCGTTTTCCAATGAAAAAAATATAAAAATGAGGAGCCACTTTCCTTTATTTGTTCCAAACCACCAAACCTCTGCTTTATGAAATAGTTCAAAAGAATCAGCAGGTAAGGCCTGTGGTCCTTATTTGTCCACAAGTGTCTGGAAGTGTGAGAAAATTGCTTATTTTCAGGGAATAACTGCTAACCATGCTCTGGATATACAGAGCAGTCTCTGACTGACTGCTGCTGACTTCACTTGTTGCAGACAGGAGGCCCCAAACGTGTGAAGGCAGAATGTTCTCTCACAGGCTTCAGCTGCAGCCTTGTAAAATTCTCATGGAGAAGAGTGCCTTGATAAATGCAAACTCTTCATTTTAGTACAATGATTCTGCTGGAATCTATTCTCATGTGGCCATATATTCCATTAGGTTTGTGTTGCTTCACATGCTGAGATAGTGTTTAGGGCACAGAAAAGAGGCCCCCAAAAATATAGCCCCTGTATGTTTGAAGAATATAATAGAGTAAACTTTCTGCTGCAGTCTACTGAGTCCTCCAAGATGATGGGGAATTTTAATGAAAATTGCATGGAATTAAGTCTTTAAAAAGCTGAGCTTCCTTAGATCTGCAGAACGTGCCACCTGTGCAGCGCATTTTGGGAGCAATGGGAATGAGCATGGCCTGTCGAGAAGAGCATCCTCTGCACAGTGTCTAGTGGGGCAGTGTCTGGATGTGCTCGTGGGAACACACCTTCCTCTGCCACTTGGTACCTCCATCCACAGCCCAGAGAAGTGGCACTTGTAGGAACAGCCAGAAGTGGTTTGGTAAATTCTCTGAGCAGACAGCCTGGGGTGCTGTGATTCCTCAGTGCCTGTGCCAGGGGCTCCTCAGGCACGAGGTGTGCAGTTTTGCTGTGACTAGTGCGTGTTTATGGGCTTTCCATACATGTGACTTCTGAGCCAAAGTACTACACATTGTTACCTACTTTTCTCATGGTTCAATTGCTTTCCCCTTGTCTGGCAGCTTGTCCAAGGCAGCAGTCCCTAAATAAGGACATGCTGACATGTTGCACATCGTTCAGCCCTCTTCTCTGGATGTTAGGAGAGTTTCAACCCGAGTAATAGGAGCTCTTCCTACAGCTTTGCAATATACTTGGTAGAGTCTGTTCTTTTCTAGTGGCTGGCTCTAATTTCCTTCTGTATTTTTTCCTGTGTTCTGTGGAACATAAATCAGTATTTTTTCAAATCACAATTACAGACAGAAAGCCATCTGTGACAGACATTTGGAGGACAAGCAATGTATCTTATTGAGCATCTTTTAATAGACTCTGCATTCTTGTATGGACTAACCTTTCTTTGAAGAGAATTAGAAATTTTTGTGAAATGCTTTTTAGTGAACCTTCTCACATTCTCAGCTGTCTATGCTAGATAATACAGTCAGCTGTGAGCTTGGCAATGACAGGTATTTTTAAACTCAGAAAGGAAAACAGCTTTTCAATTTCTATGTGCTGATATATTAAAAAGCACATTATAACACTAAATGGAGCATATACTACTACATAGTGTGGTGCCATTGTGACATCTAACAACAAAGTAATTAATGAGCATGCAGATAATATACAATTTAGCTTTGTTTAAGATTATCTCTGCTACTATCTGACTCTGCTTTCTCTCTTGGTGTTCCCCTCATCACCACTGCATTCTTAGCCAGAGAAAAAACAGGCAGCAGCCCAGTTATAAGAACCTTATGCCTGCTAATGCTGCCTTACTCTATCATGATGTAAGGAAATCTTAGCAAAAATGAAAATTAAGTCTTGAGTATCATCTCAGGCCCCCTGACTCTATCATATAAATCCTCTACACAGCTCCTCATGAAAGATAAGAATGTTCAGTGCCTACAGAGCACTTTGAGGTCAAGGAAACTGGGGAAGGGGAGCAGTCTGAAATACTCAGGGGTCTGAGGGATTGTTGTAGTGTCAAATTCTCCTTAGTAGTAACAACCATTGTGTGTCTATTTTTATAGTGAACTAGCAAAGCAGGGAGACTGCCATTACAGATGTGATTACTTACTCACTGCTGTGCCTTTTCCCTTGACTTGTTTTTCTTGTGTTTTGTAAACTTACCTCCTTTCTCATTTTTGTTAATGTACATTTATGGTACTTAACTGTTAATAGGAAACTACAATTTTAAGATCAAAGAGTAGCTGGTGGGTCAGAAGCACTTGTTCAACAGTTGGTGATTGCAGTAATTTGCTGTTATGTATTGCACATGCAATCACCAACACACAAAATCATAGTATCGATATTAGCTAATTGAAATGCTGGATATGGTAGCATTTAATGGGAAAGGGCTGATTTGCTTTAGCCTCTGTTTCCCTCTGTGATTCATTGCTTTTTCTCTAGCACATATGGAGGGAGTCCATTGCAAGAACTAGCACTGGCATTTCAAGGACTTGGTGATTTTGTTTGTACAAGGCATATAGGAATGTGAAGGGTTCCACTTGAGAAGAGAGCCTCTTTCCTCTGCAAATTGGATGAAGATTATGTTCTGTCACAGGAAAAAAATATTCTAAACCTGTTATTTGAGGATTATAAATGAGGACACAAATATTTGTGGGTACTTGTAGAAGACTTAGAGTTATCATATAGTTTTATCTCCGATAAGGAAAAGATACAGCACTTCATAGGTTTTTCTGTCTTTACTAGAACAAAAGAGTTAAGCTATTTATTTAAACTAGTTTAAAAAAATAGAATAATTCAGTCTACTTCAAACTAGCAGTGAATTTTTGTTTCCTTTATTTGTGACCTGAGGTGGCAATCAACATAAACCAGCATTTGTGTAATACACGGGCAGATAAAAACCAACACACTTGTTTTTATGATATAAGGGGGGGATTCTGTCAGGACTGATTTCTGCCAAGCTGGAAAGACTATTTTGAGGTGCAGACAGTAGACACATAATCCATGTGATCTAGAACCTGTTGGTCAAAACCACTCTGCTGCAGCCTGTAGAGATTGCACATGCTTGTCCATAGTTCCTTTCCATCCCTGAAGGCAGGAGGTGGGAGTATCCTGTCACAGCTCAGACTGAAGGCTTTATTACCTCTCTTCTACTGTGACCTATGGATGGCAAGAAATATATTTTTAGCAAGGGGGCAATAGGTCTGGTGCAACCTCCAGTATAAAAAGAGATTTCTACCATGTTGTTTTTCTCTCATACCAATGGTACAAACCACCTCACAGTATTATATGGCAGAAACCTCCAATTATTTAGATGAAGGCGCTTACTGAGCAAGATAGTGAAGGCTTTCCTGCAGGACAGAATGCAGGTGTATTAGCTCATTTCAATGGCAGGCAGAGCTGGAGAAAGTGCTCTGGGGGATTATTCTGTGTGTGCATATGTGGGACATACATGCATCTTCCCTCTGAACCCAAAGAAGGTGATATAAAGTGTTTGGCAGCTAAGAGGAGTAGGATTAATTGCCTGGCCCCTGAGGGCACCAATAAACTTTCATGCCCTGAACAGCCTCACCTGGGCACCCTCCCATACCCTGCCCTGGGGCCCAGGGCTCTATTTAAGCTCAGCCCAAGGAGCCCCTCTGTGTCTTAACTGTGTGTGCCTCTGGTGTTATCCTGAAGGAATCATGTCAAGATTTCTGCTACTAAGGCTTGTGACTACTGGGCTTCTTTTCAATTGTATTTGGAAGAGTAGAATATGTACATTGGTGGGTTTCTTTCAGGAGGGAAGTTTTTTTGGGGTAAAGTATTGTAAAAACGATTTTATTTTCATAAATGAGCAGTTGAACTGAGCTGCCTTCTTCTGCAATAGGTGTAATGACAGCCTACAACTGCTCTGTGGCTGCATGCTTTTTGCCATTTAGCAAAAGAAACTGGTAAACCCAGCTAAAAATACCAAGCATGAGGGCTTTCAGCAAAAAGCCAAAACTTTTTCTTAGCTGCTGCCTCCAGTGGTAGGTTTTGACACAGTAATTTTTCTTCAGTGCTATAGGTGATTTTCTGCATTGAACATGGGCGTACCCTCAGTGGTTGCAGGGAATTGCCTTTCTCTTAATTTGGTTTAACTTCCTCACTGCCTGTCCTTTGCTGGAGCTCTGATGCCCTTATTAAAGCTGTTTCTCTCTGCTGACACTGGAAAAGAAGAAAAATATCTTGATGATGTTTGAACCAGACTGATTGTTGCGTATGAGCTGCTGCTGACTGTGGCTGGCAGGGATCTGAACTGAGCTCTGAGGGAGTTGTGCCTCACACCTAGGAGGTATGGGACACTGCTCCTGTCAGCAGGGGGACACAGCTTCTGGTGCCCATTCTGGGCTGCTTTTGAGTAATTCTTCCCCTAGTATTTCTGTGCTTTAAAATAATGAGTAATTAAGAATGGTTGCATTGAGATAATTATCAGGTATTTGCTGATGACATGGTGATGATGAAATTATCAACAGTCATGTTGTTTTTACATATCTCATTTTGGTGGGGATGTCATTTTTGAAGCCTTAGGAGCTAGGAATATAATCACAGAACCTCTTCTGCAGCTCACTTCACCCAGCCCAGTGCCAAACACCAGCCAAAGGCTGTGTGTACACTGCAGGCTGTTGAGTGCAGCTTCTTTTGAGTGCTTGTTTATGACTTAGCAGAGCACGGTAAACAGTCACCTTCATGTCATCTAATTTGATCAGTATTAACATTAACTTTTATTGCTTGTGCCTGGGAATAGTCTAATAAAGCAAAGTACTGCTTTTACACTTTTTTTTTTTTAAAATTTAGTTTAGTCAAACTGTAAGGAGAAATTTGGAGGTCTGTTTTCACTCTACTCTTCAGAGACCCAGGATCACTGTTGGGCTGAAGAGCTTTGCTTGTGGTCTACAGAGTCTTTTTATTCTTTCTGTGGCAGCTCTATCAATGCTTTCTCAGTTCTTCCTGTACATAACTTGTGAGTCTAGAATCTGGCATGTGCCTCTTCCCTGAGTTCTACCCATGTGTAGCAAGAGCTTTACAGAGCAGCTAAATAAATAGATAAAGCTCTCAGCTTGGACAGTCAGGTATCATTTCTTTCTAACCTATTGTGGGTCCTTGTCTCTAGAGAGCTCTGTTCCCTTTGCTCACTGCATACAGGATGATAAGCCACCTGCCTGATTGGATCAGTGAAATTCACTTAGCTCTTGCTCAGAGGGACCAATATTTGCCAGCAGAGTATGGATTTCATGTGCATGCTGCCAGCTTGATACAGAAGAGTTTTTTTCCTTGAGGTAATGCTCCAGGGTAGTGTGCATCACAAGCTCTCTTGCTGTGTACATGAAGAAACCCAAACCAACTAGTTTTGCATAGGAATAGTATTGCATAGCAGCAAAACAGGAAAGAAATCTTTAACTGCAAAATTAATATTGTTGTTTTCCTAAGAAGCACAATTCCTACCTTCCCCATTGCCTGTCTCTGTTGGTTTGAGGGCTCAGACTCTAAGGTAAGGTTTGATTCATTATTAAGAAGCACGACTGCATTTGTAACTAATCCATAGCCTTTGCTTTTTCATTTATTATTAGAGAACAGAAGAGAAAATTAAGTAGAAATAAGCTGCTTTGTTTCTTATACTACAGAAAATAACCCAAAAAACCGAAACCCCAAACCCATCAGGGTTAGGAAGATAACAACTCTCTATTTGTTTTCTTAGCCAACTAAAAGCACCTACTAACCAGTGTGACTCCTGTAAAACTCCCCATATAGGGCCCAGTTTCAACTCCTCCAAGACCTCAGTCTCCTTGCCTTTAATGGGGTGAGTGCAGCCTGGTGTGAGGAAGGACAAGGCCAGGCACAGCAGTGTGCCAAGGCACTGAGGCTTTGAAAGGATTCATGTGTCAACTTGGAACATCCCTTCTGTTTTCTGGGCTCTGCCTCTTCAGCTGTATGACACTGCCACCTTTGTATGACAGAGCTGCTGAAGAATCAGGTTTTGAAGAGCCCCTTGATTTTTCATGTCCAGTTTACTGTGCAGTAGCTAAGTACCGTTGTAAGGTTATGTGGCTCATATCATGAGCAATGTTACTTATTTCTCTTTCCCTATAGAGAATGTGCTTTAAAAAGTCCCATGAGCATTTAAAATGCAATAACCCAAATTAATTAATGTTTGATTATAGTCCAGTGCTGAGTTTGTAGTAACCCTGACTCTGCACGTTGCTTAAATATGTATGATTTGGACTCATAGAAATCTTGGGTTATGCAAGTGTTTGTGTCCCTTTGGTAAGTGCTAAGCAACCAACTCATAAGTGGGAAGTTCGGTGCTCTCTGGTTTGTGTATTGCTAACTAAAGATATTTGATTTTAAGATAAAGTTCTCATTTCCACCATACACTGCTCAGAATGATGGGGAAAGCAATTCCCAGTAGAGAAAAACATCTGATGTGCATGCAGTGCAGGAGCCTGACACCTGAGCTCACTGACCCTGTGTCCCAGGGGGCTCCAGCACTCCCCACAGCCAGGCACGGCAGAGATGAGGCACACTTCACATCTGAACACATTTTGGCAGTGAATGAAGTAAGGGCTTAATGGAACACTTCTAAAATCAGCTCCCTTAAATCTTGAAATGTGTGAGCATTTTGAGAGCTGGAAGCTCTTTGTTCACTTGCTTTTGTCTAAACCACAGGTCACCCCCAGTGTGGAGTTCAGCCTTGCTGTCTGGTGGGATGGGGCTGTGTGGGAGAGCAAGGAGCATCAGATTTCCCCAGAGATGGAAGCCAGAGGCTACACCAGCCTGCTGGGAACTGGGGAGGGCTGGGGCTTGGCAGGCTCTGGTGTAACAAGATGGAAACATAGCTTTACAATATATAATATTTGCTCTATCACAGAAGCAAACCCTTCATTTCAGATCTAATATTCGTACTGGGTTGGTTGAAGACTTGGTGCAATTGCTTCTGTATCATGATCTGCCATAGCAGTACACTCACAAAGGGAGAGACCAAGGACTACACACCTCAGTCTTGGGGCAGGCTTGCCAATAATTCTATTATGCATCTGAAATTATTGCTATTACCCATGCCAGATTGGTACTTACCCAAAAAAGAGATATTTGCATGTGCTTTTGAACTGCAGCTGTCTCTGCCATGAAATATGATTGTTTAAACACCAAAAGCACAATAGAATAATTAAAATAGAACTTGATCTCAGTTTAGCTTGGACTGCATGAGCAGTTGCAATGAAAAAACCCCCCTCAACTGCTTTTCAGAGGTGCTGGGGAAAAAGGTTGGCTGTATTAAAATGTGTGAACAAGGACAGGAGATGCTAGGTTTTGGGTTGCTTGTTTGCTGTGTATGCCAGTGATTCAGCCAGAAGGGGCCAACTTTTCTAAGCAATCTTCTCTTTCGAGGCAAAGGAATTGTCAGATAGATGGAAGCACTTGGAACAACACAGCCAAAGTCCTCCTTCACAAAGGTTTGGGATGCAGTCAGTAATCAAATTTTTGACTGGATTTTAAATTCATACCAGAAAGACATATTAAAAATATGACAAGCTTTGAGAACCTAAAAGATCCAAACCAGTAAATGAGCTTATAAAAAGTTAAAAGAAGCAAGGATCCTCCTATATGAAAAGTAATGGTTTCAAACTTCCTAGACTCGCTTCAAAACTCAGCTGTGTGCTTTGCTTTTGCTCAGTTCCAGAAAACAAACTTGGATGAGGTTAGAGTTTCTTTAGGACTGGGATTTAGAATACTTCTGTGTAGATTAACACTGGCAATTACACGTGGTAGACTGAACCATAAAGAAAGTGTTGTTTCTCTCTAATGAAATAATTTCAAAATCCATTCTTGGTTTTAAAGTTTTTAGAGTTGGCAGCAAAAGTGCTTCATGGGATGGAAACACAACTGCAGTCTTTGAACTACATTTTTTGAGTAAGAAGTAGAAATACAGTTTTTCTAGCAGACAGACATCTGGCAAAGCAAAAGTTCTGATCTTTGTGGCTATCTCTAGACTGAGTATATAAGGACTGTATTAACTAAGATGATTTTAAGCAAACGCCTTGTGGTCAGGTATTTTAAAGAGATGTTTTAAAGCATCAGGGCAGCTGGTTATATTTCATATACATATTATACCCTTTGAGTACTATGTGCAGAATTGCTCCCTGTTTAGGCACCTACATTGTAGGTGCCCATACCTGACCTGTTGGCTTTGCAGTCTAGTGACTGTATTCTTCTGAAGGACAAGTTAATCTCTCTGAAAAATCTCTCCTCCAGTCAAGTCATTTATACTTTTGAGGTGTTTTTTTCTCCCCATGGATGATAGACTGATTCTCGCCCACTTTGGTGTGGGTTTTCTGAGTTCTGCAGCTCAGGGAAATGTGATTCCACCCATCTTGTCCTTCCTATTTTGTGCCAAGTATGCTGACAGCCTGCTAATTTCAGTGTGCTGGATGTTTCAAAATACACTTTTTTGCTACTGTAATTATAGCTTTACATGAAAACAAAAGCTTTTGGTCCCCTGTGTTACTGGGGAACTGTTTTGACAACAATGCTTCAGCTGGACATTGAGCCTTGGAATGAACATGTAAATGATCTCAAAATAAGCAAGATATCTTTAGCCAGTGCCATTTTCTGCCTATAAGGGTCCCTGGTTATTAGGTGTTCATTGGCCTAACTTCTTAATCAGGGGGGTTTTTCTAAACGCATTTGAAGTGTCTGGAATATAGGTAAAAAGCAGGGGCACATGAGCCAGATGGAAGAGCTCAGGAATGCCATGCCACCCAAAAAGCGTGGGACTAGGAGCAAATTGTGGGAGAAGCACAATAATGAACATTCAAGGCTTGCATCGTGATGTAAGAAGGAAAAAAATAGGGTAGGAAGGGAAGACTCATAATGGAAAAAGCAATATACTAACCTGCCAAAGTTAGCTTAAAAGGAGTGATTTTTACAATGGCAAATATAACCGCCACAGTAAAGCAGATTTCCCACTCTGTGTGGGAGGTTTCCATGTCGTGGTGAGACACTCTGAGCTGCATGGAATTCCAGTCTGGATACTGTGTGTGCAGGGGATCCTCTAGGTTGTGTTGATGGGACTGAGATGATCTGGAGGAGAGAGATACTGATGTAAATGTATCCTGATTTCTGGGAGTAATAAACCAGCTTGTGAGTGCATGACTAGGACTTCAGCATGCCTCGAAAATAATGAGAGAGACAAACCATGATTCAGCTCTAATTTATGCCAGTTTCGCATTAGTAAGTCAGCTGACAGCAGTGGAAGCAGTCCTGAATTTTTGTGATATAAAATCAGAACCAAGAATAGTTTGTGTTCTTGGAATTTGGGCTTCCACACTCCATCAATTTGTATCACAAAGACTACATTATTCAGGCACGAGTTGTTTCATATTTAATATCATATTACATATGTCCCTTGATGAACAAAGGACTGTAATGTAATTGGGTTCAACCATCAGGTTAAACCCTCAAGAGAACAGAGTTCAAGCTGTTAATAAATTACTGCAGAATCCTGACATAAAATTGAACATTGGGAATTCCATCTGTTGTTTTAATAGAGAGAGAGAGAGAACGATTACTTAAATATTTCAGAAAGGCTTGGCTGAGTAATAACCAGAGAGACGAGGTAGAATAGTATTTACGAGTCTGAGCTAATGACTCATCGTGATAGCATTATAAGACAAACAACAGGAAGCTGCTAAAAAACCTTCAGTTTTTCATTTCTCAGTCTCTTAAGCTTCCAAAAAATTTCTCCATCCTAGAATAAGACATAGCATTAAAAAATTATAAAGTTGACATGGCCTTGGCTTCATTTCTGGAGGCATTACTGCTGTAAAATTGCAAGGTCTAACCTTGATTTAAGTGCCTTGAGTCTGAAATGTCTTGCTCTGAAGCAGTTTTATTGCCTGGTGATGGAACATAGGAAATAAATGACTGCTTTGAAGCTGAGCGGTAGGAGCGGGGTAGAGAAGGGAGGAATCATTGGTTGAGCAAGCAGAAGAACTTGTGGTATAAGACAAAAGAAAACACTATTAATTAGAGGACATGTAATTTGGGCATTTTTCTTATCCTCGGAAGGCGCTAAAGATGAAATCTGTGCTGAATTTAGCTTTGAAAGAGTACAGGACTGCTTAGATGTGCAATACAGAAATTAGAGATGCTGCACATGGAGTTGCAGCTTGGCTGAGGGCTCAGAGGCAGCTGATTACCCTTTCCTCCAGCCTTTCCTTTGCAGAAGCTGTCCCTGAGGTGTCCAGAGCACTCTGCTGGGGTGGTGGGGAATGCTGGCCCCCTTTGCTCCCTCCTCTTGGTGACAGCAGCAGCTGCTGCTGGACACGGAGGGAGCAGTGGCTGTGTGGGCCAGGACACCTTTGTGACCTTTGTGGCCACGAGCAGAGCTTTGCTGCTGGGCTGAGACTCGGGCAGGCAGCACTGGGCACTGCCCAGCCAGCCTCGGAGTGCCAGCTCCATCGGGACATACAACCCCTCCGGGGAGGGAGGCTGCCGGGAGTTCTTTCAGTTAAAACCAAACTCGTGTTTCTGTGTCAGAATGTATAGCGTTTTCGCATAACAGAAGGCTTCTTTATTGAAGTATGTTCAAAGAATTAGCATTGTGAGGTTTAAAAATACATCATATTGAATTTTTTTAAAACCGTCACATTTTTGTAACTAGGTCATCTATCCATTAATTCATATCCCTTATTGCTCAGAGATATTAATATAGATATTTTTTCATAGCATTAATCTCCTGCAATATGAATCTTCTTGTTTCTAAAATAAAACCCATTAAGCATTTGCTGGTTCATAAAAGAATACAATAATCTGATATCCTGATTAGATGTTATTTAATTTGATAATGGTGCACCAGTGGCTAGGGGGAAACTGTTAAATAAACATGGAAGCATTGCTCTATTAAATAACAGTTAAATCATCCTCTTGATCTATCCTTAAATCTCCCACCTCCTTAGCAGCATTTTTAGGAACAGATTAATGAATTCTGTGGAATAACTTGCATATACAAGTTATAAATGCAATTACTTTCTGTAGTCACAGCAGACCCAGGTGACGACACAACTGCCTTCAAGTTTTTGCCAAATGTAGAGGTATGCTGTGACATTGCTAAGTTAATGCCCACATCTTCAGCTCCTCATGTCGAGAGGGAATGAACAAGATTGGCACAGACCTTCAGGACAGAGGCAGCACTGGGCAGGATTGCTCCAGCTGCAGACTGCCCGTGCCTTGGCTGGTCAGGCTGGGAGCACAGGGCCTTCCTCCCTCCTGTGCGTGGGGAGGGGCTGACACACCCTGACACCACCTCTGAGTCCCAGGAGGCTGGAAACATTGCACAAAAAGATGCAAATCCTGCTGTTAGCCCTGCCTGTGCACTGGTTTAGGGAGAGGAAGGCTGGGAAGGAGGTGGGAAATGGAGCAGGGGGAGCTGGCACAGGTGTCACACAGCATCTCAAGGAGAAGGATTGCAGCTTCCTTTATGGGGCTGGAGAAGTGATCCTAAAGCAGGAGCTCCCAGAGGTGTCAGGGCAATTTTGGGCTACTGCAGTGACTTGCAGTCCTTGCAGAGAGAAGGTGCTGCTGTGGAAGAGTGAGCTGGGACTGGTGTTTGTCACAGTGGTAAAGGTGCTGGGGAGTCTTTTCCCATAGCCCCAGGGTTTCTCCAGGAAACAGAGCCTGAGTGTCCATGTGCAGTGCCCAGAGCTGCAGTGTGTGCATCCTGTGATACCTCTGCAGCAAATTGCATTTGCTCCAGTGGAGTTGCTCCAATTTAGGCCTTCTACATGGTTTGGATTCAAATTATTGCTTGTCACAGCCACCAAAGTCATTTGATGTTAATTCATTGGGGTACTGTGGACTGTCTGTGCTCTCATCTTGGCTCTTACTGTCAAAGAAACATCCCCAGCTGAAATGTATCCAGGGCTCAGGCACAGCAGCTCGCCTCCTTTTCCTGCAACTCGCAGGAAAGGAAATATCTTTTTAGTACACAGTGACAAGAAACTAGCTTGTAAGTCATGTATAAACTATCAGAATATTAAAATAATTCTGTGCCAAAGAAATAGCTTATATAAATATTCCTTGTGGGGATTATGCATGAAACCAGTTAGCAGGAATTACTGAGTTTTAGGCAGCCAGAAAACATTGGTGTATATATTACATTTTTTCTAAGTGCAGCCTTTCTGTAAATCTCTCTTCTTACCTTGCTTGCTGCTATGTTGCTACTTTTTGCACTCTGCTTTGGGGTTGCTCTTGCTCTTTGGCTTGTTTGGTTGGTTTTTATTTTTTTTATTTTTTTTAATTTTTAAATTCTTTTTTCCTCCAATCTCTTGTGGGTTCCCAAGAGTTAGAAGTCTTGGGAAATGATGATAGAATGTGATTTGTTTTACAAGTCTGGAAGAACTCTCTGTAGAAGTGAAGATGGGACCTGGAACAGGGTCTTAGTTTGAGGATTACAGACACCATATATAACCCCTGAAAACACATGTGGATCTCATCCAGTATGAGAAAAATGTGAGATAATAATTTGTTGTTGGATACTTTAAACATTTTTTCTAAAAAGTGGAGAATAACTAACTGGAAAGGTTGCTTTGATTTTTTTTTTTAAATTTCAGTTGGTTTAATATACAATAGTTATATACTTATTTACAATAAGTTATATACTTATTTTTTAAGCTTATGTTTTGAGAAATTTTAAAATTCAAGTGAATTTTATGTCTCTTCAGACCTTGCTTCTGTTTGTATTATCATTCACATGCCCCTGGCATGCTTTAAGGGACAGTGGCTTGAATCCCATAAGAATAAAATAATTTTGAATGGCAAAAGACATGTCAAATGTCTATTTTATTTTATAATAGTTAGTTAAATAATTAGTCTGATTTGCACAGGAATTAAAAATGTATTTATTAGAATATATTGCTAGCTAATGGAGAAAAGGTTAGGTTTTTGTATTATCTTAGTAAAAATATGTTTTTTGGATGAAAAAATTTTAGTGTATGTTTCTCAGACATGGATGAGGGAAGGCTATTTTTTGGCTTTCTTGTGCTCTTTTTGCCCTTTATTTCAGCAATAGGGTCTTGTGGATTGAGCAGGTAACTCAAATATGTTACAAATCTAACCTAGACTACTGATGAATCACATGGCCTTTGCAAGAAATAAAAAATAAAATACAATTAAAAAAAAAAGCAAACTTTCCTTTGAAATCTATGTGCCAGGAGTTGGAACTTCATGAAGGATGATCAGCTTTTTGTAAAGAGTGCTCAGGTTCTTCTGCATAGCTTTCTGCAAAGATGCCTTGTGTTTACAAACCAGCTCACAAAATTCAGGGTGTGAGAATTTGGAAGTGATGCTCCAAAAATGCTACCTTGAACTTTGCCTTTACATGAGATGTGAAGAAAATGCCAGCGGGATCATCCACAGGATGAACCTCTTTTATCTGCTGGCTTTCAAACTTCTTTTTAAGGATGTTGTCTAGGAGATCCTGTATGTCTAAAGAAGGTACAAGTGAATAGGATCCTTTATTTTGGGAGTTAATGCTTATTTACAGCTTGTCTTAGTCTTCATGCCATTGACTTTGTGAGCCATTCTGCCACTGATCTTTGAGGTTTTTCACAGTAGTTAGTTCTGCAGAATTAGCTGACTCTGGTTTGCTTTAGGCTGAGGTAATGGTGCTGTGCTTGGAGGTATTGGGTTTCTTGAATCCCCACTAAAGTTCACACAGCAGCATTGCCACTGTTGGAAAAGGTAAATCAAGCAGCTGAGTTCCATTTTTTGCACCTCTCTGTTTACTTTCTCCAGTGAACACTGAACTTTAAAGGACTATAGTAACTACTTGAAATAATTGAATGTTTCAGGATTTGGACTATTTTGGCTGGTGGAATTCAGGAGTTGTGGCTGGAGTTGAACTGCACACTTAGCCCAAGTATGATCAAAGCTAAGGTACTTTTTGCTGCTGCTGTAAAAAACCAAAACAACAACTTGGCCTTAGGTGATTTTCTCTCAATGAAAGAAGTGTTTTCAAAAGCTCTCACACCTCTGTTTCTTGCCCTTCTAAAACTGCTGAGCAATTACCTGTCTGTGTAGGCAAGCAAGGGCTTTGAGAAACCAAATGCCTCACACTTATCTGTACTTACATTGTCCATCTGTCCATGAAAATAACGTGGTATTCTCAAATATCTAAAAGCTTGACAAAACCTGTTCAGCAGGCTTGGAACCAATGGGTTGTTAAGGTAGCTTTTTTTTTTTTTTTTTTTTTTTAAGCATCTAAACGAACATTAAGTTGTCAGGTGGAAGAAGGCTGTCTCTCAGGAGATGGGAGAGAACAGGGAGCTGTACCTTCTCTGTGAATGTTAAAGGTCTGTGGTGGTTCTGAGCAGCAGAAGTCAATAAGGCTCAGGCAGCAGGATTCATTTCAAAGGTGATGTTCCCATACCATCTGGGATTAATACACACTACAGGATGATTCATAAAACTGCACGGAAATGATGTCTGTTCATCCAATACCTTTGGCACTCAGCACTATTCATAAAAGTGTAAATGTTCTGTTCCTTTGAAATAGGGACTTTGACAGTGTATAGGGTTCCCTGCTTCTTGTTAGCATCTCATCTAAGCTAGGAGTGGACAGGGAACATTTTTATTTCTCCTGTGTCTCGGGGGAAGGGCAGATCAGTCCACTTCTGCATTATTCTGCCTACCAGTGGTCTTAGCTATAAAGTTATAAATGGTAATTTTCCTGCTGAAACGGCTCTTGGATGAGTTGAAGATCAACTAGGCAAAAGAGTTTGGTATTCACTATAGAAAAATGTAAAACACCAAGACTAGAATTCTCCTTGGACTGTACTTAGGCCCTTTAAAAGTACCACAAATGTTACTGAAACAATCAACCCCAAAACAAGACCCAACATTTTAAGGCAAAACAAGCCCTGGGCAAAACTAAGTAGAGCCTCAGCATTCATTATACATTACAGGATGCTTATTCCTATAGCTGCAGGTGATCTAGGTGCTCCATAGCAACAACCTTGAAGCATTTTAAAAAATTGTATCATTAAAAAGTAATAGTTACAGGGACTCTTCAAACGCAATTTTAATACTTGACAGACTATTAGAATTTTGGAAACTGAACTTTATTTTTATAGTCACTCTCATGACAAAGATTTTTAGTAGAAAAATTTACTCTAAAAACCCATAAAGTAATATTCCCCAAGTGAAGGAGTGGGGTTTCTTACAATGCTTGTTCATGCAAGCTCAATCCCAGAAGGAGCAGCTACACTATACCACAGGCAGCTTTGAGCAGTAGAGCTGGGGGGAAATGGCTGCACAGTCTGCAGATCCTGATTAGAAAATTGAATGAGAACCTAAAAAACTTGTCTGAATTAACAATTTATGTCGGAAGTCCTATTGAAATGAGTAACTCGGCCACAGAGTATTTCTGAAAAATCTCATTTTACAAGTCAAAAATATCACTTTACAGGACCACTTATGTTCACCAAGCAAGTTAAATGGCATTGAGAGCCCTTTGTCAATAGCTTCAGTAAGAAGTGGGAGATTAGTCCAACACTCGCATTCAAGAGCCAGGGATCCAAAGTCACACACAGCCTGACATGACAGTTTTCTGGTACCTGGTGACAATGCAGAAAGTGCCCTCGGGGTAGCTCAGTGATCCTGAGCTGTTTGGTCATCTGGGATGCAGGAAACCTACTGCGACATTTCTGCAGTGGAACAAAAAGAAATGAGGGAACTTCAGAACCTCACATGGAATAGTTATTTTCTGCCTGGCTATGTTATCTGCTAAACTTGTCCTTCATTTGGAAAACATAGATTGCTCTGCTCCTGGGGATTGACCTGAACCTGGCATGAGTCCATGGTATCCACCCTGGTAGCTGGGACTAGGGCTCTTCCCTGTGCATTAGTCCAGACTCAGGAGGTTGATGTGGACCCTCAGTACAAGGAATTGTGTGTGTGCAGAGCAGAAAAGCTGTGGTCATCTTGTTCCATTAGCACATGTTTGGTTTTAGTATAGGTGAAGGGATGTCAAATCAAGTGAACACACCTCAGGGCCAGAAATAGGATCCTGGTGCTGGGCTGTAGGATGGCCTCGCTCATGTTAGTGAGGAGAAGAAAAGTTTTTCTCCCCAAAAATTAGATGTTAGAGAAGCAACTGCTGGAGCTGTAATGCTCCTGAAAGCCTCAGTGGTGGTGGCTCTGGTCATAAGGGCTGCCTCTGGCTCAGCTGAGTGGGAAAAACTCATCTGGAACTGGCTTCTGTGATGGAGGAAATGGGGTCACCTTCCTTTCAGACTTAACTTCTGCTCTGTTCACTTCAATACACTTCTTGTTCTGGCATTGGTGTGCTGGGCAGCCGGGTAGGGATGTGAGCACAGATTTTAAGTGCATTGAATATGTACAGAACAGAGCAGCTGCAGCAAGCAATGCCAGAGCCCAGGCCACCAAGCAGCAACCCAGAGCATCTGCTCAGTGCCTCCCCTGAGCACCAGTGCTGGGCTGTAGCAGCTCCCTGGTACTGGGAACAAATGGCCCTTTTCATTGACCGAGGGGCTGATGCTTCTGGAAAGCCAAGTGTGGCCTGGGGGAGACTGCAGTGACCCAGGACACGTCTGAAAGGGAATGTTTGTGCCAGTGCCTGATCCCTCTCCTTAGGGTGCTCCTGTTTGCTTGCAAGCAGATGCTCCCTGTGCTTGCACATCCTGCTTGGGAAACTAATTCAGTGTCTGTGTGGTGGAAGCAAAGGTCTGAGAGCACTGAAATGAGAATGAAGGCTGTAGCACCTCCTCAAAGTAAGCGTGCCAAATGGACTCTTAATCCCTAAAATAACTGGTTTAGTAGAACTCAAAACATGTTTTCTAAAGAAATCTTCATCTGCTGGGCCATTTCTCTTGAGCCTGCACTTCTCAGTAGGTGAGTTATGGCCCCTTCTAGCTCCTCTGGAAAACTCTCCCTCACCTCAGAGGTGGAGCTGCTGGAGTGGCCACTGGCCAGAGGTGATCCTGTTCTTCCTCTTCTGCCAGCTCTGGAAATTGCCTCACCATCTGTGGGGCTTGTTCAGAGCACTGAATTGGCAGAAAACTACCTCAGGGAGATTTTTAAAGGTTCTTCCAGATGAGCATGTTCATTTACTACAAGGAAAGATATAATTTCCCTGTCCCTTGGCACTGTGTTGTCTGGCCAGGATGAGGGTGCCAGCACAAGCTGGTTGGGCCACGGAGAATATACAAGGGCTCACCAAAATCACCCTTTTTCCAGACCAAGATGAGGCTCCTTACTGAAGCATCCCATAAGGATGGTGGACTGCAATATATGCATTGGTGTAATGAAAATCTTTGAGAATGAAAGATGAAATCCTGGCGTCATTAAAATCAGTGGAAAAATGTGCTGAATGCTATTAAGGTATTTTACCATAAAAAGTAGGGGTCTCTGTTAACCCATCAGGCTCTTCATACCTTCAACCCTTATGGCATAAGAGCAATTTGCTGGTGGAAGTTTTAATTTTGTTTTCTGGTAACTTAGAAAAACATCAAGCTCTATACACTAGGTCAGTGCTTCCCTTCCTACCTTCCCCTTCGAACTTATGAGAAAGCAAATGTTGCAATCTCTTTTCCCTGGCCCATAACAAAAAGAGATGCTCTCTCAGCTAGGCACACTTTAAAAGTGAAAGATCAAGACTTAAAGAGAAATGTTAAGAGCATAAAGTTATCGAATAATGCAGAAGTCTGCATCTCTGAATTAATCATTATAAATCTTAATGTTCTTGCAAACCACCACTTCTTTTCCCAAAGTCAGAAGAGAGCTTGTCCCTTGATTTCCTGTTGGACCATGGGATAAGACATACTTACCCATGTGAAGTTTAGGTTTGCCTATGTTGCAGCTTGAGGCTGTGTAGAAAATACAGTCCTTCTGGTTTTTTGGGTTTAAAAATCTAAAGCTGCACTCTTCCCACTGGATGGGCTGGAGTGCTACAGAACCAAAGGCACTCTAGTTTCAGCTTCGTGGAGCCTGTGGTGACAATGCAAATGCAAAAACCTTTTGCAGAATTTGAAATGTAAGTTATATTGGTATTATATAGGACATTGGGGACATAGGAGTCATTTGGCATTGACTTCATACTGGCATATTTATATTCACGTTTTTCTATTTATGATCATTTAGGAATAGGATCAGGAAATGGATATTGAAACATTACTTGCCAAAAGCAAAGACGACTGAAACAGATGACGTGATCTTTAGAGTAATTTTGTACAATTGGGGAAAGAGAGGAGTAAAGGAGAAAACCAGTTTACATGTCAGTTCTGTGAACTTCAGAATAGAAAGGCCAGAAACTACAGTGAGAAATGATCTGAAACAGGCAGCAGCATTGCTTTATTGTGAGAAATGATGATGATAAACTTGGCTACAAAGACAGTGAGAAATTTTGTGGTGTAAAAGATCACAGTCCAGAGTTACCAGGTTCACAAGATTGAAATCAGAACTGGAACTGGATGCCAGCAGAATCAGACACTTTGGCTCCACAGAAGAAAACTGGGCAAGAATAAAGATTTTTTCATCCAAATGCCATGGCTCCAGTCTCTGACTCTGAGAAAAACATACAGAAGATCTTGGTTATTGTTTTCCCTGAAGATGTCTTGTACAACTTGATAAAGCACAGTAAATTGCATTTACTTATTAGGGTGTTTAGAATAGGGTAAAGCTCTAGGCTAAAGATAGGAGCATGGGCTGTAGGTTTGGAGTGACCTTTTCAGTTGCTCTTTTCTGCCCTGACCCAAGAAGCTGCACTGTCATTATCCTTTCACAGTTCACTTCTCTGAAAAGAAACCTTATTTCCTCTTTAAGTCTCCATGAAGACTACTGTTTTTAGCCCAGTTCCATGAGCTGTTGCTATTATGACTTAAGCTAAAAACTTTTGGTAGCAGCAGCTTCAAAGATAGCTGGGAAATTGGATCAGCTTCCCTCCCAGCCTTGGTTTCCCCAAGCTAGAGGAACCACTTGCTTCTTTCTACCAGAAATCTTGTCTGGCATGAGAATCTCTTGTTTCCTCTGTTCTTTGTTGGCTTTACCAGTTTGTATCAGCTTCTGTACTTACTCCTAAAATACCTTTGGAATTGGTTATCCTGGGGCTACTTCTGAAGTCCTTTCCCTACAGTTTTCCTCACTTATCAATTCCAGATAGTTTTAGCAAATTTTGTTTAAGAAAATCTCTAGTGTTAATATTCTGGATGACTTCAGGAAATTTTTTCACTTAGTTTCCCTTCCTTAAAATTTGCTCTTATGACATAAAAATCATAGTTAGAGACCAACATTTGTTTCTTTTTCCATTTAACTAAACGCAAGCAACTTATGATAACTTTAACTTTCTTTTGCATGTGCAACTCTCTTATAGTGTGATTTCTAAAAGTCTAATATAACCTTGCTAGTTAGTTTGATAATTATTTCATAAAGATATCTGCCAGCTGCCATGTTTAGGAATAACTTTTTGACATCATTAGTAGAAAACACTGTTTCATGTGAGCAAAATTAAGATTGCTCATTACAGAATTCTTGTTAGTGTTCAGCTTCCTAATATGAGTGGATTTCAGTAGTAGGTTATTGAAGTGATCTTAGCAGAACTTCTTCTCGTGCTTCTTCCACATTTTGGAAAGCTTTATATCTTTAACTGCTTATCTCATTATAGTTTATTACAACATTGATAAATAATTCTACTTTGCTGTAATAGGTTTCTCACCTTTTATTTCTTAATGCTAACTGCAGGTACCTGTACTGGGATTAGGGTGAGGTTCCCTTGTTTTTGAGTGCCTGTAAAATGTCTTCAGCCAGTTAGCTGAAGTTTAGCAAGTTTCTCTTCATTTTTCTGTTCAAATTTCTTGTATTACACAAGACAGTAAGGGCGGGCATCCATTTTCAACTACATTGAAGCTTTCCATGCAATTTTGGATGGTCTTTTGGTCTGTTGAGCAGTTAAAGCAGATGTGCACAGGTCCAGGACTTTATCTGCTCGTGTGTGTGTGCAGTGACTCAGAGTGCAGAGTGGTTATGCATGTGCAGGAGCTGAGCTCAGCTCTGCAAGTGAAGTGGTTACATCAGGCCTCCTGCTATCATCTGAGGTGCCCTTAAAATGAATACATATTTATCTGATCATTAACTACTTTACAATGAGTATTTTCCTGCCTTTTTAAAGAAGGCCAGTAAACACCTAGGAGATTGCAGAAGGATGGTTTGTTCCCCAAGATCTGTTGAACTGGGAGAAACTTTTTCAGAAATAAGCAGCTGACCAAGATAGTATTTGATCTGAAATACTGGGGCAGCAATGTCATTGCTGTGGTCTGAGGCTGCAAGAGTCTAGCTCAGTGCTCTGCAATGGGTTATTTTATCTTCCAGTTTTTAGTTCTCTGCCCAGGAGATAGAGAATCACATTTAGCTTTCTCATAATGGTGGTTTGTTGGGATTAATTTCTGCAGGCTGCTGAATTTGGCAGATGAGGATCTTCATAAATCAGACTTTCTAGACGTGAATTGCAATCTGGACCCCTCCTTTGGGACCCTTTTGGAAGGCAAGTACATTGAGACATTTTCTCTTGGATTATTGTACAGCAAGACTGCTATAGATATATTAGTCAGTTTAACTTTTTTAGCCTTTTCAATATGTCCTGTCTCTTACAGAGCCTATTATTCCTGACAAAATGATCAGAAAGTTATGTTTTGAAGTGTGGACTGTTTGTTCCTCACCACAGTTGTTCAGGACTCATCCTGGCTTGTCATGTGCTCGTGTGCTCAGAGACCAGCTGCAGTTTCAAAGTGGATTTGCTGTGCAGCGGTAGAAATCTCTTGGAAAATAGGTAATCTGATATATTAGTTTATATTAAACCATGAGGACTATTATTCATGCTGTTCCTGGTCTTCATCATCGTGGCTGTCAGTCTGATATCCCTTCTAATCAGCTGGGCAGACAGGGCTGAAAGCCTCAGGCATGTCCATGAAGCAGAGAAAGAAGCAGCACTCCAAGGCTGCCTGGCAAAAGTAGCCTTCTCTTGTCAACGGGGACCAAACGAGAAGGATGGAGGTCACATGGAGGGTTTTTAAAAAAATTATGTCGTGGGGTTGGGGGGGTGTGTGTTGATTTTTTTTGTTTTGTTTTGTTTTGTTTTTTAGGGGGAGGGAGAGGCAGAAAGGCACTGGTGTAGCCTTTGCCTGTGCTTGATTTGGCTTAAGAAAGCACTGCAAAGCTGTAATGTACCTCTGTGTCCTAAACTGCAACAGCAAACTGAGATAGTGCTAAACCTGACCCTGGGGACTGCTCATGTGGGACTGCTGTCACCCAGGTCCATTTCTTAGAAATGCTTTTAGTAAGCATGATTAATGTAGCCAATCTCTTGATGATCTGAGCTAGTGGATTCTTTTTTGTCAAGTTTTGCTAACCACAAAATCAGCCAGTCACCACCAAAGCATATGCAATGCTTTGAAAGAGAGAAAAACACATGCCAGATTATAAAGGTAAGATTTTAAATATGCAGCTATCTAGATAATTGGGAATACTGGAAATATTCCTGGAAATACTTATGCATATACTTAACCTTAAGCATACACATAATTCTAGTAACTTCAGTGGGACTATATATATTTCTAAAGTGGATCACCTGTGTGTTTGAGAAGACAAAGCCATTAAGCTTCTCTGCATGCAGAATCTGATCCTGTGACTAAGTCTTTGTGTATCATGTTGTAAATTTACCCTGGAGCTTGCCATAAAGTCAGTGCTTTTAAAGAGTATATTTGAAGAGCTCCAGTAGAGTCTCAAGGCAGTTATAATAGTGAATATTTGATTTACAGCATGCCATTGAATTAGAAGGCTATTTGAAAGAGGATTTATGTTAAAATAATGTAGACAGTGATTTAGAGCATGGATTGTGGCCATAAGTATGGGCAAACCAGAAGAGTTTATTGAGCAAACAGCTCATTGCCTTCTGCGGAAAAAACACTGAAGTAGAAAATTTGGAGATTGTCATCTTGGCTGAGTATATCTGTTCACTAAAAATACTGGTCAACACATGGCTTTTCAAAGTACAGAGGACTTTCAACAACATTTTGTGTAACCAGCACTGGATAGAATTATCAATGAGCTGGAACAGTGATTTGGAAAGGAGAACCATGGAATCAATAAACCAGCTGGGACAACGAATCCAAGAAATATACATTTCTTGGAAAATGACAAAGCATTTTGGCAATAAGTGCTACAAAAGAAAGCCGATCTGAGAATTTTGCCAAATTCCTCAATGATACTGAGATGGCTCCTGAATAGACACATGCATTGACCTGATTAGTAAACATTTGGGTTTTATACAAAAATCTAGAAATTAAATCTTAAAATAATAATTTCAATTTTTTTTTATAACGCTCAATCACTCTCAGTATTGTTTTCCTAATTTCTTATTGGAAGCTTAAAATGCTATCAGCTGGCATAAATTACCTGACTTTTGTGAAGATGGGCTGGTATGAATGATGTGGGGCTTAATCTATCTCCTTCAACATGTCTCTTCCCTGCCTTTATAATATTACAGTCTGTTATTTTGGACTTAAGTGGATTTTAAGATACATGAGGCTGCTGTGAAAAATGAAAACTTATTTACAACATAATGCTGAACTTTGCATACACTTGTAAAGTGAAAACTGTGGGGGCTCCCTCAGTGTGAACTTGCACTGGGAGACAGGCAAAGCCCACGGTGACTCATTTGGTGACAAAGTGCACCTGAGCCAGCCCAGAACGTTTCCTGTTGCTGCACAAGGAGCACACGGCCGTGCCAGAAGGTGGGACGGGCAGAAACCATGGGACTTGTACAACTTCTTGGTTTGGATTGCTCTCTATAATTCTGATAACAAACAGCTGATTAGGGGGTTGCCAAGCTTATCAGCTGAACTCTCAGGTTCTCGTTTTGTTGTGGTTTTTTTTTTTTTTTTAATACTAACACTTGGAAAACAAACCAGTAATGATCCTCTGTGGGCTGCAGTTCCCGGCTGAGAGAAGCTGGTCAGGCTGCTTCCCCCTTGAAAAACATCATATTCATTCGTACAGCCTGAAGTCCCTGGGTAAAACTTTCCTGGATTCACTGGGAGAGGCACCACTGCTTTCTGTACCAGGAGCTTCACGAGTGAAGTTCCTCCCTAGGACTGTAAGGATAGAGCAGATAAAAACTGATATGGGACAAATGCCGAGGACAGAAAGGTCTGTGCAGTGAAATGATGCATGAAATATTAAGGGGGCGGTGTTTGGCAGCTTCATTAGGAGGCCAGGGGAAGCATTCTGCACACCAAGAAAGGATGAAGGCAACTGTGTCTTGGAAACTTGACAAAGAGATCTTTGTGTTCTCCTCTCTTGTTTGGTTTAACATCGTCACACTCCTCTCTCTTCCCGGAAAATGCTCTCAGCCACAGCAGAGGAGCCTGTGTTTCTGTTTGGGTGGATGTGCAGGTCTCCCTCCATCCCCTACCCTGACACACTGAATCAGTCTCCTGCTGGGTCCACATGGATTCACACAAACTATGGGAGTGGACAGAGGGAGCTCTCCTGCTCCTGTTTCAGGCAGGCTGTGTGTTGAGCCAGACATTTCAAGATCAATTATTCTCAAATTTGAGTTTGAGCTAGTGAATGAAAGGTTTTGAAAACTTGAATGATTTCTTGTTTTTTTTTAAATGGGAAAACACAACTTCATCCCAGTGCTCAAAGGATGATGTGTGCCTCAGTCCAACGAGGAGAGAGTTGATGGCAAGAGCACAGATGAAGGAGCTCATAAATAAGTGGCAGCAGAGCTGCTCAGAAATAGCAGAAATGTGCTGGAAATTGAAGAAAGTTAACTCCCTGCAAAAAGAAGAAACTTGAATACATAATGTGGAAGAAAAAAGCAGTCCAAAGAAAATTATTTTGATGCTATCTGGGAAAATAGAATAGGCAAGGTTGAACTGCATATAGTCAGATCATGATTCCTTTTTTGGACATGAAAATTTGAAAATTTCAGAAACACTTAGTAATATAAACTTCTTACCCTGAAAGTGGTTGCAGAGAATATTAAGAAAATGTTCTTTGAATCATAGAATGCTAAGTAATATTCTCAATGTACTTTATTAACTTTATAGACAAAAAAAATTACAAATTGTAACTATGTCATAGACACAGATGAATAGGCAGTAAAATCTAAGACCTACAGAGAAAACAATTTTTAAGGTAAATTAATCATAATGCATTGAAGATATTTTTCTACTTCTGTTGAAGCAAAAGTAGGAAGCAGCATTGCTACTCCTTGTCACAGAAAAGCATCCTCCTTCATATAGAAACAACAAAGTGCAACTTCTTTTGTCAGAGGGCTTTAAGAAACTTTCCACCACTAGTACTCGTCCTTTAGGCCCCTTTGTCTCAGGCACCTGTCAGCTCCTTTATGGCTCTGCAGAGGTAAAGCCTCTGTGATAGAAGGAGAAGACAGCAAAGGAAGCAAAGCAGCACAGTGACCTTGCAGGTCACAGGTCAACCAGTGCTTGTCCCAGTTGTTTAGGATCCTATTTGCCTTGCAATCCAGCTGCAGGACAGATGTTTTCCATATAGCTTCTTCTAAAGCTCTGAGAAGATTATAGATCTCCATTTTATGCCATCACGAAGAGTATTCTCTGTTGGCAGACATTTTCATGGGCTGGTTCTAGAAATGCTTTCTCTTGGATGCATAACTGTGAACAGTCACCAGGAAACAAGGATCCCTTCCTTGTCCCTAGTCAATGCACCTGGGTTTAGTGCTTGGTTTTAAAGTGCAGGATGAGTTTAGCAAAAGAGTAGCTATAAAAGCAGAACTGCCATACTTCAGTAATTATTGTGAGTGATACAGATCTCCTGTGTAGCTGGATACAGCAGAGGGACTGGAGGGATGCTGGTTTGTTGCTTGCATTAAAGGTGGTTTGTGCTGATTCTTCTGTTGCAGGGAGTGAAAAGCTGCAAATGTTTGGTTTGAGAAGCGCAGTGAAGTTGCTCTCCTTGATTCTGAAGGAGTCCAAAACAAAATAGGTAAGACAAATATCTTTGCTGGCAGTGGATGACTGTTCCTGTGCCATATGTGTGATGGAAGATTTATGTTGTGGGTAATGCCCAGATTTATTGAAAATATTGGTTGACTTCCTCAGCAGGCCAGAAATCATCTTGCAATAAAACACAGAATGTTATTACTTCTCTGGGTTACTGCTGTTACAAGTTGATGACTGCATGATGAGAAATTAAATTTTTCAGTGATAGCATTTAACAGAGGCAGTCTCAGGCAAAGAGCAGAGGCAATTGCAAGCATTTGGGTAAGTGCATGGGCACTGCAGTTAGACTATTTCCCTTACTGTATCCATCATAAAAACAACCTCTAGTACATGAGAAGATTGATAACACACTCTGTGCTGTACATGATTTTCATTCAGTCTGTAGACTACAAAAGTGAAAACAAGTTGCATCACATCAGAATCACAGTATATCATGTCTCCAGGCTAAACTAGAAGTCTTTTAAGGAGGTCCTTCAGTTCAAAACAAGTTTTATTTACTTAACTAATGCCTGAAAATACCCTATAGTTTTACCGTGGAAAGGAGTTCTTTCTTCTCTCTCTCTCTCTCTTTTTTTTTTTTTTTTTTTTTTTTTAAGTGTACTGAATGCTTGATTATACCTAATTGTCATCCCAGGCTTATACACTGAAGAAAGAAACTCTTTTTGCAAGATTCTGGCTGTATTTTGTAACACATTAGAGGAACTCTCATATGGATTACATCTCCCAAGTCTGCTGGTGCCTGACATATGTTCTGTGAAAAAGAAAAATGACATATTGTTCTGTAAAACTATTCCCCGTGTCTCCCAACTTGCCAAGTTTACTATACATTATGTGAGGGGAAAAAATGTCCAGAATATTTCAGGAAAAGTGGAACAAACAATTGTAGTTGATTGTGACAGCAGTGAATATACTTGTAAGTGTAAATGCTGGTATCAGGAATATTCTTTAAGCTCTTTGAAATGCTTTCACTTGGCATATTCCAGATTTCCTGGTTTGTACCCTGAAGAACAGGCCCAGCCCTGTTTATATATATCAATTGAGTGTTATTAAGCAGTACTAGGTGTGATGAGCAAACCATGAATGACAGATAACAGCTTTCACAGTGCTTTTTGAAATGCACATCAATGATCCTTCGACATAGAAGCCTGTGTACAAAACACCACACTTAACTGTTGGCATTAAAGAAACTCAGCAGATAATAGAGCAGAAAGAACATGTCCTTGGACTGGTTTATAGAGTGCAATTACATTTTAATGTGTAAAAGGTCCTTGAATGAGGAACTTTAGCTTTGCTTTCTCTGGAGATTGCAAGAGAAATAAAACATTGATCCTTGGACATGAGAATTTCAAGACAATTGTATTTCAATATAGTCCATTAGATCTCATGTGCTACTTCTGGTGCTGTTTGGATAGAAACATGCAGAGATTAACTGCTTCAAGAAGTGGAGGTGATAAGGATGTAGTGATCTTCTTCTTTAGGGTCAACACCAAATTCAGGATTAAGGGGATACCCTCTGGCTTGGTGTCTGGAGATCTTAGGCTCAGCCCCATCGTGTCCATCCACATTGTCTGACTGACTGCAGCTCACCACAGCTCTAAGATGCATTTCCCACTCAGTGTGCATGATGAGGTTTCTCTTTGGTATCACATGTGTTTGCAGGGATATTTGGAGTCTAAACACATTGTGGGCATGAAGATGAATTATTGTTTAGCCCTGTTTTGAGTGCTTATCACAGGCCCTGGCATTCATAGAGAATTTCAAACACCCTGTCCACTAGAATGGTGACAGGATCATGCACAACCAATCCAGGAGGTTTTTGAAGTGTACTGAGGACATCTTATTGTAGCGGGTGGTGACTGAACTGATTGTTGGATCCATTACACATAAAGAAGGAAGAATTGGTTGAAAAGGTGAAGGTCAAGGGCAGCCTTGGCTGCAATGAGCATGAGACTTGGCAAATCCCCACGTGAGACACTTGGGGGAATGAGGGGCCCAGGAGAGCGAGTCAGTCTTTAAGGACAAACCTCCTTAGGGCATAAGAGTAGTCTATTGCAATAAATGGAAAGTAAAGCAAGAGTAACAGGGGGCAAGCATGAGTGGAGAGGGGATTCCTGGCCCAGCTCAGATGCACAGAGGGAGCACACTGAAGGAGGAAGCAGAGATGGCAGCACAGAAGGTGTTCAGGGACACTTCTTGAGCATGCAGACAAAGAACTGCAAAATCCAAAGCTCAAGCTGAGTTGAAATTAGCAAACGATGTAAAAAGGTATAAAGGGGTGGGCTTCTTGAGCTTATATGCCTGGAAAGAGTGGCCAGTGTCAGCCTGGGTTCAGCAAGTCTGTTGTGACGAGGCAGGTTCAAGGTCAAGGCAGGGAATGAAGGCAGCAGGTCAGGATCAGGGAGGCAGGGGACTGGGCACTGACACAGCTGCAGCACAGCTGCAGTGCTGCTCAGGCAGAGGCCAAGTGCAAGCGCCTCGGTTTGAAAGCAGCTCCCAAGGGATGGAGAGGCAGGCAAGCCTTGCTGAGGCTGTCTCTAGCTTTATTCCCAACAAATAGCTCAGATCAGCAAAAAGGCTGACCTTGAACTCAGTCAAATAAACTCCTAAACCAACTAAAATCCTGGCAAGGGGAGTTGAATCAGGGCCCTGATGCACTACAGGCTGGGGATTTGCTATGCAGAAATCAGTATTGCAGAATAAAACCTGGGAGACCTGGACAAGGAGCTGACTGTGAGTCAGCAACATGCTCTTGTAGCAAAGGGAGGCTGACAGCACTCCAGGCTCGGGGAGCCAAAGGCCAGGCAGCTCTGAAGGGGAGGCATTAGTCCTTCTGTTTGTTTACTGTGCCCCATTTTGGGTTCCCCATCACAAGAAAATGAAGCACTAATGCAGGGCCAGTGGCAGCTTGCCAAGATATTGTGTGTCTGGAGTTTCTGAGAGAGGGGGGAGCTGCTGAGAGAGCTTGTTCAGCCCTAAGGGGAGATGATTCAGGGAGAACCCCCTGGTGCATGCAGCTACTGAGGGGCATGAGGAGAAGATGGAGCCTAACTTTTCCCAGAGAGGGACAGAGGCAGTAAGGATGTGTTGAAACGTGAGAAATTTTGACTTGATGCAAAGATTTTCATTTTTGCTGGGAGGGTGGTGGAGCACTGGAGTGAGCAGGATGCCCAGGGAGGTTGCAGCACCCCCCACCCTTGGAGATGCTCCAAACCAACCTGCACGAAGCCCCAGGCAGCCCAAGCAGGAACCAGAGGGGAGGGCAGCATCCCACAAGTGGGATTGCACATGGCAACAAGGTGCTTGGTTTGGTGTTAAAATGCAAGTCTGAGGACAGAGGTTTGTACTTAGCAACATTTCTAATTCTTAGGAACACGTACACATCATTCTGCTCCAACATCTGTTAATAATAGAGTATGAAACAATACGACTTTCTAATGGAACTGTTGAGAAGAGCAACAGATGGAAAATTTTGTGCAAAATATGTCATATCAATATGATTTAATTTTTGTGTTTGCCTGGGCCTCTGATAATAAACTGCCCTGATTCTGTGGCAGAAGTACAGCAACACTTGAGAACTACTACAAGCCCTGTTTTCCCTTCACCACCACTGAGGAGCAAAGCCCTGAAATAAAACAGTGAGGTGGCTCCACAGGCTTGCTGCTGTCATCTTTTCTGAACTCTCTCAGGCACAACCTCTCAAATGCCAAACAGTATGGTGTTCCTACCACCCTTCTACTCTTAACTGAATCTACAGCTCCGGGGATTAGGGTAGCAGCAGGACTAACTCCAGTAAACAAAGCCATCAGCTGTGTTAATGCAGTAGGGCTGTACTGTCCCTAGGACAGCCCCCTGGCCTTGCATTTCTGGAAATGGCACTTCCTTCTTCTGATCTCATTTTACCTATTAAACTCAAATGTTAGCTATTAAACTTAATAATTTCTTCAGTAAGCATACTAATAAACATGAAAGTTGATTGTATTAGTTAATTGCTGGGATTACACTCCCATCTGTTGTGCTTAGAACCTTCCCATCCGCTTTGTGTCTTTGGTATCAGATGCAGTGGTGAGTCAAAAATGGCAAATGCATATAGGGACCTTAACCCATCTGCCTCAAGTACTTGTAGCTATTTTGCACAATGGCAACTGGGTCTGTTGTCCTTACACCTCTGAATGAAGAAACCTGCAGAAGATATATTTGACATTTCAGTGATTTACCTGTGATCCAGTTGCATAACAAAGTGCTAAAACAAACAGCAGTGTAGGAAGTCTTCCTTAAATACCTGCCATGTTCCCACATTAGGATTCATGCACTACACAGGGATATAGCTTTTCCTTTATAGGCAAAAAAAGAAAAATCATTTTGTTAGAGGGAATTTACTTATTCCTAAGAAGAAAGGTTGGCACTGCTGAATTACCTTATAGAATGAATTATGAGCAAAGCACCCTCAACAAAAGATGAGGACAAATTGCTGGCCAAGGAACCTGGCACTGAGGGCTCCCCATTATGTCAGCCACAACGTCAGAAGAGGGTTAGGGATATTCTACATCTTATATCTTATCATTCTTATATCTTTTGATATAAGTAACCGTACAGTGATTTTTAATCTTTTAATGCAATAAACAAAAAAATACACTGTCTCTACTGGCTATTTGTAAATTATATACTGTTTTTAGAGCAGAAAGACTGGCTTTTTTATAAAGAATTTTCATATAAAACATCTGTCAGTATATACTCTTTTATGTGTATGCTAATGCATAAATAGGGCCTTAATCCATGGCAAGTAAATAGCTGGAAACTGTTCTTTTAATATTTAGGATTCCTTGATTTACTGCTTGAAATTTTTTGGTAGACACAGCAGATAGTTTCTAATGCAGCCTAGAGACTTTTAACATCTTCATTTTAATAAAAATCTGCTCCTAATTTTATGTACATTTAGCCTTCCCACAATAAGTCCACATTCAGAAGATTACAAGAGTAAAAAATTTTTATGTCTGATAACAAAAATCAGTTTCATACTGCTTTGAATAGAACTTTTTAAAAAAGCTCCATTGTAGTTTTAATGAGTACCAGATTCATCAGGTAGCCTGCAACCTGCAGCATTTAAAATATACATTTGAGAAGTATGAGGAGTATATTCTTGCCTAAAGAGAACTGAATTTATTCAGCAAGAAAGCATTCAATCTGGTATGAAACTTTTACTTGCAAATGACTTGAATGAGTGATTTCCTTCTCCTGAATCCATGCATATTGAAAGATGCCACCTGACCCTGCTGCTTCACTAAAAAATTCTTCCTTAAGCAAACTGTCTGCTGAGCTGAAAAAATTTCCACAATAATCACTAAGTGTGGGAAAGAATTGGGTATATTCCCTTAATATTGCCATAAATGTTTCTTGAAACTTTCGTTGATTTTTTTTTTTTTTTTTTTTTTTAAATGCAAAGGAAAGAGCAGCTTCTTTCTTTTTTCTGTCTTTCTTTTCTTTGAAGTTCCTAACAGGGAGGCCGGCTGCAAGGTGTCTGACTCGCATCTAAACTGGAACTGGGCAAAGACCACCCCTTGTTTTCAAACACTCCTATGAATAATCAGCATCCACTGGAAAGCACTTGATATTTGCTGGCTGAAGGCTGGATTTGGGCAGCAGACCTGAAAGGTGGCTTATTCTACTGTTAGATTCTGCCAGCTGTCATGTCTGAATAAATTAGATGTCCGCCCAAATTTTCTAAATTGTATACGAATTGAAGTTAATATGCATAGAAATACTACTTAATTAATTACTAAATTATTTCTAAATTAATTTGCATCTAAACAACTGATAAAGCATCCAGACTGCATAGGTTAAACAAATGTATGGTTAAACTTTATAAAGGCTTGTAAATATTAACTAAATGCACACTTCACATCTTCTGTAGATTATGATGCAGATCTGTCTAACAAACAAAAGGTATTATGGATCAGACTGCAAAGATTTGCAAATACTACCATATAAGTAGTATAAATACTACTGTATAAATAGTATTTATAGAATTAATTATTATTACCAGTAAACCAAATGCTGAGCTAATACAGCTGTATCATAAGCATTTACATTTTGACTGTCTTATCTCTCAAAGCTCTGTAGTTATGTTCATAAAAGTTCCCCCATCTCCTTTGTTAAACTCGTAATTACAGCTGACCTGATTATGAAGACCTGCTAGCTCAGTCTTGTTGGGAGGGCACATTGATTAGAAAGCCAGGGAATCCTCATTTCCATCCAAGCAATGATCTCTGCCCAGGAGTGTACTGATTAATTAACGAGTGTGCTTACCTGGGTGTGTGAGTTTGGGCAGATTAGCCTTTGCACGCAGCCTGGCTGCAAGGACAGTGACAGCTGGTGGAATGCAGCATCCCTGAACCTTAATGACAGTGTAGCACACACATCACATCAAAGTCCTTACCCAGCCATGGTGAGGTGTCATTTGTGGTCATGCCCACCTTAAATCATTTTCTGTCCTTAAGCAAGAAAACTTAGAGCCCTTTACAGCGCATTTTTGGGTAAATAACATTGAAAGATTAAAAAAGATGTTTGTATGATCATGCAAGGAGTCAATAAAAATGTGGAATACTTGTAGATATGTATATTCTATATATATATTTAGTTAATAAACAGGCTTCTTGAAAGAGAGTATCTTTAAAGAAATTGAATGATGAAATCACATAATGCAGGTATGTGGCCGTTTTTTAAGGTACAGTATTTTGTCTTTAAGTATTGTCTCATGACAGTATTATGGCTAAGAAGTTTAACGGGCAAATTGATGTTTGTGAATTTGGTAGTCTGGAAAACTTTGCATAGGGCAGATGACATAGTCACTTATTTATAACTTGGGATGGGTGTGTGTAAGATGCAAACAAGGTGATAAAACCCCCAAACCTCCAACCCCATTAAAATGGGGCTAAGAGCAAACTCTCATTGTAAGAGATGCTTTTCAAGTCTGTGAGGTGTGACAAGGTGATTATGTTGTTAGGAGAGGTACTGATAGCTGCTGTACTGAGCTACTGTAACTTATCTGAAGGACAAGGACTAAAACAGATAGGAGTACACTCAGGGGTGAGTGAAGAAGTAATTCTTGGTACAAGGTATAAACTGCAGATCATATCAAAGTATTCTAAGAAATATTTATTATGGCCATAGAGTGGGAAACTTAATCGTTTTTGATTTTGACAAACCCATTGGTGTTCCCAGGGGAGAACATCTCTTTCAGTAAGCTCTGCTAATAATCTTCTGAAGGAAATGTCTTTATGGGTTTCAGCAGCACTTAAGAGGAAGATCACTTTATTAGTAGTATGCTTTACTATTAAATGAATTATACCTGGCTAGTGAGGAATTCTGTGATACTAAAGATTCCCTAATTGACAATATGTATGCTCTAGCTTATGGTGATGATGAGTGTTTTCTACCTCTCAAAGCCTTGCTGGAGTTATTTGGGGTGAGAGATTAAGATCTGTACAGAGCTGGATTCAGTCAGTGATTCCTAAACCCTATTATTTCATAGGGTGGCGTTTGTGTGTAAGGTAAATTCTGTTTCCTGTGCTCCCTGTGACTCTCTCTGCACAAAGCATGGGTGCTTGCAGTTTGCATTAGGAGGATTCAAATTCCCCCATGCTAAATACTGAACAGAATAATTTTTGTCTTCAGAGGTTTTGTGCTTTTGTCTTCCCTCTGTCCCTTTTATGCCTTCTGTGCTAAAAGAAAATCACTACATGTGTGAATGTAGTGGTATCAACTCAAAAAACGTAATTGGCTTCTTGTGGAACTTCTCTTCCTTGCTCCACCGCTTACAAGTGACAAGATGTGTGGCCATTTTTTGTCTGTTTCTCATCTCCCTTTTGGAGATCTTAACCCTGCTTTGCACCACTTTTATAGACCCAAACCCACATGGTTTTGATTTGGCAGAGAATGGCAGATTGCTAACAGAAAGGATGTGATGCTTGTTTTGGCATTTTGCTTGGTGTTTTTCATCTACATCTCCTGTTGTGTCCATATTGAGCTTGGTTATAAACTAGAAACTATGCTCTGTGTTTTTTTGGGCTGATAACAAATCTCATGATGTTTGAGAATCTCATGAGTTTTAGTAAGGTCAAGTGCAAGGTGCTGCAGGAGTCCAGAAGGGGCCACCCAGCTGATCAGAGGGATGGAGTACTGCTCCTGTGGGCAAAGGCTGACAGAATTGGGTTTGTCCAGCCTGGAGAAGAGAAGGCTTTGGGGTTGCAGCCTTCCAGTACCTGAAGGGAGCCTACAAAAAACATGGGCAGGGACATTTTTAAAGAGCAATGTAGTGACAGGACAAGGGGGAATGGCTTCAAAATGAATGACAGTAGGTTTAGATTACGTATTACAAGAAAATTACTTGTTCTGAGGGTGGTGAGGCCCTGACACAGGTTGCCCAGAGAAGCCCAGCATGCCCCATCCCTGGAAGTGTTCAAGGCCAGGTTGGATGGGGCTGTGAGCAACCTCGTCTAGGGGAGGGTGCCCCTGCTCAAGGCAGGGGTCTTGGAACTAGGTGAGCTTTAAGGTTCCTTCCAATGTAGGCCATTCCATATTCCTTGAAATGGAGCTGCCCTGATGGCACTTCCATTCTCCTCTTATATGATACAGATGAAGTATACTTTTGGATATTTTTTCATTCATCCTCTTACTCCAAACCATGAATTAATCTGGGAGAAAATTAAGGCTTGTAGATCCAATTCAATTTACATGAGACCTCTCTTACTGCCAGTATGAAAGAGCTGAATTGTGTAAGTATCTGTATCAGATACTCCTTTTCATTATTAAACTGGTAAAAAAATGACTAATGAATATCACCACTGGTAAACTACAATGGAAAACTGAGTAGGAATCTTCATCTCTAAGTTACCTGGTTTTCAGTTGCTCCTATCTACAAAACAAATGTTTATCTCCCACACCAGCAAATCCTCTTATATCAGTTCCTATGCTAATCATTTAGATATAATTTAGGTTGAGGTCAGCCATTTTCATGTTATTCAAAACATAAAGTAAAAGGCTTTGTGTCTTCTTGGATTACATGTAAATCGGCTGATTCTGAAACGCCCAAGTATCAGTTGCTTCATGGCTCTAATTTCGAATGGAAAACCAGAGTAAAGAAAAGTCAACTACACTCACAGCTTCAGAATATACTAAATTACTCAATTTTCTGCATATCTAGAGATTTTGCTTTCAGTTTTTCCTTCTTCCTTGACTCTCTTCCAATGAAAAGCTGAAACCAAGGCAGTAGCAAGAGGCGGTTTTGAACACCAACACCTTTCCTAAAACATAATCTTTCATTAAAAGCTGCTGTGGTTGCAAAACAGTCTTGAAAACATGAGCTAAGTGTAACCTGGACAGAGATGTCTGCTTAAGCTTTCACAGAGTCTGATATAATGGCTTGGAGAGATGTGAGCCTCATCTCAACAGGGTGTTCTCTCATATGCCTTCTATTTTAAACTTGAACTTTCTCTACTCTTCCTGCTCTTCCAGGCAGGCGAGGTTTAGTCACTGCATGCAGTCAATTTACTCCAGTGACAAGGCAGGTATTTACTTTGGGAAAGAAACCCTACCTATTTTTTCTCCAATTACAGTAATATGAAATCTAAGGGACCCAATGGTCCTATCTGCCATGACAGACCCTAGTCCAAGAGTGGCTGGAATTGCGTGGCAGATCAGCTTGACAGACCGCCAGATTACTCTTCTGTCTGCAAAAGAGGCAAGCATCAGCAGCTTAAGAGAAGAGGGAAATAAATGCACACTAGACTTATAAAATATTTATTGTATTTCAAAATACAGATTTACCGAAACCCTGGGTTTTTTTGGGGGGGATGTTGGGGTTTTTTTTGGTTTTCTGTGCTTTCTTGTACACCTCAGATTAAAATTTTTCAAAATGTCTCAGTATTTGGATAATCATCTGATCCAAATTCAATCTTGTTAAAGTATTAGCCATTTTTTTGCAGGAGAGACTTTCAAATTCTGTGTGCTTTACAGTAGGGGAGGGGTCTGTGGGGAGAGATGGAGGGCAGAGGAGAGGCAGGCAGAAAGAGAGAGGTACAGACATGACTGTGGCTGTGCCCCATACCCTTCCCCTTCTCTTGAACCCAGCTTTACCAGGTGCTGCTGCTTTTGGCTCTGTAACATCCCTGGGTGCTGCATGCCTTGCTCTTCCCATCCCCTTGCTACAGCAGACATGGGCATTGCTCCCTTCTCTCCTGGCTCTTTAATCCACACTGATCTCACCAGAGAAGTTCAATTTAACAGTGGGTAAATTAACACTGCCTGCTATGAGGGCCTCTCATAGTATACAAAAATTCACATTTAACTTTTTTTTTTCTAAAAAAACCCTAATCTACATGAAGTGCATGGTTATATGTTAAGGATACAAAGCCCAAAGCAATTTAATTTACTTCAGTGGGAGTTGCAAATACTGCCTGCTAAAACATAGCCAAAAATTACCACAGAACAAGGACTGGGAAAGTAAGTACTTGAAACCCAAGAAAATCCCCAAGCTAAGGTTACTGCTGCAACATTCAGTTCTTTTTGTTGTACATCTATGTGGTTTATTATTAGTTAATCTATGTCCTGTGAGGTGTGTAGGATGTGCAATGAAGCCAAAACAATATTGGTTTGGAGAAGTTACTATTTGTAATTTCCTGACTTTTGAATATTTGATTTTTCAGCCCCAGTAATGCACTAATGCTGTTTTATGTGTTTAATATATAATTGGCTTGAATTTTTTCATCTTTTCAACTGTTGATACGATGATTAGTTTCTGGAGGAAGAGTGAAAAGAATGACGTTTTTTCTTTGGCCCAGTACCACAGAATCTATTTTATGCACTTTTTCATTGCAGTGTTACTATGTTGGTGAGGGAAACTTGGTGTAGGTGGGAATTTGGCCTCTCAGATGAATGAGACTTGGAAGCCTCTCAAGGACGGTGTTATTTTTATTTCCTTTCCAAACTCGAGGGAAGCACTCGAACTGAAAGCTTTTCATGTGTGTTTACAGGACGGTGGGTTCGCTGCAGCCGTCCCCCGCTGCACCAGCTCTTCAGTTTGGGATAGTGTTTGTTTAGCACTCGATAAAAACAGAAGCCAAGCAGATTACCGCAGGTTAAAGTAACATTTATGACCTTTAGTACGAAAAGCTCCACTTTGCTGCAGTGCATACAGAACGTGAAAGGGCTTTACGATGTGTCAGTGCACACAGCAGCCGGACCATTGCTCCGAGCCGCGGTGGCAGCGGGTGAAGGTGCCCGTGACGGTCCCTGCCCTGCCCTGCCCACCCGCACCTGCCGCGGAGGGCAAGGGCCGCCCCCAGGTGACACCAGCCCGCGGCTCCCCGGGCCGCCGCCGAGCTTCCTGGTTCCCAGAAGGTGCCGGAGCGGCTGCAACAGGAACTGAGAGACGGGGGAGGAGGCGGTGCCGCCGCTCCGCCGCAGTCGCGGCCCGAGCCGGGGGAGCGGAGCGGAGCAGCCATGGGCCGCCGCCCGCCGCGGCGCTGAGCCGCCCCCGCCGCCGGCGCTGCCCCTTCGTCCCTGCCGGGCGGGGCGCTTGTCCCTGGGGCGCCGGGGCCGCCGCCGGGGGCCCGCGATGTGACCATGGACAGCAGGTTCAAGTGAGTGCTGTGTGCGCGGGGGCCGCGGCGGGGCCGAGGGGCGCGGCGGGCCGAGCCGAGCCCCCGGCGGCGGGCAGGCGGCGAGCAGGCCCCGCGGCAGCCCCGGTCCGCACGATCCTGCCGTGCGGCGGGCGGGGACGGCAGGAGGGGGAGCCCACCCGGCGGGAGCGTGCGAGGGGCCGGGCGCGTCCGCCGCGGCCGCTGAGTGACAGCGGGAAGGGCGGGCGGGAGCGGCGGGGCCGGAGCCGGGGCGAGGCGGGACCCGCGGGGCGGGGGGAGCGGCGGCGCCCCCCGACCCGGCCCGTGGCGGCGGGAGGAGGAGGAGGAGAAGAAGAAGGAGGAGGTGGTGGCGGCGGCGGCGGCCGCAGCCCCGCCGGCCGCTCCCCCGCCCTACGCCGCCTCCCGGCCCCGCGGCGGCCCTGGCATCTCCCGTCCGCAGCGGCGCGGGGGACGCGCTCGGCAGCCGCCGGCCCGGCCGGGCAGAGGCCACGGCTGTGCCCGGTGAACGGGCCCGTGCGGGGCTGGCAGCGCGGTGCCAGGGCCGCCGGGCCCAGCAGAGCTGCCCGCAGTGCCCCTGCCCGCCGCGGGCCGGGGCTGTCACAGGCATCCCTTTCGGAGATCACGGAGTTGTCAAGGTTGGCAGGCAGCTCTGCAGATCATCCCGTCCACTCGCCTTGCCAAGGCAGGGTCAGGTAGAGCAGGAACACTTTCAAGTGGGTTTGGAACGTCTCCAGGAGAGGAGACTCCACGACCTTCCTTGGGCAGCCTGTTCAGTGTTCTGCCACCCTCAGGGTAAAGTTCTTCCTCACGTTCAGGTGAAACTCCTTGTGTTCTGGCTTATGGCTATGGTGGTTGCAGACCACCGTTCTGCCATTGCGGCACGGCAGGTGCAGGAGAGCTTTTTTGGGTGTTTGGGAGCACTGCCGTCCAGGCTGCCCTGCGGCTCCGGTGACTTTGAAAGTGACAAGATGTTACACACGGGTTTCGGCGCCTGACAAGCAGCTCCGTGTCCGTACGTGCTGAGCAGGCTGGCACTGCCGAGCTGGCAGGGAAACCAGAGATGAGAGACGGGCTCACGATTCTCAGATTAGTTTGACACATTTTTGACACTTCTGAGCGTAGTGGGATGTGAAGAGTAAACTTAGAAGCATTTTCCTGCGAAAGCAGTTATAGAGTACTACAGTGAAAGACAGAAGGCAGTATTACTTCAAAGAGCTTTTTTCATGAGTGAAATTCAGCTAGGAGTTAGAAGCACTCATTTGGTGACTGTAACACAAACTGATTCACATTAAAACCCCAACCTGTGAGGATAAACCCAAGCCCTAAGCTAGAGCAATGTCATGGGGAGGTGTCATTTCTTTTAAATGAAGGATTTTTGTGGTTCAGTTTTCTAGGTGACTCAACCAAGCACAGCCTTACCAGTTTCATTCTGAACCTGCTCGCCAGCCAGAGGAGCAATGGACAGTTTGGCAGAGTAAATCTCTAATGTGCTGGATTTAGGCTGTTGTATCTCCTACACACAGGATCAGTAGATACAGGATTTCCCCAACAAAATGCTTTAAAATGAAAGGAAGGAGTGTGATATGGGCAAGTTATGTCTTCATAATCTGAATTAGACTATAATTGCATATCTCAATTGATGATGGTGCTGAGGTCAGTGAAAGCATGTACTGAATCAATTAATTTGTGACAGCTGAGTTTTTCCCTAGCTTAGCCTTTGGATTTCATTCAAAATTTTATTTTAAGAAACAACATGTTAATTTCCTGCATGCTTTATGTGAAGCGTTCTAGAAACCTGGAACCAAGTCTTGTTTTTTTCTTTCCTATGCTGAATCTCCAGCTGACTTCAGTGGGAGTGTTACACAAGACAGGAGTTCAAGTGTGTGCCTTTTATGTGGTTAAACAGATAATTGATATGGGTGCGGTTATGCCACTTGTTTTTAATATAAATAGCAGTGTGCTTGGTAGGAGAGAGGACTGGTAATGGCATTTAGACCTGTTTCAATGAATATGTAGTTTGGGATTAGGTTGGGTGTTAATTGCTGTTGGCACATGCAGTTTGTTATTACGTTCAGGTGGAAGAGGCGCCGGCCGTCACCCGCAGCTGCCCCGGATGGCTACTGCAGATAGGGCTGGCTGCCTCGGGCCTGTGCCATCCCTTAGCTCGGGCCTGTGCCCATCCCTAGGCAGTGCACTCGTGTTGGCTCTCGCAGTGAATCACGCCTGAGCTTCAGCCTCTAAAGTCCCAGCTGGCGATCAATAGCTGGTGAAAGAGGAAGCCAAACGATTCTCGGCCTTGGGGTGGTAATCAGATGCATTGAAAGGAGAGTGGCTAAACATAGGGAATTAAAATGGAAGTCTAATGATGGGCTGTTGCTATTTAGTAGAAATAAGATGTAGCTGTAAAAAAGGCTGCCTGGGACTCCATTAATGTTGCAGATTGACTGATTGATAAGGAGCTTAGTAGTTCTTTTTTCTCAACTGTTAGGTGGGATATGGTGGAGTGACTTAAAAGCTATTTGATATATGAGGCAGTGACAATATCACGTAAATAAATCACACAGTTTAGCATATTTATTTTTCTTACTCCTTTCTTAAGGCTGTGAGACTTTTTGGTTCTTCCTTAGAACTAATCTGAGTACAAATTTTGTTTTAATGATATTTTAATTCTATTTATTATTCTATTTAAAAATAGAAGGGATATAACAGTAGAAATAAGATCTGAAATATGTGTATGTTAATTGGTTGTATTTGTTTCTTCCAGGGAAAATCCAGAACGTACCTTTGATTTGGTACTGAAAGTAAAATGCCAAGCTTCAGAAAATGAAGGTAATACATTGTGCCTATGATATTTATATAGACAAATGAGAGCTGGAAAAAAATACTTGGCATCCTAATCTAGTGTTATTTTATACTTTGAATTGTTTTTGGACTGAGATTGTGTTAGAATGTGCCTATGATTATTTTATTGCTTTAAAAAATCTATTACTTTGTAGTAGTTGTGGGGTTTCTTATGTTTTCATTTTATCTGTTGTAAAAATATTTTTGTTCTGCATGATATATTTGCAAAACTTGGACTTGAAATGTATTTTCTACTCTTAAAATGTTGGTTTTGTCGAAGTTTTCATTTTGGAAGAATAGTTGACTTCTGTCTATCAGGGGAATGTTAATTTTGATCAGTGTGATAGAGAGAAAGCAAATTATTTTCTGAAAAACAATAGGAAGATAGCTTCTTTGTAGCTCACGTTTGGCAGCTGCCTTGGTTTGCCACACCATTCAGACAGCAATGAGAGCTGCCTTGGGCTTGTATCAGCCGTCACTTTCACGTCTCTATAAACACAAGGTAAAAGAGATGTAGTGGTGCAGGAGTTGTCTGAGAGAGGCTTTTTTTCCTCTTGGGTAAAAAGAAGATGGGCTTTCCAGTACTGAAATTAAATTAATTTCCAGTAGTGAAATTAAAGTGACCTCTTGAAAGTCCGCTGGGGGAACTTGGTTCGTGTTCTCGTCCGAGGTTGTTGGCCTTACAAAAGCAAAGGGAGAGGAGGAGTCTGGTTGGGGTTGTATTGTGGTCATGTTAGTCTGTGACAGCTGTGTCTTAATCACAACTGTAAAAACAATAAACTACATCTTAAAATAGACTATATTTCTTATCCTACTGTGCTAATGGATGCTGTTTCCAGAGTTTACTACTTTAACAAGTAAGAAGCTTGTAGACGTTTATAGCCCCAAATTATTACTTTTTTTAAAAATATATATATTTCAGGCAGCATTTCTATTAGTGTTAGTTGTAGGACCATGCCTAATGTGTTAGGGGGAAAAAAACTATTTTTGCTGAAGCTAAACAATTGTAGTTCTTCAGGTCTCTTAATTATTTTTGTGACCAGCCAGCATCCTTCAGTTTATTACCTGCTTTTAATTTGCTGTTGTTGTGGTCATAGTTTGGCAAATCAGGTGGGCTTTCCTAACTCTGATCGTTGTTGTGACTTATATCACATGGCATCCTGCCTCTTTTCTCTCCCTTTTGTGGTTTTTGCCTTAGAGATTTCATAGATGATGTCTGGGAACCCTGCTTAGCTACTTGACTTTGGATCTGTTCTTCCTTGCACTGTGCTTTTAGTCTCTGCCTCTACTCAAATAGCCCTTCCTGGGGGCCTGTCCATGTCTTAGCTTAGGCCTAGCTTTAGGCTGCAGATTTTATTCCCTTTCTTCCTTTCCCTCCTGAGATCTAGACTGTTGGTAATCCTTCTAGGTCTTCATCTTGAAATCTTGAAAAATGTGGGCTTTTTTTCTTCTGTGATCAGAACATAGATCTATATCCTTTTAATTCCTTTTATCTCCTGTTTGACTTCTCATTTTTCTTGTGCATCTTTCTGCCTCTGCTGCTGTGAGAAACCACTTCTCATTGCGTGCAGCTCTGTGAGTGACCACTGGCACCTGAATTTTGGTCATAGGCACTTCCCTTGCCTCTCTTGGTTGGCAGTTTTGCTGTTTATTGCTTGTCCTCTGTGGAGAAGAGGATCTTTAAGAAATCTGTGTGTCTCCGTGTGCTGTGACACGAGTTAATGTGGAGACTTTGTTTGTGACTATATTGTGGTTTCATTCTCTGCTATTCTCCTTTCTGTCACAGTTGCTTCTATGCTATGTGGGCTCAGTTGCTCTTGGTTTGTGGGGTGGCCAAAGACAGGAAGGAGGTTTGGTACCAGTAATTTTTTTGAGTCTGCAGTGTGTAACTGATGAGGGGCTGAGGGGCCTTTAGCTGGCCTGGAGCTAATGTTGATTCTTGCATGCATCCACAGATCAGGACAAAAGTACAGTCTCCTTTTGCTGGCTGAATATTCCAGTTACCATCCTGTTGTACTTGGTGACCCATCTGGGGTTTGGTTTAATGTCTTTCATATCATATCTAATTCAGATAACAAACTCAGTCCAGTGAGGGCTTGACATCATATTTACATATGGTAATATGAGCACAGTGATATATCAAATTAATATATCTGAGTGTTAAAGTTATCTAAAGGAAATTCGCAAGGGACAAAAGTGTATTGTCTTCACTGCCACTTTAGAAATGGAGCACAGGGCTTGTCATGCAAAACAGGGAGCTTTCAAGGTTGGCTTATTATAAGGCCTAACAAATTTGACAGTTACCCTGTATTGTAGGTCTTGCCTTTAAATAGATTTTCATGCTAGGATAATCTTTTGAATATATCATACTTGAAAACGTGATCCATTCACCTGGTTCTTTGCTCATGCCTCTTTCTTTCTTATGAAAGAGATTTGTGTTTAAATAGGAGCTTTCTCCCTCGCATCCCATCTGCTCCTTGTACTTGATCCTGAAGCTATGTCAGGACAGAATTTGTGACATCACTGTCACCAGTGTTGCCGTGGAAATATCACAGCCACAAAATTATGATCTCCCTGCATGAGTGAGCAGCAGGAGAAGCTGACTTAGGAGAGAGGAAGACCTTAATGTGACCTGTGTACCTCGAAGCTTTTTCTTTTCAAGCTTTGCTAAAGTCTGCCTTCTTCTGCATTTTAATTTCCCTGTGCTAATGTGTAACTGTTCTAACAAATCAAAATTGAGGTGGCCTGACTGCATGTGGAGTTCTGAGAAGATGTTTTTATGAGGATGCTAAATGCTTGCAGCAATGTTACATGATAAAGAATTTTGCTGTTAAAATTGTTTAACACTTTTGGAAAAGTATTTTTTCATAACTTGTTAAATACAACTTAGCTCTCAAGGAATGTCAGTTTTTCAGATGTTGCATTGTCCTAGGCCTGTTCCAACTGGAACTGGATCATACATACAATGAAATGCAGCAGCATATAATTTCTTATATGTCTTAAGAAATTTGTTCTTCAATTATTTCACTAATTATTCTCAACATAGGTGTTTACATTGAATAGAAACCAAAGAGGTTTCACGTAGGTTAATATGAATCACTTCATGTTTGGTGGGTAGCTCTTGGATTGGTTGTGCTAGCACGTATTTATTTATAGCTGGATTAAAATTTTGTTTCCCACTGGATACATGGTTTTTGGATTGTTTGTGATTTAAGAGTAGCTTTGGTACTTGAATATTTGTTACTCTGTTTTAAACTACAGTAGCGTTGCTCGAACAGTGATCTTCCAACAGGCAGGAGAGGAAAAAAAAAGATAGCCTGTAGTTAAATATTCTCATAATTCCCTCACCAGTTTAGGATCTATTACTTACTGTACTTTGGAGTAAATCTCCAAATAGGAGACAAAACCCTTAAGACCAGCATCAGATTGTAGCCCAGATCATAACTTTGAGTCCTTGGCAGTGCTGAGGGTAGTAAATATCAATTAGTAACTAGTTGATGTGACAGCATTTGCTTACACGAATTCATTACCCATTTCTTGCAAAACTTTGAGATGAATTAGCTTCTGTTCAGCAGAGTTTGCTAAGTGACTGGGACATAAGTGCTAAGCTATTCTAACAGCCTGGTATTTGTTAATTGTGAATTTGGCTTGCAGTATGAGTAGCACCTTACAGAAAAAAGTTTTACACTGCCTTCCAGGCAGTTGCATATTTTTGTAATTCTTTTCTGTGTTATTCCTTAATGAACAGTGAACAAGAAATAGCAAAAATGTGTGCTCAATTTAATATCAGCAGCAGGCCTTCTGTATTAAATTTTCACTTACAGACCCAGAGGGCAAGTTGATAACAAATATTATCAAAACTGCTGTGTTATTTTAAGGACAAGAATTGCTCTTTTGCTTTAGGGTGAAAAGTTTTTTGCACTTTAGGCTGAATCACCCTTCCTGGGTATCAGGAGTAAAGCAGTGGTACAGTTGTCATAAGTGCACAGTCTTACATAAGTCTATTGCTCAACAGCTGCACCTACAGCAACTTTACTCTTCTCCTGGCACTCTTTTGCCCCTTGAGAGTTGCACTGCAACTGGCACTGGAAGATGGGCTGGAGCCCAGGAACTGTCTGAGCAAAGCTGTCTGCAGCTTCGTTTTTGCCATCCACATCCTTCCATCGTGAAAAATAAATTGAATTTCTGGAAAGTTGATGTTTCAGAGCTTTTCCACGGGATATGTCCAAATTAATAGTGCTGTTGGAATCTTTGAGAGGAGTGTGTATTTGTGTATTGTATCTAGGAGTACACAAGCATGTCCAGTTGTGCATACACAGCTCTAAGTCTGAGCTGTGGATTTGAGTTAAATGAGCAGAGATGGAGTTTGCAATTTAACTCAGTCTATAAATTCTATATCCTGTGCATTGATTCTGTTAAAACTGGGCTGCAGATGCAAAAGGCAGTGCAGATACAGCAGCCAGCAGTAGAAAAGCAACGTGCAACAGCTTCTGTGAGCATAAAGACTTCAGCAGTTCTGTCCACAGTTTCCCAAGAAGACGATTCAGATTGGTTTCAGTGTGGTTAAGAGAGTGCTGTTTGCTGCACCTTCATTTTCTTTGATTACAGCACATAAAAAAAGCAACAAAAAGGCTCCTCGGAGGCTGCAGGTAAATCCAGAGAAGTTAACCACTGAATTGTGGTTTGTGTCTCAAGCAGTCCTGACTGTTAAAGTTTTACTTGAAAACCCTTTTTAAGTACCAGTTCATTTTCTGTCCAATCTAAGAATAATTACCGGAACACCCTTGAAATTTGGTTGCTTTGTCTCTATTTCTTTTTTAAATGCTGAGAAGTCTTATATAGCACTAGGGCTAGATAGTGTGATTTTCAGAGAAGGTGTTAAATAGGTTGTGTTGAATTGCAGGAGTAATTCCTGTAGTTTATCTTGCCTCTGCCAGAATGATAATAAATCTTAGTGATGTGTGATCTCCAAATAATTTTTCTTTAAAGGGTCTCATGTTCATTAAATTTTCAGGAAAAAGGCACAAATCCAGTTTAATTGTGTGTTGGTAGAGTAAGTCCAGGAATTAGTTTAGAAATGCAAAATTTGTTGTATGAGGTTTGATTGCTCTCTGTTAAGGTACTAACAAAATATGTAAGGTCCCAATTCCAAAAACAAGTTTAATGCAGTTGGTAGTTTTGTCCAAGGGTAACCTGTCTTGCTTTGATAAGATTTTGATTTAGAGTCTTCCAAGGCTGCCCCTAGGATTGTGGACAGAGCAAGCACCACTTTTTCTTCTTCTGCTTTTTCTTCACTCTAGAGAGTGGTTTGTTAACCACATACTCAGCCGGTGGGTGTAACATGCTGATCAAGATAAGTTCTTTCCTCTGCTCTACATATTTTTGTACAGCATCTCTTGAACCTGATGAAAGAGATAATTCTATCAGTGTAATACATGAAGAAATCTGCAGGATTTTTTTTAAGAGCAGTTAAAACTTTTAATGCAGTGTTTATATACTGCTAACCATTTTCCCTGTTGGTTTTAGCTGGAAGGGTACTAAATAAGTACTGGCCCACAGAAAGTTAGGTTTCTCTAATTTTTTAAAGCATGCTCTGTTCTTCAGGCAGCTATGGAGAGTAACTATATGTTGCTATGAACTAGAAAAGCTTTCTTACAAGCCTCTCATTTATGTCTATACTTTTAGTCTCAAATACCATATTAACATATTAGAATTTGTTTTGCACCAATAAAAAGTTAAGGTTGCTTCTTCAATCAGTAAAATGTCATTTGAGACCATTGACTATCTACTTATAGTCTTAGTTTAGGTGCAGTTTTTGTGTATTAAAAAAATGAAACTTTCTTTTTATATTCTTCAGAAGTTTCATTGAGCTTAACATCCGCTCCCCTGCCCCTTTCCCCAACTCATTAACGCATATGTTGTTATTTAGGTTAGTGCTACTTCCCTGTAGTGGTTTCTTGCTTTTCTGTTGCAATTTTGAAACTAAAAAGGACATTTAATCTAGCCTGGCTTCTCTGTAGGACTGATTGATTAGGAGAAGAAAATGTCACAGTCTTTTGTTGAGGGTTGTGTAAATGCTTTGAAGACAAAAGCAGGTAGTGTATGAAAAGCAGGTAGAGCATCACTTTTGTGCTTTAGACAAAACCAAAGAATATAAGCCACAGTTTGGCTGAAGTTCTCTTGTGTATGAACACCAAGCATTAGCTGTAAATCCTTCATAAGTTATAATCTTTAAACCCTCCACTTGTAGCTAAATGAGTAATTTCATTGTGTTCAAATTTCTGGCATTTAATTGGAAAGCCCCTGAGGGTATGAACAATGTCTTCTGTGTGTTTGGACTGTCACTAGCACAGAGTGGGTGTAGGAAAATTATGAACAACAAAACTAATTAAGACAAGAATGATTTTGCATCTAAGATAAAGATTGGCATATTGATGCTTTTTACCTTTTCCTTCTTCTCTCCAGAGACCGAGAAATGCAGTGTAGTCTCTCCAGCTTTCAGTTTCTCCACAGATGCAGAATTGTGGAGGAAAATGTTGCTACTTTTCAGCATCTCATTTCCTACAGTTCTTTTTTTTCCACCAACCTCCAGAGATTCTTGGATGTATGTGTAATTTGGAGGTGGGTGCAGATATGTGTGTGTAGGAGGGGAAGGGGTGAGAGCTGCTGAAGAAATAGGTCAAGGAAGCCCTTTCTCCTATCTGGCCTGCATTCTTTACCAGGGTGAAGAGACCTCGATGGGGAGGGCAGACCCTGCTCCCCAGCAGCCAGAGGACAGTGCTGGGAGGAGTGGCAGCTCTGCTGTGCTGCACAGATTCCAGCTGCAGTGATGTGGGGGCAGGCACTGTGCTGGGAATGCTCACAGAGATGAATTATTCCCCTGCAGGCACTTGCCTGGCTGTGTCAGTTTTTCATGTACTGCCATATGCCACTTTCAGCAGTGTGATTGGGTTTTGGGCAGAGAAATTGAAAGGGAAAAACTCGATGAGTTAAGGAATATAAATGCTAAGCTAGTATAAAAAGGATTTTATATAAAATTGAGTAGAATGAACAAACTAGTATTAGTATAACTAAATATAAGTTGAAAACAGCAATGTGTGTACTATAGTCAATCAATATGAAGGTTGACATTCTAATGCTTTTTTCAAATTTAATTTTAGTTTCGTTTAGTACTTCACTATTTGAGATGGCTGCCTGGGGGATAGTTTGTGGGCTTTTAAATTGCTTGTATTCAGAAGTGTTAAGAGTTTGCATATTTTCCTAAGCTAATGCCAGCATGCTTCTGCCCTCCCACACACTGTACAGCGAGCCCATCGTACACAGAGATTTATCTTTCTTCAATGTGCTGTTTCATGCTGCTTGCTCTCTTCATATATAGTGTAATGACTTTTAAATTTTTTTTAATGTACAGAGGATTTAAAATCTGCTGAAAAAAACTTTGAAAACTAGTTAAGCTTCCGAGGTTTAAAATACTTTTTTTGAAAAGTTGTAAGACACTTCTGTTTACCACTAATTTGAAGATGCTGAAGTGTAGGGTTTCCTGTCTGGTTAACAAAAATAGTTAAATTCTTTTTCCTTTGCCACTGATGATATTATCTGGAGAATGGCACATATATATACATGCACATGCTCATCATCTAATTGTTGAAATACATACTTCTGTTTATAAATAAAATAAAACATGATTGGGGCTACAAAGGGAAGAGTTACATAACTGTTCATGAAGGGTTTAAAAACTCCTGAAGCCAAGTAAAGTGCTGTTTTTATTTCTTAAAGTAATGTAGTAAGAATTATTTGAGCATATCATTGCTTTGCAACTAATATGTTAAGAATCTGTATTTTTCATGGCAGGCTGATACGTGATAACTCCAAGACCCTGGTAAAAAAATGATATTTGCAGGCAAATACTTAGGATTGAAGATTCTTTGTGACTGACAGATAAAGTAATAAAATGCTGAAAACATTAACTTCCGATATTCACCTTTAATATTTTTCCATGTATTTTGGAGAACTGCAGCTTTATGCTTAGAACTGACTAATTTGGGTGAGCAAAGACTTTTTATATTTTGGGAATCTGGTTTAGGAGAAAATTTTAAAAGTTAGTACTGAACTTTATATGGAAAAAAAGAAGAGAAAAAGCAGAAGTTAAGAAAAAAGGCCTGAACAAGATTTTGGGTGTGGTTTCTGTGCTTCCTGCCCTGGGAAAGCCAAGGCAGCAGTTTACAGTTATACTGTGTTCCTCTGCAAAATTCTCAATCTCTGTTTGGAAGGTTTTGTCCAAGTGTTAAATCCTTAATTAGAAACAAGATTTGGACAACGCCCTCAGATGATTTTCCTGAATCTGGTTTCATTGCACATTTGAATGAGTATTCAGATGTAGATTAAAACCTAGCTAAAATTAAAAACTTTTGTCTGAAAAGAGCATATTTGTTAGGGTTTCTCTGGGACATATTTTTTAAAACTTTCTTAGTTAATGCCAGGTTTGATCATCGTGGAGACATAGTCGTCATAACCAAGGTATTTTGCCATAAGTGGCTTAACACTGCATTGTTCCTTAAACTCAGAATGATAGAATGACACAAAGACTTCCTATTCATCTGACTTTAGATGCTGTTCAATATCAAGGGTTTTATTTGTTGTACCACTTGAACCTGTATTAGAACACGTGTGAATATTGTTGTATTGTCATTGTGTGGATGGGGTGAAATGTTTGTGTGATAGGGTGAAACTGGGAGGAGGCAGTTCTTTTGCTGTGTCAAAGGGACAAGCTAAATGCAAAAATCTGCTGTCTTAGTATTTAAATACTTAATTTAACTGTATTGAGATAGTTGCACTTGATGCAGAGAGGCCATGCTAATAATGATTATAGGCAGGGCATTGTTTCCTTCAGAAGTTACAAAGTAAAGCTTAACACTTGAAGGCAACTGTTTCCAGGAAATAGTGATGCTTTTTATATCCGTAGACCAAGATGCAGTTGAAAAAAATGGAAGAGTGTTTTGTGCTACATTGAATGTGTTTGTATTCTGTTTAAGCGCAAAAGAAGAAAAAGTAGCAGCATAAAGGCAAAGGACAAGGGTTGTGTGATGATTGCAAACTTACCTATCATGAGTTTGAAATAATGGAGTGAAACCACTGTGCCTTAAGTGTCAAGAGGGAAACAGTTACTGTAACTTAGTCTTGATGGCAGGAGCTGATCCTTTTTGCATCCTGTTCCTATCTTCTGGAGGTTTTTTGGCTCCTAAGCTGTGTTTGCTGTTGTGTTTCATTTCAAATAGCTGGCAGTGCTGACAGCATGTGAGGGAAGCATCCTTCCTGCTCCTGGTGGCACCTGGCAGGCTGCTCCATGGCATACTCACCATCCACTGCTGGGGCTGCCTCTGGAGCTGACAGGACAAGTTCATTGTCTGAGAGGGAGGGACCCCATGGGATTTTCATGCCATTCAATGTAGCATCAGCTGTTGATTCATCTCTTAGTGCTAATTTCAAGTATTTCAGGTTTGTTGAAGTAAATGTATTGCCAGTTCCAGAAGCTAAACACAACTAGGTATGCCCTTACCCTGTCCTTCTGTCTTCCTGTTGGCTTTGTGTTGGAATCTGTTTGGGTTTTGTTAAATTCTTGTCTTGTTTTTAAAAAATGGGTTTGACAACTGTGGTGGTTTTTCCCAGTTTTTCTGTCCACAGCAAAATTGAATATTTGGGTTTTTTCTTAGGAGCTAAAAGTTAGATATCCCTGTCACCTGTGGACACTTTGAAGCATTGTAGATTTGGAGATAGATAAATTTTTCATTTTGTATAAACAAAATTCTGGCTAAAGACCACAATTGTACTAGGTTGATACCATGCATTAATTTATAGAACTGAAAATAGTTAACAGTATTGTGACATAGCAGAGGAAATTCTGATGAATTTTGGGTCCAGGAAAGACTTTTGCTGGTATTCATCCTCTAGGTAACTTTTCCTCTAAGAATACTGCCAGAATAAGAACTTCAGTTTCCTGGTAGCAGATGAATTTTGCGGTCACGTCAGAGGAGGCTGTGATGGTGGTGGTTCTGTGACAGGACAAGTAAAGCTTCCTGACACTGAACCTGAGTTAGGTGAGGTTCTGAGCATTCAGATTCAGTCAGGCATTTTTAATTGATACATCTGAGTAAATCCATTTTGGTTTCTGGCAATGGGTGTGTTGCATGCAATATAAGTGTGTGTTTCCATCTGCTTTAACTTGAGTTTGGAGCCCTCTAGCACCTTACAAGTTCTAGTCTAAAAATGCTTGTACAAGTTTCAGGTAAGAAAAAAAATCAGAACTAGCATAGGTAATTAATAAGTAAGTGTTTTAAGGAATTTATAAATAACTTTTTTTGGTCTTGATACAATATGCTGTATTATACAGAGAATGATTTGAAAGATACATTCTTTTGCATTCTGATTGTGATGCTAGAAATCAATACTGTGACACTGCTTGACCAAAAAGAAGCTTGAGATGACCACCTCTCAAGTGTCTGGATGAAAATATTTTTCATTGGCAATAAAAACATTAATAAACTAAAGACTGTCTTAAAGTGTGTGGCAGATAGTGATGGTCACTCTCTTTTTTTAAAATAAACAATTTTGTGTGATGTTACTGGACACTGACAGATACAGCAAACTGTCATTGAGAATACTTGTCAGATCTTCCAGTCCTTGGAGGGAATTTGCATTGTGTTTTCAATAGTGAACAAAGCAGAAATCATCTCAGCTCCTGGTATTGGGGAGAGTGATGAAAGACAAGGTAAACTAGAGCAAACAATAAAAATAAACTAAACTACCAGAATTTTCAGTGGAAGTGAAGTAGGATGAAGTGTGGAAATAAAAAGGTAGCAAATTGTGTTGACTGTGGTCAGCAATGCTCTTGAAGCTGGTAAATCCATGAGGATGGGCATTGCTTACAGAGTAACTGCAGAGCATTACTTGCTCTGTAAGTGCTGGGAACACGAACTTACTCTGCTCAGATATCATCTGCTTTGTGCAGTTTGAATAGATGAGAAAGATCTGAAACTGCACTGAAGCTCTAAAAAGAAAAAAAAAATACTTGCTTCCAGCACTAAATTACTTCAGTTCAATCTGTAAGTTTGCCTGACTTTCCTCATGTGGGATTGCATGTCTCTCAGCTTTGAAACACTTGATTTTCTCTGCATTTCCCAGAAAAATTCTTGGTAATGACATTGCTCTAAGAGAACCCATCCATGTGGCTTCTCCTGTCTGGGTGTTGTGGTTGGTGATGCTTTCTATAGCTGCTGGACTTTCATAAACTGGAAAATACTCTGTGTGGCAATGCGTGAAAATAAGGATACCTTGTTATGAGATGTTCTCTGAAAAAGAGTACCCAGTAGAAATTTTAGCTTTCTGGTGAACTGTGACTATACTTCATACACTCTTCAACTTTTAAAATATTCAACAGCACATCTAAAAGGAGAGAGAAATACTGACTATGAAAATGTGTATTTAGTCACTTCATAAGTAAGATGTGGCCTAGGATTGCAGAATGATCTGTGCATTCACCAGTTAACACCAACATTAATGACTTTAGTAAAAGGGCCTGTAACTAATTCAACTTATGACAGTTGTAGAGGTGCTCATTACAGTTGTACTGTAGTATGGATTTAGAGCCTATCTGTGTAAAACAAATATATACTCTTAGTAGATGCAGTTCTGGATTTCTGCTATGAACATAACTGGCCTCTGTATGGAGCCAAATAAGAATTTCTCACATTATGTCCTAGAACATAATGGGATTTTATGATCTGATAAAAGAGCCATGTTTGTTTTGTCTCGCCATGTCTCTCCTTTTATCTTAATATAACAAGGAAACTTGATACTAACATGTGCTACTGGGGGACTTCAGCTACTGGAGTTCTGCTTCTGTGTATTTTAACACTAGAAATTATTCATCTAAGCATGACCAGTATGTTTTAATTGTCAGCACATCTTGAAATATTCATCCTTCAGGGAGCAAGACAAGAAGTCTTGTTAGGACAGAAAGTGCCAGAACAGCATAAACAATATTTGCAAACAATGTGATGTTTCAAAGCGCTTTGTATGCAGAGAGATCAAAGTGGGTTTGTTCTTTTCTTTCTTTGCTTTGTTTTGTTTTAAGACCTATATTTAGTTAATGTTGCTTTGGGTATGTAGAACAGTATATGTTACTTAGCATAGCAGTTAGTATAGCAGCTTTGTGCTTGTGCATTGAACACAATGCAAATCATGAAACAGATACAGATTGCTTAATCTGAGATAAATGTTAAAAATTAAGTGTTACAGAAACTGAGAAAGTGCCTTTCTATTAATCAATGTTCCAGAACCTAATTTTTTTCTTTATAAGTCATAGCAGTAGATACTCAATTAATATTTTTAATAGGAATGTTAGAAGTCATGTCACATTTGTAAACCAAAAAGAAACCATAGTGTATGTTATTTTAAAGTAATATTCTTTTTAGAGAGCAATAGTGATCCATTACAAAAAAGTAGTATGTTTTAGAAACCAAAGAAACCAAATCTGGAGTATATATACATTGTTCGGAAGTTTAATTACCGTGCCATGTTCATACATGGTTCACCAGCATTTATGGAGGCTTTTGTTTAACTTCAAATGGTATTAACTGGATGCACTGGAATATTGCAAATATGCAGGGTTAGGCATAGAGAGATTTTATTCAAGATCTACTTTGAACACAAATGGCCAAGATAGATAAATTTGAAATTAATGTTTTCATCTTCATCAATTCTTCCTAAGAAGTGTTTACTACAGAGGAGCATTGGAAAGTGGTGTTTTGTTGAGATCTGCTTATTGACTCCTCTAATCTGAAATTCTTAAGACATTCTAATACAATTTTTAGTTGTCGTCAGATAAAATATGTGAGCAGTGAAACAAGAATTCTCTTTCATATGTAGCTGTGTAAGAAGTTATGGACATTGATAGAATGCACAGATGTGGGGATAAAATCTGCTTTATGTATGATGAACTGCAATCCTCCCCTGTAGAAATATCTGTGCTTAGAAAACTGATCACATACACTAAAGATAAGGTAGTACAAAACACAGTGTTGTACAGGATACCAGCCAGGTCTGGTCTTGAATAGTGCTAAGTCAACAAAGAAAAGCACTTTATAAACAATAGATGAAACATCTTCCTAACTTGTGCTAACTACTAGATAGCTCAGTAGTTATTAATAGGATACAAAATCTTTCAGCTCTGGAATATGTTTACAGTGCTAGCTCTGATATTTTCTTCCTTCTTCTTTTGAGTGTCCTGTTATTGTCTTTGCTTCCTCCTTTGCATATGTGAGATTTATGTTTTCATTTGACTTAGCAGTGCCAAGGGAAAAGGATGAAAATACTCCCAACATTGTAAAGGCCAGACATAATCCTTAAACCTTGTTGGATTTTGCCTTTTTCAGCCAAACTGGGAAAGAAATGGTTCCACAAAGGTAAAACCCATCCTCTGTGTTAGTAGGAAGTGCAAGCACTAGTCACCATGAAGAGAAGTGTCAAAAGCCTGGATCATGTTGCTGAAAGCTTGGGTGATGCTTTACTCTGGGCCATATCAAGGAACTGTACTGCCAGTAAGTGTCCATTAGGCAAGTTCTGCAAAAAAACACAGGTCTTTGAATAGCATTTTGCAGGAAGTAGGTGCTTCAAGCTTGAAGTGAATGACTAATACTGAGCATGGTGCATTTCTTGGTAGTAGAACTTTGGTGGTAGTGGGAAGTGTTACTGTCCTCTCTTCTACAGCCTCTCTTTGCACAGGCAGGAGAGAGAAAGCAAAAGCTCCCTCAATTACTGCTGCCCAGAAACTGTGTTGGTAGAATTGAAGTAAAAGTGAACAAATGAGTAGTCCCAGAACTGCCCCAAAGAAGATGACACACACATTCTGGAATTCAAGATCTAATTGCATTATAGAGAAATTACATAATTTTCCGAAGTGCTAGCTTTTCTTGGGCCTGGAGTAGCACAGTGCCAGTGTTGCTTTGCTTCTCTAAACTTGTCGTGCCTGAGAGAGCTGGCCAAGCAGAGCTGCCAGGTGTCTGTGCCTGTCACTGGGTGCAGGGCTCCCCGGAGAGCAGCAGGGAAACGTGGAAACAAAATCCAGTGACCAAAGACTGGTTTCAGGGAGGGAGCAGATTAGGACTGGGCTTCTGTGTTGCATCATTTTTCATGTCTTTGTTTTTAGAGGGGAGGATCTTGCTGAACTCTCTTCTCAGAGTTCAAGGTACTGCACAGATGTGTCACATTTAAGATAAGAGACTTCATTTGATTTCTTTCTTTTTACTCAATAAAAGCAACATGTAGAGAGTAGTGAAGTGGACAGTGAGTCTGCTTCAGTTCTGGCTGAAAATTCTGCCACATTTGTAATGAGCTTTTAGCATCTCAGGGCATCTGATAATTGTTTCTGTTAATAGCAGATTGGTATTGCTTTCTGTGGAAGCAGATTTGAAAACAGATCAATATTTTAAAGAACTATGAAAAGGAATGAATCTTCTATGAAAGTTACAAATGGGTGAATCTGTTCTGAGCTTCCTTTTTGTTGCCAAAGCCTTCCTGTATATTTAGCAAAGAAATAACAAACACTAAATTCTATGTTTTGGGGTTTTTTTAAACAAACTGAGAAACGATAGATTCTTATTCCAAATGTAAAACAAAGAAGTGATGTATTCACTTACCCTTTATTAGAACCCTTTCTGGGGAAAAAATGGACAGTTTGCAATCAGAATTCTCTTGAGTAATTTACAAGTGTTACTTCAGGATTATATTCAGTAACTTTTGTCTTAAACTTAGCTGCTGGGCTTTGTGGTGCTTGAAATGAGCCATGCATTGTACAATGGCTTAAAATCTTATTTTTTTGTAAGTAGATCTATAATTCTCGTCTTTTGAAGGAGTTTTAGTAAGTGAATAATTGATGTTAAAATGGCTTGTGTCCAAAAGTGATGATAGACAACTAATTGTGTAACTGTTGGTGTTGAGATGTACATTGGTGTGTAGTTTACTTTGCTTCATTAGCTGCTTCTAGAATAGTGCTTATTGCATAATTGTTAAATGTTAATTTTACTATATGCTTGAAGGTCAGGAATGAGAAACAGATTAAGTGGAAGAACAAGATGGTAAACAAGAGCACATAGATGAAGACAAAGGTAAACCAAGTCATCTATGCAGGATGGTTCTTAAATATGTGTTGTGTGTTTTTGGTTTGTAACTGCCTGTAAAAGAAATTTTTCTTGGCACATCAGAAATGATATTTCAGTATCTTGCTCAGTATCTTAATGAAGTAGCCCCTTATCACAGCTCAGTTGATTCTCTGTTTTTATGGCTTCTTGTTTTTGGGTTTAATTTTGGGTGCAAGTGTATATGTGGGAAGAATTGTGACTGAGGCTGTTTGTTAAGGAGATACTCTATAATTTGAAGAACAACAGAAATGTATTCTTAAATTAGATTTCTATATTGAAAATTTATCTTGCAGAAGTTTTGTGCAAAAGAAAGATGTTGCTTCTCATCATCAGGACAAGTAAAGATTCTGGCATTTTATTCACTGCAGATGAGTTACCTGTGCATTTCTTGATGTTTCATGCATACATGATCTCCATGAAGGCGTGTTCTCTTTCCCATAGCTGGTAAAACACTGGTTAATAAAACCAGCTGAAGTTTTAATCACAGCAGGTGTTGCAATTTAGTGCTTTGGTGATACTGGCCAGCACAACCTGAAGCTGACTGAAATATCCAGGAAATGTCTTCTGAGAGATGCTTAACTCTTCTTTCCAGATTTGACAGCTTAAAATAGGTCTGATGTTGCTGCAAGGAGCTCAGTGTGCAGTCTATGGAAATAAGGCTGCCTGCTTGGAACAAAACACCTGAATCCTTAGTCTAAAATATGCACTGTGTGAAACTTCTTTGCTGCTTGTATCCCAAACTAAACCATTACCCATTTTAGTGATCTACAAAGGCATCAGGCCTCCCTTTTGCACGTGTGAAAATGTTCTGTCCTTCCTCATTGTGACTGAAAGGGAATCAGTCTGGCTGGGGAAGGGCCTGGAGGGCTGCTCCTATCACCTGCTCCTTCCATTTGTGTCCCTAGTGAGACTCCATTCTTGTATTTATACCTGAAAGAAAAATGGAAAATGTGTCAGAACACAGATTGTAGCCTTCCAGGCAGAGAGGAAGAACTGGGAGAAGGTTTTGTGGGAGTTTGTTCCTCTGCCTGCCAGCAACTGGTGGTGCTGGGTGTAGGCACAATATGCCCTGTGTCACTGCCCAAAATCCACCTTGATGGATGTCACCATCCTTTCTCCTGAATGGGTACCCATGGTCACCCTAGATTTGGAAGCTGGTGAAAACATTTTCTCTCGGAGTGAAATGTGGGCCCATCTTGTGCAAGCACACTGGGGTTTGAGCTCTCTTTGTACCCTTGGCCTTGGCAGCAATCTTGAGCAGTCCTGTCGGTGGCTGTGGTACAGAGTTGGTGAGCAGGTTCCTTCTTTGTTTTAAATATGCTACTGTTGATTTCGTTGGATTACAGTTTTTGTATTACAAGAAATAGGGATTATTTATGTCCTTTTCTTCACTTGTTACATGGGTGATGTTTTGCCCCCCCATCAGCTGTGTCTCTAGCCTGAACGTGTAATTTATTGAACCTGCCCATGAGTAGATGCTTTTCCATACCTAGGTTATGTTATTTTATATTCTTCTCTCAATCTTTTTTGGGTTTTGAGGAGAGGGTAGTCCAAGGTGGTGTTGTGCTGTGGATTTCTACAGAAGCTACAGGGAGAATTTTGAACTGTTCTGATTTTTAAGTCTCCCATAATATTTCTTGTCCTGTCAGTAACCTGGTGTAGAGCTAAAATTAATAACCATAACCCATTGTTTTGGGGGGCTGACTTGGGTACCTGTGTATCACTGGTCAGCTTCTGTGAGGGCTGACTCACCCCAAGAAGACTTTGTGTGTGAAGAAAGCAGATTGCAGTGGGGCTGGAGCATATCTGGGCAGTGGTGCAGAAGGCAATCCTTTCCAATTTAAATACAGGAAATGCTTGCATTGCTATTTTTCAGTATCACTTCTGGAGATTAGTGGTAATTTGAAGGGGCTTATACATGGTATCACCAGGTAGAAGTAGTTCAGTAGAAGCCTGAGGGTGCTTATGCTCCAGTGGCAGTGCAGCAGGTGCAGTACACCTCTCCTTGGGAAGTGCACCACGCAGTCTTGGGAAAGATCACAGAGCCTAAAATATCAGAAGTTGACTTAAGTACTTATATAGCTCAAGAGATTAATACTCAGCAGTCTCCAGGTGTGACAGCTATCCTGTGTGGGATTTTTTTTCTAAGGGCATTACAAGGAACATTAAAATACTTCCTAAGCATGACTGACCAGTGTGGCAGAGGGAGATGGTGGCATTTCCCTGGTGTCTGATGCTCCTGAAGACAGAGAAGGTTCTTATCTCCTGGTTTCTGCTTCCTTTGCAAATCCAACCTTGTTTGCCTGTTGAGAGAGGTGAGGTTGTTTTAGGCCCTTCCTGGATTGTAGTATTTGTGTCCAGGCTCCCAAATCCCATTACGTTCCTCATGCTGCTGCCATGACCGGGCACTGTGGGGTGCTGGTAAAGGATAAACGTTGTTGTTTTGTTGTGCCTGTTATGACAAGGATGATTTCACACTTTCTTGTTTCAGCACAAAACATGCTTTAAAAAAAACAAACAACCTCCCCAAAAAACCTAGCACACCCCCTCATGTTCCCCCAATCAATCAACCTATGCCAGACAGCAATTTGTTTGCCTCTTATTTTGAGACACTCTGGCTCTCTTTTCGGAACAGATTGGGGAAGTTGATGAGAGAGATGCATTTCCTCAGCTGTGCCTTATTCTGCTAGCAAAGCCCAGGGAATTCTTTCCAAGTACACACTCAAAAGAGGCCATAAGAATTCCAAGAAGATGCAAACATCAGTTTTTCTGCAGTAACAGATTCTTTTCAGAGTTTCAAAATATATAATATGCTTATTCAGACATTGAAATATTGCTCAGATCTAGATTTTTTCCCCCTGGCCTACTTGTCTTTTTTTTTTTTTTTTTTTTTTTTCTCTAGATGAAAGAATAGATTTTTATTGTTAGTCCACTTCAGTAAATTGTCCTGCTACTGTGGATTATTCATGCTACAGCAATGCAGGTATTGCAAAGAAACAAAATACAAGTCACTGCAATTTTTTTTTCCCTGGAAAATCCAATGGCTGGTTTGCACTCGAACTTTATAGATACCCTGCCTTGCCTACTGTTTTCCTTACAAGTCTTGTTTCATACAGCAAGGCATAAAATGCTTCTGTTGCTATACTTCTTTTATTTTGTTTGCTGAAGATAACTGGGATAGTAGTGATGCTACACTTTCAATTAATTCTGCAAGATACAATTCTTTTTGTACGTCTTGAGTTCTGCTTTAGTGTATCCATAGTGAGTATAAAATTAGGCTCTGTGAATATCCAGAATGCTGGGTGCTTGAGTATAATTTAATAATCTGTGTATTATTTTAAAGACACACATAAGCAATAGCTGCTTGCTTATCAAATGCGTTTACTGACCCATGAGTTAATTGATCCCTATGACTATTTAAACCTCAGGGCTTTAAAAGTTTTTCTCTTATCTTTATGTTAAACAATGGAAAGTTTTACCGTATGTTCAAATAACGTCTTCATCAGGTTCACCACAGGACACCATAGTTAATTTTCAGTTGAGTGCTTTACAGGATTTTCTTTTTGCTGGCTGGTTGGGTGAAAGTCTAGACACTGAGAGACGAGGCGTTAGAGGGGCCTCACAATATAGTTATTGTGAATGGTAAGTAGGAGCAGCTTCCTCTGATGTACGGACTCAGTGCCCAAACCAGTGGTACAAAGGCATAGCTTTTGTTCAGGGGGATAGGGGCTAATCCGAATGCTGCACACTGTGAAAAACCTTTTATGGAAGGGGGGAAAAACTTGCCTTGAAGGTGAGAGGTCAGCAGTTTAACCTCTGACTACAAAACAAGAGACCAGCTAAGAATGGGATGAACAAGGGGGAAAAATACTTCAAGTACTCCATTCTTTGTTTATCAGAAATGGGTCAAGCAAATGAGTGTCAGGAATGGTTACAGAAGTTCTGATGGGCTGCAAGGAAGTCTGAAGATGTGCTCTGGCTTAGTTGTACATTGCTGCAGAGTTTGGGTCTTGCGTAGCTCTCTTTTAAATGCTTGATAAAGAGATCCCCAAAACAAAATCAAATCTTTCAGCAGTCCTGAAGAGCACAGACACTGCTCTCTTCCTCCTCAGCCCGTATCAGGTCCTTTTATCATTACAACTCTTAATTCTAATTTTCCTTTTTGTAGATTAACATCATTTAGTATTTGGCCTTCTAACTCTTTGCACTGTTTCTGGGCTGTTTTTAAAAATTTGTAAAGTAGCATCGCAATAATCACATGCTCACATGTTCAACAGGCAGTGAGATGGGTCTCTTAGCTAAAGCCATGGATCTTTGGGTGGTCAGTGCTATTGTACAACAGCAGGGGAGAGCTGTTTCCAATCTTTGTGCAAAGGGAATATGGAGGCTTTCCCCTCTGATCTCATTTTGGTATTATCAGTGCTGGGAATTTAGTCACAATCCAATTAGAAATGATGGAAGTTATGTTAACTAATAGTTAAGCCTCTCATATTCTCAGGTCCACCCGTTTGGACTAATGGGTTGTGCTGCTCTTGGCTCAGGCTGGGAGAAGATACCAAGAGTGATTAATACACTTGGTGCATTAAAGCTCCCTGCTTGGCATACAACCATTCCTCGTGCTTCACTACATGCACCCCATGAGAAGCACTGCTCACCTCCCTCCCAGCCTCTCCCAGCATGCCAAAAAGCAAAGAAGACATAATGCCTTGCCTGTGCATCTCTGGAAGTTTTATACTTCACTGGACATAGATGTATTGTGTATATGAGGTAAATTCCTCTTCCTGCTTCACACAAAGGGATTAAAGCTGGGCTTTGTTGCTGACCCTCTTCACATGTCGCATCTTCAAACACTTGCTTATGACCTGGACAGCTTTAGGCCACTTGCATTCAGAGAAGTGATCAGGAACCAGCAGTGTTCATCAGCAAGTCAGTGGCAGGGCCTCTCAGCACTCAGGGAAATATGTTTTGGTACAGGCTTGATTTTATTTGTGCTTGGAAACAGCACAGCCTCAGACATTGTGCATCCTCTGACCCTTGACCGAGTTTAATCTTTTGTTTCTCAATTTCACAGACATCTTTCTTCTTTTTAAATATTTTAAGGGTAAATTCCTCAAAAAGGTGCTACTAAGTATACTTCCATGATCTGACACATCTTCAAATGAGGAAAAAAAGAGAGACTTCATTTTTCTCGCATTTCTTAGGAACTCTATTGGGTTGACTGATTTAAAATACATTATTTTAGTGGAGACATTGTTAAACATGCAAAGTTGTTTATTATATAAATCATAAATGAAAGGCTTAGAATTGTGTTTTTTGCTGGAATTACCTGAGCAGGTGATTTCCATAGCTACTAAATGAAAATAAAATCAGGAGCCCTTTATAGTCTTTTAACCTTGTTTTTAATGGGTTAATTTTGTCACTTTATGAATTGCAATATTTTCGGCTTTTCAAATTTGATGGGATCAAACGGTGTTCTCAAGCTAAATGACTGACACTTTTGCCCTTGGGGAAGAACCAGAAGTTAAAATATTGATGTATTTTAGAGTAGGCACCTTTCATTATATTCTATCCAAGTTTGGAAAATAAGAGAGAGAGTTTTTTTTCCCCCATAATTATTTCTTCTGCAATCTTGAAAAGGATAAACCTCTTCTTTAATGGCCCTTTAAGGTCATTCAGTCCAACCCTTAACCCAGCACTGCCAACTCCACCACTAAACCACGTTCCAAAGCACATCTACACATCTTTTAAATACCTGTCAGGGGTGGTGACCTCCTTACTTCACTAGGCAGCCTGTTCCAGTGCTTGACAACTTTTTCTATAAATCATTTTTCCCTAATATCCAATCTAAACCTCCCCTGGTACACCTTGAGGCCATTTCCCTTTGTGTTATCTCTTGTCACCTGGGAGGAGAGACCAACCCTGTACTTGCTACACCGTCCTGTCAGGCAGCTGTAGAGATCTGTAAGGTGTCCCCTGAGCATCCTTTTCTCTGGGCTAAACACCCTTCTCATCAGACTTGTGCTCCAGACCCTTCCTCAACTGTCTTGCCCTTCTCTGGACACTCTCCAGACCTTCAATGTCCTTCCTGAAGTGAGTAGCCCAAAACCAAACACAGAGTTCGAGGTGCTGCCTCACCAGTGCCCAGTACAGGGGGACAATCCCTGCCCTGCTCCTGCTGGCCACACTATTGCTGATCCAAGCCAGGATGTCCTTGGCCTTCTTGGCCACCTGTGCCCAGCTGGCTCTTGGTCAGCCACTGTCAGCCAGCACTCCCAAGTCCTTTTCCATCTGGCAGCTTTCCAGGCACTCTGCCCCCAGCCTGTAGCATTGCATGGGGTTATTGTGGCCAAAGTGCAGCTCCTGGCACTTTGCTCCAATTGAACCCCGTAGTGTTGGCCCCAGCCCATCAATACAGCCTGCCCACATCCCTCTGCAGAGCCTTCCTGCCCGAGACTCCTGCACAACTAGGTTTCATCTTCAAATTTATTGAGGGTGGACATGATCCCTTCATCCAAACCACTGCTAAATATATTAAACAGAATTTGCCCTGAAGGAAGGAGGTACATTTTACAGTTTTAGGCATAATATTATTCTATGGAATTTGCCTAATCCTCTGTGGGCTTGATAGGAATGAAGAATTTAAACAATAATGAGTCATTTGGGAGAACTTGATAAAATTAAGATGTGATATTTGCACATCCATGATTCTTGAATTTTTTTTTTTTTTTTTAGTATTTTCAGAAATTAGTGGATTTCCCCTGCTCTGGAAAGTTCAGGGATTTTGTTTATCAGAGTGATGGAAGACTCAGGATAAGAAAGGAGTTATCTGAGACATGCTTGAGAGAGAGAGAGAATGTATGTCTTTGTACTTGAAAAGTGCAGCAATTTTCTTATCCTGTGGGGTTTTTTTACTAATTATAAAAGCAATTAATTAAAAATATTATATAAGGAGATGCCTTAATTTTACGCAGACATAATTTCCAAGTACATTCTATCCCATTGATTTTGAAATTTTCAGCATGAGTAATTATGATTAGGCTTTATTAATAAAAAAATGGATTGAGTTATCTTAAAGCAAAGAAACTTCTGATTTGTCTAGCTGCATATTGAGTTGTTCTTGATGAGAAGTGTATGTGCGTGGGTAGTGATAGGTTTTTGCTGCAGCATAGTGTATTTTTAATGCCAGAACTGGCTTGTCTGAAAACATTTTGATGTTTCCTCCAAAGATTCTTTTGCATCTCTAATGATGATTGGTTGACACCTGTGATTAATTCTTAGTGTTCTGAGCCTCTCTTGTTTTCCTGTTAAATGACCAATGAGACAATGATACTGTTTTCTTAGGCTCATCCAGTCATGCCTCTAATTTCCTTAGATCAGAAATTATTTTGCTTTCAGCTTTTACATTGATTCTAACTGTACACTGTGCTGGTCTAGGTTCTTACATACATTTATAGAGCTCAGCTGTGCTCCAGCAGGTGAATGCCTTTCATTTTCAGAAACAAAACGAAGAATAAAGAGAAAAGCTCCGTGTAGTTACCCAGTTGTTACCAAACTGTGCAGATTCATTGAGCTCTCCTCTGAGGCCTTCCAGTGGTGGACCTGCAGCCAAGGCAGCACACTGTCTTAGTGATGGAGTTGGAGAATGTGCAGGAGGACAGAGCATGGGTGTGAAATGACAAAAAGTGATGTGGGGCTTGGAGGAAATCTGAGGTTTGTTTCATCAGCTGCATCAAGGAAGAAGCTGAAGTATGGAAGCCAAAATAATTTAGCCCTTCCAGTAGCATTAAACCCTTCCATGCAACACTGGACATGCAGAAATTGGGCAGTGAGAGGGCAGTGGTTGAGAGGAGAGCTTTTAATGAAAATCTTCATATAGATTAATGTATGACATGAGTGTGTAATGTTGCACATGTAGTGCCATGTGTTTTAGCTCCTTGTGCATTCTATGTGTAGACAAGTATTACTGTTGTGCAGGTTTATATGTGTATTTGGAAATATTAGCACCAGATTTATTTGGTAAATTAAGGTTGTCTCATCTGAAAATAATTGATTTATGCTGTTGTTGATTTATTGACAAGTGTTTCCTTGTTCTTTCCCTTCAATAATAATATCATTTTTTCACCTTGCTAATTTTTTTGACTGCTGTATGGTGCATACACAGGCATTACTCATGCTTTCCATGGCCTCATCTCACTTCTTTCTGCTGTAATGCTTTTAGGAAAGTAAAATGAAGACCTTCATTACTTAAGGAGCAGAAATGTTCAGTTCAAACATAGGGATGGTCCATCATTCTGCAATGCTCCCTTCCTGTAGATTTTATCTTCCATCTGCACTGCCCTTCCAAGTGTGTATGGGTCTGTTTTCTTTCTCCTTTCTGCAGAGAGAAGCACTGGAAGCACTCCCTGGGCTGCTGCTTTGCCTGTGTGAGGGGGTGATGGAGCACCCAGAGCCTGCCATGCCTGGCTGGTGTGTCCTGGCTTGGGCTCCCACCCACCAGTGTTAGCTCGCAGGGTGCCTTTGTTGGAGTAACTGCTTCTGACAAAAAAGTTCTTGTACTTTTCGAGCAGCCAGTTTGAATGCAGACTGCTGAAATGGGAGAAGGCAGCTTCTGACCTTGCCTTCTGGAAAGGCTCAATTTACAAAGGATGTGTTGAGTTCTGACCCCTCATGGGCCATGTGAGTGCAGCCTGCTGTTTTGAACTCCAGCTTTTTCTATTAGAGGGAAATATATTGTCTGCTATTATCACACTGTTAAATTAATTTTCACTATTTTGTGCATGATTTATTTGAGATTTCACTGGACAAAGCAGGCATCAGGCATTGAGGTTTTGTAAGATAAAACAGCATTGCACGTTAACCACATTGCTTTACTTTGTAATGGGATGTAAAGTCATGAATCTGCATCACCCTTCTACTTTGCTATTCTGAATAAATAGTATTCTGTTTATTCACTGAATTATGTGATACCAAGAACCATCTTGGAGCGTTTCCTAGTTGTTGAATGTGCTTTGGGGTTATAAACTCAGAACCCATGCTTCAAGGGCTGCAGGACACAAGACCATTCTGGTACAGCCTCTTTATGTATTTCAGGTTGCTGTTTACATCTCAGGTTTTGCTGACCCCTCTCCAACACATAATTGGAAATTTTGACCTGGGTAACTGTAAACACCTGTGGGAAAACCCTTTGACTTGCCTTTACTTGTTTTATGTGTTTGTGTGGCTTGTGTGTTGAAATAACTTAACTTGGCCCCCATTGAAATGTCCCCTTTTTAGTGCCCTTTCTTCTGAATTGAAAAAAAAATAATAAAAATTTCAAAGACCTCATGATGTTTGGGAACCTGAAATAACTGACTTGAGGTTAGACAGCAGGTAACTGGTAGGAAAAAATAGTGTTCTTCTTCTAATTCCCAGTGTGCTGTGCTGCTGGCTGGGTGTGTTCAACCTCTGCTGAAGCAGAGAGGGACCAATATTGTTAATGCAGCTCAACAACAACAACAACAAATTTCCTGCCTTCTATTTCCACTTTGTGACTCTTCAGAGTCTTGAAACAGATGGAGAGAAGAGTGCAGAGAGTTGCAGCTACGTCAGAGTTTACTTTACTAAAAGATCAATCTATTTTTCAGTTAGAAAATGCTGAAGAAATAAATTGCATTAGCCTTCTGCCATGTGTGGTGTTCCCTTTTTGAAAGGCTTAGTAAGGCAAAAGTGCCCAGTTTGGGAACATCCCTGGCATAGGTGTGCCATGAAGGCTCTTCTCCAGTTCTGGGAGGTCTTTGGTGAGGATCAGAATGATCTGTGCTCCCTGGGATGTCAGGTGTCAAAGCCAGGGTGCCTCTGCCTGAGCCCCTGGGTCTCAGCATGCACTCTGTGTGGTTGCTGCCTCGGAAATGTCTGGTTTCCTAATGTTTAGTTTGTTTTCTGTGGAAGAAACCCAAGGTTTGGTGATTCTGTGAGGGTGGCTTGGTAAGTGACTGGCATATCTTCATTAGCTGTAAAAAATGAATCCTAGAGGGGACTAGTAAACATAAATGCAAGTGCAAAAGTTGTTTTCTGCAGCCTTCTTTCTGAGCAGGGTGCTTGGATACTAAAGCATGAGTGCTTCCTAACAGGGGAGGTCTCAGCTGGTGGTGTAACACTGATCTGTGAGTAACCTCTCTTAACCTGCTCTTTGTGTTCTGCTCTTATCAAAAGTTTAGTGTTGACTTTTAAGGATTGGTATGGGAAAAATGTCAAAACACTGATTTTCAGCTGCATGCTGCCTGCCATAGACATATCAGGGTGGGTGCATGTGGGCCAGCCTCTAAAATATTTTGTTGGTGATTCTTGGTCACGTGGAAGGCCCTTGGGACAGATGGCCCCTCGCTGCTGATGGTTCGATTACAGCGATCACCCACAGCTTCTGAAGAGTGCGAAGAAAAGAAATTGCTTTCTTTGTCAAGGTGTTTTCATTTCAATTCTCACCCATTAGCCCTGTTTGGTTAAGTTTTGAATTACTCCATCAGGTGACTGATGAGTTTTATTTTCCCCCTGATGATATTAAAATAGATTTGGGGTAAGATGGAAAGGAAAGGCAAAAAAAGATTTGTGCTTATTGATCAGTGCTCCTTCATCTTTGTTCTGGCTTAATGTGTCATGAACAGCAAAGATTAAAATGAACACCGAATCAGAATATGCTAGAAAATACATACTTTAAAATGAAAGTTTGTGAACTGTTTACATACATAGCAAATTATATGTACGCTATTGTTAACCAACATGATGGTTAGAATTCTGTAACTAAGGTTTGTGATTGTTATAATTTACATATATAAAATTATGAAATGTTGCTTTATGTAATTATAGCTTTTGAAGTTAGATATGTTTCAGCTGTAGGGCTGAAGATGTTCAGAGGAGTAGGAATCTTTTAGACCAGATCCTGATTGCCAGTGGTGTTCTACTTCCATACCTTCCTACCACAGACTGTAAGCAAAATATGAAAGGTTTGAATTTCATGTAGAAAATGCTGTTTGTAATTGGAGAATGAAAAAAGGATAAAGAATGTGAAACTATGCTTTTATAATGTACAATTATGTTCATTCTTTCTCACACGTGAGGAGAATATTACTGCACAATTCCTAGTCTTGTTTCACAGCATAATCATAGATGGGGTGAATATATGATACAGTAATATCTGTATTAATTAAATAAAATATCATAAATAATCTAGAATAGACCAATGAAGAGAGAATCTAACCCCTTCTCCCCGTAGCTGTCTTTGGTTGTAAAGTCAGTGGCAGTGGGATTGCTTTTCCAAGATGTTATGTATTCCACTATTGCTCTGGCCTTTAAGTAATTTGTAAATTTGAGTAATAGGTACTTACTTACCTGTTAATTATTGAGTAATCACATTTTACTGCTTGTGCTAGTCAGTATTTAAGGCAAGGGGCATAATTTAGTGGGCAGTTGTGCTGACAAGTACCAGCAGTTGGGCTGTGCCCAGGATGTGGTGCTCACCAGCAGAAAGGGGAAGGAATGCTGCTGCACTGTTCAGGCAAGGGGTGATGTACATACATAGCCATTATATCATCTTTGGCCAAGAGGGAGTTCCTCTGCAACACTCATTTTTTCTTGAAGTAGCTAAAGACTGAACTAACTTGTGCTTAGAGAAAAAACCTTGCAGAAGGATTAAGCTTTTGGTTTAATTTTTTATTGCTTTAATTTATTTTTTAAGGCATGTTAACTCTAATGTGAGATTTATTTCTGTATTACTTTTGGAAAATATCTGTCAAAAATGGCTATATCACTCTGTGTTTTCTGCAATCAATCAACCAGTTTGCTTTACAGGGTCACATATATCCCTGATTTCATGTCCAAGCTGATACTAAATTTGTTTTTCTTGCTGCAAATCATGAGGCAGTAAACTCAGATATCCATAATGTAGCGAGATGTAGTTTTTGTCATGTGCCAAAAGCAATTTGATTTTTCTATATGCAGTGTGTGTTGGTTTCACAAAGCAGATATACTAGTGTAGTCTGTGAGATAAAATGGTTATCTCTGGTCACACATCACTGACATGGAAGAGCAAGTGATGGTCCATCCCTAGTGTACTTGGCAGGGCAAGACTTGTGCTTCTTCCTAATTGACTTAGTACATGGTGCTTGGTAATGATATGCTTGAACTTTTCTAGATCTTTCATAAAATGAAGATTGCATATTTCCTAATACAGGAAAATTTCATGTAGCCCATAATATTCTTTAAGAAGTTTAAGTCCCACATCTTCATTTAAAATGAAGAAACCCCTGCACAATATCTGTTAGTAAGGGAATGTGGCAGGTTACTCTTTCATTCTTATGGGGAGGGTGTAAAACCTTATGTTTGCTTGCAAAGGTGAATGCTTTTGCTCTTACTCTTGTCAGGTACTGTTCATTTCAGTAGATCACAGTTCAAATTTCTTTGAACAAGAGACCCAGGGACAGCAAAAGTATTTTGTTTTGTAAACTCTCCTTAAACATTAGCAATGACTGGAGACATACCTGGTGCCCACTTGCTGCTTCTTCTGCTGCTTTAGTTCTTAGATCCTTGTTCTCATGAGTCACTCATGATTACAACTTAGAAGTAGGAAAATTTAAGAGTAACACAGCTTTGAAATGCATACAGTTGTTGCCATACTTTACAAGGTCATTCTAAAGACTTACCAGGTAAAAGAAAACCCTGCTTATCTCTTGAAGAGACCAAATAAAGGCTGAACATACTCATTTTATCTATGCACTATCTGTGCAATGAACTCTCACCCTGATTAAGGTTTTAGCTAGAAGCATGGCTAATAGCATTGCAGCCAAAAGGACCCTTTCTTTCTGTCTGTAGTAAGCTGAAATGACTTACTGCTCTGTCCTTCAGTGGTACAAATTCTTGGGCTAAAAGGATTGACCTATGGCTCTGAAGGAGCTGTCAAGTTGTGGCTAGAACTTTTAACCATCTCCCTGCCTGTAAAATGGGAAGAAGTACTTATTTCCTAGTTCAAGTGCCTTGAATATCTGAAAGACTGGAGAAAAATTTTGGGTCCAAAACCTTACAAAGTCCTGCTTTTCTACAATGTACTTGGCTGAACCTTGCATGTGATTAGTTGGGAGGTCAGTATTTGCACAGTGTTCTCACATTTCTGAAAACCTTGAGGAACCTTTGTCACATAAGTTTAAAAGTAGAAATGTTTGAAAATGGTTCTGTGATAACGGGTCCAATCAGCGAGTGTCGTGTGTGGCTTTGCAGCGCCGTGTGGACACGTCAGATTGTCACACTTCGGTGTGCTTGCTGAGCTGTTAATGCCTCGGTGGGGCAGCCATGGCCAGCACCTAAAAGCTGTGGAGTTGCTGTGATATGATGTGATGGGGCTGACTGAACTGGACCCACTGACTGCAAATGTGAGTGGTTTTTGTGGGAAGTAGAGAAGATCATGGTGTGCATGTGTGTGGTTTTTGTTAAGGGCTGAGTGACTCTTAGAGATATGGACTGTACCTTTTTTTCCCATGTATTAAGAAACAAAATTCTGGATTTCCACAAACATGGTGTGAGCACTGGTATCCTGAAATAATTTGTTAAGTAGTATGTGTTTAGAGGAAGATGTAATTAAATTCTGAGCCAATTGATAAGTCCATGAGTAATTTGTGCTACTTGTGACTGGGAGCATTTTTCAAGCATACATCCTACAGAAATTACGTCAGTTGCAGGTGTTATTACTACAGTCAAAAACAGTTCCTTAGGAAAAGATTCCTCATGGAAGGAAGATGTTTTCATCTTGCCAGTAATGTCTTTGAAATTATGTTTCTGAACCTGATACAAAAATCACGTTTCTGATTGGCAAATGTGCAATCCCAAAGATTTACAGCTACAGTGACTGTAACTGAGGCTAGTAAACTGTTATTTTCCATTTGCCATTCCCCAAAGCTCAGTATTTAGTGTGTTTGTTGACTCTGTTGTCATTTAGTTCACACTTTGCTTTCTATGAGAAAAGTTGGAAGGAAAAATGTTACAAGTCACCCACTCCAAATATCAGCTTTGATGCCAGTGTGAGATGGGTACCTTCAATTCCTAAATAATTTTTCAAAATGGAGCATAAGCTTTACAATCGGTTGAAGACAAGGCAGAGGCCACTGGTGTGGGTGAGGGAGAGGGGACAGGAAGCACTGGGCTGCTGTGCTGTGGTCATGCTGTGGCTTATTTTCAAAGGCAAGTCCCACCTGAGACCCTGAAGATTCTGAGTGTATTAATATATGGGAAAACCTGGCAGATATAATTACTGGAAATCACTAACATTTTTCTGTAACTGATGTTGTCAATGACATTATTTTTGTATTGTGCCTTTGCTATTTGCTGAAGTAGGAACTGTTTGAAATTGTGGAGGCAATTAAGGAAGGCACACTTATGAGTAAAGTCTGAGTAAAGGGTTAAAGGTGCTGGATTGTTAAGATTTGATATAGCTTTGTAGATACATTTTCTTTTGCTACATGATTTGTATAAAAATATACTTTAAGATATTTTCTGTAGTGGCACCTTCATTTGCATAATATCTTGAATCTGACAGGTTTTAGGTGCCTGAGAAGTTAGTGACTATTCCTTAGTTTCACTTTTTTAAAATCAAATTGCTTCAATGTATTTTGTTCTTGTTCTTTCTTTTGATTATTGATGCTTGGGAAATGCTGTAACTCCCTTCTTTTCCCCTTTTCCATGGCATCCTGCTCTTCTTCTTCTGCTCCTGGCTGGTGCTCCACTTTGATCCCCCAAACCAGGGAGCTGAAGACCACTGCTGCACCCAGATCTTCTGGCAGCAGGGCCTCCCATTCCACTCCATTTTTGGCACTTCATGTATGAAACTGTTAACAAGCGGATTTTAATATGATATACAGAAGTCTTTTGTGGCAAGAAGTTTATTTTTCTTTTTTTAATGTGAATGCTGTTTTTTTCATCAGATGATTTCATCTGTAAAAATCCTTGGGTTGTAAGTTATGGTTCATCTCTTATTTTGTTTCTGAATCCCTGTTGTAGTGATTTGGTTGAGTACTAAATACTATATTGATAAAAAAAGCATCACTAGAATTACTGTTGAGTGTTTCTGGAAAATTTTTTTAAGTATATGGGAGACCTTTGTTTTTGAACAATAGCAGTATCAAACTTAGATAACTTTTTTTTATTGTTGAAAACTACTTAGTCTAACAAAATCCATTCTGCTTATTGCTTAAATGTGTGTTTATAAAGGTTCTCCCTGAGATAATCATAGATAATTTCAGATTTATTAATTGCATTCTCATGTTCACATAAGGGAAAAAAATGTAGCGCTTGTTTTTTCTAGACAAAAAAGAACAGTCTGCAATAAGCTTTGCTTTGCTACCTTCCTTTTCCTCATTATAATTCTTTCCCACCCCCTTAACTCCTGGCCACAGTCTCTTCTTTCCCCTCTGCACTGACAGATTTTTTCCAATGAAAATCTGTATATCATCAGAGAAATATAACTGGAGGAATACTGAGCAGTTATCTAGTCCATTCTTCTGTCCCAAGCATGACCAACTCTGCTTGGCAGTCTTTTTGTCAGTTCTGCTCAGTACCACCAAGAGGGATGAAGATTCCTCCTCTCTCCAGAATACTGGACTACTTAAATAATCTGTTTCATTTCACCTTAGCTGTGTTTTCCTCTCTGAAATATTCTCTGTTGCTGTCCAAGAGAATTACCCGAGATGATGATTCTCAGCATGTGTTTGTAATTTCTGTTGCATTACCAAATTGAATGTGTGCTAATTACCTTATCCTATTGTATTGTTGTGTGGCATTTATAATCTGCAAGCTGGATGGTTATGAAGAGTATTTTTAGAATGTATTTAACTTGTCAGTTTTTGGGAAAGTTACAACTCACAAAACTTTCTCTCTTTTTTTTCCATAGCTTAGAATGTACTACTTCTCTAATCTTCTCTGTCATGAGAAATAGTACCTTTGTATTTTCTTTGATTTGTTACAGAAGTTAAACTGTTTTAGAAGTTGTTTTCCGAAAATACGAATGACATGCTTTATGACCTTGCCTCTACAAGAATGGATTTTTTTTGAGAGAAATTACTTTGAGGATCTGCATATTTTTTCCTTTTGTCTTAGTGGGTGTCAGGGATGCCTGCATTTGTCTTCTGGAGCAGTTCTAGATAACGACATCTTGAATTCTTCTTTTTTAAGCATTGCATGTGACTCACTTTTCTCTTTGTAATTGTACTGCACACTTTTGGTACCTCGGCAAACCTTTCCATGATTTGTCTCTCATCTGGCTCGTACCAAGGGAGATGTCCTTTCCAATGCTGTAGGATATTTAGTAAAGGAATTTTCAAGTATTACTGGCAGGTGCTGAGATTCATGTCCTGGATGTGGTAGGCATAGGAAAAAGTGCTGTTTGTACATGGAAATATCCATTTACACATGCAACAGTATATATACATTTATACATGTACCACACCAACTATGTTAGGCGTGCACTTGACAATTTCCTCTTACTACTACATTTACTTAGAATTGGTGCAAACCATTTCTCCTGAAAAGTCTGTTAGAAAAAGTGAATGAGGAAAAGTTCAGTAGTTCCTCAGCTGACTATAACAACAGCTATTTCTGAGTGGTTCTCATCCTCTCACCCATAAAATCAGCATAAAATTGACCTAACATTGCCAGATCAGACAGGGTATCTGGGATGTAATCCTCAGGGAAAAGAAAATTCAGTCTTTGTAAATCTGAAGATAGAGTGCATGAAGTTGCAGAATCAGATTATACTTTCTCTTTTTATTTCTAAATCGGTACCCTTTTGTTTCTTCCTTTGCAGCCCTTATGAGAAGTTGCCTCAAAGATGTGTCAGATGTTGCCTGAGCCTAGCTCCAAAAGCATAATCTTTTGAAAAAAACCCCAATCCCAGACTTGGATAATTAGCATAAAATCCGGAGGCTTTTTATAGGTGTTAGGGTTTGGTTTCAGAGAGTAAAGGCATCTAAAGAATATAGTAACTTTTCTTTTGGAAGCACAAGTCACATCAGATTTTTGTACTTAATAAATGTATGGCAAGTACCTACTAAAATAAGCAGTTAAAAGCCAATAATAACAACTGCAAAACCCAGCTCAAAGCAGTTGGACAAGTCTTGAAGGTATGTAATTTTTGCTGAGTGTAGCACCAAATGTGTTTCTTGGATTGAGTTTGGAATATTTTTTTTTAATGTTGGCTCTTTTTTGTTTTCATGGAGTATTAAAAGTATTGTTCTTCCTGTTTAGATCGCATGACTTATTCTCTTATGATATGAATATCCTTTCATGATACGAAAATAAATGTTATACCTATAGTTGAGTGAACTGGAATTTACTTTAGATTTGTTTTTACCATTTCAAGTGAGACTGGAGTAGTATGAGAGAGCCTTAGTATGAAGTTAAGATAGCAAGATGAGCAGGACACTAAATTAAAATTTCAGGGTTTTTTTTGTTGGGCTATCAGGGCACCAAAAGAACTTATTTGAGCTGTTGATCTTGTAGATCAAGGGTGGCCCTGTGAAATGCTCTTAGCTCTGTTGGCACCTCATTGATGTGTACATTTTATCCATGTTTTGACCCCAAACCCAAAGTTTTGCTTAATTCTGAGATTGTTCTTTGCTCATGGCTGTGACCTTTTAAAAGGACACCTGGAGGTTTTGCTATTGCGATCTGCTTCCTATTTTGAAGCCTGGCAGTTACATGTGCACTGAGGAGAGTGAACAAAAGAAATTACATTTCTGTCCGATTTCAGAACCCCAGTGATTTCGTTACTGTGTTGCTAAAGCATTCTCTGTACTAAGTGTTTCTCATGTAACTGTGCTTCACATCTGCCGAAACCATCTGCCTGGCTTCCTTGCAGGGAAGAGGTGGCTGGGGATGCTCCGGCAGCCCGGCCCCACTGCAGAGCGGTCCCCTCGCCTCCTCACAGCCCATAGCGCTCGGCTTTTGCAATAGAAACACATCTAAATGGTCATGCAAGGCTTGGGAAGTTGTGAACAAGAAATGGGTGATAAGAAACGGAACTAGAGGCAGCTGGTAACCAGCTTGTGTTGCATGAGCTGTAGCAAATAGTTGATGCTGGAGTGCTGCCGCACGAAGCAGTCCTGCTTTCTTCTCACCACAACTCCCTATTCCCCAGTTTTTCTTCCTTTTTTTTCTGGTGCAAACCAAATGGTTTTGGGGAACTTGATCTAGTTAACGCTGACCTGAAAGGTTTCAGACAGTTGGTTTGATCTCGGTCAGTTCCCTCGTCTGGCTCCGTGTAGCTGTGACAGTCTGCACCAGCAGGAGACACGCAGACAGCTTCACCAACAAGTACCTGGTAGTGGCAGTGCAGAGGGATTATTGCTCTTTCAAAGAGAGATTTATCCTTGAAATGTTTGTGGACATATGGCATTAGATTTACAAGTTCTGTCGAAGTATTTTTTGGATTCTGCAAGTTTTCAGTGTTTTTTAGCAAGTAATTTATGGATTACTTAACATCGAGTATTTGATAGGTTACCATACTTGCTACTCTACTCCTTGGATTTATCAGGGATCACTGTTGATATGCAATTGCTTTCTTTTTCATGATACTAATTTGGAATAAAAACAAGAGCTCCTTTACAGGTTTGTCAAACTCCTCTTGTTCCTGGTCATTACAGAGACTTGTTTGCAATTTAAATACATGCAAAATAGATCAGGAAAGAAAGGTCTCTGTTGTAACTACCTGTATTTATTTGCTCTCACATTCTTACAAACATAGCATCTTATCTCTTGCTTTGTATCTGCCTTCAAAAGTTCTTGCTCCCCATGGGGGAAGATTTATTGTCCAAAACACACACATTTTATTAAATAATAGCTCCAAAACCCTTCCTGGATTTTCTTAGGAGAAAAAACAAGCTCGTCCAACAAATCAAGAGTCAAATGCCTCAATTTTTATTGAAAAGCTCGCTTAGATTTGAATTGGGTACAAATTAGGTCTAAATTGCATTGAGTTGATTGACAAGTTGAATTTTGTAACACGTTTGAAATGTGTGTTCTGCTGTTGACTTAAGATGTAGCTCGTGGTGAAGGAGGAATGCTGACCTCAGTCTCCAGCTCCTGGTGGCTGGGCCAGCAGCAAATGTACCTGTGTGACAGCTCTGTGCTGAACAGTAGGATTTGAGATCAGCATCTGGCAATGACACCACCAGCAGTGGCATTTCCCTTCTCATTAAATCTCCAGTTTGCACCAGCAAACGTACGTGGGACCCAAAGAAGAGCAGAAACCTCTGCACTTTGCCAAAAGTGGAAAACCCTGTGATGTCAAACCCAGCAATGAGAAGGAGGTTTACAGTGCTGGTGCTAGAGGCTGAAGTGGAAATCTGAATAGCTTCCCAGACATTGGCTCCTTGGAAGTCAGGAATGCAGCAGCTCCTGAGGCAGACAAGAGGTGGCAGCTCCCATCAGGCAGTGTCTCCTGGCTCTTGCTGTTGTGTTCCTCCTTGGTTTTCCTGCCCTCGGGCACCCTGAGCTGCTGCTGGCCTCGTGTCAGTGGTGGCAGCATCTGCCTCACCATGGCTGGGGCACCAGCACAAACAGAGAGCTCTGCCTCTGGTCCAGCCTTTGCCACTGCCCTGGGTCTCCCTTGCAGGTTGAGAATTTCACTTTTAGCAGGTGGACAAACACTGCTGCTGATGTGTTGTTCAGGAGCCTGTGAGGCTTGGTGGGCGTTTGTGGCTGGGTAACAGCAGCACCTTAGAAAGGGTTTGAGTCAAAGGAGATTAACAGCTGGGGGGGAACAAGGATGAAGGTCATAAATTGTGTTTTTGTTGAAAGGTTATGGTTCCAATCATTGTGATAGAGACTTTCAAAACAATATTTTAAGTGGAGACTAATATGTGGCCTAAATAACAGTGGTTATTTTTATAATTAGCATTTTACAAGAGGGTAATTAAAACTTCAAGGTATTACTGAAATGCTGATTTTTGAATGGCTCTGGAACATGCTAGCTCGTCTAAACTCTTCCTTGAGAATGCTGCTTACATTGATACTATCATTAAAATCACAAAGGAAGTTTTTATGTACTTTTATAAAGGCCTTTTTTTTTCCCTTATAATTTTCTGTTCTTTTTCCCTGGGATGAAAAGAGGTTTTCTATCTCTTATCTCTTATTTCTTAATTGAATTAAAAAGTGAAAATTAAATGTGCTTAAACAATGAGCTATTCGAGGAATAAAGAATTGAATATGAAAAGAGTTTGGTACATTACAACCTGCTGCCATATGTAAAACAATAAACATACAGTTTCATAAATATGAAATAAGTCTTTTTAATAATCCAGTATCTTCCTTAGTTTTTAGATGTATTTTTTGCACTTGCCTCAAAGCTTGACGCTAAGCTGACCCTCTCTTTAATATTAATGTACTCTGACTGTAATACTCTGTTCCTTTGCCTCTGATTAATGCTGTCTGTCAATTATTTACAGATCCAGTGGTACTGTGGAAGTTCCCGGAGGACTTTGGAGACCAGGTTGGAAACATGAGATTGAACTTTTTTTTTTAATGTTAGAATAATAATAAAAAAGCTTTTCTATTCAGCTGTGGAGAGGCAGATGCTAATGATAGCAGGGTGGAATCTTCACCCAACTGGTGGCTTGGTGATTAGATTGCCTCTGTGACAGGAATATGCAATAGCAGTTGTAGAGCACTGAATGTTGTGCTAATTCTCTGTATCACCTTAGTTTTGATATAGAGTATTTTATCAGCTGGTCCTGTTGGACATGTTGGGTTTTTATCTGCTTTGGGATTGAAAATGTGGGAAAAAATTAGCAATAAAACTTTGCCAAGCATTGATGTTATAAAAAACCACCAGAACAAAAAAGTTGAAGAACTAACCATGTATGTCCTCTTAATGTCAGAATGTGTGCATTCCATTCCTTTAATCCTTTTCAATGCATGATTTTAGATAGTTTTTAAATAATATTTCGGAGATACCCTAGTTATTTGCTTGGGGAAAAAAATCCTCAGACCCTTGTAAGAGACTGATCTAAAGTTACTGATTGTGAAAGCGTGAAAATCCTATGTTCTATCTATAATTAATCCTCAAAGGAAAGTTTATACATACAGGACTGATGGATTATTTCACTGTTTGTAGTGACAGCAAGCTATTAATTAGTGTGTTGGGTTTTTTGCCCCATGACTATTTTATGGAAGTTATTAATATTAAACTTTAATGAAATTCAGACAGAAAGTCTAAAATTCTCAGTGACCAGGGTTCCAACACTAAATTTTATTATTTCAGCAACTTCTAGAAGAGTTTCTTGCATAGAAATATTTTTATTTTCATAAAAGAAAAATACATAAAGCAGCTAAATAGAATTAATATCTCTGTCTCAATGGCTTCTTTGCCTCTTATTTTTATACTAGTATTGAGGCAAACATATTCTTCATTGGTAATGTCACCACAGTCGATGATCTGGAAGTGTTGTTGTATAGTAGATGTTGATAAATTGTTGATTTTTTTTTTTAATCAATAGTACAAGATTCTATAAAGACAGCTATAAGGTGATTCATGATGAAAAGAATAAATCTACAAACATAGAAAGTAGGATGTCTGGTTAGGGAATAGCATCAGTCAGAAATGTGCAGCCTGTAAAACAGTGACAAATGAGCAAAGTGTGCTGTTATATGTTCTCAGCTAGGCATTCAGCAAGTTTTGATAATTATCTTGGCTGCAGAATGATCATCTTCATTGTCATTTAAATTCTTTTTTTCTGGTTTGTTTTGTTCTTTTTCTCCAAGAAAGACTTGCTCTTAAAAAGAAAAAAAAAAAAAAAAAAAAGAAAAATTATGTATGAAGAAAAATGGGAGCTTATTCAGTAAGTTCAAGGTTATTCAAAGAACAGCTGGTGTAGAAAAATGATTAGAAGATGAATCCCACTAAAGACTGGAGGGGAATCATACAAAGATGCAATAGACATAGCTAATGTATGAACACCAGAGGCCTCAGGCAGCACTCTGCCTTTGGCCTCTGAAAACCCATGTCTGCACATTGTGCCTCAGCTGTGTAGGGAATCTGGTGTTTCAGGTAAATTGCTTGTGTTCCTGGAAAACAGGATATTTTAATCCTTCTCTTTGCAAGGGAAATTTTCCTATTGGAACCACTGGATTTAAACAGAATATATAGCAGCTTCTAAAGCAAAGCCATGAACCAAGTCATGAAGTGAAATCAGCAGAAATCAGCAGAAGCCTTCTCCACAGTGTGTGTGTGCATGTTGAACTGGGTACGTTTGGATTGGAGACCTGAGTATCCACCAGATTGAATTTCCTTAAAAACCAAAAACTCACTAAAACTATCAGGACTAATTTCCATGAAAGTTAGTGTGGAGATTGTTTAAAAAAAAAAAAAAGAAAGAAGAAGAATATTCTCTGTCCTGTTTTTCAGTCATTTCTATTTTAAATGTAAAATGTGTGAGTTAGTTTTTGGATGTATCCCAAAGAATCATCTTTCCTAAAATTGAAGGGCTGTCTGTTTGCACAGTGATGTGATAACAGTGGGCAAAATATTTTCCTCTCTTCCTGAATTTTTCTACAGTTTATCATGTCACCTTTTTGTTGCTTTCATAATGGAAAGAAAACTTGTCTAAGTCATTTTGACGTTTTCTTCCTCTTTCTCACATTTGTGTTCTAAGTATGTCTGAACTTCCCAGTGCTTACTCATCTCTAATCTTCTGTTTTTCTTCTGCCCTCCCATTTTCTTTGATGCTGGTCAATATTCTTTTGGTGTACTTTTTCCTTAAATATTGACTTTCCAAAATCATGTTTTGCAAAACATCCCATCTGTTGTGGATGTGATTTAGAAACTGGAGTTGATCAGGAGGAAGACAAGACTAGGGATTTGTCATAATTACTTACTTGTAGAGTCGCAGCCTGTCAACTGAAGGAAATATTAAGGCAAGGTTTTGGTACCACGAAAGAATTTGCAAGATTCATTGTTGATTTCCTTATCTGCTAAGACTGCAGGGAAACCACTTATTTTTTCTCTGGTAATTTCTCAGATGCCAGAATAAGAAGGAAAAGAGAAAAACAGAATGGGGAAGGAAAAAAAGTAATGCTTCAAGGCAGGAAATGAAGAATACTTCTCTTTGCCAGGAGTGTTTCAGAAAGTGTATTTGCCCTTTTATTTTTTTATTTTTTTATTTTTTTTTACATTTTATTTTATTATTTGAGGTGGCAGTAATTCCATTTTTAGTAACTCTCAAAACTGTCAGTGAAAAAATGAGCTCATGCTGGTTAGAATTCAAAGTACAAAGAGCCACACTATCATTTCAAAGAAAGTATTTATTACAAACTGCCTCAAAAGCCAGAAGAAGTAATGTTTGAGACATCATAGAGTTACAAATTACTGTTGTACTGGCATTTGTGCTATAAAAGTGAGTTTGACAATGTTGAAAAAGTTGTGAATAATCTCAGCACTGTAGAAAAAAAGTGAAAATTTCTGATTTGAGCATATATAGGTCTTCTTTGATTATCTTCCCATGCTCAAATTTGGATGAAGAATGAGTTGTAGCCATTTAATGGGCTATTTTTTGTTGTTGTTTAAAAATGTATATTCCTAGAGGAATATAATTTGTAATGTGTTCAAATATCCCCTTTATGCAAAAATTCCCATGATAAAAGATATGTATGTTTTTAATCTTGAAATTGCTATTTTGTTTATTCAGATTGGTTAAGCTAGAGTTTCATTTCAGTCTTACGAGCCCATTTTTCAATGGAAGTCTGAAGAAAAAATATTAATACTGTGATATCTGGAAAAAAAAATTCTATTTGTTTTTAAGAAGAAAGTATTTTTCAAGGGCTTTAGAACAGCAGCTCAAATGAAAACAACACCTTGGCTTCCAAACTGAAGTACTTGATGACCTGCTGAAGAAGAAAATGCACATTTCTGCAGAAGTCAGTGTCTCCCAGCAGAGCTGCCTTGTCTCCTCGTGGCACTGCAGTCAGCAGCAAAGCCCTGCTGATGTCACACGTGTCCAGATGTCTCCACTAGGGCACTGCTCATGGCTGTTGAGTCAATAAGAACCCTGACACTCCCACCAGCTTCACTGGGTTGGAACATTGCTGGGAAAAGAGTGGAGTTAGCACAAGCAAGGAGGAGAGCACGGGGCTGATAGTGCCAGCAGCAGGTAGTGCCTGTGCAAGAGGCAGTGCTGCTTTCTGTGTTGTCTTATCCTTTGAGGCTTCTTTATTCTTATTAGCATTTCTTATTAATTTAAACATCTCAGCATTTCTTATTAGTTTAGTAATTACAGGCAAGTTGGATATTATTTTTAGCTATGTAAGAATTCAGTAGTTTTTTATTTTGACCACCTATTGACCTAAAGTGATTTCTACCTGTAGAACGTGGTGTCCATTAAATAGTTCTCATTCTTTGCCCTTCTAATCACATAATATTTTCTAGCTTCAGCCTGCAACTTCTCTGCTGGTGAAAAATCTCTCACCAGGAAGATGACACAAATAGCTAATATCAGGAGATGGTCTTAGCAGAAGCCACTTTAGTAATAAATATGACAAGGGGTTATTAACTGAAGATGTGGGTTAAGAAGGAATTCAGACTCTGCACTGGACTGTTGGGTGTGTTGCAGATTTCATCCAATTTCCTCTTGCTTTCTAAGACAAGCAGTCTAAATCTGCTTTCCCATGTCAGGCTGTTCCCAAACCCTGCAGATGAGTAATGAGTAAGGGATATGATATCCCATGTGAGGAATCTCTGCAGTTTTCTCTGAAGTTAGGGTAATGCTCTTTGTTATTATCTCATATTTTACATAACATCTGGGGTTTAGTTTTACTGTATCACACTGTGCAGAAGTCACCACTGAATTGTAAACTTTGTATCCTGTAGTGAGCCAAACTACAGTCTGACACTATACGTGTAAATCTACCCGGTTCATGTGAAAATATTTGTATGTATAAAGATAAATAGGTGCATATGCAGTTGTTTTAAGAATAAATCTTCAGAAATATCAATGTGTTGGTCTTCCTGCAGTAAAGCACTGATCACACACTTAACTTTCAATGTATGTTTTAACTACTGAAAGTTAAGCCAGGCTTAAATGAGCATGTGATTGGAGACAAAAGGCTCAGTTTCTTTCAGGATGGAATATTTAATTGCATGGATCGTGGCAGCAAATGACATAAATGAGGTCACCATGAAAAAGATTATATTCTTTTAAAAAAGATTTAAATAATAGCACAAATTGGGTATTTTGGGGTTTGTTTTTTATATTCTCCAGAAGCAAGCTAAAATCTGTTCTCTGGGTCAAGCTAATGTGTGGAAGCCAGCAGTGAGATTTTTGTGTTCCTCTGTGCCCTCCCAGGAGAGCAGCAGGAGCCCAGGAGGTGCGAGGCTGTTTACACTCCCTCCAAGGCTGCAGGCGTGCTGTTAGGGGATGCATCTCACCAGCTTTCTGCAAGACATGGCTTTGTTCCTGTATTCTGATGAGGCACTGAGTGCATGCTTCACATGTTTATGCTAACTAGATAGGTGCTTGCTTTGTAGCATTGTTTTTATCAAGAAATCTTAAAGGCTTGGTGATTTTGTTGTTTGTGTGTTAATAAGTATGATTAATATTTGGGTGCATTGGTATGAGAAAGGTGGAATCAACCTAATGGGATTACTAATTTTCAGGAGTGTTTTTGTTTAAATGTTGCACGTTATGTTTAGTTAAGGGATATTTTCGAAATTGAATCTTTGTGGAAAGCAATTAGCCTTGCTGAGAGCATGGCAATGTGGCAATTTTGTACATTGCAAGGGAACTTTATCTGGTTAAGATAAAGTGATTTTCTGATTGCATTTGGAAGACATGCTGCTTAAATAATGAAAATTATTGAAAAATACTGCATGTGTAAGGCAGCAATGTTTTTTGTCTATGCAAATCCCAGTTGATGGATGAAGGTGTATTTATGGTTGCTAACTGCACTGTGTGAACAGAAAAGATCTGTTCAGTCCTGATAGTGGAACAAGTGCCCACGTAGATGTGCTGGGGACACCCAGAATCACCAAGACCCTTACATCATACATTCAAGATGTGAATATTCCAAGATGCTTTCTCAAGCTTTTCTTTTAATTCATCCTAACAGGGACAGAATAAATCTTTGAGACTTTTATTTTTAAAAATCTTAAAATTATAAATACCAATACCTGAAACTTGGTATTTCCTTGGAATTTTGAGGACAGGTGGCAACATGAAGTATGCTTGTTCTCAGAATTGTGGGAGTTTTGTTTTATAGAGCTTTTAAGTTAAAAATGTTGAACTTGATCAGCATATGGTACTGGCTAACCTCATCTCTACCAGCTCTTTTGTTATCTTGTTATTGTTACAGGTCTTAATGACAGTTGTAAGCCATAGTTCTGGATGCAGGGGTTAGTCCACCCTGGGGAGGAGAGAGAGAAACAGCAGTGTGGATTATGGAAATATGAATTGATCTAAAAAGCAGCTCTCTTGTAACAGAATGGGACTCAAAGAAAGACTGGGGAGAAGCTGGTGAAAAGACGATGGACTATGATGTGAAAATGATCATTTGAATGCTTTTCTTTTCATTCCCAGCTGCTGTGTTCTGGTGAAAAGGCACACATTTGTATATCTTAAGGCTGGGTGAAAAAGGGCCAGATGAATGGAATTACTTGTTAGATATGTTTTCATTTTGAGTCAAATAAATTATGTGCATTTTAATAGACTGTCTGCATGTGTTAGCCATTTTTAAAAATCATACAGCTGTGATATTGGGGGACTACATTTTGTAGAAGTAGTTTTTTCTCTGTTTGCTCAAATAAGTACAGAATTAATATTTGACTGTCCTTCAGATATTCTGTATCAGGCTATTGAAAATAACTGTTACTGATTTGGCTTATTTCAAAGCCAAATCAGATTCCAGCCTACAGTGATGTGCCAAACCAAAGAAGAAAAAAATAACTGATGGCTGAAGTAGTGATGACAATCATTTGGAACATCTTCCAGAAAGACTGCCAAATTGTCATGTGTGATGTCGCTGTTGATTGACCTCAGCTGCCCTCACAATATCCCAGTCGAATGTCCCCTAATTCCTTATTCTGGGATACCTTATACTTTCTCATCTATTTCCTTAATACCCTCCTTCCATTTCAGTCTTCTATTTGTTTTCTCTGGTTTACTTTCAGCATTGTTTTTGTGTCTCAGGCTTACCCTGCTGCACTTTTAGGAATATCTTATCCTTTCTATATTTGTACTGGATGTAATATTCCTGAACCCTGTGCTTGGTTCTTGGCTCTTCTGCCTTTCTTGATGGTAGTTTTCTGCAGAACTGGGAGAGCTTTTGGGGTACATTGATTCACAGTTAGTGCTACAGGTATTTGAAGTGTCACTTCAAATAATTTGCTGATAGTTTGTTAAATAAAATACTCTTCTACATATTGCCTATGTTAGGAAATGGTTTGGGATCAAAGTGCATAATCCACATGTGATGAAATCAAGGAACCAGGCAAAGAACAAGACTTGATCAGGACTAAAATCAGGAACAGGAGCAGCAAGAGCAATGCAAGGGTGATTAGTGGGCTGCAGCTGGAGGGATCAAGGCTACTTGATTTGTGATCTTGGGCCAGGAATAAGGGAAGGTGAAGCAGTTCCAGGCAGGTGATCAGGAAGGGAAATACGTTAATCCATCAGAATATAACTGTTTCTGGTGCTCATTTCTTCTGTGTAAATTTTCAAGGCATTGTAAACTACCTGGCTGGGAGACTCTACTTGCTTCTCCCCTAAGCAGAGGTGTTGAGTTTCTGGCTTTTGTGTGTCTGTTTTTGTGTGCAGTCATTAATAAATGTACACTTGGTAATGAGAGATCCACATAAGAGAAATCATCTCTCTCTGAGGGTGCACACTTATCTCTGCCCTTCATCCTTCACTAGGCACTAATGACAGTGGTTAGAGAAAATTTATTGGGCCAGTGAACACTCACTGTACCCACTCTTGAATTTTAAACTAAATTTTGGGAGAGGGAAGACTTATTTCAGTTGATAGAGAAAACCTACTGTAGGAACAGGATTCCTGCTAATTTTTCAGTAAGTGTAATGAAGGTTTAGATTTATGAGTGTCTTCCGTGAGCATTGGCAGTTTCATTCTTCTGATCAAAGTCAAGTAGCTGAAAATCTTGGCTGTAGCTGCTTGTGCTGCCTGGCTTGCTGGTGAAAGCTGCCTCCCTCTTGTCGTAGCTGTTCAGAGTTGGCTTATGCTGTATCAGAGGTCAAAGCTAAGCTGATTGACTGAGTGCTGAGGTGGCTGACTGATGCTCACATGCAGCAACACCAGCCTGCAATTGTTGCAGAGTAATTGCTGGCAATAAAGCTGCCAGAAGTCTTGAGCAGGAAGCCGAAGGCTAAGCTGTAGGTAAAGTGAATGTACATTGCATATCTTCTAGGGAAGAAGAGAGCCAGTTGTTTGTCCATTGCACTTGATTTTTTGGGATAATCATCTGTCTGCATCGGGTAACACTAGGGGCAAGTGAACACTTTAAATTTATGCTTGTTTGCTTCTTCTCTCTCCCTCTTTGGTCTTTGGACTTGTTTCATCTTCCTTCCGTTTTTCAACACACTTGATAGTATCTGAATTTAGTACTGAAAAATTATTACTGTAAGCACTTCTTACTGAGCTGCGTTGTGATGGAGCTTAGAATGTAATCTCTGCTGAGTGTAAAACAAGAAATAGATGTTTCCTTTATAAAACTATCACAAATAGTTTTATTTAAGGAATTATAATCCTATCTGGTTCCTTAGAAGCTGATTTCCTTTCTCAGTTCCTTTTCTTTTGTCTGAAGATTCTCGTAGCCCCAGCAGCTCAGCCCCCACGTCATGGGTTTCAGTACCCTGTACAAGGTGATGTGGTTCCCTGACTTCCCCTGCTGCTGACCCAGCCGTGGGAGCCAGCACTATCCCACAGGGCTGCACGTGTAGGCATGGATGAGCCCAGGCCAGGGTTTGGCTTTTGGACTATTTCACCTTGTTTATCTGCATAAATCACTCTCTGCTGCAGATGCTTTCTCTCAGCGAGGCACTCAAGTTGTTCCTTAATTTACGTGATGCTCTTCTGAGTTTCTGAATTGCCAGTGAAATCAGGATTTTTTCATGGCCATTATGCTATATCATTTTATGAAATAACCAGTGGGAAGTTGTGATTTTGGAAGAGCATCATCTGGTGTTACAAGACAGTTCCCGTGCCCGGCCTGAGCAGGAGCAGAGCTGGTGCTGACCTCTCTGTGTACACCAGTACTGGGTGTTTACTGGCCAGGCGAGTTGTCCACTAAAAGCTTTATAGACAAGGAATGGCATCCTACTGTTTACAGACAATCTCTGTTTCTGGATTTGTCTTTTAAGTAACTAATGCAGTACTTAGTGAGGGGGAAAAAATATTTGGAATATATTTGGAACAAAATATGCTTGGAATTAAAATCAGTTTGAAATGTATCAAGTCACATCCGGAGTAGAGTTTGTCATGCTTGAAATGTTATGATTTTCTCAGTATATTTCATTTTCATGCAATTGCAGATATTCATTATCTGTAGTATTCTTTTATAGTTAATTTTACTTTTGTAAATAGCCTTTCTTGGTGGCTGAGAAGGAAATCTTGCAAACAGGAGCCTTTTGACCAGAGTATCAACTACACTCTACTCAAGATATTCTGTGATACTGTTTTGCAGACATTTCTGCGACTGCAATCTTCACTTTAAAGCAATATATTGAATAGCTAGAGTTGGGTTTATTGCAGATAGGCTCAGTTCTGTCCCTTGCTGTCGGAATTTTCAAAGGTGGGATGAAAAAAATAACATATAAAACAAATAATTATGAACCAATTTTTCAATTTGTGATTTCTTTGACAATAATTATATTTTCACCAGTGGACAAACAGCATCTGAACAGGATGTGCAGGAGGTTCTCAGCACTGCTGCCAGAGTTGCATCTTAACTGCTATTGTAAGCAGGGGGAGATCTGAAGAGGTCTTAAGTAAAACAAATATTGCTGCCCCTTTAGCTGTGCAGGATGACTTGGGGATTTTAACCTGACCTTCAGAGACTTACATATTTGGATTTAGAAAATGATGTCTCCTGTACTTCTAGTTAAGAGAACTTCTGTGTTGAGTTCTCAGATAGTGTTAGAGACATGGAAAGTATTTATTAATAAAAAGCCACTTTTCTCCTACTGCATGGTGATAGAAAGTGTGCCATACACTGGTGTCCTTTTTTCCCTTTTTTTTTTGCTACAAAGTGTAATTGATTTTCTTAAAGGTAGTAAATTTAAAAGTTAAGTATTGCTCATGTAGTAATCTCAAGAGTGGAGATGGAAGGGCATATTTCCTGTTTTTCCCAACTCTCTGGTATTGCCTAGGGAATGATGATCTCCCTGACATGAGTCAGGGAACTGAGGGAAAACTATTTTTTGCTGCATGAAATACTAATATTATATGCATGCTAGAAATGTGTGGTGAAGTAATATTTATCTTGATTTTGTTTGCCTTGCCAGTAGTAAGGTAGATGGTAACATTTGAATCTAAATATATTCTAAGGTGAACTCTCTTTGGGAAGAAGAGCATTGTCAATTTTTATGTTTTTATTATGAGTTCCAGGAAATTTGAAGGGTTTTTTTCTTTAAGAGGGAAATGTGCTGAACCTCATGTTGGTTTTATTCTGCTCTTTGTAACTGAGCTTGTTATTTTAATTGATTCTCTGTATACTATGCTGGACACAACTGTCTGAAATAGGCTTAATTTTTGTCTGGTTATATGATGAGATTTAGGAGCAGTTAGGCAAATAGAAACTCCAAGAATTTATAATTTAGTAAAATTTCTGAATTTTAAAACTTGCTCTGTGGTTGTTAAAAAAGTCTTATTCCTCAGTCTTATAGGACAGTGAGATTAGTCATGCAAGATTAGCTTTCCTTCTTGTGAAGTGCCTCTGAAAGCTCCTGTGAAAGCAGTAGGATGTGCTGCCTGGGCCACCAGCCTTAGTCTGCTCTGCAGGGCAAGAGCATCCTGGAGCACTGCAGCATATCTCCAGTTGGAGTGCACCACACACACCCTGGTCCTTCACTGTTCTGGTCCTTAAGGTTTTTCTCATTTCTTTTTGTGTGTATTTAATATGCTGTTGGTTCTAAGTGATGCTGTGACAATCACATCCAGGTTCAGCCACAGGTACAGCTGGCCTTTGGGCCTCCAGTGCCACCTCTATGAGAGTTATTTATTGATGTCATTTTTGCTTCTCTAAGATACCAAACTCATCCTATTACCATGCTGTCTAAAGTCTTCCTGTCCTGCTGCCTCATCTGTCTGTGCCCTTGTTGCTGTGTAGAGCACCAAGTCACCAGACTAAGCTACTAAAAATCTTCAGCTGCCTGTCTGACATCTTTTCCTGAGGCACCTAACAGAACGGTGGTCAGATGGAGGAGACAGGAAGCAGAGGAAGAGAAATTAAATCTAACTGAAATTCTGTAAGTAATCTCATCCTCCTTTGCAGGTATTCAGCTCCTCATTCATTTTAGACAACGAATATTTCTGTGAATGAGCTTTTGAAAGATGCAAACACCTTTTAGAGAGCAAGTATTCTAAAAGGCTCTGTGCTGAAACATTATGAGCAACCCGATTTCTCTGAACATCAGCCATTAGGATGTAGGGCCTTTCCAGTTGTGGTATACATGTTAGCCAACTAAATGAGCCTAACAATGGTTCTCAGCAGTGGAGTGGAATTTGTTCTGTGGGTCAAAACAATCTGCGGTTGTAGAAATGTACACGTAGCTCAGTTTAGTGGAATTTTAATCTTGCTTGAATCCATTAGTGACAACTTCTGCTATGTGGTCCAGAATCTCCTTCCTCTTTGCATGTTTGTCAGGGATGTATGAAGTGTTATGTGGCAGCTGTATTGGGATAGAAAGAGCTGTCAAGAAACGCAGCACTATCTGCAAGCTAGTCTGAAAATTGTTAGCTGAAAAGAGCAGGTCTATTTTTAGGGAGATGCGATTGCAAAATTTTCTGTCTTCTGTGGACAGAAGTGTTGCAGCAGGTGGAGCTTAGAGGGCACATGTGTTTTGTCACCCACACAGCACAGAGTCCCACATCACACAGTTGTGTTTCACCCATCCTGTGGTGTCACACTGCAAATGACATGGTGTGATGTGCACGGGACTTCTGTGGGACTGCCCTGTGGATGTGACTAGCAAGCCAGTTAGTAATTGCTATTAGGTATTAATTTTTCTGTAAAACAGTTTCAGAGAATTCTTCATAATTTGTCTTTAGACCTAGAGGAAAATCTGAAATATCCAAAGGTGAAACTGCTGGAATTTAACTACTGCCCATGTTTCTTTCCAGACTATGAAGTTATCAGGACCTTTTTTCCCACAAAGATGGCATCTGTGCATTCAGCAGCATTTTCTACCACTGTTGACATTGCTTTATAACATGCTGATGCACAGAATTAGCTGAGTGGGTGCCAAAACAAGCAAGGAATGCTAAATAATTCTTACCTTTCAGGCTTCTGTAATATCCTCTCATGCCAGTGAGCATGACCAGGCCAGGCTGGAGTTGGACAGTGCAACTGATGAGAGGGAATTAATAAACCATTGCACCATGAGCCTGTGAGAGTGCAGGCTTCTGCTGCTGTGCTGTAGATAGAAGGGAAATATTTTTGTAAATACCATTTCTGTCTTTAAGTTTTGTCAAGGGAAGCAGCATGTCACAGTTTACATAGTTTTAATTTTATGATTTTCATCTTTCTCTTTGAGTTTGCATGAGGAATGAAATAGTTATCCTTTAACTTAACAATTAAACACAATTTTATATGCACCTGTAGATATTTAGGCAGTGTTTAAAGCAAACAAATAATTCTTTACTTGTGTGTTGTTTTTTTTCTTTACATCATTATCATCTTCGCCCTGTATAAACCTTGTTTATGACACAAGGACCATTTCTGAGAGCATTAATAGTGTGATATCAGTGGAGAAAATAATCATGGGACACGTTAATCAAACTATTTTGCTTTCTGAAGACCTGTACAACGTTTTGCCCTCAGAAAAAGATACATAATTTTATCAAGTCGTGAATACAAAAGACAACAGATAACGTTATTCTTTTTCTGGGAGGAGTGTGTATGTTGACTCAGGAGGAAGTCCTGGCTGGTTAGGGAACCTCGAAAATGATGACCCGTTAGGAGACAGAGCTCCGGTTTTATCCAATAGAGAGATTGCTGCAAGTACCAGCTGTAATTGTACACAAATATGTACACAAATGTGAATGTCTGAATAATACAATTTGCATTTTAAATTCATCTAGGAGTATCTTGGGGGCATCTTGTTTTCTTCCATTTTAAAAATCTGAATAGCACCTGTAATTAAGGGAGAAGACTGAGCCCTGGAAGCTAGGTAGGACTTCCATCTATTGATCTGTGTAAACCCAGCTTACGCTGTCAGGGGAGAAGCACTCAACTGCTGAGCTGCTTTGTCACTGACAGAAGCTGAGAGAAGATTTTTTTTGTGTGTGTGTGTGTCTATAGTGTTTATCCAGCAGTCTATAGACCTGCTGGCTGGTTGAATTTTAAAGAGTGCGGAGGTTTAAAGACGCGTCCCCCGAGGGATGCTGCTGCCAGTTGGGAAGCGGGCGGCGGCCGCTCCGCAGAAGTTGAGCGCACGTGTGTGCCCGGGGAGGCAGCGCCGGGCTGTCGCTCGGCCGGGAAACGCTGCAAACACACCCCTCATTTCCAGGTTCTTGAGTCAAAATATTGAGCTAATACCTTTGGTTTTTTTGTTTTTGTTTTCTTTTCCTCGCGCGATAATTTATTCTGAGACAATACAATGGGGAACATAAATGAATACATTTCCATACCCAATTCTGAGTCAGTGCTAAGCTCACCAGGCAGCAATTAAAATCCTTGTTAGTGAGGAGAAAAATTACTTCCTATAGTGTGAGAATAGGTGCAGATTTAGAAAAAGGATAAAATACTATTTCTTTGTAACAGGAAAAACAAGCTTTATGAGCCTGAAGTGAAAGACTATTTGGAAATGTTTAGGAAATTTCTGAGTATTAGAAGTTTTGATTAGCCTGTTCAGTTTGCTCTCCTTTGTTAGAGTTTATTTTTGTTACTATCAGCACTGTGTGTGCTTGTTCCTGGCTGCAGAAATCAAATGCTTACCTGCACTGTTTATATTTTGCTTCTCACTATTCTGCAGTGAGCGTTCAGAGCAGGCAGGATGGTGCTTGAGCAGTTCCTTTTGAAGAGTATTCTATGTGCTGCTGTTGTTCTTAATGGAGTTAACCTTTCCCAAAACACAGCGGTGGCTTTCATACACTGTGCTAACAAAGTAAAAGTTCTAAAGATTTCTTGAAATCTCTTGTGTGACTTGGAAATTTTAAAAACATTGACTTCCTGATTTTGTATCACATGAAGATTTACTGAGGCACATCATATACCCTTGAAATATTGCAGCCAACATAAACATGTTGTAGTTACAGGCATCTTCTTCCTGAACTATTCCTCTCTTGCTGATTAACTTGTGTGGGCTCTTTATATTTTACACTATCCACTGAGCCTGGTGAATGTTTGAAGTAAATAGTCATTGTAGTGTGTAGGAATTTAAATGCACAATGTCCCCTAACGGGAGCTGACTGTCCAACATGCAGTAAACAGGATGTTGAGGCTGCAGAGTGCTAACACCTTAAGTCAGCTTCTTAAACCTTCATGTGTGCAGCCCTGGAAATTTGTAATCAATGTGCTCTTTTCTGAAAACAGACCTTGTGGGCCAGCTCATGTATACAGAAATACAGGTCTGCTGGGCTGCTACAAAAAAGGAATTCTGCAGCTTTGACCAACTGCATTGATGTCAACTGTCTCTTCTTGCTGAAGCATTTCACAGGGGGTTTGTTTTCCCAGTTGGGAGCAAGGAAATAAAACCTATTTTCTAGTTTTCTAGGCTCTTGTGAAGTCGTTGTTTAATATTTGCTGCTAAATGATCTGGTAATTCACCTTTTTTTTTTTTTAAAGAAAAATGTTGACTAGTTTGAGAGCATTTTTATATTTTAATTAACACATTTTATTTGCCACTAAACAGCTTCTTAAATAAAATTCTGCACGAAAGAGAGACATTATCCTTTCATACTGTGGTATGAATGTAGATCTGGTGGATTGTCCCCCCCTCTTCCTTTATTAATAGCAAAGCTTGCTTGTGAAACCCAAAGGGTTAATCATATAAATTTCTGCTTTGGACCAGTAGGCGATTTCCATCATTTTCAGCATTTGACTATGGAACATGTATAGAGTTGTTATACCTCTCTGTAATTCATTCTGCTGCCAACTTCATTCCCTTTTCTCTGCCTGCATTTTAATTGAAACAACATTTGTATTTTTGAGCCAGGATCTGTCAGAAGTCCCTGTGGCTAGTCTGTGGTACAAGTAGCAGCAGACGTGGCTTACCCATATGGTGTGGTGCTTCTTGTAAAATCCATATGGCCTTGTTGAAGGGAATCCCAGCGGGGATGTGAAGGGTGTTAATACCCTTCAGGCCAGGCCTTTCCCTCCTGGGGCTTCTATGGCATTGTCTTTGCAATCTGCCAAAGCACAAACCTAATTCCTTTTTAATAATCAATTATTTCAGTCCAGGAACGTGTGCTGTATTTTTTGTAATCATATATTCCTTGAACTTACTATTTGTTATGAGAATTTTTGGCCGTTTTTTAAAAAACCAAACCTTTCAAATGCCTTTTCAAAAAACCCCTAACTTCATTTCTGTTGCTTGTATTTTCAGGAAGTGCTGAACAGCGTTCCAAAGTTCTGCTTTCCTTTTGACGTTGAAAGGTATGTGCTACAGTTATCATTTATTTTAAAATGTTTCATAGAAAGTTATTTTTAGCATAGTTACAAGCAAAGATTTAAAGAAAAGGCAAATGTAATGTACTCCCTAAACTTGCACCTGCAGATGAGAAAACATACCCCTTGTTCAAGGAAGTATGAAGTCACTAGTAGGAAACTATCACAGCAAAATGTAATCCTTAGAGAATTTTAGGAATATCTCTGTCCAGGTAGAGCTACATTCCAGCTCCCAGTTTTGTCCATTGTAATGGTGAACACCATCTGTGTCAGTATAAGGATATTATACAGTTTCCTTAAGCAGCAAGCTTCATTAAAAATGTTACGGTGCACTAGGATATAAAAACTCACTGAGCAGTAGAGAAAACGTGTTGTTTGAGTTCAAAGAAATTAAGACTTTAATTACATGGAAGTAGCTGAATATGCAATTGATTTTTCTCAGAGAAGAATCAAGACCATTATTTATAATTAATTAGTCCTTACCTTTCTGGTATCAGTTATAGTCTGGCTTCCATGTAACGCTGCCAATCATTTAAATTGTTCATATAAAATGATTTTATTACTGAAAATATTTATTTGGGCTTGTCAAAATGATTAATTGTAATTTATTTAATACATTGAATTCACTCGGTTTGGAAAACCCGTATTGTCCGAATTGGCAAAGATTGAATTAAAAGCTTGATTTGCATAATTAATGAAAGATACACTCAGGTAATGTGCAGGCTGAGCCAATTTCAGAACAACATGGGTATCAGTTGTAGATGGTGAGTTGGAGATGAGAAGCATCTATCAGATGGAAGAAGCTGCAGTCAGTGGAGGAAAAGCTGGTGTGTGTAGAGAGGAAAGAAGAGTCTTTGCAGCAAAATACACTGGCATAATAAAGATCTTTATAAATACAGCTTCCTTGAAGTAAACTAGGCTTATTTAGTCTTTATAGCTGAATTTAATTAAGTTGTTTGGGTTTTGAACTGGTTAAGCCCTCTGTCCTTTAAGCTGTTTTAATGACGTAACTAATGTGGTTGTCAGTGTTGGCTTTAAAGCATTAAAGTCTTTAATGTGCTTAAGATATGTACAGAATTCTGTTAAAATTGGTAATGAAGATGGATAATGGAAATAAAATTTGAGGATAACAGAAAAAGGTGAGGTTCTGTTGCTGCCATCCAGTGGCAAGAAGATAGTCAGTGGCAGTGAATAATTATTTTCAAATAAGTTGTCTTACCTTAACTATTTCTCTTGAACCATTCAGAAGGCACTTAGCTGCTTGTATGAGGAGGATGAACTTAATAAACTGTGGGAATAGTTGAATTTATAGCATAGCTAATTATGTATTTTAGCTGATTATCTGAAGGGGTAAAAAACAAAGGAAAAGGGACAAAAAAGGAAAAAGTTAAAGGAAGTTTGGTGTTTGTTTGTTAACACCCCCTGTGCCCTCTCCCCAGAGATGCTTTTTGACTGCTGGCCTCATGCTTGACTGTAAAGCAGTGTACTGAAAGGTGCAAAATTTCTACAAACTCCATAAAACTTGTCAGCTGGACGGGAGTGGAGGTTCCTGGGAGCTGGGGTTGTGCTGACAGGAGCGAAGCTGCTCAGGCAGTGCCGCGGTGCCTTCAGAGCAGCCCCGCACTTGCAGCTGTGCAGGGCTGGGAGCCGAGCTCTGGGGGATTGGGGGGAGCCAAAGGCAGGGTGGGATCATGGCACTGTGACAGCACGGGCACGAGGGGCACAGCTAGCGTGGAGCAAAGGACAGGGATGCTGCGAGCTCATTCAGGAGCGTGGCCACTGGTACTGGCGAGTTTTTTTGTGTGAACAACTTACTGGCTGCAGGATGTGCTTGCCATTTTCTACTCAGCTCAAGCGTTTTCTGATGTGTGGACACACCAATTGTTTTAAACAAAACCAGTTTTGTTCTGCTTTCTCAGTTTAATTGGTTTTGTTTTGGAGTGATAAAGAAAAGGATTGAAAAAAACACTGCTGAAGTTCCTTTTTATAAGGCTTTTTTCAACATTTAAGATGTTACAATCATTTTAGCGTTTGTCTAGCCGTATATGTGCTTTCCCTTGTCTGATGAATATATAGAGTTTTCCTCTTGTATATAGGATCATAATAGATGGTATACCTATATACTCTCAAATATTTTACAGGCAGTTTCAATGACTGTTTCTGTACAGAAACATTTGAACTGAAATAGAAAATATTTATTTCATTCATTAAGCATATTGTACCACAGAGAGCACAGCTTCTCAACCTGTAACATATGTATGTTTATATACATATGTGTAGTATATGTATATTTATGTATATAAAATACTTCAAGCATTGTCTGAGCCTATTAAGAGCTAGAAATTACTAGGGCAAAAGTAGCAATTTCCACTGATTGTGCTGACCAAGATACTTAAAACAAAAAATGTGACTGTTTTATAGATGGCTTCTGGGTTTCTACTACACAGCACAGTTATAGATAATGGAGTACTAATACTGTTATCTAGCTAAATAAAACGAATTAAAGCAGGAAATTTTTGTTCTTCAAATTATGGAGAAAGCAAAGTTAAAGTACCAGTAGATCCTTGTCACCTGTTTTCTTTCAAGTCACCTCTATTAATTACTTAAGGAATTGAAAAAGGAAAGAAATGAGAACATATATTTGATTTTCTTTTATCCACTATCCTGCAATAATCACAGAGATCCAGAATTAGTTCTCACTATTTGATGCTGCTTGTATCATCTCACCAGGCATATTTTATGTAGATGTTATAAATAAGTGTATGCTACTCGTTCTAATTATCAAAAGTACGTACAGTGAATGGTAATTAAAAATGTAGAGGTAACTCCCATTAAATTGAAACTGAAAGTCAAGCCTAAAGAGGCACAATAGTGTAAAAAAAATTCTTTTACCATGACTTAAACTTCGAGTTTTATATAAATTTTTTTATTGAAAACAAACACATAATTTTATTATTTCTAGTTATGGTTTAAATTTTATTTTAAAGGGATTAAGAGGTTAATTACATCGTAGAAGTTCTTGAGTATTTGCTTCGAGTACCTATGTCTCTTTATGTGAATAAATTATTTTATATTTAATAATGGGACAATTGTATAACATTCTAACAGTTTGCATGTATATATTTACAAAGAAAGACCCTTTTCTTCGGTAGTCAGTTTGTTTCTTTTTGTATGGTCTTGGAGGCTTTAACATTTGAGGACAGAGATTTTAACTTCCTTTGAACGTTTGCTAAAGTAATATTAATGCTTCAGACAAAACCATTTTGTCCACACCTCTTGTTGATTGAATCCTCTGTGCAAACCCTGCATGGTTTGCTTCACTTTTCTTTCTCCAGCAGTCTTTTTTATTTTCCCTTTCAAGCCAGAGCTGAGGTGTAACTTTGCAGAGTCCATACCTCAATCTCCACGTTTCTCAGTTATGTAGCTGGGTGATGGCTGGTGAGGACACAACTTCCCTCGTTCCTTTCGGAGCCATTTCAGGTTCAGTCTGAGGTTGTGTTATGTCACTGCTTGACCCTTCATTGTTATCTGTGCTTTGAGTCTCTGTCATTTCTCTCCACCATTAGTACTTCCCTTGGTGCTTTCATTCCTCAGTCTTTCCCTTTCAGGATGCATTTCTCCTGCTGAATGTGAAGCACACAAGCCTCTTAGATACTCTTTTGGGAACTGCTTATAGGATCAGCATGGAGACAGTGACGTGTACCTCATTAATTCCCCCACGGTGCTCACCCACACCCTGGGAAGGGTTGGATTTTGGAGAATAATCAGTGGTGCTGCTGTAGAGAATTTCTCCTTAGCAGCAGAATGTCACTCGAGTATGGGAATTACCATGCAGGTTATTTACCTCATCATCTTTTAGCGTGAGTGAGTAATGATAGCAGGAATGACATCACTGTCACTCTCCTGTTCCTGGCTGATACTATTTCTGTTGATATTTGTGCTAAAAGGCTGTGCAGAAACACAGCTATCATCAAGCAAAGTGCAAAACAATGTCTTGAAATAATTGGATCTTGTAAAAGATACCTTACACAAAAATTTTGCCTTCATAGTAAATAGTTGAGAATGAAAAGTAAGGAATCAAGAAAATACTTCCAGTTGTATGTGTGAAGGTAAATGAACTGTAGCAATTCCTGTACCCTTCAGGCACTGCAGTCAGTTTGCAAGGGGGGTTGCAAACTCTGAAATGTAAAAGCAGTTACACACAACTGAGTTCCTTGCCTCTTGTGACCTCCCTGCATTATGGCACATGTTTGTATAATAGTGAATGTGTGTGTGAGAGACAGGTGTAAGGACAGGCTGCAGTGTGTGTTGTGAAGAGTGTGACTATTGATTTCAAACAGAGCTTGTTTGGTTTCTGTGTGTGTGCAGAAGTGGACCTGTCTGAGAGGAAACCTGGGAATGCCAAGGGAGCTGCTGTGTGCTCCCTTAGACCCTTGGCCAGGTGTGATGGCCAGGGCCCTGAGACAGAGCTTCTAGACAGGCTTCTGTTGCAACTTAAATACTCCCAGTGAGACTCTTTACTCAGTAGTTGTGGTTTCTTTTAGTGCTTCTGTTGTTTTGAAAATATAACCCCATTAATAAGCTAACTGTGCTTTTTATTTGTGGGAATTTTCTTACTTGGTGGTGGCATTGTCCATTTTCATATCTTCTACAGCTTTTCTCCTGTTCTTTTTTTTTTTTTTTTCTTTTTCTGAATTGTAAAGAGTTGAATTTTTTGGAAGGCAGAGCTCAATCTGGTTGAAACAGAGGAGCTCCCCACACAGGGAGCCTGAGCTGTGAACTTGTGGATCCTGGAGTGTGCCTGTAAGTGAAGAAAATAGTGCCTGAAGCTTAGATTAGGGGATAGCAATTAGCTGAAGGAGAATACCCAACCTAGTGTTACTGTCTCCCCAGTCTCTCCATCATCTTCTACCATCACCTTAACATCTGGTTTTCAAATTCCTGCTGCAAACAATTTCTATTCTGTTCCTTGCTTTGGGGAAAATTAGGGTGACTGGTGACTGATGGGTTTGGTTTTCCCTATCAGTTTGGGAGTTGTAATACATGCGAAGCTTTCAGGTTTAAGTAGCAGCTACCAAGCTTGAGTGAGACCTGGGTATATTGGTTACATTGGTCAAGGGCATGTATGTGGTATTTTATAAGTAACAATAACATTATGATGTGTTTTTAAAAGAAAACAGAAATCTCTATTCCCACTTATAAGTTCTTCAATTTTTTGAAACTCTTCAGAAAATTCTGAAATTTGAAGAAAAAAGTAAGTTCAAACATCTGCTCTATCCTAAACAAAATATTTTGGAAGAAGAGCAGTTTTTATAGAGAACAAAGGTAGATATGCTGTTTTTGTTTGAAGGAGATTCAGTTCCTGCCTTAATCAACTCTCTCAAGGCTTCCTTAAAGTGAGGCCAGAGCAATGGCCATAGTGTAAACAAAAACCTTTAAAATTACTCTTTACCTACTCCATGGGTACTAAAGAGCCTTTTCTGCATTGTGTAAGTACACAGAAAATTTTAAAACCTATTTTTATTTCTATATTAAACTGTAATAACCTTGAAAGAGCCCATTGTTGTCTGCAGGGTTAATAAGTATTTACACACATTCTTCATTATTAGTGATTTATTATTGTTGAACTAACATTAAAAGTAAGCATGCAGGGCAAGAGTTGAAAGTGAGTCAAAAGCAAGGCAGAGGAATGAGTGAGGAGAATGTCAGCATTGGCTGGGAACGATTTGTGCCTGCTCTCCTCTTGCAAGTGGGCAGATCATGTCTCTTCAAACAGCAGACTAGAACAGCATTCTTCAGTAAGGTTTTGCAGCTGGGCTGCTTGATCTTGTGCTCCAATAAAAAGTCTGGATAACATTTTGTTGAAGGAATTCTGGTAAATAATAATTTCATTTTATCTGTGCTGATTTTTCATGCTAATTAAAACTTGAGAGGCATCAATGCTGTGGTCCAGGTTGCAGGGCCAGGAGCTGCTGCCTGTTTCTGGAGCAGAGATTGCTGAGCAGCCTGAATGTGCTGCAGTGAAACAGAGAGATACAAACCCCAAGTCACTTGGCCAGTGTTTGTCTGCATGATGGAGCATGCTATATATGTGTTAAAACTATAGTGCTAGCACTTGTGGCATGTTTTATGTGTCTGGTTTATACATTGTGGTCATCTATTGATTGAAATCCCCAATTATCATTTGTTTTTCATGGTAAGGCTTACATATAGTCAGTTTTAATTTTGCTGAAGAGGAGTAGAAAAACAGGCATCCTTGCTGCCCCCACATTTTAAGTGGAGCTCTCAAATTAGAAACCCAGAATTAATTCAGTATTTTAAACTGAACAGAAAATGTAGTCCAGATGGATGGTCGGTCACTGGCTTCTGTTAGCTGTTCTTTTGAAGCAAACAGGACCAAATGCAAACTTTTGAGTTCTTGTGGAAATTCAGATTTAGCTTTGGAGTGTTTCTGATATTAAAAATCTGGGACTTGCTGCTCACATCTCTTCCTAAACTGTGTGGGAAGCAGTTTTCAAGCCGGGCCACTTTTACACTGACTGTCAAAACATGGAGTTGCCTCTCTTAAAGGAGCAGGGGGAAGATTGCGATTTGGAGGTGGTGAGATGGCATCAGAAATGCTTCCACTGAGCTCATAGCTTGGCTGGGCTATTTTTAATAGAAAATATCAGAATTTAAATCTCGTTCTTAAAGTTGCCCTGTATACCGACATTTTGCTTGACATAGATGTACATGGTACATTACAATTTGGGTTAATATGGTGGTGCACAGAGCCTCCAGCCTAACCCTGGTGTAAGGAGAAGCCAGGCGTGGCTGCTGGAAGAAGCTCCAAGCCTTGGAGTGGGACATGGCTGGGCAGGGAGAGGCTGGGGGCAGAGCAGCCAAGGTCCCTGTTCCCAGCATTGCCAGTGCTCCCACTGAGAGCTGCTGCTGGTTCCTGTGGGAGCCCAGGGTGTGCAGGGGTGCTGGAACCACACACACATTTCATGGCAGTCTGTCTCTGCAGAAGGAGCAGAGTGCAGAGATGTGGCACAGAAAACTGCAGGGGTGGCAGGGGAGCAGTGGGGCCTGGCTATTGATGGCTCTGTGGTGCAGTGTGCAGCATCCCAGCTACCCAGAACCTGAGCAAGGAGGGGCTGAGAACAAGCTATTGAGAATTTTTTTTTAGAGTGTTCAAAGAGAGTGATAGATTGTTCCAGGCTGTCGAAGGCAACTGGGGAAAGTGCTTCTTTTAATGATTTGAATTTTTTACCTAATGAAAAAAGTCCATGAATTTTGAGTGATTATATTGGACTAAATGTGTCTTCTAAAAGCTCAGCACAGGCTTTTGGCTCATCCAAGTCACTTTATGTTCGTGAGGGGCTAAACCAAACTGAAAAGAGTGGGAGACTGCAGGCTGGGTAGTGGTACCTCTCAGCTAATCTTTAAATCTTTGTCATGCATGTGTTAAAACAGTATAAAATCCCTGTGTCCTATGTAGCTTCTCTTGCCCTTTGATCAGCTGCTACTTTTTCCCTATGAGAGAGATTTTCTATATTTCATTTTGCTGGAGATTTAAAAAACCCCAAACAAACCAGCAAAACTACAACAACCCCCCTCCCCCTCCCCGCCCCATATTGCAAGGGATAAATTTAAAAAATATTTGTGCTCTCTGACTGCTAGACTAAGGTCTGTGATGATTTTAAGCTTCTCTGGGAACTAATTTTCAGCATGGTCATCTGAAATTGAACCAGAAATGGTAGGTGCTAATTATTACTAGCAGGTTCTTAGATACTCTGCTGTAGAGGATTGTGCAAGAATTGGGGAAGAACAGCAGACTATAGAATTGTATTGAGGATTATAGTAAAGATTGAGCATGAAAATACTTGAGACCAATGACTTAAATGCTCATGTTTTATGTGATTTAATGTTTTTATGCTCTGTATCTGGCTTTTCAGGGTGTCCCAAAACCAAGTAGGACAGCATTTCACCTTTGTGCTCACCGACATTGAAAGTAAGCAAAGGTTTGGATTCTGCCGTTTGACGTCAGGAGGCAAGGTCTGCCTCTGTATTCTAAGGTAAGGTGGAACAAGAAAAATTGAGTCAATAAGTGAATATAAAATTACAAGAAAAAAACCTGTCTTTTACAAATTCTCTGCAGATGTGTTCAACTTAATCAGGTATTTTTACCTGATTAAGTAACTTTACTAGAGCAGCGTTACCATTGCTTTCACATAAAAAGTGGCCCCAAGCCCCATATGATATTCTTCTGTGAAGCTAAATAATTTTATTTAAATAACATGAAATATCTGCTTAAAAGCAGAGAAGAATACATTACAGCCTTAAAGGGCTTGGACTGTTATGTGGATATTTTTACTTTCTAATCAGATCTTTGACAAGCACTCTGTCAATTCCAGAGTAAAGTGCATTATTCTGTATTACTTTCCTTGGAAAGGAGATTTTTGCGTGTCTCTTCCAAGTTCTTTGCCCAGATTATATCTAGTATAAGAAACACCAGATCCAGATAATTCACAATGTAAGAGCATGCATGTTGTTGCAGAGATGCTAATGTTGAGGAGAGTGACCCCCAAAAATACCTTTGTTTCTCCCTCTGCTTTTTCTTTCTTCTCTCTTAAGATAATTGTTTTGGTAACCAAAAACCCCAATTGCTTAGCTGTCCTAAAACCATTTAAATTAAAATAAAGGCAGAGTGATCTCATTAAAAGATAAATTTGTAACTTCAATTAAGAGCCTAGCAGCCTGCAAGCCCCACAGAGGAAATGGTAATATCCAGTTCAGCAGCAAATAGGAAGACCAAAATTGAATTTAAATTGCTTTAAAAGGGAGAATCTGGACAAACACGAGAGAGGAGGAGCCAAATGTCTTGGCAGCAAAGGGGAAAGAGAATTTTGGAGAGTAGGGTAGGAAGAATGTGGAGAAAAGCAGGTTCTCAGGTATTTGGACAACATGGAAATCAGGTAGTTCTGGAGGGTGTCATTAGAATAGACCATATGAGTTAGGGAGAAAAACCCAACATCAGCTTGTAAAAGGACACTGATGGAAAAATGACCAGCCAATATAGAGGCTTGTAGAGTAGTGCTTACAATTATTGGAAAGAGCACATCGAGATTTTAATGAACTTTTAAACAGATGCCAAACTAATGTTGAGAGCCACTAAACTGGATTTTTTTTGGCCAGTAATTTAAAAATAAGTGTTTGCTCTAAATATTGCAAAGAAAAAAAAATACTACCATATAATTAAAGTAGCAAAAGGGAAATATTTTATTCTGGAAATGAATTTACTTTCTGGGTTCTTTGAAATATGTCTTTAGTAATACTTAGGCTTATAGAATATATAATATTTAACCCTTTTCTCTGTGATGCCTTTTTTTTTTAAATATAACTTCTTAAAGCCCAGAGTGAAAATGTATGTTTATGCTTTTAGCTCTTTTCTCTGAGTTAATCTTTTCTTCCCTCATCAAGATAGAAACAAAATTTTTTACATTATTTTTGTGGCTGTAACAACATTTAATCAGTTATGTACACTCAAGTACCTTTAAGTACTGTATGGAGTGCTGCAAAGCAAAGGATGTAAATTCTCAGCTGGTGTAAACTGGGTATTTCTTTTAACATTTCCCCATGGACGTGCATCAGCTAAAGATTAGTCAATGGTCTGTTACTTGGTAGAAATAAGTAGGAAAATGAAAAGTGGCAAGCTATGATTTTTCACTGAACTGTATCCAAAGCATTGCCTTTATTGCTTTTATTGTGACAATTTCAAATTTACAATGCACAGCTGAATGCATAACAGCAATAGCTTCATAGCATTGCACTTGTAGCTGGGTATTCTGCTTATCTCCAGAATATGTGTGTGTGCTGTGGTGTGTTCAGCTCAGACAGAAGGAATGCATCACTATTTCCATCTGATGTGTTCTAGTAGCCAGTCTGGTTTGTGCTCTGAATCCCAAGATTCATTAGAAGTCACCAAGTGAAAGAAAACTCACTAAACAAATTTCTTTGGGCATTTTATCTGCCTCTCCTTTGCACGTGCTTATTGTTCTTAAATTAACCAAAATAAATAAATAAATTAAAATATATCTTTTATATATAAAGAGTGTAGATGCATGTTCAACCTCACTTTTGTCCATATATCAAAATGAAACATAAAATTATATTGCTGTGATACACATGATGGCTGATGTAAAGGCAGTTCAGACTACTTGTTCATCACATATATGCACAATAGCCATGGACTTTTCTATACACACACAGATGTACAGAAATGCCATGTCCAGCTGCCTTCTCCATGTGCACATGGATGTATCCCCTTGGACAAGAGAACTATAATAAGATTACTGACTGAGGCTTTTACAAAGACAATTAGAGATAGTCAAATGCAGAAAGCTTAGTTGAATTGTCATAAATAACTGAAATGTAACTAAAAATCTCTACAGAGTGGGAACAAGCCAGTCAAAGTGACTGGAAAGAAATATTGTAGAAATTTGGGTAGGCTGATGAGTGGGGAGCAGGACACAGCTTTTCCCTTGTGCATGTCTTTTGTGGATAGTACCAAGCCATGTGTTAACCTGTGCCAAGGCTTCTAAAGAGAGAGAATTTCAACTGCTGAATGGGATTCCTAACTGAAGTAAAGGCTGTTTGTCCTCAGGTTTTACACCAGCCACTCAAAGCTGTGTGTAAGATTAAAGTCTTGTGGTTTATGGGACTTCTCTCTATAATTCATTCTCCATCTAAAACACTAATTAAAGGAAATTATCTCTGAATTTGCAGCCACATGGTCCTGCTTTAAATTAGATAGTTGAAACAGAAATATATTTGTACATACAAAATTCCTCTATAAGTTTTATGGAGTATTTTTGCATTTTATATACACATGTATGAATTGTGTAAATAGGATTTTCTTCCAAATCAGAATGTATTGTTCAAATACTTTCTATGTTTATAAAGTGAAATAAAATTTCCCAAGGTAGCTTTCTCAGGTATTTTTGTTTGAAGAACTTAATTGTAATATTGAATTGTCTAGAACGAATGTGCAGAGCTTGACTGCAGTTGTCAAATTCAAAGTGCTAAAGCATAGTTAGATGAGAAAATAACTCTTGGATTATTCTCCAGAAATGCTGTGTGATTCCTTTGCAAGTGTTATTTCATTTAATGCTTTTCATTAAGCTGCATGGCTGCTTCGTGAAGCTCTTGGTCTGAACCCTCTCCACAAACCGTTGGGCTAATGCAGCCCTGTAAGACAAGGAATGCACAGCAGGCATATTGTAACATACCTTGTTGAGCTCATATCCTGGATCTTTTCTCCTAGTTTTACTTTTCCTATTTTTGGGTAATAGTTTTGCTAGTTGAGGTTTGAAGTGGCACAGTAGAAACTTGAATGTCTGCTTTTGAACAATAGTAGATTTAATTCTTCTGAGTTTTATTTCTAAGTATCACTGTTGCTTGCAGTGGAAATAATACTTTCTGGGTTTACATGAAATTGATTTTGAATTACCTGAATGGTTTTAGTACAAAGTACAAATAATTTGAAACTCTTGATGGACTCTGAGGTTGACCTTAGGTATGCAGAGGAACACAAAATGCATCATTAAAATGCTCAGTCTTAGATTTCATTAATTTTATGACTGTAAAATTGTCACCTGCATTTCCAAATGAAATGCTCTAATAAGGAAGACAGGTTTATGTGGTAAGGCTTTGTAGTTCTTCAGTTCAGACCACGCTTGAAACTTTTTCACTCTTCCTTTAGGCAAATCCCTTAGAAGCAGAATGTTTCAATTTTACACATTTTGTGTCAATTTTCCAGACAGAAAAGTGGCCCCTAGACATTAGACATTTAGCTACGGAAAGGCAGTTTCCTTAGTTTTATTTGATTACTAGAAGTTAGATTCCTGCTGATAGTTCAGGACTGTTAGTGGTTACCTGACTATTTGACAGAAAACATTTCCTCTCCTTTGTGTAACCTTTGACTCATGAATGTAAAAGTTTTATCAGAGCTGTAGTAGAAGCACTGGTGAGGTGGAAGTCTACTTATGGCAACAAGGGTTGTGCGTGACTTTTATTCCAAGTCTGAACTCCTGCCTTGTGGCTCATTTGGATTAAGAGAAAATGCTAAGTATGTTTTTAATTAACCGTGAAGTATCTTGGTCTCTTGTTTTTGTGACAGACAGGGGCTGTACTTCTAAATAAAAAGTATTCTCAAACCCTGTAATCTCCATCAGGGAATATATATCTATTAATATTGTCTGTATTTTTATGTTTCTCGTGATTGTGGAAGAAATATTTAAATTGTCCCATGTTTTTGGGTGTTGTCCTGTGTTTGTTTTTCAGTTACTGATTGTAAACTGAGGAATGAAAGGACAGTGTCTACAATTAAAGAAAAATAAATAAGAAACCAGTAGTGGTTTTATAGGTTAAGAACTGAAATTAATTTAGGCTTCCAAATACATTAAAATTGAACACTACAGCCCTGATTTTCCTCTACTTTCTCTGCTGTGAAGGAGCTTCATTGATAACCTTTAGATGTTTTCGTAAGGCAGCTAATTAATTATGAAATGTACTGACTGCTCATAATTAATACTATGAATACAGGTATGGTGGTGAAGTTTTTCTGGTAATGGAGTTTAATTTTGATTTTATCTGTTGTTAAGGTACATATCAGTGTGTACCTTAACACATTAAGGTACACATTAGTGTACATATTAATGTGCCACATCTGAGTTAAGAGGAGTAATATATTATGTGTCTCCTCTGTCAAATTCAGCCACTTAAAAACTGTGTTCCAGATAATGCATTTCTGTACCGACTTGGAAAAAAAAAAAGTTATCCAGCTAATATATGTTGATGGGCATTGTGTGCTGAATGAATTTTCTGTACACTAGTTCTACTGTGCTAGCAAAGATTAAATAATTTTGCAAGATTTGTTAACAGGACAAGCTAAGAAAATCCTTTGAGCCATAATGCTTCTGGATTTTAGCTGTCAGACAAACAAATGCCAAACAAGCGACCAAGGCCAAGTGCTGGGGACTGTCCTTGCGTCACAACAGCCCCATACAGCATTCCAGGCTGGGCAGAGTGCCTGGAAAGCTGCCTGATGGAAAAGGACCTGGGAGCAGCTGAACAGGAGCCAGCTGGGCACAGGTGGCCAAGAAGGCCAAGGACATCCTGGCTTGGATCAGCAATAGTGTGGCCAGCAGGAGCAGGGCAGGGATTGTCCCCCTGTACTGGGCACTGGTGGGGCAGCACCTCGAACTCTGGTTTGGGCCATTCACTTCAGGAAGGACACTGAGATGCTGGAGAAGGGCCAGAGAAGGATAACAGAGCTGGGTAGGGTTCTGGAGCACAGGCCTGATCAGGAGCAGCTGAGAGAGCTGGGGGTGTTTATCCTGGAGAAAAGGAGGCTCAGGGGTGACCTTAGGGCTCTTTCCAGCCACCTGGCAGGAGGGTGTAGCAAGTGTGGGGTGTCGGGCTCTCTCCTGGATAGTAAGTCATGGGACAAGAGGAAATGGCCTCAAGTTGCACCACTGGAGGGTTAGATTGGATATTAAGAAAAGTTTTCTCGTGGAAAGAGTTGTTGAGCACTGGAACAGGCTGCCCAGGGAGGTGGTGGATTCACCATTCCTGGAAGGATTTAACAGACAGGTAGATGTGGTGTTTGGGACATGCTTTGGTGGTAGATGTGGCAATGCTGGGTTGATGGTTGGACTCAATGGTCTTACAGATCTTTTCTAACCTACAGGATTCTATGATTCCATATACAATTCTTTGTCCAATATGATATATTTGATAAAGATGTTAAGCCTATATCATCTAGTGTTTATCTACGAATAAATGTGTTTCCTGGAGTAACCCAAATCGATTAATAGGATTATTAAGAAATGTGCTTCCAAAGTTAGCCCATGATAAAAGAGGACAAAAGTGTTACTTGACAGCCTTGAAGATTTAACAAATTGAAAAGAACTTGTACTTGGTCTTTGAGTTGAGAATCTAAAAAACCACCTGATGGTGTCTTTATTATGAACAAACACAACTCTGTTCACCTATGAATGCAGAGATGCATTGTATATGCGTACATGCAAATACAGTCTTTATTGTTTATGAAAAAAAAAACAAGTGCTATGGTTCCTTATTATGCTGAATTAATTATAATTAGCAAATACATAAAAGAAAAATATAAAGAGATTTTTTTTGCTTTCCAGTAGATCTTTGTAATATTTTGTTGAAGAACATTATAATTAGAAATATTGACAAAAGCTTTTGCAATTAGGCCATACTATTGAAGAACTAAAGATGATATAGAAAGGAAGCAGAGGACAGGTTCTGGCAGCCTTTGGTTTCATGCCATGTAATGTAATGGAGTACTTGTTTTGATTTCCTTAATTTTTCAGGTTTAAGAGGCACATTGAAATTATATTAACCTTGTGTCTCTGGATATAAGGCTTAAAGCAATTCTTTTACTATTCTTTCAGCTCATAAGGGAAACTGACTTTCATAAGCTGTGGTCAAGTAGGATGTTTTTTTTAGTGGTTTTGTTACACAAAGACATGGAAGTGTATCATCAACCTGATGTTGCTATGGGAAGAAATTTCTATGCAAGTACTCTGTTCAGCATGCCTGGTCAGCTGTATGAAGTAAAAATCTCCCTTGACTTTCTGTTAGGGTTCATTAATTTCTAATAATTGATTTGACCTTTTTAAATACTTAGAAATTGGATTTACTTTTTCTTAGTAATAGAGGAGCTGAGATCATGCATACAGGAAAGAAGTATGTTTAATGTTTTACTGAAATAGAAGAACTTATTATTATAGAATGCTGTTCTTAAATGTTCATTATCAAAAATAGATAATCAGATGAGATTTTGGAGTATTCTACAGCAAAATGTGCTGGAGTCATGTATCCTGTTAACACAGAGGTGATAGCAAGAGACTGGAAAGCCTTTATGTAGTCTTACCCATTTGTGTGTGCAGTGTTATTAAAATACTTTGTGATTTATACTTACCTTGTACTTTGACAAAATGCTAGGACAGTGTTGCAGGCCCTGCTGTAATTCTGGGTTGTGAAGCTGTTCACAGCTCTGACATTTGCAGAAACTCTGAACATTGCAGTGAACAATTAATTCTGTTTGCCTCTCTGTGCTGTGTCTCAGTAATGTGTAAAACCAGGTTAGCATGATTTGAGAAGATAATAGAACGGGAGTCCTAGGTGAAAGATTGCTCAAAGATCAGATGTTTTAGGTGCTGATATGGTGGGTGTTTTATGAGGGCATGGAATGTTCACACCTGTAAGCAGTGAGTGGCCTTACAAAGGTGCACTCAAGTAAATTTTATGATTATATTAAGAATATATTGAGAAACAAATGTAATAATGTCACACCTTAACCACTGTCAGCAATACCAAGCATTAAAAACGTCTGTGAGCATTAAGAGGTTGATCTTGTTTTGATTAATAACCAGCACAATGTATGGTAAAGTGTGATAAAGACATTAATATGGTGAATTTAAAGGAAATCATTAAATCATTGCCTCTGTCTCTTTAGCTTGGCAAGAGTAAATTCATGATGGATTTTTGTGGTTTTTTGTTGTTTTGGTTTTTTTTCTCCTTTGTTTTGGGTTTTGTTTTGTTTTTGTTTTTTAGGAGCCAGTAGTTAAGCATTTATAAAGACAGCAAAGATTGCTAGAAAATGCTTTAACTATAACTGTGTTTAGATTTCTGCTGTACTTTTTCTTTACCCTAAGAATCAGGATCTGTTTCTAAAGCCTTGCCAGGTGTGTACTGAGAGCAGAGGTGTTACAAAGAAAACATAACCCTTTGCTGGACTCAGTGCACACAGCAGTACTTGGCTTCTCTACCAGCCAGGGTTTCCCCTGACTGCTTTCCTTTTCCTGTCAGGGAAAACATTTCAGTTCTGCATACCGGGTTTTTGCAGCTGCAGTTAGCATATTTCCTGGAATATATACATTTGAAATTTAAGGTCTGTCTGCAGCATGCACTAAAGCCTTTAAGAAATGCATGTCTGTGGATTTTCACTGCATTGAAGAATGAAGTCTGTAGCAGTGTTATATATGGGTATGAAATGTTCTGAAAACCTTTCAGGCACTATTTCCTTTCCAGCTCCCACTTCTAATCTCAAACAACTAATATTACCTATTCAGTAATGTTTGTGATAAAATTCTAACACACATGAGAACATGTGTAACTTGTAAATAAGGCATGATTTATATTGTTGTTATTTAGTTTATCAGACTTAATATCTTAAATAGTGATAGTGGAAAGTTCTGTAACGTGTGATATCACTGTTAAAGATAACTTCTATAAACAGGTGGTAAATTGGAACTCAGCACTGTGTTTGAGTTTATTTTTATACTCTTCAGTTATGTCTTATTTGCCCTCGATTCTGTTTAACTCAGTGAGAGTATTGTGCTCATGGGCTGCAGACTTGTGTTAAAAGTCTCTTAAGTATAGATGTATTAATGTGTTTGCAATATTGGTGAATGTTTTTATTTTTGGAAGTTAATTTTACCTATGGAAATGACTTTATAGAGAGACCAATATTATTACATGTAATGTGACCTCTCTACTACTGCACATCATTGCACCACTTGTCCAGGGGTACCTGGTCTGCCCAAACAAAGTTGTTTTTCATTCTCCAGGGAAGCAGCAGGTCTGTCAGTCCACTGGGTATAGGAAGATGTAGAATTTCAAAATTGCAAGTAACTACTGAAATCTGTAACAATTAGTGGTAGTGGGAATGAGATTAGAATATGTTTCAAATATTTTTTGGAGCCTTGAAAATACTAAGAAGTCTAAGTATTATGAGTTAATCTGTGCTTAATGGAACTTCATGCAAGTATCCAACATAAAGAAACCATCTATACTGTCTATCAGTGATGTGCTATTGAATGTCTGGGGAAAAGTTTAATATGCTTTTTATTTATATATAGAGATGTCTTAAAAATGTGTAAGTCAGATCAATCATCGTAGAATTTTATAAGCACTGGAAAAATACACTGGTATTTTATTTAAATATTTTTTTCCTCCTCTTTTAGCTACCTACCATGGTTTGAGGTATACTACAAGCTCCTGAATACCCTGGCAGATTATTTGGCTAAGGAACAGGTAATGTTACATATTCTAATTCTTTGTGTAAAATATTTTCCTTGAAATATTAGTCACCATTTCAAATACTCTAAAGGGATTCTATACTGTTTAAAAGTTCAAGGTTTTAGTAGGATTTAGTAGCAAGTTTTATTCCTCTTACTGAAATTGGAAGAATCTGAACATACAGCTTCTACAGTCACTTGAATCCCACACTATTCTAAAAAAGCTGCTGAGAATATACCTTTATAACATGTCAGTCTCAGCATAGGCAGGTCCTGTGTGAAGTGTGAGCAGTGTCACCTCTCTGGAGAGCAGTGTGACGTATTGACTGTAAACTGTAGCTCTCTGGAACTGTCTGATTATCAGCTGCAAACACTTTTGTTCAGAACTGTATAAAATATGATGTACTGTTTCACCCTTCATATTAACTAAAAACTACCTCTCATAATTCTGACACCTCAAGTAGCAAGACAAAATTACTTGCAGCATTTGGTGAAGAATCATGATAGTTTAGTTTGCATATTCATGAGCAATTAGATGTATTCCAACGTTACACAGCAAAGAAGGTACTGGCATCTGTCTTTACTGAGAACATTAGAGCTGTACCTTTCTGCTTTATATTAGTGCATTAGATTTCAATTGAAAAAAAAAAGCATCAATATTTAGCCATATTCTGTAGACTGGAAAAACTGACATTTAAAAAATATATGAAGTATAGAATAAGCAGTAATTATGCATTATAGTAAATGGACTGCAGAGAATGATGATATTCTATGTAAAAAGATAAATAGGAGAGTTTGGTGTTAGCTGTGTGATTCAATCAAGTGGAATATGTATAAGTCTTGCAAATGCTATAATTAGAACTTGGTTTTGGTCCCTAGTTCACTGTTGTAGGAAAAACTGTTATTCAGGCTGTATTTGAGAAAAGGGATAGGGATTTTCTTGATCACCAGTGCTGACACTGTAGTTACTTCAAGCAATTTAGGTAGCAGGGTTTGTTGTTTTATGTGCTGAGGCAACTGCTTTGGGTGTAGCAGTGCATGGAAGCAGTTGGTTGCATTGCCTGCAGCCATACCTGTTACCTGTTGCTGGGGAGGCTGTGGGAGGACACTGCTGCCTCCTGGCCCAGGCACTGTTCTGTGACCACGAGCTGCACCCAGAGCCTTGTTCACTGGTGTGAGGCCCAGCAGCATCCTCTTCTTACAGGGAGAGGCAGAAGCTTCCTGTGAACTCAAAACAGTGTGTTCAAAAGCTGGCCCTGGTTTGTCACTGATACTTTTGGTTTTACTTTGGCAACATGAAGAATTTAATCTCCATGAACAAAACCCCCAAACTGAATGAAAATCCCAAACCCACAAAAGCTCCAATCACTTCTCTTTCCCAAGCAAATATTCCTTCTAGAGACCAAAGGGATGGATCCCAGTTAAACCAGGTAGCTGCAAGTACATTTTAATAGACCTTATTAAGTGTTTTATGTGTTTTGATGAGACACGTTTAATACAATTTTAAATAAACGTATATCATGGCTAACAGTTTTAGAAAGATAATGTCCAGGATGTACAGACCAGTGAGACATGGAATCTCAGTTTTTAGTTGCAAATAATGTGAGTCCTTTAAGGAGTGAGTGGGGAAGCATGTAAGACACTGGCTTAACTTGCAGATACAATCATTTTATGAGATACAAAACTGCCTTGAACTTTTCAACTTAGTATTTAAATACTTCATTATGAATTACAATTGTTTTGGTTATTAAATATTTATATCTCTTTGTCAATGTGTAGTTTGATGTATACTAAATGGAAATTATTTTTTATATGATAATTAATTACCTTTAAAATGCATTCCCTATAGGAAAATGACTCAAATGATTTGTTGAAATCATTGTATAGCCATCCTGTGCCAAAGGCGAATGCTTTAGTCAGTTTAAGTGTGGTAAGTATTTTTTCTGTTTTATTCCTACTGACTATGAAATAGTAAGTAAAGTTGAAAGAAAAAGAAACCTCAACCCTTTGAAAGAGTAAGTTTGTGTTGCTTCCCATCATTAACTGGCTTGGACAACCTTTTTTTTTTTCACTCTGTGCAGGGTAGAGTCTGTCTCTGTCTCATGTTGTTTTCTGAAAGTCGTAGTCATAAAGAAGCAGAAATTTGAATTTTGCTCTATGGATGAGAAAGTAAACTGCAGTGAGATCTGACAGTGCTAGAACTACTTTTTTGTGCTTCCAGCTGTTTCATGTAGACAATTTTGGTTTCTCCTGCTGTGCATCAGGAGACACTAACTCAGTTTTATTGCCTCTTATGTCTGAGTAGGTACAGTTTCAAGATTGGTCAAAAGTCTGTGGAAGCTGGCTGTTTTCCCATTTTTCTTCCCCTTTTTCCTAGTTTTGCTTAATCATACAAAAATGCTGTAGGAAGAACAGTAGAAGTACACTCTGTTATGTGAAACTTTCAACACATCTCAGTGAAATAACATCCAGGCCTCCTTTGGTTTTGTGCTCCAACTTTTTGTGATGTGGGATGGGATGGTGACAGTGGGGCAAGATGGTGTTGCTGCAGAAACATCAAGAAGTGGATATGTTGTTGTTATGGTTCCTGAAGCTTTAAGCAGAATTGGATTGTGGGTGCATGCTTAAACACCCTTGTGGAGCTTGGATGAAATACAAAGCCAGCACAGAGCCTCTGCTGTCCCCAGGCCATTGAGCATGTTCAGGGCACCTGTGCAGTTTCTGCACATGCCACAAACACTGCAAATAGCTGCGTCCTGGTTCAATCACCACATGTTGCAGGACACAGAAAGAAGTGACTTTGTAAAGGCTTTGCTTCCACACATACTGAAATATTGTTAGATTATTTATCTTGACCTTATTTGTGTGGCTTCTTGTGACTTTTAGGCTGTGTATTTTAGAAATAACCCCTGTACTTCATTTAAAGTAAGCACAGATTCTAAAAAAGCATCTAGCCCTATTATGAAGGCAGGAAAAATGGAGTCTACCACTTCTGTTCCAGCAGTTACTGATCCTTGCTGCTTAACATAATTCTGCCTTTATTTTATTTTAATTTTTCATGTTTCAGATTCCTTGTTTTTTCACTAGGCTATAGAAACCTAATATTTTCTCACCTTGTATAGTGCTAATTGATTGCATTTGAAATTCCTTCCAGTCTTGCATGTTGTTTTTCACCAGAACAATGAACAGGATTTGAGGCTGCAGTTGGAATTTTTTCTGTTGATACATTTTTTCTTTCTGTTGTTAGTGTAATGTTTCAGTTCCTAGCACCTTTGCCAAAAATACTTCTTTATCTCAAATAATATTTTGCTATCATTAATCGTAGTATTACAACCAATTATAATTTGGCAACTCTAAAATGCTTTATAAAAATGTTTTTCAAAACTCTTGTGGTTCAGAGGGACATAAAGAAGTTTTAAATATATTTTCCTGTGTATTTCTCACAAAGTTCATCTTGTCCATAACTTGCCCACCTCCAAATGAATGTTGTGAGGAATGTGGACATGGCTGTCCTGGTGAATTCAGCTGGCTACACTGGAATGACAGATTGCTTGCTGTAAAGTCAATACTTGTTGGTTTTATTTCAATGTTGTCTGACTTTGGAATTGTTTTTTCTCAATTATGCCTCGTTCCCAGTTATATCAAAAAAGTTTTGTAATCTTTCTTGCTGAACAATGTCTATTGAAATGCAAACCTCTTGCCAAATGCTTGGCTGCAGGGAGAGTTGAGCAAATATTGTGGGTTCAGATAGAGCAGAGCAGGGAGGAATGGGTCAGCTGGAATCCTGATCCTTGTTGGATCTAAAGGCTTCTCTGTTTTTGTAATGCTGCAGGGAGCAGGGAAATATTTATAGCCAGTTTCAGTTCTGATCTTTTGTATTGATGTTTCTTTCTTGGTCCTCAGATATTGTAAAAAAGCTACACTGGAACCATCAGTAGTAATAGACTTTAAATTACAGTCTAAAAAATAATTGTAGAAATGACATCGTGAGGTGGCTTTTCCTTGTGCCGGGATCAGTCTGATTCACATTTCATTCACTCAGGTGTGCTGCAGGGTGAAGGCTCATGGATGCACCATGTTTGGGTGGCAGACCACAGTGGTCCTTAGGGTTGTGTGTGCATAACCATGCATAAATTACACCAAATATTTGCATATGTGGTGTTTGCTAGCAGTCTTTGGTCAGGAGATACAAAAATGCATTTGTCCAGTTAGGGACCAAGTTCTACTCTTACCTGTAATACTCTGCAGCTGAAATTTATGAGGTGGTCATTTGTTCTATGAAACCTGAGCTTAAAAATAATTTAGGTCACTTTTTTTTTGTTGTTTTAATTTTTTTTTTAAATGTTATCGTTATTGGGAAGGGTAGCTAAGCCTGAATTCAGATGGGGGAGGAATAAAACTTAGTTTCAGCCAGTATTTTAAACGTGGAATGTTACAATCAGTAGAGCCAACTTTGGCCTTTCTTGTTGGAAAACTCAAAAGTCAACTGTTCAATCTTTCTCTCATCTTGCATAAGAACCAAGAGATGATTTTTGCAAGTGAGCAAGTTTTGAAAAAACAGCCTTGTCTTGTATCGGTGAGTTTAAAAGGCACTGACTATCTAAAATCTATCATAATTAAAGAAATAATCACTTGATATAGGACATCTCTGTTGATTTGAGGCTTATTTATACCTGTCCTTTGGGGAATTCTGCTGCTCTCTTTGGCCTAAACGAATTGTCTAATATTAATGTACCTTTTCTGTTTAAATCCACCTTCAAAGCTCTGTGTGTGTGTGTCATAATCCTTTTGTAAAAACTGCTACGAAAATCAAACCCTTGAACTGATGAGCAAAACCTGCATTTTCCAGTGTCCTTTTTAGAGAAAACTTTATACAGGACAGCAACTATTAATTTAGCATCTCTTCCAAGGTCGTTCATCTTCCTAAGGGAGTTCACAAAGATGTGCAAGGACTCCATACCCACAGTATTTTTGCTACTTTATGACTTCTAATGACTGCAGTAATGGCTTTTGCTTCTCATAGTTCTGGCTTCCTTTTCTGTTTAATGAGTGAAATATTATTACTTTGTTAATTAGAAATAATTACTTCTCTAAGTTAATAACTTCATTACTCAGAAATCTTTTGATAAATATTCTGTGACCTTGTTACATATAGGGAATAATTTTCTGTTCTCGGTATACTTCTGAAGAATGCAGGCACTCTATCTGAATCTAATCTGAATATTTTCCTCTTCTTGAGCAGAGAAAAAAATATTTTTTTCCTGTGTTGATGTGAAACAATACCTGTGATATTTATTGTGCAAGTGGTATGATGTTTATGGGATGCCTTTTTAAAGCAAATTTTTTCCTTAAATTCTAACTATTGCCAAATGACCTAATTTGTGGGGAAATTTTTCTATTAAATGTATCAAGCTGGTTTAATAAGTCTCCTACGCAGACTTAATGGTATTAATTTTTTTTCTTGAATGCAAGACACATTTAAGTCTTGTAGAATTTGTTTTGGTATATCTTTTTCAAGTTTGACTTTAGAACAAGCTATGTCTTTGTGTTGCTATTTATAATTGTAAAAATATACCATAAAAACAAAACATCTGAAAAAACATCAAAATGCTGTAAAAAACAAATAAAAACAACAACAAAAAAATCAGTAATTCTTATTTACCTAACATGCACTCATTATTTTCCTCCTTCAAAATTTAGGCTAACATACAAAAATGTCTTAAAATTACCAAGCTAAATCCATATCTCATAACTAGTAGGAGCGTTGGATTAATGAGAGTCAATTTACGTTACATCTGGTTTTAGTTTAATCCATTTTTTATTTACATCCTAGATGGCCTCAAACTAAGATGCATAAAATTGTTAATGTATTTCATAAATGATTGCAGGATCTCAGGCTTCAGATCTTGCATTTCTGTTACCACATTTCTGATTCAAAGATGTTTGGAAAGAGAATTTATATCAAGTAATAATATTTCTATTCTAAATATTTTTCTCATGTGACTGGTTTTTCTTTTCCATTCTAAATTTACATTTTGTCCTTTAGCATTTTTTTGTTGCAATTTTTAATTCAATACTTAATTTAATCAATGCTGCTCAGGCTCATGACAACATTTAAAGCTGGCTTAATTTCAGTGTTATTTCAAAACTGCAGCCCAGCATTTTGTTCACTTGGTTTTGTGCTGTGCAGAATCAGAGCTTGTCATTTCGTGTCGTGATCTGCTTAATTCTTTGTCTAGCAGCAGTAAGAATATTATTAGAAAAATGGCTATTTGCTTAAACACAGATGGGGTTGGAAATCCTAAATGCTGGGTTCTTATGGAAAGAATTTTATTTTCCTGTGTGCATAAATTATCAATTATTTTTTTCCCATCGATTAGCACTCGTATTTCATTACTCCTGATATAACTGGATTGCCAACTATCCCTGAAAGTGTAAGTATTCCATTTCTTATTTAACCTCATTCTGGGCTAGGCTGAACTTTTGCTTTTATCAAGAGGAGATTTTTTTTTTCTAAGACTATTTTTAGAAATGATTGATGTCTGTTATTGCAACCTTTAGCTGGTAGTTACTGTTGCATTCATTAAGCCATTTTAAAGCATTAACAGGGCATTTCTGACCACTGTTATATCCACCCTTTGCTCATAGTTACTTGGCTTCTTTGCATTTACTAGGATTACTTATATATTCTACTTCTGCACCTCGGGTTTTATTTAAATTCTTGCCCATTAAACACTGCATTGCTGAGCTGCAAATTCAGCCATCAAGATACACAGTCATTTTTTGTGCAAGAAGACATTGTTTCAGGCTTTTTGAAAACATGCTGTACTTGCCTACACTTGGATGCTATCCTGGCACCAGGAACAGGGGATTTGGGGCTTTTTTTTTGGTTACGGTTTTTAAATTTTTCTTTATGAAGACTTGCATTTTGTAGATGCTAAATTGTGGACTGTGCTGTGAGTAAATTGCAAATGGGAAATCTCGGATCACATTCTCTGTGACGTGTTTAGCTAGATAGCATCTCCTAAAAGAGCTTTGAAGGGTCCTTTTTCCCCCTCCAGCCTCTAAATCTGGAATTGTGTATGGCTGTATAGGTGTGTGTTTTTACACTTTCAAACAGTGCCTTCCTTCTGGAAGTTAAGCTGTGGGGGCTCCCAAGTGCCCCAGAGCTTGTTCCTGGTGGGTGCTGATGTTGGGGCAGCAGGGATGCAGGGTGGGATGGGCCAGGGAAGGACACACAGCTGGAAGCACTGGTGGAGAGGAGCCAGGAGGGTGCTGGTAGCAGAGAGGAGCCTGAGGGTACATCTGTGTGGTGGGAAGGACTCTGAGCAGGTGGCATGGACCATGTTGCAACTCCAGAGACCAGGGGAAGTTGCTGGATGGAAGGATACAAGAGAGGAAGGGCACTTGTTGCTAGGGCTTATTGGGCAGGACAGGGCTTAGTTTTTAAACGTGTATTTAAAAATATAAACAGATGTAAACATCTGTTTGATCTTACATTTTGAATGCCTCTATTTTTAAGGAATCTCTTAATTTATTCATTGGTGTTCTAATAAAGTATAGTTTTGGAGGCTAGAAGGTGTGTTACGGGCTTAAATTGAAGAAAATAAAGGAAAGCATTTAGCTGAACTTGTGAGTGATGAAGGATCTGCAATGATGCCAATGTAGATTTATTTTTCTTTTTGAGAAAGGTAAAAGAATTGTAAGGTGCCTGTCTGTAATTATTTTTTACTCCATTAATAACAGTCTCATCCCTTCGGTATGAATCAAAATACTAAGATACTACTGGAGAATTAGAACGTGCAAGGAGTGAAGAGATGAAGTAATTACAGTAAATGAACAACAAAACGAATGTTTTTACCTTCTGTTGTAAAGTTCACATATTTCAGGGGCAGTAACTTTTCAACTATAACAAAGAAATAACAGTGACTGTCTCTCAAAGATAAATTGGTCTGCACAAGATTGTGAACTGTTTCTTGACACAGCTTTTTCCACACAGAACCAGCACACCATCATCAAGTACAGTGTTAGAGGGTGTCCAAGGTAAAATGGACTGAGATTCCCATGGTGCATCAGCCTCTGACAACCCTTTAAAGTTTTGAAAGACCACGATTTTTTCCCTAAAACTGATATTTGTAGCCCTAAATCTCTGGTTTTTATCTCTTCCAAAATTCTATGCAGCATGGACCAAGAATAACTCTTAATACTCCATATCTTGAAGTCGATAATGGTTTTATGAATTTGCATGAAACTGGATTGACCACTGGACCTTTGTTTGTCTTTTCAATTTTTTTTTGTTTAATGTTGCACTATATCCAAAAAGGAAGTGTCCCCACTCTGAAGCTTTTCCTACTCATCTTGCCCTGGCTGTTTTCTCGTGGCTGGGTGACCTTGCTGCTGTGTGTTGGTCACACCCAGCATAGAATGTTAGTGTACAATTGCACTGTTGTGTCTGTCCTTCTGCTGGGGCCTATCCTTGATAGACCTCCTGCATGGACATTCAGTAACAGTGTTGTCCCTGAGAAGAGATGAATAGCAGTTCTGGTTGCAGATATGATAATTAATGTGTGAAATTAAATATTTTGCATATTGAAGGCTGTATTAGTATATTTTCATACATGTTCTCCAGTGTTTACAGAAATTTGCTGTTTTCCCAGGCAATTTTGCTGGTAGCTATTTTGGCTTATTCAGAACTTGTGTGTCTCTGGCTCTGTGCCCTGCAGCAATATCTGTTACATTCAGCTGGAACACAGAGATTCTCCCACCCTTTTTCTCTTTTTCCTCCACTTTTCTGATGTCTGAACTATTAATGGGAGGTGGTGGTGACTTTGCCTCTGGTTAAACCCCACAGTGGGATTCTTAGCAGGGGTGAAAAGGGTGGCTGCAGGAAGAACCCAGTACCTTCCACCAGTTCTGCAGCATGTTTGATGTCCTGGCACACAGAGCTCAAACAAAAGCTTGGTGTTGTTCAACAAGCTGTTTTACTGTACTAGAGATGGAATAAAATGTGTTGACTTTGGGAGACCCTGGCAAAGTAGCAGTTTTATTGCTGTAGCTGGGACAGAACAGTTATCACCGTGGTGGAAGATCTGTTCCTGGGTTGGAAGTAATGGTCACCTTAAGAGCATATGGTAATACTGATATAATACCCCATCTCATATTTTTCTGAATTTGAAAATACAAAAAGGCAAATCTAAGTTACAAGCATAATGAAATAACCAAAATATTAATAACTTAGTCCACAGTTAACTTTTCGTTTGCTTTAAAACCTAATTAATTTTTTTTAAAGCACACAAATTTTGGTGCAAAATAGTTTGGGGTTGTTTTTTTCCCACCTGCTAATTAGACAAAAATGTTCACAAATAATATATATCAAAAGTTGCAGTTAGCTACTACTGTTGCTATTGTTAACTTTTTTTATTTAAACAGAGAAACCTCACTGAATATTTTGTTGCTGTGGATGTGAACAACATGCTGCAACTTTATGCCAGTATGTTGCATGAGAGACGAATCATTATTACCTCCAGCAAGCTAAGCACTGTAAGTACTTCACACATCTCCTTTTAAGTAGGATATATTGAACATTTCACAAAATGACCTGCAGACCTTTGTGGTTTTAGATATGTTCCATGTGTACTTATAAGACAATATCTACATACTCTTCTAATATATGGTTTTAGTCTGGCTCTTGAAGTACAAAAGTCTGATTTATGTAAGACCTACTCAGATACATTAAGTCAGGTTAATTATTTTTCTTATCAGGAGATGAGAGTTCTTTAACTCTCCTGAGTTCATTTCTGTGCCTTCTAACCTAAAAAGAATTCTTAAGAGCTATTATAAGATCTTTATTATTCACTTGTGGCTTATTCCATTGGAGCTACTTGAAAGAAATCAAGGGTCCCTAATAATAGCTGCTATCCTAACCTGGTAATAGGTAGATTCATCTTTGTTAGAGTGGTTTGGGAGTGCACACTGTAATATCTCTGATTTGGAGTAGCTCTTCAGACTGTCAATAATGTACAACCTAAAATAGCAGGTTTTTAATTAAAGGTTTTGAGCTACTGCCCACAATAAAATGTTTCTTTTGCCTCCTTATGCCTGCTTAGGTTGCTTAATAAAAGAATATTGCATTTCGTTTGGAAAGTATACCTAAATATTCAGATGCCATTTTATTTTACTCTTCACAGAATCTTACAGATTTTTAAAATCCCTTATATTTTGAAAATACTCCCAAGTCAATTTTGCATCAGTACAAGACTGTCACTTTATAACCAAGTTTTAATCAGAGTGTAGTTCTTACACAGAATCTTTAACCTATTAAGCACTGTTACCTAAATTGTTTTGAAGAATGCTGTGTAAAACATTTAGTTTAATATGCTCTCTATGGTGGAAAATAATTCTGTATTTCTGAGCACTACTAATTGCACTACCAAATAAATGAACATATGGGTAAAAGGTTGGATATAGTACTAAAAATTACTATTTTCAAAGGCTTGCAGGTGCTGTAAGGAGTGAGAATTCTTTGATTAAAGTGGATAAAAGTCCTTTCCATTTTTTTGAGTCAAAAGTAAATTGAACATAGAGAAGGTTCAGAATTGCTGTAAACAATTCTAGGTGCAGTAGCAATTATTTAATTGCCTTATTATTTTTTAAAACAGCGTGGTGTTGGGTCCCTGGGTGTGTGACCAGCCCTGCAGTCAGGGCAGTGCACAAAGGCAGCACCTTCCCAGTGCTCTGCAGGTGTGCAGCTAAGTCAGTCCTGGGAACTGGAGTGAAGCACACGTGGGGTCATCTAAGCAGAGGCCACATGAACAACTAAAAACCAACAAAACAAATACTAAATTAATTTAGGCAATCTTCACATGACTAGTCTATGATAGATTTTTTTTTTTTTTTTTAACCACCAAAGATGTTACTTTTTCTTAGGAAATTTCCGTATTTTAATTACAGTTTTTTTTTCTCCTCTCCATGCTCCCTTCCCCTTCCTGAAATGGATAGGGAAAGAATTGTGCATTACAACATAGTAATAAGACCTGAATGGGCAAATAGATTTTTGAAGGGAAAGCCCTTTCAAAGAACCTGTCTTAGCAGAAACTCACATGATGTAGCAAAATTGTGGAATCAGAATATTTTTTCACTTTGCCAGTCTGAAACACAGCTTGCTATATTTAAAGGGGAAAAAAATAAAGGGAAGGAAAAAAGAGAAATACACCATTAAAAAAACTCAGCTCCAATGATGCCCCAGTCAGCTCTGTTTTACTGCTCCAGTAGAGAGGAGATAGGAATGGTGATGGCAGCTCTGAGCCCGTGGAAGATTCATTCTGCAGGTGAGCACGTGTCTGTCTGCTTGACACGATTTGGAATTGTACTCTCAGCCTACATTTTGATCTGCTTAGGACTTGCTTTTGTTAGGCTGAACATCTCAGCTGGTCTCTATTGCTATGATGTGACAAGAGAAGAGGAAGTACCAGAATTAGACTGTGCTGATCTAGACCACCTTGTTGAAATGATCAGACTTCTCTTAGAAATCATTACATGACAACAGATAGAATATTCTGGTTGTGAGAAACTTCCACTTTGTTTACACTTTGGCTGTTTATTCCTAACCTTTTAATGAATTAATGGCCATCTTGATGGTGTCTTGAAAATAATTGTCACTTTCCAGACATTTGTAGTGGTGTTTGGTCCTGGAGAGTGTCCCCAAGCTCTGAATATAAATAATAGCTTCCAGGTCAAATCCAAAATGAGAGAGCCCATCGGCTTCACTTTTTTTCCAGTTGCTTATTCAATCTACTAGCATTACTTAAGTCATAGCTAAGACTGTCACATCATGATGGATCCACTTTTGATAGGTTAATATTTGGATTGGTTAATTTTCACTTGCCCTAGTGAGTTCTGATGAAACAGAAAAGTATACCTGGCCTATTAAGAGCTTCAGTTGACAGAAATGCTGCTTGCTCATCTCTTTCATGAACAGAACAGGGGTAATGCATGGCTTGCTTCTTTACAGAGCAATATAGTTTAAAAAGGTAATGAAACACTTTCCAGTATTGCCTATAAGAATTTAATTGAATTGCCAAGAATGATTAAACATATTTTTGGCAAAAGATATTTCTTTGTTAATGTGGGGATTGCTTGATGTAATACAGTAAGCAAATGGAGTGTGTTTGGACATCAACCTTTGCAAGCTCTGGGCTGTTTTATTATTGCATACAAAACACAGCAGTTGCAAAGTTCCTGTTTTAATATTCCTAAATTACAGCTTGATACCAAAAAATATTATTTGCTCAAAGATAGTGCAGTCAAGCACAACTTTCTGTTAAGGGAGTTGTGTCTTATCTTTGGGGTTAACTGAATATCAAGTGTTTGTGTCAGTTCATGAAGACTGGGTTGTGATGTCACCTTCAAGTTATCAGCTCTGTTTTGGTTCACTATCTCAGGGCAGTGACTGATAACAAAAGGCATAATTCAAGGCCTTGCTCACTTTCTCCTTGCCCTTCTTGTGGGGGCCAGGAATGGAAAACTGCACTTACTTATGTTCAGGAATTCTTTGTCCACCACTTCTGCCCTATTAATTTTATACTGTCATTATATTCAAGCAAAGTATCAGTCCTAGTATGGAAAAAAGGGGGCAAAAAATGATGCTCTATTTAAAAGGGTGTACTGTAGAGGAAAAAAAAGAAAAGAAAAGAAGGTTGCTTATTTTAAGTTGCTGAGTAGTGTTTTTTAATTAAAAAAAAAACCAAAACAAACCAAAAAACACCAGGAAAAACAAAGAACCGTCTTGAGGATGTTTCAGCTTAGATTTTGTTTCAGCCAAGCAGGCTTTGTTTTATGTGCATCTTCAAAATTTTGCAGTTGTTGGGCTTTCTTTACATCTTCCTGTAAATTGATTTTCGGTGGGTTTATCTCCTTTAAAAATTCCTTTGGTGTAGATATTTGTCTGCTAGTCCTTCCAATAACTACCAAGATACAAGTGGAAACTTCCCACCACTCCATTCTGTTGTAGCTTCTGGGTCATTATTTGCCCTAACTGTTGATACTTTACTTTTATTAGCTTGACTTGCCAACCACTTTAATAATGTGATTACCACCAACCTCACAGCTTGCTTCAGGCCTAGCAATAGAGTGAGATGGATTCAGCTAGCCTGAGGATTATGCTCTGTAAGATCTGTTTGTAGCAAAAATTACCATTTCTGGCTTTTGAACAGTAAACTATGAAAGAGAAACAAATTATGAGGCTTTGGATTAAGTGAAAGGATGAATCAAACAAAGGGATCGATCTTTTCACAGAGGTGACTGTTAGTTATTTCACTTTAGCAGCAAAAGAAAGACCTTTCCTAAATGTCAGGCTGTATGTTCTTTCACAACACTGGTTCCTCACACGCCACTGCATCTGCATGTATTCTTATTATTTGCATGGAGCTGTATGAGTTTCAGCACAAATAATTTTTTAATTCAGTCTTTCTATAAATTATTAAAGTGCTGGGGTTGGCTTTTCCAGGAAGGCTGAGCTACAGCATTGATTTTATGCATGCTGGAGGCAGGCCCTAGATGTTTTGGCCCCAAGTGCACCTGCTGTGGTAGTCTACCAGAACATCATACCACACTCTCATGTATTCAAAGCAAAGGAATAAATCATGATTTTACAACAGTGCATCAGTTGACTTATTGCTGTTTTGTGACCGGAGGTAGGAAGGATTGCTGTTTAAAGCCATGTCATCGGTTCTCAAGTCACTCGAGCATGAAAGCTTGTCATATGCCTCTGTAATTGTACCTCTGCAGTGTCTGCCTAACTAGTCAGCTGGGGCTGTGTGCTCGTCTGCAGCCCCGGCTGGCCAGTGTCTGACAGCAGCTTTCCCATCAGCCTGTCAGTAATATGCTAACTAGGCTGGATCTTCTGTGGCCGGCGCTGGCAGGTGGAAGGGCTGCTACACTTTACAGCAAATGTCTGAGCGTTAGCTCCGCTTTGACCAGGATTTGTTTCGGGTAATACAAGCCTGGCGTGGCTCAGAGCACAGCGCTCACAACTTCTGCTTGGCCCTGCCTCTGCGTTTCTTTGGTAGCCCTACAAAAACAGACGTAAATATCAAGAAAAGATACAGATGTGTTTGTTTTGGTGGTGGAGGAGTGCTGAATAGAAATTTACACACGTGCATTTGTGGAATCACTTTTACTGTTGCTTCCATGCAAAGAGAGCTTTCTGCAGTTGCCTCCAGTTGCCCTCAGTGAATTAGACTGAGTTGGCTTTATTCTCTTAGTCTCATTAGTCTTGTTCAGCTCTTGTCACACTATCCAGAGTTGTTCAGGAAGAAGTACTACAGATTTAAAATTTAATTCATATCTCAAATTCATGTGACCTGGAAGTGTTCAAGGGCTAAATTGAGTTCTTAAAAGTCAAGAAATGGATGGGAATTTATCATTAACTTGCAAGGCAGAATGGATATTCTGCTGATACTCGCTGTGCTCCCAGAAGCATAATTAGAATTAATTTTGGAATATAACCTTGGTTGGGCCATTTGGTCTGGAAGTAAATGAAAGATGGCATTTAATTTTTTTTTTAGTAGTTCATGTGTAGGCAGTCTAAGATAAACAGGGCAGAGGTGTAGACTGTTGTAGGTGCAGTTAGGTTCCCACTGGGACACCTGTAGGGAGCACATTTCCAGCAATGAGGCTATGGGATGCCAATCTGGAATAAAGTGGGGTTAGAATATACAGCCAGATCTGGAAAGCTGTCTTAGTCTTGAAGTTTAGAATAGTTTTCCCATTGCCACAGCGTAATATTAGGAGAAATAATTGCTGAAAGAATTTGTGAAAAGAAAATGAAATCTGTGGTTAAAAAAAAAAATCTTCTAATGAGAGTGGGAGGGGAAAAGCCAGTAAATAGTTGGAAATTGCTATTACCTGCCATCTATGTAAAACAGATGAAGAACTTCATTGCGGAGTTTCATTAAAAGAAAAAATTAAATCCCAAACCTCAAAAATCCACACTGGAAAAAGAAAAGGCATGTAGACAGATCTACAAATTAGTTCCAGAATTTAATTTTTCCATTACTAACTCTTTCAGGAAAAAGAAAGCTCCAAGACTGAGTCAATCTAGGACAAAGTTGTTTCTTTTTCATATGACTTTTGGCAAATCAGTAGAAACTGAGGGAACTAAATGCTGTGTAGAGCCAGTGTGGGCATTGCTGTGAGACTCTGAGAGAAGCCTTTAGGAGCTGAGTCCTTTGTGGCTGGGCTGAAGGGGAGCTGAGGGGAAAGAGTCCCTATGCTGTGGTGCAGAACTGTCTCACCCCCTACATAGAGTAGCACTGAAGTAATTTATTGGTCGTGTGAAGCAAAAGAAGTGAGGAGGAGTTGCTGAAGGGTGAGTAAGTGTAATACCAACCTTGTTCTGGTGTGCTGGTATGGCAAGATTGACCCTTTTTATACTTGCTGCTGCTTTATCACCCTTTTTTCCACTCAATTCACCAATGATAAGGTGAGCTATAGCAGCATTGGTGGTTATCTCTACTCTTGCTGCAGTAAGTTGTTTTAAGTAAGCCATTCACAAGGAGGTTTGTCCCTGCTGCTTCTTAATTAGCTTATGGCAGAACATGCCATGGTATTCCTTTGGAGGAGGAACTGTTAATAAAAGTGACTTTCCTGGAAACTTTCAGAGGTGAGAAACATTTGCAGAATCCCCTCCTTCTATGGGAGGGGCAGCTCTTCCTCCATGGAGATGGGCAATAAAATAAAGGAAGAAGGAAAGGAGGGATCAAGAAAATGGTCAGGAAAAGGGACACAACGGTATATATTAGTGGTGTTCTGTGTTTTTGTGAGTGAGGAAGAGATAAAGAAGTTAGGGAATAAATGAATGTCAAAATGGTAATAAACAAATCAAGAGCATACAGAAATGAAGAAATGTGAGGAAACTGCAATTTTTGAACAGATGATATAAAGAAGCATAGTTAGTTTATTATTGGATAAATGAGTATCATAAGAGACATCTTATTAACCCAACCTATAACATGTTAAGGATAAAATCTGATGATTAACTTCCAAGAGTTTAATTTTCAACCTATGAAAAATACAAAAAAACCTTTGTGGTATGAAAATACTGAGTAACTGAATGAAATAACATGGTTTTTTTGTCTGCACCCACACCTACTTTGTATATAGATATCTTTGATTATCTGTGTAAGTGCCTGTGTGTCCCTGGTGTAGGCACAGTATGTCAGTGGTATTCCTTGTTGAGCACTCACCTGTCTACTACCACTTCAATTCTATTTTCTGCTCAGCTTCCATTATTGGGAAACATGTCACTCCTGGAGCCATAGGCAAGGAACAAGCCATGTCTTCAGTCTTCTCTTTTCTCTTCCAAACTAATGCACAAGAATGATGCCATAATGCTGCTTTGTGCATCAAGAACTGCAAGAAAAGAATGAAATTGATTGTATATGAAGTGCTGTCAGAATCATGAATAACACTCGTCTCTTCCCTTTCCTTCCCCCAGAAAGAATGATAAAAGGAAGTGAATAACCCTAAAAAAATCCAACAGCAATTCCAGGAGAAAATAAGTTTGTTGTTTTGTTTTTTTTTAATATGTGTTTTCTTTTGCATCTTTAATTTTTAGAAGGGAAAAAGATAAAATTTTCATCTGGAAACTGGAAATATATTTCCCTTTCTCTCTCCCTTCTGTGAGAGAGGAGAGCTGGGTTTTTATCTTGCCAACAGGAGGAAAATGCATTATGGCTCATTTAAGGTCCTCCCTCTTTTTCTTCTTAAGGATTATGGGGATGGCAGATGGAAAATGATTAGCCAGGAGCTAAATTAAAGAATTACATAGAATGGCTTTGCATATCATGGCTTGGACAATATATTCTGTTTTCTTTTGCTGCTAATTTTTTTTTTTCCTTACCGATTTCTCACCAGTGCTGCCAGAATGAGCTAAATTCATAATTTAGTCTGGCTGTTTAATCTTTAGAGCTTTAGAGCTTGTAAACTGGCAAAAGCGAGAACTCCCTTCCCACTTTTACTCCCCAGCAGTCTTCCCCCTGCCCTGCCCCCCATTCAAGAAGTGGATGGAAAGGTAGGTCTCCACAAATGTTAAGTATCTCTGAGATCAGGTCCCAAATCCATAATTCTCAATCAAACAGGATTTAGAGGTGTTTGCCCCTCTAAAATAAAGTTGATTATCTTATGAGTTATAATAATGTAGAGGAGAGGCTTCCTTTCAGCCGTGCAACTGTTCCCCTTTCAGGAAGCAGAGAGAGTTTCTCAGTAATTCTTGTGAACTGGGAGTATTGGGGAAGGATCCACAAGGATTGGTCCAGGCTGATGGTGACTGCTGTAATTGTGGTAAAACAGTGACCCATCCCCTACAGTTTATTGCTGTAGGTATTAATGAGTAGCTGAGATAAGTAAACGAAACAGAATCTTGGGCATCTTTCAACATATGGGTGGTCAAGGCAGTGGGAGGGAAGCAGTGCTTTGGCCCATTGGGACTGTGAGGGAGGAGGGAGAGAGCACACCAGTACCCATTTCTGGACATGGTGTTGACAGAGATTGACAGTGTTTGATGATTTTTCAGGAAATGCTTTTATCACAGTAGTTCTTTAGTTGCTTACAGTAGATTTTGAAAGGTTGTATAGTATCACAGGTTAATTTTACTTTAGCATTTGTTTAACTTCTGTTGCTGTTTTTGGCTTTCTGACAAGATTCTGCTAATCAGTTTCTGTCTTTCTGTTTTGTGCATTGCAATGTGTGCAAATCTTGCCACCTCTGCTCTTCTTCTCTTTTTTACCTTTGATTATAGAAAAGGCTTTGAAGAAAGTAATTTATATAGGTAGAAAGAAACGACCAGGTACCTCTTGTGCAGGATACAGGTCTTTTTATGTTACTCATTGAAATTATGTGAATAATAGGTATCAAATCAGCATTATCTGTGAGTCTGCAGAAAACGTTTCAGCTGAAGTCATGTGGCTCCAGACGTGTCGCAGTATTTTACCAAGACCTAAAATGAGGAAAAGGAAAAAAGATCAGCAGAAAAAGCGACCAGTCCCTTTGAAATACAGAGCAGAAAGATTCAGTTGGTAGAAGTGAGCAATGGGGAAGCAGATACACACATCAGAACTGCTGCATCCACATGAGGGAGGGGAGGAGCTGCACTCTCTGCTCCCAGGAGCAGGTAAACCTGCTTTGATCAAGTCTTGAACTAAAACTTCTCCCGGCTGTTCATGTTCATCACTGCATGGATTTTGAACAACAAACCTTCCCAACTGTCTGCTTATTGCCATAAGGTAGAAAGTAATTCATTGTTCTCTAGAATTTGGGCATTGTTTCAGTCTTGTTGAGATTTGGTAGTAATCAATTTTATGCCACCCAGCAATGAGTTTTGCTAACAAACTCTGTAATACTCCCACTATTTGGAGAGACTGTATTTTCACCACACATGCAGTTTCAGAATTTTTTTTTGCAGGGGCGAAGATAAAATTTTTACCAGAATCAGTGGAATACTCTGGAGAAAACACCAATTACTTTCCTTGCAGGATATGAAAGCTCACATGTTGATTCTGGCTGCAGCATCTTATCAGGAGAGATGAGAAACAGACTGAAAGTTTCAATTGTACTCAGTACTGTTAGTCAACCTATTACAGTGGAATAAGACATAAAGCTTCTTATGCCCGGTGCAAATGCTAGAGATTTCAAATTAGATGTGTTTATCTTTTAACTAATTCAAATCATTTGACTCATGCTGTTCATGTAGTTTAAAACCACGTTATTTAAACTAATTTTAAAAATATAATTAGATTTGTTTTTGAAAGTAAAAGTTTTTTAACTAAAAGACATTCTTTGAGAAGGAGAAAAACAGTCTAAAAGTCAAAATTGATGGAAGCAAGAATATTAGAAGTTCTGATCAGTGTCGGCAAATGAGTTTCAGCTGACAAAAACTTTACTTTAAAACTGTCTGTCCATTTTTTAATAGATAGAAACACAGCTCTAGTAGGTCTTTGGTAGTGCAGTGAACTACAGGAAGATATATCAACATCACTTGTTGCCTCAAGCCAGGTAATAAATTAGGAGATTTGCAGAAACCAGGTTCTGCAGCACTCGTCTGCTATAATTCAAGATTTTTCACCAAACTGCAGAGTTGTGCAATGATATATCTGTGTGTGTACAAAAAACATACAGCAAATTTTATTGGACAGAGGCTTTTGCTTTTAATAAAAAACCTACCTGTAAAAGGAATCACAGTTGGCAGTTGATGTTTATATCCAGTTGTCAGTGGAAAAATGGGTAGGGTTGTACACAGTCTTAAGGACAACTTCAAGATAGTTTGGGAGAATGTCTGCTGAAGACAACTTCAAGATAATTTAGGAGAATGTATGCCTGTTTTGATTGTTATGATCTATGATGTATCTTTTTAAGATAGTTCTTGATAATTCCTTTTGGAATAGATAGCAGTCAATTGACAGACTCCAGAGAGATGCTTTTGTGCCTAAACAGTGTAAGGAACTGTTTTCTGCATAAGATATCCCCACTTGGTCAAGCAGCAGATTCTCATTTCTTTGCCTGGGAGCTTGTGCTGGGTGCTGTGTTTGAGGATCTCCTCCTGCAGCCTTTGGCAGGTGCCTGCTGGGCTCTGCTCCCCTGCACAGACACTGTTGGACACCCCCAAATCTGGTGTCACCTTTGTAGAGTTCTGATGTAAATGGTCGAGTTCTCCCTGGTACCCAGCTTTCCCAGATCTCCTGAACTGTTCCTTATTCCAGGGTTCACAGCAGTTCCCATTCTGTTCTGTGGATTGGCTGTGTCAGTTAAAGAGGAAGGTTATTTAAATAACTAATGCATTTGAGAAATGCAGTCACCACTGAAACAGTAAAAAAAGCAAAAAAGATATTTTTTTGCACCAAGTATGCAAATTTTAATTTGAAATCCATAATTATCAGTATTTGCTTAAAGGCAGAGTTTGCAGAATAATAAAATGTGACACAGTTTGCAGAGCAGCTCAATTCCATAGCTGCTTGTGTTACAGGCTGTATACAACAGGAAACTATAAAACGTATTCATGGCATACTAAAATATTTGGAAACCTTCTGCAGCAGCATAGAGGGAAATGTTTAAATAAGATCTTACATTAAGATGTTATTAAATAGAGAAGCAAGGAACAGTACATCAAAAGCTTGAAGTGTAAGTAACCAAATAAGTACTTTTCCTGCTAGAAATAATAAATTCTAGTAGATTAAAAAATTCTAAATGGTAAATAGATGCTAGTGTGAGTGCCACACTAAAATACAGGTTATAAAACAGGTTAATAAAACTTCAGCTGTTTTTAAGGAATTGCACACTTCCTCTGTTAAAGTGAGAATTCAAATATAACAGACATGCATAAGATAGGGAAATTTCTTCATGCAAATAGTATAGTCATCTTAATTCATAATTTAAGAATGCCTATTAAGAGGAGGAGGAGGCAACTGTATACATCAGGGGATATCCTGTATGACTGTATGCTCAGCTTTATTTCAGCCTCTCATTGAAATTGAAAGAGCAGAAAACAATGCTGAGCTGGACTGTGCTAATCAGTAGCATTAGTTCAACTACACAAGAGATAATATGGAAATAAACCTCATAAATCCCACTGTGTGGAAGAGGGAGAAGGAACTCATTTATTTCTTCCCCTAAATCTATTCTTAGTAACAACCCAATAATTATTAAAATACCCATTATTATAAGTCCAAAATGAGAGTAATTGCAGAGGTGTGGTGTGAAGCTAAGAAAGGAGATGTTAATGTGCAAGGAAGAGTTTAAATAGGGAATGATGATATCCTTGGCTTTCTGCTGTGTAGCTGTCAGGCTCGGGCAGCTCGCTGGTCAATAGTGACATTGTGTGTGTCAGTGAGCAGAGTCTCCTGATACCTTAACCTGCAGTTCACACATTACTGAAGCTCCAACTGTCGAACATTCAAGTCCCTTGGTACCACTGCAGCTTCCAGACTCTCCTGACTGGCTCATGTTTCATTCTTTGGCAATTTGCCCTAATGATATCCCTCAGGAGCTTTCAGACCCTCTTCTTTTCCATATTTAATCGTGTTATATTAATCTGAGTGCTGAGCAAACTAGGCTGCACAAATTGTAATTGTCTGTGATTCCTGCTGCAATGGTTTTATAACTGCTTTTTTTCATTTTTAGTGTAAAAATACGTGTACAAAATTGTAGTGTAATTTTTTATTTACAAGTCTAAATGTCCAAGACAGGCAGGGTGTGAACGCTTTAACTGCTGATCTGTTCCTCAAAGAGGGTTGTTTTTTTCCCCTGTAAAATCTATAATGCTTTAGCACTTGCTGTATGGGCAGGATTTACATTTTATTTTTTGCTCTTTGTTTTGTTACTGTGAAAGTTCATGTCTAATAGTGCTATTATCAAGTTAAGCTCAGGTAGTAATTTTGTTGTGATATAAAACTTTAGGACAGCCTTGTCTTTTCCATCAGCTTGGTAACTTCTACATGGGGCATTCTCTTAATTTTTTTTTTTCACTTTTTTAATGAGGTTTGTAGTGCTACATGGGATGCATATAGGCTACCTTGTTTTGAACAGTGTGTTTTTTTTTTTTTCCCTCAATCTGTTGTAACTCTGTGCCTGCATAAAAAAAGACTCTTTGATAGCAAAGATAGATCAAATTTGAATTCTTTCCACACTGCAAGATGATTTTGTTCACTTGTGGAATGAACTTGCCCCGTTTCTAATAAATTCCATAGTTATTTGTTTGTTTGTTTGTTTGTTTTAGGGGCAAAATGGTGGTTGTGGTGGTTTTTTGTTTGTTTTAGAAAACCAGAGATGTCTGTTTTGAGTGATAAACAGTTTGTAGCACTTCCTTTCTTCATCAAGGAGTCCTTCATTTTCCATGATCCTTGTGCCAGGCTTGGAAGTCTCTGCTTTGGGAAGGGAGATTTGAAAAATTGTAGTTAAGTTGCTTTTCTGTTACAGTGAATATTCACTTCATAATTTTTTTGAGTTAGTTTGGAAATCCAGATAGTGACACAAAGAGGAGTTAATGCTGCTTCTGAGTTTGGTGCTGTTCTGTGGCTTCATTTAGCTTCAGATCAATTCCAGTTAAAAATAGCAGAAATGGAGACCAGAAAACTCCCTAGTCTTTCCCACTCAGTGGAGCCAAGTGAAACTGGGGTGCACTTCAGTCATGTGTGTTCATGGCAGTACTCATGTTTGACCACGACTGCATCAAGTAATTCATGATTATTTCCCTTTTCCAAGGGAATAGCTGAGCAGGGAAGGCTAACTTGAGTTGTTAGCCTGACTTCTTGCAGATGTTGTGCTTGTATAAATACATCAGAGTTCTTTGTGGATGTGTTTTGGCAATTCAGAGTCATTTACAAAATTATATAATCGGTGGTTTGGGGAGGTTAAGATTCTTGCATGTCTAAAATTAATTTAAGATTTAGTATTTTCTTTTTATTCATGGTTTTTTTTTGTTGCCAATTCTGTGTGTGTGTTTTTTATTTTTAGTTAACTGCTTGTGTTCATGCGTCAGCTGCATTGTTATATCCAATGTATTGGCAACACATTTACATCCCAGTGCTTCCTCCACATCTTCTGGACTACTGCTGGTAAGACAGCTAACCTGTTCTCCCCATTTCTAACATTCTGACCTCTCTTAGAATTCTGGGTAACTGATGAGAACACAAACTCTCTTGTGACTGAACATACAGGATGCAGTTGATGAAAGCACTTAGGCCAATGTTAAATGATGATTTGAGTAGGGATATTTCAGCATGCCTTGATGTGGTGTTTGAATTGGTGTCTTGAATTACAGTGCTGATTACTATTAGTGCAGCATTTAGAATCCTGTTTGTAAGAATTGTTTCTGTTTTATTGGTAAGAGCATTCAATAATTTAAATGCAAATGTGTTACAGTTTACGTTTATTTTGCTTTTATTTTAAGTTGAAATACATTATACTTATAGAAGCATTCAAAAAAACTCTAATCATTTTTTCCAGAATCAGATGTTAGTATTCACCAGTGATTTAGTATTTGTATTTTAACTCAGCCAGGCTCAGGATTCTAGCCAGCGCCTTCCCAAAAGGGCTTAAAAACTCCTTTTGGGACTCCAAAATTTTTATAATAAGAATTCTGCTTCTCCTGATGTGTTTCTGTTCACATGACAGACTTTGTGGTTTTGGCATATGTTTAAGTTGAACAAGAATCACTTTTTGATTGACTTCTGATCCTTCAAGGGGATGATGTTTCCACATGCCTGTGTTTCACAATTTCAGGCTAAGACTAGCTTTTATTCAGAGTAGTGGCAGAGATAACAAATGAGAGTTTCCATTTTCTATTTAAGCAGGGATATCCATCCCTGGAGATTTTCACTTTACCTCGACCCTCTGGGTCTGTTATGGAAAAATGAACCATTTCAAGCTGTTTTAGAGATTGGGAATTACTATATATAAAAACTGAGACCCAGCCAGATACTTACCAAGCTAAGTCTATGTTTTCTTCATAGAAATAAAATCTGCCTATATGTTTGCTGGGATTTATGTTGTTGGTTTTGGTTTGGGTTTTTTTCCTCTTAAATCTGTGAATATGTTGGTGTTCTATTGAATTCCATCCAGTCTACTGAACTTTTGTTTTCAAACAAATTCTCACTATGTTGCCCTAAGTGTCTTTGGTAGTTTTTCCTAAAGTTCACAGTATTTGTCCATGGTATATATATTTTTTGTGGTAGTTCTTATAATTCATGTGTATATTATTTGTTGTTTTAAAAAAGAAAACAAATTTTCTTATCCAACTTCTCCCTTTGCTTACAAGTATATCTAAGCCTTTCATCTAATGGTAGTTTTCTTTTGAAGAAACTCTGTCTTAATTGTTTATCCTCCTGCCTTTGATAAAATGCACCAAGTTGAGGTAGAACTTGGGTGTGTTTTAGTTTTTGTATTGCTTGAGCTTATGGCCAGAACCTTTGTAATTTTTCAGATCATCCATAAATGCTGTTCTCAGAAGGCAGATCAACACCTTTGTTCAAGCTGTACCCTGTAGAGTGCATCCTGAATATGGGAAGATTTTTTATTTCCCCTTCTAAGCCCAGATAATGTTCCAGAAATAACAATGTTAGATGCTGTACACAGCTCCATGTGATGATAATAATAGTTGGGATTCTAGGTCACTGTGGTGTGACCTGAGAAATTTTTTTACTCATTAAAAAGAAGCATGGAGTTTCTTAAACTTGTAAAATTCATTTGTATCCCTTTTTCTTTTTCACAGTAGTACAATAGAGTGGAGAAAAAAGTTCCCCTGTTTTAGACATGTTCAAAAGGAAACATAAAGTTCATGCAAAGAAATACACAACTGATGAATTTATCACAGTAACTGTAATTCAGTTTGACTCCGATTTTTGTGCATTTACATTTCTCTTTCTGATCATCTGAATGGTTCTTTTGTGAGACGGGTTGGAAAAGTGTAATAAAAACACATAAATTACTTACCTTTCCTCATGTTCTGGTGTACTAACAGTAAATAAATGTTCTCCTCATAGGTATATAATATATCAAGTTAAAAAACCTTGATGAATTCTTAAGGTCAAAGTTTGTAGTAGGCCTGACCTAGTTTGCAGTTCGACAGGATTGTGCCAATTTAAAAATAGTGAAAGAATATAAAAGTTATTTTGTATACTTCTAATTTTTTGTATAAGTTTGATGCAAAGTTCTTTTTATAAAAGTGCCATTTTTCCTTTTAGCTCAACATGCATTTTCATACCTAGAAATTTCATTGTCTCTGTTTCACTTGGACTTGTTGGGATGTCTGCCAACTCATGAACTCATTTTCCTAGTGTTGTTCTGAAATGGTATTCAAACACATGAAGTAAGGGAATATCAATTGGATAATTTGTTCATTCTGTGGTAGAAGGCTTTTTAAAACCAAGGTAAAATACATTTAAATTATTAAAAGATAGGCATGTTTCTATAACTTTTTCTTTTTCACATTCATCTTATAGCATCTTTTGAGAGAAACCCTTTTTTTTTTTAATTAGTTGGAATAAGAATCTTAATAATATAGTAAAGATAATGGATACAATTCTGTGGGGGTTCGAATTTGATTAATTTCATAAAGTGCCTAGCTGGTACACTTTGTAAGCATGAAAAAAGAAAAATATATCTTTGAGCAAAACAAGGCTATATTAAAATTATTTCAATTCTTCCACTTGCCTTTTTAATTAAAAAGTTAGTTAATTTCTATCCTGCTGCCTGATTTACAGGCTGGATTTAGACCTAAAGTAACAGATGATTCTGGAGTAGCCCAAACCCAGAGGGTCAGTGTGGACTGCAACATCCTCAGGACTGGCCAGACTGTGAGTGCCAGGCTCCAGGGTGTGAACAGAGGTTCTGTTCATCAACTTCAGGAGGGTTTTTTTACCCCCACACAGCTTATCATGGCCTTAATGCCATTATGGGAGCTCCAGTGTGAGAATTGGAATGACCATCCAGAAAAGGAGATATAATCAATTCCCTTTTCTAAAAGATAGCAAAATATAGGCTGAGGAAGTAATATTCATTGTTGCTGCAGCAATAAAAAATCCCACTACACAGTTAATAATAAATTGAGTTATATATTATGTTATAAAAAATTGATTTCTCTTCTACATTTAAGTAAAAGGAGAATGTTGCACTCAGTGGAGTAGGTGGTTGGCTTTCAAGAAAACTCTTACAAAAATTAAGTTTGAACATTGATACTGTAATTATATTTGAATAAAATGAATTTTTGTAAAGGAGAAATCTAATTTAATGAAATTGCTGTGTAATATCTTGGCAAACTAAATCACTGATATTAGAATATATGCCGGTTTTGTCTGTGGATGATAAAGCATCTGTTCTACTGGTGCTCTGTTGAGAATATAATGCAATCAGAAAATTCAAGTGACAATTGCAATAGGTCTTTATGGGATTTAGTCTCTTCTGAATTAGGATATACATATGCCTGCTTTCGTGAGAATGGCACAATTATTTTCCAATTAACTTGGATGTTTTGCATAATATAGTAATTATTTTGGGCAGTGATAGCACAGATTGATATTTTTGGTGGTAACATGCATAAGCAAGAGAAAAACTCTCTAGTAGCTCCCAGTAGTATCATAGTAAGCAATTTCATGTACATATTACAAACCTCTGCTGTTAAGACTTCAGAATCCAGCAATAATAAAATCCACTTTTTGCTGAAAACAATTAAATTGACTTTCCATGCCTGCAGTTTTTGTTTCATTCATTTTGAAGATGTGCTTTGTATCTTTATTCTGTTAACTTAAGAATTGAAATGATGTAGCTGTTGCTTTGTTCTGTAGAGAAAAGAGCTACATGTATCCCTTTTTACTGCCAGATTTATTAATGGAGCAAATCATCATCAGCTATCTTAAGCCAGCACAGGCTGATGTATGAATGTATCTCATATAGTCAATGTAGAAAACAAGTGTGCATAAAATGCATACATGACATAGCACTTGTTTTCACTGCAGTTTAGCCTGTTCACATTATTTGTAACACTGAGATATCCTGATATGAAGAACCTGAAGATCTATTTTGCTGCATATTCTGCAGCAGAACTCTCAGTTACGTGTCAGCCATAATCATTCTTACTGGCTTGGTTAAATATATTACATAGTACAAAGCATTCTTAAAATTATAGAGTGGTTTAAAGCTGTTTAAATCCTCACTGCATATATATGGGTGTCTGCTCTGCAGTGACACTCGTTTACAATTCCATGTAATTTGTGAACTACAAAGACATAAGGATTAGCCTAGGTGAAGTCACCAGGAAGTGCTAAAATTTGTCAGTATTGGGCTAAGAAAAAGATGTGTGGAAAAGTAGAGGCCTCTTTTCCTTTTTGGAAGCCCCACTGCCTTGGAACCTTAAACCATGACAGTTTGCAGTTTCAGGAAACCTATATAAAATCTTGTAGGGGCCTCAGACTGGTTTTTGTTTTGTTTTGGTTTTGTTTTTTGGTTTTTTTACATTGATCCTCTCCTGTGGGACATTGTTAATGAGAGCAATTGGCTAATCCATAGGGTGTACAGATTTTTCTAAAATGGGCTGTAGTCATAGGCAGGTGAGAATTGCTTTTTCTGGTCCCAGAGGTGGGACCAAATGGATGAGACCACGTGAACTGTTGCAGTGAAACCTTACCCCATCCTTGGGAAGTCAGTCACCAATCAGTCAGTGCCACTGGCTCAGATCTGTGATCAAATTATTGCCATGGAAGAAATTACTGTGTGTGAGTTGTGTACCTTTGTATGTCATCTTGCCTTCCATTTTTTTTCAGAGATTATTTTTATTTAGGTTTTTTTCTCTGTTGTCTATTAGTGATTCATTTCCCATTGAGTTGCTTAAACTAACCTGTCAATTGCTCACTTCTCTGGAGAGAATATGATCAGTAATTTCACAGTACCCAAAAATCTCATGATGGTGGTTGGAGGTTTTTTCCTTCAGTGCTGGACACTGAGTATATTCTTAGTCAGATGTTGCCAGAACAGAAAATTGTGGGAAACCATGATAAATTAGCCTAAGTCACTTTCTTGCTTGCTTACTGCAGGAGGTTGTACTGCGGTGGCTTTGTGTGGAAATTTGTTCTATTTGGAGAATGTAGTTCGTTGTCTTTTGGAAACTGGAAAGGAGAAGTTTATTATCTTGAGTTAAATAGGATATTATACAGCTTCCAAAGGCTTGCCAAAGAAGGTTTCAGAACCAAAACTGGTGGCAGTGATGTTCGTGTTGTGTTATGGTGATGGTAACCAGGACCATGTCCTGCAGCTGGTGTTTTAAAACCAGACCACTTTGGGGACATGTGCTGGGGTAGCTGATTGTGGTCAGTTACTGAATAGGTCTGGATGCAGAGCTCTGGGGCCTCCTTGCTCATGCCTCATAGTTTGCAGCAGCATCCTTTATTTTGTGGTCATCTTTACTGCAGAGTAAAACAAAATTTTCCTTGTCTAGTAAACATTCATGTAGCAGCTGTGTTCATTTAATACTGTCTTAAACAGTGACTTTCTACTAAGGTCTTATGTGCCAAGATTTAAAATACTCCATTAGTAACGTTGTACTTAACACTTGATGTTTTCCACTCTTTTTCTTCAGTGCACCGATGCCTTATCTAATTGGTGTCCACTTGAGCTTGATAGAGGTAAGTTTACTACACACTTCAGTGTACTGGGAAGAATGAAGTGTGTGTGCCATAAAAAATTTTAATGGAAATGCTTCAGAAAAAATGCCTATATTTTAGCATGCAGAATTAAAAAATTTAAGCTTCATATGCTTTACTAAGTAAAAAATATCTCTCTTTGAAATCTTACTTTTGAAGTGTTTTATGAAGACATTTTTTTCTGTAGCTCTACATCATGATTTGTTTCTCTGTCTAATTAATTTCCTACTATTAGCTAGGTAACTATTTTCCTGCCTTTTAGTACTTTAGCAACAGATTTTCCCAATAATGAGGAAAAATTTATTTTCCAGGAAAAGGTAAAATTTATTTTAGAGTCACCATCACTCAGATTTCAGAATTATTGTGATTTCCCAGATAATTTAGGTTCCTGTCCCTTTGAAAACTTGAATCTGACCTCCATCCCATAACAGTTCTAACTCTTAATTTATAAATTAGCATTTTTTGCCAAAAAGCAAGAGGTGGCTTTTACAGATTTGAACATAAAGCAACACAATAGAACTCACCTGACTGGTGCATAATAGCTGGGTATGAAATAGTTTTAGCTTTCTCCATAACCATTTGATTATGCTGTGAAGCCTACATGTGCCATCTGATTATCATGCAGAGTAGATAATTGATTTGGGAACATTTTTTGATTTAAACTTCTGCTGAAGCAGTGTTTCTAAGGATCAATTCACATCTGCTAAACTGATAGGGTGGGTTCTTCCCTGAGCCATCAGCACTTTTGTTTTTCCAAAAACAGGCCTTCTATATCATCTACACTTCTCAACTCCACTCACATGCATCAGTCTTAATATCTGGATTAGGGTGCTTTTCCCTATTCAATAAGGAAATAATGGAACTGAAAGATTTGCCCTGAAAAAATGAAGTCAGTTCCTTCAGGAATTATTTCCTGCACTGCATTTATTATGTATTTTTGTAGGACCATATAGAAAAGAGTTCCTTTTTTCCTGAAAGGAACAAATTGTTTAATTTTTGCTGCTAGCCAAGTACATTGATGAAAAAGCATTTTATCCATTCTTCTGTGGTAATAGCAGGCATCACATGCTTGGTGCTTACATAAATCTGCAAATAATTGTACTTTTTGCTGGTTTTCATCTGATTATATGATTAACATCCTATCTGATTTTCACAAATATGAGAGAATGAAATGTTCTGACAAGATATGTATAGTTCGAATATATATTTATCCAATATATTCAACTGTGTTCTGTGTAAGTCTTGATTTTCAGGAGTTCATTTCAGAGGTAATTAATATAACCTTAGTGTTTGAAGAATAAGAAGTATTTTTAAAAGCTACTCTAGTGCTGTATCTAATTCACAAATCCTACCTCTAAAGCTCCTAATGTTTTTTGCCATTACTGTCCTTTGTATTAAATCATCATTTGTAATTTAGCACATTACATTAAAAATGTACTTCAGGAGGACACCATAGTAAATTGTTTTTCCAGTATTTTTTTTCTTCTTAACAGAGAGTAAAAAATAGATCACTGGAGGATGTGGTTTTACTAAATGTTGACACAAACACTCTAGAAACCCCTTTTAATGACCTGAACAACCTACCTGGTGAAGTGGTAAGTCTTAGACATTTCATTCTTTCTTTCTTATATAGGTGCTTGAATTACTGATAGTTATTTTTGCCTCATTTTGCTAACTGCTATAAAAGGAATAAGGGGGTGAAAAGCACCTAGTGCAGACCCCTATATTTGAGATTTTTACCTTTTTGACAGCTGAGGAGACTCTGAATGGAACATCATATTCCTTATTGTAAAAGTAGGATCATAATTACAAAGCTAGAGCTGCATTCATTAGGCAGAGCTGCTTTAAACGCAAGAGTCTCTTCATCTCATCTTAATCATTATATTACAAAGTAGGCATTTCTGTCTGCCTAGTGGCATGTCTTGCAAAAGAACGAGGGAGTTTTTGAAGGCAAAAAGAAGAAGGGGGCCAATTATCGGCTTCTGCTTCCCTGCCACCTGCCAGCGCTTTCCTTTTAATTAATGATCTGATGGCACTGGTCAATATAATAAGAAATGCTTGTACAGTTGGGGTCAGAAAATTCAGGCTTTGATCTTCCTCAACTTTGTGAAACATTTATTTGTTTTCTCTAAATTATTTCAGTTTTATTTTAATGTCTTATATCCTGCTGAGGGCTGCGTGAATGAAAACCTGTACTGTTTGTCATTTGCTTTGGCAGAGCAAAGACTGCTTACTTAGAATTCTATTTGTAAATTAAACTGCAAACCCAGTTTGTCATAAAAGACATCTGATCCTTTTGAAATGACGAAAGCTGTCTTTTGTCTGTAAAGGATGATAAATTAAGTGCCAGTTCTTTCTGGACTTTGATCTTGCAGAGGGTGCCCCCCCGCTTTTTTTTTTTTTTCCTTTTTTTTTTTTTTTATTGCCTATAGGGGAACATACTCTGTATATCATTTTAAATAGTCACAAAATTCACTTATCTTGTTTTTCCCAATAGAGCTCTAAAAGAATATAATTGTGAAACCACTGTTTTCATTATTCAATTAAAGATGCACAAGCTATCACAAATAGTTGTCAAGACAAAGAATTTTATATCAAAATATGAAATCAAAGAGTTATATTTTCTGAAATTGTAATTCATAAAAAACCCCTGTCGTAATCAAAGTAAGATCCTATAGTGGCATACTGTGTCTTTTTTTATTGTTGGTAATTTGTATATATTTAGTACAACAGAAGTCAAACTGTTGATGATAATATTTGTGACACGGCCTTTGATTTCAAAGATCTAAAAATAAGTCTAAAAATTTTTATAGATCATCTGATCAGTCTTTGGGCTTAGTATCAATTATAGTTCAGAAGTTAAAGGCTATAAAAATTATTGTGATGTTCTGTGGTTTACATTAGTGTGTTTATTATTACATTGGTATATTTTGTGATGTTTTGAGGTTTACATATGTATGGATATGTATGTATGCACATGTATATATGCACAAACATCTATACAGTAACTTTGACTCATTTGAGAGTAGACCAAATTAAGTCAAAAAAGTAATTTCCTGATGTGTCAGTAGTTTTAACTGGACTTGCATTGAGTGAATAGGGTTGATGTTAGAATGCCATGAAGATCTGTGTGCCAGATAATAGCTGGATGTGGAATTGAGAATTAGGCATCATATTCCATGAGATACTGGAGTTCCAGCTGGAGGTCCTTCGAACAGCCAGAATGGATCTTTGTGCAATAAGAGGCTCTTGTCATGTGTTTTGCAGGTGCATATCAAAATGAGCAGGCTAGCATGAAGGAAGGGATACAGATCTTCCTACTTCTTGAAGTGTATTTTCTCCTAGAATATATGCATGTTTTTACTGCAAATCTTAATGTAGGTTATCCAAGTATACAGACTACAGACTAGACTTACAATATTTTTTCCATAGCTAATATGAAACAGAAAATAGCAGTGTCCTATGCAAAATAGACATCCAGATCTTGAGGATTTTATACCAAAACTTTTAATTTGAATAATCCCATCTCTTACTTCACTTCAATCTGTAAGGCACTTTAATTAAACATTTTGGTGGAATGCATATACAATTATAGTTGGAAACCCTGGAAACAAAAGGCACAAGGCTGTGTTTGGTTCATAAGGTGACAAAATGCATGTCCTCCTTTTGCATTCATAAGAGGCAATGCAGCTGCTGACATCCTGGGGAAAAGTATAAGGCACAGGAGTGTAGAGTTAAAACATTAAAGGGAATGTCAAAGATACATGTGTGAAGCATTTTAACTTATATAGGGAAACCTCATAAGCATACATACAAAAGTAGTAAAACTTCTGATGAAAAAATATGAGTACCTCTGAAAGGCATTAAAATAGAATGAAGAACTGAAAATATAAAAGAAGTTGTAGTCTTCTTGTCCCTTTCAAAAATTGATTCCAGGTTAACAGCCTAACGAAAGAAATGCAGTATTTTCCAAATTTCTAAAACTGTTTCTTGTGTCCAGAGGGAACAAAGTAATTATTTTCTTGATCAATAAGCCTGATGATGTCCTCACAGCATAAGTATTTAATGGTTTACCCATGGATATATGCTCTGATAATGAATTTTTTCATGATAAATTTAAGATTGAAAGAAACATTATTCTATGGCATTGTCTAATAAACTGTATAATAAATTAACTGAGATTTAAAGGCATTTTTAAATCATTCACTTAAGTATTTAAATTATAGTTACAGGCTAGATGACTTTCCATGCATGTGAACTCTATTATTCTGTCAGACTGACCAGTGGTCTTGACTGTTCAAAGGTCAGTGGTCACAGTTGTCCTGAATTACCAGTCCTTTTTTCATGAGGACCCTCTGCTGCGTTGCATGCTGTAATCTTCTTAATGGCTTCATTCCAATATTCACACATAATATTTTAGATTTATTGACTGTTAGAAATACTACCATGCCAGTAGCAGTTCCGCTACTCCTAAGGTATTTAAAATTGGAAGAATAAATCAGGGCAAGACTTTCAGGAATCCTTTGTTTTCTTGGAAGGGGAAAAGCCCCTCTTTTTTTGCTCTTCTGACAAGAAAGCTTGTTTTTAAATTTCATCATTTCACTGTGAATTTGTCTATTATTTTTTAATTAGGAAAAAAAAAAAAAGAAAGTAAGGAGCTACTTCTCTGGGAGTAAATTTCCTAATATAATAATACTGAGATCAACACTTTTTAATAATATAAGAGCATTTGTGACCACAGACTGAAATTTATAAATTTTGGGCCTGACCCTGCAATACCTGCTTGCACTTAACTCTGACATAAAGACTTCTCCTTTGCTCAGATGTAAGCACTTTCCCAAACAGCTTGCAGAATTGACAGCATCACTTTTAGCAACCAAGTCTTCATGACTTGAAATCACAGACTGAGCAGAACTTTTACAAAGATAATCTTCAGAAAGCAGCAGACTTTATAGTCTTTTAGCTTCTTCTGAGTTGTTTAATATTGTCAATTGCAAAAGCTACAGAGCTGTTGAAAGATGTGTAGTGTATGTACTGCCTGGTACTTACACACTGTGATCCAGTACAGAATCTAAACTGGGCTTTAGATTAGTTTTGAGGTTCTTAAAGTCAGAGGATTTTAACACTATAAAATTGGCATATGAACATTACTGTTCTAAAAGTAGCATTTGAGAAGTGGGCTGTAATTCATGTAGAAAATTGGTTACTTTATGCAGCAATTATTGGGAGTGCAAATTATTTCTTAAAGTATGATGATTAATGGTATTATAAGGAAATTAAGGTCAATGTATAACAATGCAATTAAAAATAATTTTTGCAAAATATAAGTAGCATAATTTATGATTTTTTTTCCATCAGAAAATAGCCAAAAATATTACTAATATATTTTAGAAACTCAGAGTGGTCAGCAGTGTTTGCAGTCTTATGAGGCAGCTGTTTATTGTGAACAAGTTCTTTGAGCTGAGATTATGTTGAACTTTGGTATAGTTTTAGGAGCTAGAATACGAGATTGAGAAGTTCAACTAGTTTTGAAAACATTTACATTTAAGTAGTTGTTTTTGTCAAAATGGTGAAATTGTGATTAAATGCTGGAGATGCCTAAATCCTCTGTGTGTAGATAATAATCAAATAATCGAATATATAGAAGCCCTTTACTAGAAATACTGATTTAAATATCAGTCTCTGGTTTGTTTTGAGGTTTTTGTTTTGTTCTTTTCTTCTGCGGTCTTCTCTTACTTTCTTGTTTTTGAGAGTGAGCTTCTACTTACTTTTATAGTGGTATCATCTGACAGAGAACGGGAAAAAGTACATTAAAACATAACAAGTGTTGCTAATACCAGAGAAATATCTGGATATATTTTTCAGAGGTCTAATAGTCATTTGAAACACCAGTATGTGGTTCTATATTCCTCAGATAACAAACATATACAAACATAATTCTTCTATATGTGTTGAAATTTATGTGTGCTTTTGAGTTTTACCAGGAACAAAGGCTTTGATTAATAGCTATATGATCTTATTAACTTATTTTTTAATTTTATGTGATTCTTCTATTCACATGGATATTGAAGAAATAGTAGTCATGTTTTCTGTCTATCAGATATTTAGATTTTAGGAGTCCTAGAAAGGTTGTATGGTAACCATTTAAATAAATGATGCTTTTTGTTTCAATGACCAACACAGTATGTTTCTATGTTTTAGGTACACTTAATTACGTATCAGTCTCATCTGTATCTTTGAAAAACTATTGTATTGATTTAAACTTTCCTCAAGTTCTGATTGCTCTTCACTGGCAGTGTTTAGCAGTCCATTGAAGTCACCTTCCTATGAGAAGCTGTTGCTAGGAGAAGATAAAAACAGTTTGCTTCTAGTGTAAATTAATAATACCATTTCTGCATTGGATCACTGGTGTCTTTCAAAGATTAATTTTAACTGCATTCTAACCCCTGCAGTTTGTTGTTGCTTGCAATTCTTTACTTTTAAATTTTGTAAAAGGCTATTTCTGTAAGAGAGATACAAAGAAAAATATTTGGAATCCTTAATCATAGTTAGGAAGATGGATTGAAATATATATGAGGGAAAGATTTTGATACAGATGCTACTTGCTGTTTTTTTGGCTTGGTGTCAGAATCATGTAATTTTAAAATAATTTAAAGTGCTATTAATGATGTCACCTAAAGGGGTCTCTCATTTCCTTGGTTTGAGGTGCATGGATCTGAGCAATCACCTGCTGTGTACCAGGTCCTTCCAAGGAGTTCAGTGCACCCTGTCTCTTACTTGTGCCTGCTGTGCTGGCAGTAATAACTGTGTTATCACTCTCCCTCTCTCTTTGATTCCAATGTGGAGCCGGGAGAATTTGACATCAGCCAAGTGTGGCTGGGCTGGGCCCTGAGCAAGCACTGTCCTCTGCTCGTGTGTTCACTGGCCTCAGCTTGGAGGAAGCCAGGGCAGGTGCCAAGGGCACTCCAGGTGTGCTGCAGCCAGGGTCCTGCTTGGGACAGCAGCACATCAGGGCAGTGGCTCACATCGTCTCTGCAGGCTGCTTCTTTAGAGCACCACGCTCCTGGTTCTTCTGCACAATAATCTGGTGGAGCTCTTCTTGCCTTTAAGCATTGCCCCCTGAGAGAAGCAGGAGTTGGAGGAACTTTCTTTGAACTCCAGCATTGCCTTTCTGAGGCTCCAACTCCCTCCAGGACAGCACACAAAAATGTGTATCTGTCCAGAGTGCCTGCCTCAAAAGTGCCAGCCCATTGGAAGTTCTTAACATTGCTGAGCTAATAACACACCAGTGTGGCAGCAGAGCAGGAGATTGTTTTCTGTTGTTCTTTTTTAACACGTTTTTTGCCTAAAGCATCCTGTTAATCAAATCTACAATAGGGTGCTTAGGGCCTGCCAGAACTGAGAAAATTAAAGAGTACATTTTTCATTCATGTTCCCCATTTGGTCATCTAATCCCTCTGCTCCATTATCTTTACCCCCTCTCTTCTCTTAACCTGTCCTCTCATCTGCCATAATTTTCCCAAAATCATAAGGTATAATTTAGAAGAATATAGATTTAAAAAAAATGTAGAGACTTTCCTACCTTTTGCCTCTCTTACTTTTAGAAGATGCTTTGCCAGGCTTGACAAAGACAAAATTTTAACGTTGACAGTTCTTGTTGACTTCATTTTATTGCTTTTATTTTAGTCAAACTCTGCTCCTGTCTATGGGCAGATCTTCCTTGTATGCATTTATTTTCCCCACAATTAAATATTATTTTTTACAACTATGAAATAATCATCCAATACAGAACAAAAGAAAAAATCAGACCACAAAACCGAGACATGCATTTATTTTTTCAACCTTGAACTTCTTAACCAGTTTTTGTACTCGGACTTGTACTTTTTTTTTTTCCTTTTGAGGTGTAAGGCAAGAACGTAAATGAGCCTTGGTGTGTGCTTTCCATGGGCTAAACGAATCAGGCTCTATACTTTTATCTAGATCTGTGGAGCTTGGATATAAATTGAAAAGATCACAGCTATGGGGAAAAGACCTATACTGTAAAGGCCTTTCTGCATAGATTATGAACATCATAACTCAATAATTTTTTTTTCCAAACTATAGTTATAATTGGACCCAATGGGGGTCTCTCTCTTTGATCAGATCACAGTAACTGTGACTTTACACTGGAAAATGTCACTACTGTGAAGGTTTATCACCTGTAGAGCTGGTCTTTTCTCTGATGCCATGTTCAGTTCTCATTAGCATTATTCAAAGTTTAGTTGTTAATTAGGTTGACACTTCAATTACAATCATCATCTACAAGAGCAGTCGGGACTGCTTGCATAAAGAAACAAAAAGATACTCATTCTTGCATATATTTCCAAAAGAATGAGAGCTGTTTTGGTGATAAATTTGTATTTATAATATTCCATTTCAATAGTTACTCGGAATGTTACTTTATTTAGGGGCTTAAACAATGCTGTGTTGGGTATGTTGCAATACAAGGGGCTGTAGAAATGTGTATTCTATGTAAATAGAGTTGACTTATTTTGCAGGTGTCCGTCATGATGGAAATTAGGAGAGTTTAGGCTATATCTGAATATAATTCGACATATCTTGTTATAATTCCAGAATTATATGATTTTCCTCCAAAGTATGTCCAAGTGACAGTTATTTAAATTAAAATTTCCCCCCCTTTCTTTTTTTTCTCACTCTCCAATTCTGTTTAACCAGTGGTTATTATTTGCCAAGTAAAAAAAGACAAACCTCCTTAAAAAAGTCCACCACTATAATCAGAATGGTCTTTTTTTCTTTCTTTTTTTTTTTCTTCTGAATAGCAGACATTTCCTAATTACAGTTTTTGTTTTCTTCCCTGTCACATGTTTTATCTTCAAGGACAATTCTAAAGGCAAATTCACAAAAACTTTTCTCAGCTATTTGACTGTGGTAGCAGGTACTCCCATGATGCATGAGAAATGATGTAAGATAGGAATTTGACCTAAAATAAGAGATACTCCTTGGCACTGAATAGTATGTGACCATTAAGAGTCCTTGAAAATAAACCTTCATAGCTTAAATAAAACAGATCCAACTGTCTATATTCAAGCAAGCAAATACATGTTATACTAAAAAAACCAACCCTGCAATAAAGTGACTCACGTGCATTTTACTGTAAAATAATTAAGCTTATTTATGTCAAGAGGCCTTGGGAAAAAAAGAGATCATAAACCAATCTGCATTAGCAGTCTACCATCGTCCCCTGCCTTCATTTCAATTAACAGACCAGCAGGTGCTCCTTGCAGTTAAAAAGATAAGCTATCAAGGAGGAGGATGAATTTTTGGCTGACCTATAGACACTATGGATTGCCTGCTGATTGAGTTCATACCTCGCTGTACCAATTTCTGAGGTGTTAATTTAACTGTTCCACTGTGTCACGCAGGTCTCGGCCTTGAAAAATAAACTGAAGAAGCAGTCGACAGCCACGGGCGACGGAGTGGCCAGGGCCTTCCTTCGGGCACAGGCAGCGCTCTTCGGGTCCTACAGAGATGCCCTGAGATACAAACCAGTAAGATGGCTTCCCTGTGCTTTTCCCCCCCTCATTCTTTCAAGGAAAATGTGAAATGTTTTATCCCCATCTAGAAGAGTCTGTTTTAAGTCTTACTCTGTGCTAAGGAATTGGAAGATACCACCGTCTCTCGACAGTGAATTGTACTGAAAAATTCTCATCCAAAGTCAGCTATCTTCTTATTTGTATCACTTTTGTTCTTTGTTTAGTATAAAATCAGATTTTATGAGTGAAGCTGCTCACACACAGCTCACCTGGTTTAATGTGGTGAAGAACTAAAGGGACGGTGCCTTTCAGAATCTATCATTTTTCCAGAGGTTTTGCTGTGTTGGAGGACAGAAGCTTCTTTCCTAGCAGAAGCCACATAGGAGTCAAACGTGCCTCTCTCATCTTACACACTTAACTTGGTTACACTTGGAAGACAGGAGAAATGAAAACCCATTTCATCACATCAGAAAATCAGAATTTGTATTTTTCATGTTTTGCTGGTATTCACTTGATTAATGTTTTCTGAGCTTTCATAATTTCTAAATAATGAAGATGACACATATTGAGCCTGTTGGAGATTAAGCTTTTTTTTGATAAATTATTTTGAGATTCATTTCATGCATCAGTCCAGATTATTTTTCTTGCAAACTACTGGTAGTAGTAGGTTTGATCAGATGCACTGAGATGACGTTGGGTGAATCAAATTCTGAGGATACGGTGCTTGGTTGTCTGATGGATTCTGATAAATTGAGATTTGATAGGAGAAAACCATCCTCACTTGAGGAGTCAAGTTAGTAAAGCTGGTAGGTGTGTGGAACATGGATGGATATTTGTTTGAGGGTGAGAAGAGCGCTCTAAGGAGCTATGGTATTCCTTGATGGAAATGGATAGAGTCGTTATTAATTCCAAATGAGGGCTTTACTAGAGGGAACTTTAAAATACAATTTGGCCCTTGAGTCTTCCTTCTCCCTGTGTAGTTCTCTTAAGGGTAGTCTTTTGTGCCATGAGCATTTTGCACAGCAGCTGCCACTGAGAGCCACTGTTAGGAGAGGGAAGGTAACCCATGCAGACATGGAGCTGTGTACAGGTTTAGTTCCTGTGTTTCTCTTATGATATGGAAATCCTGTCTGCATTCCATATTGAAAGGGCTGCACCTGTTCTAGAAATTGCTGGGTTAAAACACTGCTTGTTTCAATAAAACAAATCATTTCAACAAAACAGATTGTTATCCTTTATGCCATAGTGCCATCACCTGAATCTAATTTGCTCCTTAGTCTAAAGGTGAGGACACTAGTCCATGCCAACTCATGGCAGCTTGCAGTAAGAGCTGTTAAGTCAGAAAGTGTCTTTTGGACACTTGGGATATGTGCAAACAGAAGGATGTCAGTCTGCTTGATGTCCTTAACTCTGTTCTGACCAGAAGTAAGCTTCTGTCAGTCCTTTGTTTTGCTAACTGTGGTACTGAGCATGCAAGTTCTTCAGCATCCTGGTTAGCATCTCTTTTGAAAAGAGCTTACCTTTTAACTGATTCCCATTTTATTTCAGTTTAGCTGTTGGTATATCTGAGATCTCTACATTTGCACTGTACAGGAAACTGCACTATGTATCAACTGGCAAACATTTGTAAAAATGACCTTTGAAATCTTTCTTTCTGCATTATTTTCATTTGCAGATTTATCTTTTTTGGCTCCATTGATTGCATATAAGGGAAGATATTTATGAAACCATTGTGGCCTGATTAATTTTTTTTTTAAAGACATTTTATTTCAGAATATCTTAGCAGGCAGAAGTCTGCTGGCAAATGCTAGCATATCTTGGATTGATATCAAGTTGTCCAAAGACAAAGCATATATAAAAATAAATAAAACCCCCTTGTAACTGTTATTTTGAGCTGTGTTCTCATAATATTAACTAATTCAGTATTTCACATAATTTTTGTTGTGAAAGAAATACTGAATTTGCTCTGGATTAATAGAAATTAAGGATTTTCGCATGATTATTCAGCTCATTCTGCATTTGCCTTTTCCTTTGTGAATTGGAAAGCTGAAAAAAATCAAATCACATTTGGCTGTATTAGGAATGTTTTTCAAGAGTCTCAAAGCCTGATAACTGCTATTGCAAAGAAAATACTTCCCTTTGTTTTGGAATCTGTGGTGCCAGATCTAATAAAGTAATTTAAACCACAGCTACGGACTTAATTTACATTCTTTCAGGAACTTAAGTAGTATTTGTGTAGAAAATTTATAGAGGTAATAATTAAATGAAAATATTTTCCATATAGATTTGAAATACTTCTTCTATAAATAAACTTGTAATCTCAAAATCAAGAATTGAGGTGTTTTTGGGGTACAGTTCTGAGGATGACAAAGCTCTTGATGAAAAATAAAATAATGTATTTGGACAGTTATCAATTGCTTCAAAGTTGTAAAACATGTCTAAGTGAACTATTTTCCTTGCAACAGTGTGTCCTGTATGATTTCAACTTGAAACATGAAACAACTGTCATTAATATTCACTTTGAGTAAAGAACAGCTTTAATAGTGTCTGTACTGATCCAACACTTCTCTCCACTCCAAACGCTGTTCATCACACTGAGCACTCATTCTGTGCAAATGTTTGTTTGCAGCACAGGACAGATTCTCCCCGGTGTAGCAATATGTCTTGGACAAACGTCTAGCAATTATTGAAAAAAATGATTGGTGAAAGGCAAAATGGGAATCTTCAGGGGTCTTGCAGAGAGTTCGTGGGCCTCCAAAGGACCATATGGAAAATCTGATTCCTCAAATACAGACAGGAAATATGACATGTAATAGAGAAAATTTATAATAATTTTTGTGCATATTCAATGATAATGAAACACTTAATTCAGTAAAAGAAAAAACTGTTTTTCCTGATTTAATTACTACTAAATTAATCTGTCAAATTGATATAACTGTTAAGAGAACTTTTTAATATGCTACACTTTGCATTAGCAAATGTTGTGTAATAGGAGTGGATCTGTAGAGCAAAGCAGCCCAGCTAGTGCTAAGGACCTGCCATTCACACAGTGTGCATTTCTGCCTTCATTGTGCTTCTGATTCTAGTCTGGTGTTGAATACCCATGACTAGCTGCAACTCTGGTTTAGTTTAACCCAGAATGAACCCACCTCACACATGGTATGTGGGGATGATGGAAAAAATTGCTTCAGTGTCATCTGATAAGTGACCCAAAAATAATCCAGAAAAAAGTATTTTCAGTGGAATGGTGAATTATAATGGTTTTGTATATGGTCTCCTTCACACAGAGGACATAGCAATCCATTTTGAGACCTTGCTTCCTTTGGGTGCTCACAACTTGGCCTTGACCCTTGTGTTGCTCCTAATTTCTTTGGGTAGTCCAGCATTTGGGAATTTCTCCTGGATTATGCTGTATGTTCCATGTTTCAGAATTGAAGGCATAGGTGGGACACAGACACAAATATGGCAGTTGTGAAGTTTGTGTCATTTTGTTATCAGGGTATGTGTGATGCTGAGTTTTTCCCAACTGTTTTGCTTTACACGTTCTTCCTGCCTGTACATGGGCAGATGAAGGCAAAGACTAGTACATGTTTTTCATAAATCATATGCAATATGGGCAGTTAATAAAATAATATGGGATGTAAAGAATTCTTTAAAAGGCAGTCTATGTCTGGAGAGGGAGTGGTAGATAAGAGAATGAAGAAGGAGTTTAAAAATATTGAATATAAAAATATTTGCCATGATAGAGATTAATTTCCCTTCTTTTGGGGATAAAGTCCTTGAAGCTCTCGATGTTAAAACAAAAGAAATGCAGAATAGCTTTCTTTCAAGTTGTGATGGTTGTAACATCAGAACTCATTAGAAATGAAGGAATGAAGAGCAAAGGCTGCTGGCTTGCTCTGGAATGCTCAGCAGTAGGAGTTTGGAGGGGGACAGGATAACCTTCATGATGAACATGGCACAATCTGTCAGACTTCTCTTGAACTGAATGTTAACTGGATGCTTTGGGCCAGTATTGACAAGCAGTGACATCAGCTGTCCAACAAATGTTGTATTCAATGTACAATTAATCAGAATAATACAATAAAATAAATAAAATTTATATTGGAAAAATTTGAGATTCAGAATGCATCTGAATTATTTGAGAATGCACAGATAATAAATGATTATAGAGTTCCAAAATGACAGGTATCTCTTGAAATGAGTATTGACTTCTTTACCTTTCCCCCAAGAGTTAGGAATAAAAAGTACAGCAGCACACAGCAACAGTAATGAAATGGCAGAATATAATTGGTGTTTAAATCCAGAACCACCCTGTGTAATATCTGTTATGACTATTTATTTGCCTTCCATAAGAATTCTATTTTACATATTGAAAACCATACGTTATTTGTGTCGAGGACTGTTAATAGTCCTTTTTTGAATATAGATACTATATTAATAGGAGTTGGTTTTAGGTATAATTTGACTGTAAGAAATATCAGTATATCTCAGTCTTTTTGGGGTTTTTGGCAGATTGCAAGAAATGTACACATTTTGTAAAAATTTGTTTGTAAATGATAACTTCCTGAGAAGAATCACAGCACATGCTCGGTTACCCCTTGGCCTTTATCTCTGAATGTCAGAGATATCATGAATCTCAGAAATGACAGAGATTTTTAAAAGAGGACTTTTAATATAAAAATGAAATTATATTAATGGTTACAATAGAACTAATAGTTGGTATGAATCATGCTAGAGTGAGGCAATGTTTTCTGCAATAAAAAAGTATTTTTACTTCTTGTTCAAGTTAAATATCATGAGATTTAGAAAGCACAAACACAGCTTCTAATCTAGGGATTTTCATTCCTTTTAAAATGATCACACTGCTTTAGCTCAGTTTTCATGTTCCATTGAGGTCTGTATAAATAGCTTGCTTAAAATGTGAATGTAGCTTAGAATAAGAGATTCCTGCTGTGTGTGGCAAGCTATGAAAGGGGAAGAAAATTCTGTAGCAACTGTTGTTAGAAGGACAAATATCATGTTTGGGCATAGATTGTTTGGTGTGAGTATTAGCTGTCTGCTTTTCAGTACAGAGTCCCCACTGGGTTTAGATCGAACTTGTTGTGAAAGTGCATTGTAGATCAATACAGCAGGGGCCAGCTGATGGTCGAGCAGTTAAATAAATATCAGTGCAGCATTCCTCCAAAACTCGGTTTCTAAAGGTAGTCAGCTGTATTTGCAGAAACAGGAATGTTACAAGCTTTTTGTGTCAAAACACTCAGGGCTAGTTTTGTTTATAGTGATTCAATAATTTACTTGTTAAATAGCGCTTCAAAAGGCTTTTTGTTTGCAGTAATCATCTGGAAGATTTGTAAAAGTTTTATTTAGAAAACAATTTTGTTGGTGAGAACCTTGAACAAATAAAAGAGCTAGGAGTTAATTGTGTTATTTAATGCAATTTCATTAAAGTTACCACAGATACCCTGAGAAAACTTCCATGTGGAATTTCTGCAGGTTTCAACAGATTTTCTTATTTTCATGTGCTGAACAGGTAGGAGCTTTAAACCTACTCAAGTTTTTAAATCAGTCTCACAGCCAGCAGGTTGAAATAATATGAATGACCTATGGATGTGAACTCCTTATCGAATTAAATGAATTTTCAGCAAAGAAATAGCTTTGGTTATTCTGTGTTTGAACTGTACTGATAAGGGAAGAGATGCACCAGTGCATTCTTACTAGGTATCTGAAACATCCAGTGATTAAAGGAAAGTATTTGAGAAAATATTACAGCCATGCACTAAAAATGAGTGTTGAACTATCATTTCCTGGTGTTCTCTTAGAAGGCTCCACCACGAGAAGTGCCATCAGGAAAACTGGCTGGCTGCTCTCTCTTCCCTGGCTGGTGTGAAAGGGCAGAGCTAGCACGCCTGTTTTCTCTCCTGTAAGGAGATAACCTCTCCTTTTTCATCTCTCCCAAGAGAACTGGGAGACTGGCACAGGGAAGCATATCTTAGGTTTTATTTTATTAAATAATTTATTTTGAAGTTATTTTCTCTCTTTATTCCTAAATGTAATGTCATGAGCATCATCTAGTCAGAGCTGCACTCCTACAAAGCCTCTGTATTTCCAGAAGTGCCTTCTTTGTGTAACAACGACAATAAATAATTAAATAAATATGATATGTGTGTGTGTACATATATATGTGTATATAGGGAGTTCTTTTAATTTGCTGCATTGAAATTTTTTGGAAGAGCAGCAGAACTGAGAAGAGAGTCTGCCCTCAGGAGCACTATGTCTTATACCACCATGTCTCACTGGAGCCTGTTCCATTTGTTTTGATGCACTTTGATTTGCTAAGTAGCTTGGGGTCATCTTCTTAAGACAAGAGTGTTTAGGAGCTCAAGAATAGCTAATGCAAAGTGGGTCAGGAAGGCAGTGCTATTTAAAGTACCACGAGCATTTCAGGCTGTTTAGCAGATCCATCATGTCCTGCATGTGTACTGTGTTCACCAGTTATTTTGGGATGAATAGAGGGAATAACTTGGGTGCTTCTGGAGATTTGATTTTGATGATTGTACTGAGCTGGGTTTGTGTCTCAGAGCACTCCAGCTCTGGAGCAAGGATTGTGCAAATATAAGGCTTCTAGTTCTCCCAGTGAGAGAACTTTCCTAAAATCAGAGCTTCCATAAAGAAGTAAGGATGTAAGACTTGTTGAACTTAAATACTTTGCTGAGTCAGAAAGAAAAGAAAGACTTCGAAGGAGGGAAGTTTTTGATAGTATAAGAATAGATCTTAAAATGACATTGTAGTGGTTTTATTGCAGCATTCCCTTAGGTCAAATTTGAACCATTTAAAAACAAAGTGTAAGGTGTGAGGAAGAGTTGAAAAGAATTTACAGCTGCTCCAACAAACTCAGCTAAGTCCCCTGGAGAAAGTGCTTGGTGACACTGGAAGCAATCCCTGCAGGGAGCTGGAATGGTGGGCAAATGCAGAAGTGCCATGTGCCATTGGAGTTAAGCAGGTCTAGGAGCACAAAGCTGGGGTAATCATGGTCATTAATGTTTGTTTTTAAAGTGGCTGGAGCTCTTCTGAAGATCAATGTAGCAACTGCCTTTGATCTTTCTTCTTTTGAGTGGCTGAGGGATCTTTTATTCTGTTGTGGGACTGCACTGGAGATGTAGCTTCTGGGTAGTAAAAATTTCAAATGGTAGATTTGGGTGAGGCATTTTGTGGCATTCCAAGTTTTGTGTCTTTGAGACCTTTGGTAATCGTTGCTAACCTGGTAATCGTTCTGGTGTTGTAAACTTGGGTGAGAGGACTTTTGGTTTTATGGTGAAATCTGATTTTGTACCTTGATTACCACACAAACTTCATAATGTTTCTATTACTTGTCCAGTTATGCCAAACAGCTTCAAGTATTTATCACAAAATATGGACAAGGTTGAAAAAATGCTCCTCAGGAACATCCAGAGGTCTGTGCACACTGAAGACAGCAAATTTTAAATGACATTAGGGAATAAAAGAAGAATGAATGTTTATAATATTTTCATTAACATGTCTTTCTTTCAATGGTTGTTGTTTTCAATAACAGCTTTTTCAACAAACTCTGACTTTTCAATGAATACTTGTTTATCTTCTTTCATTATCCAAGGCTTCTGGTATCTATAGGCTGTGCACTTTTCCCATGTGGGAAAATACATTTTATTGTATTAAGTGTTAATGCTCAAACCTTTTCCATAACCATGGTTCAGTTTGTAGCTTTTGTTTTGTGTAAGAATAAAATGGATGTGTGTTTCAGTCATTTCCTGTTAAATCAGCACAATATTTATCTTCTTGTGTCTTGGTAGAATAAATGTAAAATTAATGTGGTGCAGACACATATTCTTTGACTGAAGGACAATACATATGTATGCTTACCATCCTAACTTCTTCTGTTTCAATTTTTTAGGGAGAGCCTATAACTTTCTGTGAAAATAGTTTTGTGAAGCATCGTTCCAGTACAACTAAGCAGTTCCTGGAAGCAGCTGTTAATCTTCAACTGTTTAAACAGGTATGAGAGGATAAATAGCTCATATTTAATGATTTTTTATTAAAACATATCTGTATTTAAATACATTTTCCTTTCTGTCGGCTTACAAAAGTCTGGGATGAAATGTAAATACAAGTACTTTGGGTACAATCATCCCAGATTTGTTGTATTTTTGTATCTGCACTTACAGTTCAATGGAGTGGTGGTGAAACTGAACAAAAAAATAACCCCAGGGTGCAGAGCCAGTGCAGCATCTCTTCAGAGCCAGTCAGCAGCCCAACTAAACAAGAAATATGAGGGATCTCCCAGCTTGATGGTTGAACTTCATTTTCAGCTCTCTTGGCTCATGCCCAAAGAGCCTAAACAGAGTGCTTAACTTAAATTGGACTTCACTGGTGTTTATTTAAAAACTGGATTCATCCTGCAACTACAGTTTTCTTTGCTAGGCCTTTTGAAGTATGCACATAGAGAATGTCACAAACCTGAGCTGTAGGGGTGGCCTGAACAGAATTCTAGCTGATCTCTTAATGCAGAATTTGAATTAATAGAGTACAAATTGTTGAATGTCCAGCACAGCTCAGTTATAGTTTGATTGCAGTCTTTGAAATGGATTTTGTTCTTTGATTTTATTCTGTAACTCTTCTCCCTCTTCATCAGTTGACCACGTTTCATGAAATGGGTGTTAAACTTAGCACTAGATTTTTAAGAAAATCAAGGAAAATGTGAATGAAATCAGAAGAGTCATGAAAATATATATTTGCCTGCAACTGCCTGGAATGATTGATACAGAAGAGTTCATGTTTAAATAATCAGGGCGACTTCTTTGAAGATATACAGCCATGATAGATTAAGGAAATTCATTATATGTGGAATCTTCTAATATTTGAAAAAAACATTTGGCATTAATCAGAGTTTAGTGTCTAAAGTAAAGATTTGTGTGAGGATAGTATTTTATAGGAGGCCTGTGAAAATACGATCACAAAATTGGGCTCCTTTAATTTTACCATGGTGATATAAAGTAAGCAATAAGAAATGTGAAACCTTTTGAAGTATGATTGATTGGATTGAAATGGGAAGAAGTATGATTGAAGATGGAAGTGTGGTTTACATTTTGCATATCTCCATGTGATAAGGTAGCACGAAATTTTCTTAATAAAAAGCTGCTTACAAGCAATGTTTCTACATTGCTGTCACACTGGTAGTACTGAAACAAAACCTTCAGCTGCCATGAAGTGGCTGACTCTGTACTTACCCATTACATTTTAATGTGTTCAATTAAACAGAATCGGTTTACAATTTGTTTATAGCTTGTTTTAATTTTATTTTAATTGAAGGAAATAATAGAGGATTAGGAAATAGTAACAATTTTGATGATGTGTGTGGTTTAATAGTAGTGGTAGGGTTTTTTTCATTCCTCTGGTTCTTGTTGCAAAGGTTACTCCTACTTATTCAGTTAATCCTCAGCCCAGCTGCATCTTCTCCAGCTTTTCCCACTGACAAATGAGCTGTTTTCAAAGTTGTTTGTATTGAAAAAGACCAATCTGTATTTTATTCTGCTCTGAAAATCTTTTAAGCAGAAAATAGTTCTTAGGGGCGGCCTTAAACCTAGACCAAGCAGAAAATTGGTACTTTAAATGCACCTTTTTTTGCCATAATTCACAAGTGAGCTTTATTTGTGCTGTTCTATGAAATCCCTTCTCTGTCCCTTGAATTAGGGTAGCATGGAAGGTAAATAACCTTTGTATCAAGCTGCAAACATAAGTAATTAATAATTGCATCTTATGTGTCAAATAGTTCTCAGGAGTGTCCAGGGAAAATATGAATTCATTCCTAGAAGTGAAGCCTAATGCCAGACTATCTCCTTAAATAGTGTACTTGTATTAGCAAGATAATCTGCAACATTTATTGGAATTTGTTCCTAACATGTTAGAAAGGGTTACTTAGAAAAATAAGTAATGAATGCAGGAATCATAAGCCTCTGAAAATTGTTAGTGATTCAGATATCATTGGCTGTCTTTATGAGCTGAACTCTCTTCCTCTGAGATATGAGCTGTTACTTTGTGGAAGTCAAATTTCTGATGTTTTCTTTGTTTTTAAAAACCCTTTGGTTTTAATAACTCTTTGATTATTTTTGGATAAAATTACTTGGATATTCTGAAGTAGATGTAGTCTCTATTTTTATTTTGGAGCTCAAAATCAATTGAAGATAATGTCTTTAGTCACCCTAAAATCCAAGGGTAACACTGGAATTGCTAGTTTCTCATTGAAGGAGGTAGTCACCCAAGGGCTCTTTGGATCTCAAAATGAATACATTTCTTGAAAGAGCATGCCCGTATTTTTCAGTCTGTGGGCTTGAAGAGTGTGGGTTTGAAAAATGGAAAGAGAAAACCCATAAATTTTATGTGTAATTCCACATGCTGTTCTATTAATGCAGCAGTTTAAGTGCAACCATTAACAGTAAATTACTCAAAAGTAATAACTACTACTAACACCACTGCTAACACTTATCATTTCTTTTAAATAATGTCTCCAGTATCTTTTTGCCAACAGTTCTCTTTGTCAGTATTTACATTAAATGCTCAATTGGTGTGACCCTCTCAAATTCAGTGTCTCAGCCTTCTGTTGATAGGATTTTACCAGATGATGAGTATGTCCATAAATCTTGTGCTAGTTTATAGTATGGAATGAATTCATAAGTTTTCCCCAAAGAGATAATGTGTTACAGTTCAAAGGAAGGGATGGCAGTGGAGGTTGTTGTTTTTTGGGGGGGGGGTGTTTCTCAGCAGTAGCTAAAGGTGCTCTTATCTCTTTTTCTTACTGTGAAATAATCCAGGAATCCCACAGTGGTCTGACCATGAACCAGCCTATTTGGAAAAAGGCCAACTTGGAGTAAAGTGAAAAAATAGGAAGGAATTTAGACAAGGAAGAGAGAAATATCTTTGTGCTTACCTTATTCTTGCTTCTGGAATTTTTGTACTCTGAGAAAGTTGTTTTTTCATGTCACTAGTCTATTCATTGGCAAGAATCAGATTGTCACTGACACTGTTTGGATAATCAGTCATGAAAAATGATACAGCCAAATAATTAATTCTGGTTCATTCCTATGTACTGTTTAGTACCAGTGAATAACTCATAATTCTTGCTAGAAGATGAACTCTGTGTAATTGGAAAATTGCTTTCTCACTTTATCTGTCAGACTTGAGTTAGCCTTTTCATAACAAAAAGGGAAGGGTTGCTTCTTGAAAGAATTTTAAATCTATAGGAATGTGTTTGTTCTACTTCCTTGAAGCCTGTTAATTCTTGAAAAGAACATATCACCCCTTCTGGGTGGCTTAATTGTTAATTTTCTCATTTTGACTTTTTCTGACACGCTTGGACCATTTCAGTCTTTGTATGTACACTTACCTGTAGCTGCAAATTCATGTGCTCATGCAGCTGTAACCTCTGCATAAAGACAACTGTTGCAATTTGCATCTGTAGATGAACCTAAATAAGGGTTAGTGCTTAAAAAGACCCACGATTTCATAAGAGGACATCAGGGAATGGCTGGGTAACCTTTATATGGTTATGATAACAAATCCAGAGTTACTGTTAAGTAAGGAAATGCATTCTTTTCCTTCCATTAGAAAAATACAGAAAATATAAATAATTTTCTTGATCTGTACTTACATTCCTACTGTTCATGGTTACACCTGCTCTTGTAAGGCACATCTGAGAGCAGTGTATTATCCTTAAGACATACATGGTCTTGAACATACAGATTCCATTAAAATGGACACATTTAAAATTCTAACACTGTAAAACAATAGAAGAGACAACAAAGTGTGTGTGACCCTTCTTTTTCACCTCCAGTTCATTGATGGTCGGCTATCAAAATTAAACGCGGGAAGAGGATTCTCTGATGTTTTTGAAGAGGAAATCACAGCAGGAGGCTTTTGTGGAGGTACAGAATTAATTTGGGAGTACTCATTGACACTTCTTTGGGAACTGTTTGACATGATGTCCTCATGATGTCCTGTAAGTTTTAGAAGTCATTGATCTGAAATCTAAGTATCATTTTACAGGATTAAACAAACATATCTTCATTTAATATACTGGTGTAACTAGATTCATAATAATATGTGTCCCAGCAGTGATTTTTTTAAAGGCTAAAACCTTTCCAATAATGAAGGAAAACAATAGACCAGTAAAATAATACATAGATTTCAATATAGGATAAGCTATCACTATAGTGTTTACATTTTTAACTGCATATTTATATAATGTGATGCATTCTATGTAAACTGTATTTTCAAAGTAGTTTTGACATTTGTGCTGCTTAACTTCTAGATAATTGTTTTCCATAAGCACTTCATTTTCTTTTCACATCTACTTATTTCTGCAGTGTAGAAATCACAGTGGTGTCCTGAATGTTAAGAGAAATCTACTTTCTCCAACAAATGTGTTATTCTAAAAAAAGGGAAAGCTTTTTTTAAAATGTTTATATGTGATCTGAGAAGGGACATGGAAATTTATCTTTTTCACTAACAAAAATATTATTCCTCATGTTGTTTGCCTCTGTGTTCACTGACAATTGGTACAACACTTTTCACATCAGCTAACCCATGTGGAAGAGTGCATCCTGAATCCAGTGCTGATTTTTACAGGATTGTGGAGTGGTTTCCTGTTAAACATTTAGGACAGGTGTATTGTTATTTCAGGTATTGTCATGTTTTAAACCCAGCACCACACAGCTGCTCACTTTCCTTCAGCCAAAACCAGCCCAGGTGTAAGAGATGGTATCAAAAGATGGGATCAAATTATTCACAAATGCTATTTTATGGTCAATCTTGAAAGTTGTGGAGATGGAGATAGAGGAGATGGGGGTTATGTGATTTGAGTAACTCCACTGAGGTGCAGATGGCATCTTTGGATGGGCTTCCTTTGCAGGACTGTCCTTGAATGGGACACATTGAGAAGAGGATTTGGCCCTCACAGAGAAACTGTCTGCAGTGCTAGTGCTGCAGAGCCATCTGCACCTCCTAAAAAAATAGCTTCTCTGTACTCAAAATGCATAATTTCTTTTGTTCAAGATTTTCACTGCCTTCTTCTGCTTTCTGTGTCTTGTGCTAGGATCTAGCACATAATTTGGGGTTCTGTTTCTTGATTAAATTGTGGCTAGTTATACAGAGATTTACTTCTTCCCTGCCTTTTTAGGGTAAGTTACACTGCTCTGTAAACAGATTGGAGGCTTTGAGCATCCATTATTCAGATAGGTGATGTCAGTATTCAGAGCTCGTTTGCTGACTGCAGGTCGGGGTCAGGAGGCTGCAATAAAACTGCAGCAGAAGTTAGATAAGGCTTGTTTCTTGGCTGTGCTCTGGCAGGCTGTGAACTGTGTCTCACCTGGCTCTGCTCAGGAGGGAGCACTCGGCTCTGCTGGCAGCGCTGGGCTGCCCTGCACTGCCTGTGAGCTTTTCCAGTCACACAAGCTGATAGTGCCAGGCTGTGGACAAATTGCTTAGGGCACATACTCAGTATTTACATAACTGCTGTCTCATTATTGTTATGAAGTGCAGGGCTAACAATATGTGTGCAATTGAAGGTGACATTTTGTGATGCTAATGGGGTAGAACTATGATCTCTTTGTGGACTTAACTCCCGTCAACTTTAGCAGGAAGCCCAAGGTTTGAAAAAAACAGGTGAAACCCAGATTTCAGAAAAGTCACAGAAAGTTAGTGTTAGCTCCAAGCTGTTAAAAAGACAGGTGAACACAGTTGTAGTTTAGACAGCATAATTTAGAAACTACCGAATCAAATTCAAATGGAAAGTGTTTCTTTAAGTAATCTCTTTTTAAATTTGCATTTGTCTACCTATGAAACTTTGACTAAACCAGAAAATAAAATTAAATTGAAAATTGAAGAATAAAACTTAAATTTCATTTTTAATGATTTTCTTTTTTTAAAAAAATGGTCAAAACTTACATGTGTGCCTATGTCTGAAAATAAATTTGTGAGACATTTTCATTACAGTTTGCACTTTCTAATTAAAAATTTATTTTCTCTTACATATTATTCTATAGAAGTATTTGTTCTCAAGAGCTTTACGTAACTTTCAATACAAGAATATAGTGATGGATTGGTTTAGCACTCGGATTTCTTGTAGAATGTGTTAATTTTTAATTATATTAATTTTACTACAGCAGGTTTTCCTTTTTTATTCATCTAATATCACTGGTGCTAATAGAAGTAAAACTGAAAAAAATAAAAACATTTGAAACTCCCTTGTAATGATAATTCATTTTAAGGGTTCAGCTTGTTTGGTTTTTTGCTAGGATTTCAGGAGGTTCAGCTCTAGCTGAGGGTTGCAATGTTAGCATGGCTGGCTGTAGATGAGTATTTATCTGTTTTCTTGATTGTCGTCCCTGAAGTCACTACATGAACATTAAACTTGGTCATTTGCTGTGATCCCATTTATTGTTTCTATTAATTGTTTAAGTCAGGTTGTGACAGAGAAAGCTCAGCTATGGAGTCACTGTTAAGGACGCCTCAAGACAGGTGATACATGAACACTGTTGACAAGAATTGAAGCGATGAAATACCATGTTAAAGAAAGCATTTATGGCTCATTCAGTATCCTTAACACCCCAGCAGTGGTTAAATTTCACCTTACACATGTTTGTGTGCTTCCTTCCCTGACAGTTCTAGGGAGCCAAATCAAAGAATTGAAAAATGCTTGTTTCTGCTTTGGGGTGCTCTTTTCCTTTCTTAATGGAGATGGGATCATAATGATTATGAGGGTGTCTCCTCTCTAAGGAAGCACTGCTTTCAGTTGTACTGTCATTCCTGAGAGTTTGGCTGTCTCAAAATTGCTTGTAAAGTTGAGTGGAATGGGTGAAAGTACCTGATATGGGTCTAAAGAGTTCATGTTTCTTCACCTCATTTTGAAAATCAGGAACACCTTTTCCAATGATCCAGCTAGTTCTCAGAAATGTTCTAGAAGTGTATTTTGGCTCTCATTAGCCAGTGGAATAATTCTAGCCAGGCCTAGTTAATGGATTATTGTAACACTTGAGGAGTTTTGTGAACTCCTGTTAAAAGTCTATAATGTTATATCAGTATGGTCTTTTCAGCACTGTCAAACGCTGGAACTGGAGCATTCTTGTCAAAGTACTGAATGTCTTGTATGGGGTCAGTAGCAGCTCGCAGTGCTGGAGCATTTGAGTGACTGATGTACTCTAAAACTTTCTCAGGGATCATGGACCTAATCTTTGTTCAGCTGAAGCACCTTTGGGAAGTAGTATCGACTTCTTCATCAAGTAGAATTTAACGTGCTCCTTTGTGGCCAGTTTAGTCCTCCGTGGTCCTACAGAAGCCAGTAGCTCTCTCTTGCCTTTAGAGGTTTTTCTTTCTGAAAGAAAGCAGATACAGTTAATAATTTAAAAGGATTTTTTCTGCATGGGACTATACAGTTGTGTCATAACCCTTAGACTTTTCTCTTGTTCTTTTCCTTTGGTATAGTACCTTCTGGAGTCCATGTCATTGCTGTGTTTGAAAGTTTGCCCAGAGGGATCATTATGCTTGAATGCAATTAATATATTATTCTTTCTTTGAGTTAGTGTTTTAATTTTTATACTTTCTAGAAGTGCGTTACCTTATTGTAGTTATAATTTCTCTTTTACATCAATTGGAATTAAAACCTTTGTGTAGTGAAAACACAAGCCTTTACAAAGGAAACAGAAAAACAAGCAATAAGGGATTCCTGGGTTTCTTTCTTAGTGTACACATACTATTATCTTCACATTCCTTGTCTGTCTGGAAGGAATTAATTAAGTAATCCTCTAAGTGCATTTTTTATTCCAATAATGAAGAGGGTTGCAACATTTAAAATGTTGAATGTATGTTTGGTTGTGTTAATTTGACATTTCTCTTTCAGGAAATTCAAGATCTTATCAGCAGTGGATGCACACAGTGAAGGTATAAACTTGGTTAAGTAATTATACTGGCCACCTTGTCCTTTAGGTCTCCATCCTTTTCCTTACCTCTGTGTAATGGTAAAAGTTTGCACATTTGTGAGAAAGATGTAAGTACATTCTATAAGAAATACTAAGTCTATAGTATATGCAAAACTTTTTGAAGAATTTTTTAAAAATTCCCGTACACAAAACAAATGTCAAAATGCATGAGGTTTTTATGTCTGTATAGTCTAAGATTTCTCTGCTTTCTGTATCATGTTACATTCCGTAACACTGAATTAGGTGTGGCAATTTGATATGAAGCTTATCACTTCTAGTAAATAGCAATTTTGTTAATATGGATTTGTGCAATTTGGCTAGCAGAAGACCCTTGGTATAACCTTGTTATTCTGCAGCATTAGTAAAATATATTATTTCAGATTAAGAGAATTCTTGTGTGATTAAATGAGATAGTTCTTCTTGTCACGTCAAAGTATTTTTTAGTTGCATAATAAATATGATAGGAACACATGAAAAATAGCCTCACTTCTGAATTGATTTTGAAATGGTAACAGTGAATGAAGACCAAAGATCCATCATTCTGTTGGAGTGCCTTGATAAATGTGTCAGCTGTGGAATGACGTACTGTAACCCTTGTGTAGCTGCAGACAGCAGGTTGGGGAGGAAACACAGCTGTGCTTGCTCTTACCCATTTCAAAGGAAGGTTGTTACTTCTTCTCAGCACATTATTTTTCCTTGCTGTTGTCTTAAGGTTTGCCTTCTGTTAAAATGTTACTAAAATACATTTTTTGTGTATTTCAGAAAGGCGGTGCACTGATCAACACAGCAATGACCAAAGCCACTCCGGCTGTGAAAACAGCATATAAATTTGTAAGAACATCTATTTCAAATAAATAATACATAAAAATACTGCCATTTCTGACAACCTCTCATTCTCCCTGCATACTGAAAAACCTAAGCTTTTTATAAATAAATTGCAAAAAAGTACTTCAGCCTGTAGAAAGTGTTTAGCTTAATTTGTTTTCTCATATAGCACTAGGATTTAGAGTTGATTCAGAGTCTTCTAGATAGCTTATACATAAAATAGACTTTATCAAAGCATCAGTGTGCTGGGTTTCTTTCAGTCCTAATGCACACTAGAAGCTCATTTGAATATCATTTAGGTATTTGATACACAGCTGTAATTTCACTTTGGCAGTAAGTGCTGCACTATTGAGATGTGGTAAAGCATCAGTAATGTGTGCAGCAAATCATCTGCTCCTTTTTAAAAATCATAGTGGAATACCCATGTTTAACTGGGTTTAATGCTTACACTTTTCATCTTACAAGATCTTGTTTTTCAAAGGCTGCCTACCCCATGAAACATGTGAGATTATACTGTATTATGCAGTATGGTAAAACAGCAGTAGGAAAAAAGGAACTGAGAAGTTTTTTAAAGTTGCTTTTATAATGTATGGGAAAAGATTTTTGGCTTCTTTTTTGCTTTTCCAAATGTTTCACTAGCTGGATGCATTATAAATAGTGCTGAATAAATCAGTAAATCAGTCTGTGCTAGAGTATTTTAAGTAAAGTTTTCAAACAGAATTTTTAATTTTATATCACTTGAAAAACACAGCAGTCATGGAGGGAAACAGGTAAATAAATTAAATATACTTCATATTCATGGACTCATTTATAATTTAAAAAATGGTTCATCTGCAAACTACTCTTCTTCATTTGCACTATCTTAGACTGTGGTTCAACCTTCAATTTTGATAATTATGCCCTTGATAGTAAAGGTTCTTCAAAGTGAACTTTTGTTTATGCCAGGAAACGACAGTAAACTTCCGAGTATCTTTATGTATATGGTATCCATATTTCTACCCCATTTAATTTCTTACATTGTTGTCCTTTATGGAGCCTGCTACCAGAGGACTGAAATATTCATTTCCTAATTGCCACTAACTGATGGGAGTTTTCAATAATTTCATTGGTAGCATCCCTCAGAGTTAGAACAAAGCACTCCAAAATTCATCCAAATGCTGTGAGAGGATCTGGAAAGTTTAAAGTGGCTTTCAGGTTAGCATCTGGTACATGGCACCCCATCGTGCATTTACTGAGCTTATGGATGTATGGTTTAAGGATCAAAAAGACTCCATGGCCTCTTGATTCAAGAACTTTTTTTTTTTCTGAATTGCCATCACAGAAAAAATAGGTGGTTTTCAGATATTTTTGCCTTTGAATGTATTTTAAAAATACCTATTTTAAAGACAACGTTAAAACTTCTGTCATTTTTTCCCATAGTTGTGTAGGAAAGACAACTTTTTTTCTGTTAGGGTTTTGGGTGTTATACCCCATCCTTTATTGTGTTTCCTTCTCCACCCTTCCCTTTCTCTCTTTCTCTCTCTCTCTCTCTCTCTTTTTTTTAGCCTAACAACATGGTATTCCATATTGATAATTTCTTTCTGTATTGAAGAATATTCTTGGCTGTTTTCTATGCAACAGTGATTCTTGTCTGCCTCTTTTAATGCATACAGAATTCCCCCCTAAATAGCAGCACTGTGCTGTTCAGCAACACTGGGCAAAACCTCCATCTGCATATGAAATCACTTCATTCTCTTAAGGTTGATGTTGCCCTGCAAGTTGCCAGACTGGAACACTGTAGCAGTCATCTTAAAAATCTTAACATTTTTTCAACATGCTTTATTGTTAAAATACCCTTTCAAATCTGGAGGAGCATTTCAAATAAAGGAGGGATGTATATGACCATTCTTAGCCTGTGCCTAGTAATAATTGGCAATCTTTGAGTATGTATGTTTTCACAGCCATGGCATGGATGTACTGAAAAAAAATCCTTAAATTTGTGGAGAAAGCATGAAAATAAAAAATACACTGGAAGTGCATGTTTGAAATTTGTGATAAAAGTTATTGCCCTTCTCTATATTACTAGGTGTTTAAAAAAAAGGCAAAATAAGTGTAGTATCATAAGGGATGTTCTGTGACTACAGCCAGTGTCTTGCAGAGCAATTTTAAGTCCTTTTATTTCTCCAGGCAAAAAACCAGGCAAGGCAAGGAATAAAAGAAGTGAAGAGTAAGTTAAAACACAAGGTATGTAGTAAACTTTATTTACTTTCTTACACTGCTTCCTGTATCAGTTTCAAGCTTATACTTTACAAATCACATGAGATTTGTGTTTTTAATGACTTTTGAAATATGCTTAGCCCTTTGTTCAACAATACATTTTTCATAAAGAGCCCTCTGGCAACTATCTGTCATTCTATGCATCCTCTGAATAATCTCTTTATTGTTTGCATATTTTATCATAGAACAACAGAGGTCTTCAAAGATACATTAAGAGGATGTATGTTTTCATAAAGTTGATTGCTTTGATATCACAATCAAAGCCTTTGCTTCAAGCTGAGAATTTGAGAAGGGAGAGTCTTGCAGTACAGTGTATTTCAGGAGGTGCAGTTGTCCAGTTTTAGTTCCATAAGATACACGAACAGTAGCAGGATTTCAAGATGAATGAATAGTTTCATTTTGCAAAAGCAACCTCACAAGCTATCCGAAAAGATGGTTTAGGCATTTTGCAGCTGCTTTTCCCATTTGGAATTTTGCTTCCATGTAAGATTTTTCTGTACAGAGAAGGAACCATTTTTTGGATACCTATTGTGCTATTTTAAGAAAAATTTCAGAAACATTTGAACAATTCAGCTTTTAAATGACCGTGTTGGTAATCCAGCGTTTTGAAAAGCTAAATTTGGTTTTCTTACTACAGATGGTATTTTCATGACAGTAATAGATTGTGGCAAGATAATTTTGAATGCATTCTGCATGCATAATATGGAGAGTATGTTTGCAGATGATGATTATAAATAAAGGAATTTAAATCTGTTTTGTTGCATAGGAGAGTGAGGAAGAGTATGGAACTTGCAGTGCTGGTGCAGTACGGACTGTTCCTGTCTACACATCGCATTATGACAAAAGAACAAGCTCAGAAAAACGAAGACTGGCACAGGTAAGACACCTGAAACTTCTGTTTGTATTCACATACATTTAGGGAAAAAAATTTTGCTGCTTACAGTAGTGTGTTTGTGAATCTGTTTCCAAGATGATTTTCCTGTCTGTGTTTGGATAGTGTGATTAAAGGCTGTGCTTATAGAAATACTGCTGCACTGCTTGTGTGGAGAAAAAAATGCTATTTGTGTTTCATGAACAGGAGATTTGTAAGTATGGATCTGAGATTTAATTCTTAAATACTGGTTTTGAGAAAGGCTTCTCACAAAAATATGTTCTGGTCTATTCATAGATCTGTATTAAGCTATCTCTTTTCTTTTAAGGCATATTAATTTTGTGTTTCTAATAAATTGTTTTGGCAGTTGTATGGACTTTAACCTTGTTCAGATAGTTATGTTTCATTATTTTGTTAATAAGTCAGCTAGTTAATGCAGTGCCAATGTCTTGGCTTTTGTTCTCTAATCCTTTCTAGTCTAGATTTGAAGTAACAGGTGTAATGTCTCAACTTTGGCAAGTGTTCTAATGTTTTTGGATTCATTTTGACAGTTTTATTTCAAATATATCAACAAAGTGGTTTTTCTAACACCTTACTTTCCTGCAAATATTTACCTGCATATATACATATTTTTAATGTATGGGTATTTATTTTTGCATTATATTGTTTTTAATATACGTGGATTTTTAATGCCTGTATCTTCCTAATATAAGAATTAAGTTTATAAATTCAGTCTAACTAATCTAACAACATTTACTTTTTGCTCTAGGTATTGCAATAATAAAAATCTTGGTTGTTTATTTAATCAATTTGATTTTAAATTAGTTTTTAACCAGTAGTAAATATAAAGTTTCTGAAATACAACATAGAACTGATACAGATGATTGCTAAATGAAGGTGAAATTGTAGATTAGTATTAATTATTTTTAGTAGGATTATAAATAATACAAAGACTTTCTGCTTTGCTGATACGGTAGTGCTGCCTATTGTGATGTACAGGAGTCTAGGGATACAAAGGAATATAATTCACCTTGCTACAATTAAGGATTTCTTCTGAAGATGTGTGTTCAAACAGAAAAATTGAACTTTTCTGTATTTTTGCGTTTGTGCAGCTGTACAGTACCAAATCCTGTAATCAGAGCTGTTTCTACCAGTTGTCCTTTAGCTTTGCAAACAAGGCAGGAGTCAGATGTGTGCCTGGCTTTGTTTCCATGCATCCATGGACGTGTTATTGGATGTGTATGCACACAGACATACATGTGTCTATGTGGGGTGTATTTACCAACAAAGCTGGGAACTGAGAGCCTCACATTTTTCCCCTGCTCCAAACCAAAGGTGTCTTCTCCCCAACTCTTGTCCCAAATGTCACATGAGCCCAGTGGGCAGGAAGGAGCACCTCCAAGAACTGCTTCACCTCTCACTCATGCCATTCTCTTTCTCCTCCTCCCCAAGAGCAAACAAACCAAAGAATTTCCGAAAAACAAGTCTGCTGTTGCTACCCTTGTTTTTATTTTAGGTCTTGGTGTTTGAATAAGATAACATAAATTCTTTATTAATAAGTGGAGATTTTAAGGTATACATCCAAATAAAAATATATATTGGTATTCACAATGCATGTGTATGAGACAGATCGTGTTTGATCTAGTACTGAATCTGCTGTTTAAAGGAAGTGAGATTCTGAGTGCTGTTGTTATCAGATTTAATCCTTTTTCTGGTAGTCTTTATCCTGCAAATGAGACTCTTCACCCAGATTTCTAAAATTATCTTCACCAGTGGCTGTATAAAGTTAGTGCTAATGTGGGGTTCAGGCAATTTGATACATATTTGAAATAATGACCAAATACTGATTAAGTTGTTACATTGGTGTAGCGAAACACCAAACTTAGATAAACAATGAAAAACAGAGAAGGATTGCTTTTAATGGTCATCCTGCTTCCAAAATAGAGGCACCTTTGCACTTTATTACTAACTCTTCCCTACCGAAACATTTAGAAAATTGTAAATACAAAGAATTTTGTGTAATATTTTATATCATATTAGAAGTATGCATTGTTTTCCTTCTCCACTACTTGGAAACAGTTAAATACTAAGAGTTACCTGAGATGTTGTAAAACATACTTTGAAAAGTTATGTAAGATTCGAAAGTTTGCTTTACTGAGAAAGATAATTTTAAAAAACCGTTCATAACAGGATTTAGGGATCTGAGAGGACGTTTTCTTTACAATAGGAAGTGAATCTGCTTTTACCCCAACAAACAGGAGTTTGTATATGGGTCTGCTAATTAGTATGGTTATTTCCTGTTTTGTTGATGAGGCTTTAATAAATGTCAAGGGTACAGCCATGAAGATCTCCCAATTAGGCTTTGCGTTTGTAAAACCCAACCCCTTTGCTTTTGTGTGAGGATGACAGTTCCAACTGCAGCCTCAGCCTAACAGGGCTCAAGGGAAAGGATACTTCTCTGGTTTTATTGAAAACACAGCCAATTTGGCCCAGGGAGAATACCAGCACTGGTCACAGTGCAGAGCCATTTTTAACAATGAATATTTACTAAGCTTTATCACTGCTGTCATAGTGGCTTTATTGTATTTTTTTCTCTTCCAGATTGGCAATAGGCTTAAGAAAAATCAGCAGTAAATAAAAAAATTATAGCATCTAAAATAGCTGTCAAAACCTAACCAGAGGATAAATAATTAAATGCTTTATTGCAAACTGAAGCGCTTGGCTTGCCCTCCTATAATTTGCATGTTGCAAGTGTTTGCTAAAAGCAGGAGCTGAGGGGAGTGACTGGTACGTGCCCGCGTGTGCGCACAATGAATCTGTGCCCAGAGCAGCCGCTCCTCTCTGCAATATTCAGCTCAGCTCACTCCTGCTCAGGTTGGCTCTTCGGGGCTCTTCAGACATGTGTGAGCTTAGCTCTACTGCAAGTCAACATTAACAGATGGATTGCCCTAAGCAAGGGAAAACCACAACAACAAAATCCAGTGAAAGTGGAGGATTGAAGCGTTTTATTGTTAAGCCTTATTAAAACCTTGGCATGTGCACTGCTGTTAACTGTTTCATGCCTAGAGCTAATAATATGTCTCGGGTATATTTCATCTCTTACATTAATTAGGAATGTGGAAGATACAAGAAATCACTAGCTAAAATTTTTGAAGTAAAAATTAATGCAAGCATGAGATTGCTTAGGCTCTGTTTGCAGTATCTTGTGAATGATACCGCTGAGTTCCTTTAACTATTGATGAGCAAGGTACAGCAGGGCATGTTTTAGACTATGGAGCATTCAGTTTTTGCATAATGTGTTTTAATTCTGTGCCTTTATATGCTCAGGTAATGCAGATTTCTGGGTACACAGGGACCTAAATGCAGTAGGGGCTCTGTAAAATTGTTTCAAATTAATGTATAATTAAAAAGAGAGCATGTTTATTATGATCCTGGTTAGAATGCCAGGAAGATCTGTTTGATTTCATGAATATGATCTTTGTAATTTTCCTGTTATATCAGGTGTTGGGGTAGCTTATTGAAAATGGACTATGTCAGGATATCAACAGTCATAATGTATTTTATGGCAAATAAAACACTAGAAGATTAACAGAATACCAAATAAGAACTAGAAGTTCCCTTTGCAGTTAGTAAGTTAGCAATGCCCCTTGTCTCTCAGAAAATGTATATTCTACCTGTACCTTTAGGCACCTACTACTTTCCATCTGTAATGGACATAGGCATGTGGATTTTAAGTGTGGATTTACCAGTCACTGTGTCTCAGCACTGCTTTAAATGTTGCTATATTGAAGATACCAAGTGAACTACTCACCATGACTTTGCAGAATCCAAATACAGCGTCTAAGAAGGTTTTTAAGACACTTTTAATGAAAATCAAGTTAGACTAAACTTTTTTCTTGGTGTTCTCAAACAGAAGAGAGTTTAAAATTTTTTTTCTTTCTTTTTTTTAAAGCCTATTGCAAATGGAGCTTTTTCACTTTTATTGAAGCATGTCCTAGAGACTATACAATATATAATTCAGCTTGCAGTAGGTGTGCTTGGCATCTGTTCAACAAAGACAGCAAGTGTCAGGCAGGAAGATGTGTTCAGAATAACCTTACCTTCAGGAGTGCCCCATTTATCAATATCCCTACAATGGCCAGTAAAATAAATGACATAATCATTAGGTACAAAGGACTTCTAGTAACTGATTACCCTCCTAACCTGAAAAACGTGGTGAGAGTGGGCTATTCTGAAGACTTCTTTTTTCCCAAGAAAATAAGAAAGGAGATTGTGATAATGCCATGATAATGCAGTGCTAAATATATATATTCTGTATGAGGTGACTGAATATCTTTTAGAAAAAATATCCACAGTCAGCCCCACAGTGATTTTAGAAACATTAATCTGATTAAGCATATTTACCTGGATTTGTAGTCAGACAATGTGCTTGAGATCACATCTATGCCTACCAACCACATACAACAGTGCTTCTGTTGCTTCTGTTTCATTGACTGAAATATTATAAATTGAAAGGTGTCATAAACAGAATGAGCTAGTTTTTAATGTAAATCATGTTTTGCTTCTGCAAAATACAGTTTTGAAGTAAGCATTGGTTGATCAGTAAATTCTGTTTCTTTAGCTAATGTGGTGTAATGTGAAAATATCGTAGATATCGTTAGCTTCCTTTAATTTTGAGAAAAATCTTTTGTCTTGTTGTGTCAAGTACAATCTCTTCATTCTGCAAAACAGTCAGATTTCCTTTTAATTAAAAATGAAAAAGCTAGGCAGCCAAAATTCAAATTTCAGATTACGAGAGTGCCCTCTCGTGGCTTCGGTTCCTTTCCAAAGTGGCAGAGCACAGGGGGATGCTCTGCCTGTGCAAGCCTTGCCTGGTACAACAAACACCTTTATTTGTGTGAAGTGAAATTCGCCCGGGGTTTTGTGAAAATTAAGCATTTAGATGCTTTCATGTGTCCTGCATGATACTATTTTCAGGAATAGGGAATAGAAGCTCCCAAATAGAGGCATAATAACAAAAAATCCTGAAACCCTACCCTGCTTCCCACTAAACAGTGACAGTGACTGTCCTCGGGAGAGTTGTGCTGTTTGTTCTGCACCCAGAAACCGGTGTCAGCTTTGTGGCTGCCTGTCTTGGAGTTTTGCTGTAAAAATCACTTGAGAAATCTCCTCACTAATTACCTTGGTTCAAATTCAATTAAAAAAAAAAATAGATGGTGTAGTGGTCAGGAAGTTGCTCAGGAATTTTTTGTTACCCTGTAGGATGCTTGGTTTTCCAGGGCAAAGTCATCAGCATACCTACCTCTGATCTATCTTACTGAAAGAAAAATTTATACAAGCAAAAAGTTTGCAGATGCTTTTCCTGGCTATTGTAGCCCCCCCCCCCCCCCCCCCTTTAAGTTTTTTAATAAAGAGAAATGCAGCTTTTCAGAGGGTCTTTCTTGTGCAAACAAATGAACCATACTGACGTGTCCAGCACTGCTTCCTTTTTCTGAAGGATCTCAGAGAAAAACGCTGTCTCCCAAAGCATCTTCAAACTGGGTGAACCTTTCTGTCCTCAGTATTTAATTGGAAGAGCCAGATTAATTTTTTAATCAGGAGAATTTATTGGCATCTTAATGTAGCAGCAGTATCTTTTACATTCTTTTGCTGTTTATCTTCTGTCTTGCACAAGTCATGGTTTTGCTGCACTAAATCAGGGAGCCAGGAGAGCCATCAGAAAACAGTTGGAACCTGCATCCCGACTTTCATGTTGCTTTTGTCTTCTGCTTGAAGGTTTGAAGAGCACCACTTTACATCTGTAACTTCAGGTCTAGTACTCTATGTTCCCTAATATTTTCTTCCTCTCTATATCCTGTACCTAAGAACGAAAAAGAAAAAAAGAATAAAGAAATTCAGTTAAAGAAAAAAGTTTTTCTGGAGGCAAAAGGAGGGAGAAATAGAAGAAACAGGAAAATCCTTTCCTGCAGGGATCTCAGCATCTCTGAATGTGAGAGTCCAGATTCAGGCTGTCTAATTTTAGATACCTCTGAAATGCTGAAGTTAGCAGCAGTGCTGCCTTAGGCTCTTTCTGCAGTAAGTGGAGAGAGGGGCATGGCTGAAGGGCAGCTCAGCCCACCTGGAATCTCAATTGCATCCCAATGATGCCTCTGTCTTGCTGCTAATTGTCTATTTTGGGCCCTATAATAGCTGAAATTAGTAACATCCAATTCTAAAGTGCCAGCCAAATTCCACAGCACCTTGCAGAGAAAGACCTTATTTGTTAAGCAGAAGACTCCTACTGGTGTCAAGCAGGAGGTGGGACTCCTCCTTGGTAATTCTTCTGTTTGGAATCCCTAGACAATGTAGAAATGTGCTTGGAGTCAGTATTTCTAAAGCACAGTCTTTTTTTTCCTTGCAAATGTGATTAGTCTGTTTGCAAACTTCATATGGAACTTTCCCCAAACAGGATCTTCCACAGTCCATGTCTGATGGACAGGGTTTGGTGCTGCTGAAGTCTGGAGGTGTAGGATGTTTGTGTTTACAATTGCATCCATATTTTGTACATTTTAACTTACGTATTTTTGATAAGTTTTCCTCTGAGAAAGTCACACATGATCAGCAAATGGTGCTCTCAGCAGTGATGGTACCATGACATAGTTCTGCTGATGTAAGGGTATAATGCACATTTTACCCAAAAGATCAATTTAGCCAGTAGTCTCTTTTGTCTCCTTAGGAATTGTATCAAATAGATAGCAATTCCAGCCAAATAAACTGGATTTACAGCTCTCCTAGTTCACTGAAGTCCCACACTGTGCACCTGAGCTACTTCCAGGTCTCTTGACTTTCTTGTTACCTCAAGTCCGTGTTCCCTTTTCTGGTTTTGTTCATATAAACATTTGTGTGGCTTTGGACACTGATTAGTTTTTCTTTTCTGACACACATTCTCCCTTCCCTTCCTGCTCTTGTGTCCACTGTGACCCCCTCAGCCCTCCATTCTATCAGTTTCCTTCCATCTAATCACTGAGTTTACATTGGGACATTAATAACCATCAGAAAAGGGAAAATAAATGATACATTTCTCTGTTTTTGTAACTGCAAATTCTGCCTGGTGAATCTGATTCTTAAAATCATGCACAAAAAATGAGCTGCTGGCTTTAGTTGTTGCAAATGGCACTGCAAATCTCCACGTCCTATTTTAAAAGACTAACACTTGTGCTTGTTGCCAATTAAAGTGAAGCCAGACTGCCTTTGGATGGTGCACTCCTTGCAGCTAGGATGGTGTGTGGCACAGTGCCACGGTGCATCATCACTTCAAACGGGATGCTGTGCTAAGAATAGCCCCGGTGCCATTGAGGAAAGCGGGCTCTGCCTGCTGGGAGGGGCTGCCTCACTCTGGGCAGTGGGGCACCTCAGGCTGATTCGGGGGGCTCAGGCTTCCTGAGGAAAAAAGGGTCTGTGATTCCTCTGGGAAAGTGGAAGGCTGCTTGTTTTGGAGCAAAATATAACTATTTTTGAAGAAATATTTGCAGAAGGATGATTATTTGTTTAAAAGGAAAAGCAGCATTACACAATTCTCAAGTGATGCATGCTAGACTCCTGAACACAGGTATAAGGGAAGTGGCACCTTGTTCATTTTTCACCACAGTAATTCAGAACAAAAGTAATTACATGTGCTATCCTTGACTAAGTATCTCAACAAATTAATCACCCTTACTTATAATAAATCCTACCTCAGCATAGGTATTAGGGTCTCCTATAGCTTTCCAATAGGCACTGGAGATCTCTGTGGCATTAAAATGTACCTGGCATTTCAAAGCACTGTGCCCCTACACGTATTTCTGGTAATATCTCTTTAATTTATATCCAGGACAGTTTTCTGATATCAGAGCAGTCTTGATTAGAATCTGTACTTATTTTCTGTCTCTGCTTTCCTCCTTCTTTCATCAGTCTCAGCTCTTGGGGAGTGTAATGAGGAGTACCTTCCTGTGAGTCATGGAAGGTGACAAGTTGTGCTTTACTGGAAAGTCTCATTGAGACATATTTTGCTTCCCTACTGCATGGAGCCACAGTTATGTCTGTGACTTGGTTGTAGAGGAGGATGAGTAAAGTAAAATACTGAATCATAAATAACAGTGGGCTTGTATTTATTTTGCTTTCTCATACTGAATGAATAATCTCTAAATTTTTAAGAAAAAGGAAACAGTACTTCACAGATTTAAACAATGATATATATTTTTCTTTTTTTGAAACATTATATGTGTTGATGTATTGCGTAGCCAGTGAATGTGAAATTATATTTGTGCTGCCATTTATCAAAAGATTATTTGTTTTTCGCTTTGAGTGTAATTAATAGCAGCAGCCTTGTTAAACTTCCTGCCTTCGTATCAATCAATAAGCACTCATTACCAAAAGCTGGACATCTGAAAGGTCTAGCATTATATAAAAAGCTGACATTTCAAAGATTGACTTTCATGCCCAATCAAGAATATAACTGTCTTACGTTTAACTCCTTTAGCATTCACATATTTTGACATTTTTATTCCATAGTAGTACATTTTGTGAGGCTACCAGCAAGCAGAAGAGAACAGTTTAAGGACTGACTCTCCCTTTATTTGAGTCTACTGTGTTTATACTGTCAGCTCCTTTTCCTTATTTCAGTGATCAGCATTGGTTCAGGCTGCAGACTACTTGCAGAAGGAGATTTTGAAGCAGGGCAGCAACCAGAGAGGATGGGTATGGTAAAGACAAAAAGAATATGTAGCCTCACACCAGGTTATGGAGAGCATGAGCTTGTGTTTAAGTGTGCTCAGCTCTTACATTCCGAGCAAAATGAGAGATGAGAGATGCCATGTGCAAGAAGGTGAGAGAAATTTGAAACAGCAAAAGCTGAATCCTTGTCCTTGTCATGATATAAAGAAAATACATTAAGTAATAGATTTAATATCTAAGCAGAACTGTTTGGAAGAAGCAAAACAACCAGGTACTTTAAAGAAGTTTGTTCCTTTATTTTATAGGAAAAAACATGACAGTAGTCTATTAAGACTTTATAAAGTTCTGGTGCAGCAAGAAAGGACTGTTGGTATATCATTTCTTGTGGTAATAAATTTAAATGGTCTGGTTATTATTAGGATGCTAATCAGGAAGGAAGCAGAAGTCTGTCCTTTTTTCATAAAGGGGTATAAAAAAGGTTACACACTTCAAAATGCAGAAAAGACAGAAATTAAAAGCTTAAATAACTGCAAACAGCAGGGTACGTCAGTAATGGAAGGACTTCTTAAATGACTCTGACAGTTTTTGCAGGTGCACATACTCTGTCACTTTGCCGATTGGAGCACTGAAAGAGTTTTATGGCTCTCCTTTTGAAATTTATTAAGGGTTTCTTTCTTTCTTTCTTTTTCTTTCTTTGCAAAGTAGTCTGGACATACCCCTCCCTTGCAGTCGTTTTTATTACAGCTCCTAAAGGAAAGTCACCTATTCAAAAACATGTGTTGCTTGTTGTCTCCGTGGTTAGCTCACAGGGCTGTAAATGCTGGAGAAGGTCATTATTTACAGCCAGATATTTCCCTTCCCTTCCCCCATATCTTTTTCTTTGTATGTAAATCCTATTTTATTTAGTTTAGTTGTTGAAAGTCTCCCTGTATAATTTTATAATATACCCCTAATCATTTAAATTGGTAACAGAAACGTTTTTTCAAAGAGTTTGACCATCAGGAGCTAGGAGTTCTTGTTTTGAAGGGAGGTTTTAGGTTTATCGACTTGTCTGTTACATTCCTTTACATGATTATTCGTGCTTTCACTAACTGTTCATAGATGTTCTGTGATGATCAATGCCTGCGATGTTTGCTGATTCTACTAAATTTTATTCAGCTCCTGTTTCTCAAATACCTTTTTTCCCCTTTTTTTCTTGAACCTTGAATCTGTCCTCTTTGAAATATTATTGTTTCAACAAATCGGCCAGTGCTATCTTGTAGAATTTTATTCACTGACAGAGCTAATTCCTCTACAGATGAACAAGTGTCAGTTTCCATTTTGTTTTCTGCAACTTCTCAACATTTTAAAGAACTTTCTTCCCTGCAAAATCTCATATTTATGTTAGTAGGAGTAAATGTGATGGCAGCATCTAATTTTGATGCAAAGTCAAAGAAAATAAGAGAGGCAGAGAGGATTTTGCCCTCCAGGAGCCAGTTCCAGGTTAGAGTTTGAATTACTGAATGAATGTCATGTCAGAATTTTCTTGGGGGGGTGGGGAGTTACAGAGAGCATCCTGGTATTTGTAGAACACTGACAAAATCTGTAATAGGTAACACACTGAAATCCTCACAGTACAGGATTGTCAAGCTCCTTGTAGTCTGAAATTAAAGCATATTTCTTCCCCATCAGGGACTTGTTACAGGTTTAGGCATTTGGTGAACTGCACGATGAGATGTGGGCAGTAGCACTTCTTACTTGTGTACGATTTTCCTCAAAGTTAGCTAACACTGTTTTCCCTCTGTACAAATTCCATCCATATGTCTGTAAATTAATAGTGGCTATCCAGGGTTCACAATCTCATCAGTGCATTGATTGCCAGCATAGTTAAACTTCTTATATGAAAAGTTTTTGATACAAAACAAGGATAAGAGATGTATAGTCCTGAAGACAGTCATTTGCGAAGTACAAGTGAATAAAATTCCTGATTTAAGTGTTCTGGTCAGCACAGAGACTTTTTTCCAATTATTGTGGAATTCTTTAGGCTGTTTTTGTTTGCTAAATAATAATGTGATGTAATAGGTGAGTAATCTGTACAGAAATGTGTGAGCTTACAGCACACCAGCTCCTCCATGTAAAGTCCTCTTGGGTTGCCCTGAGGTTGCACTGGGTTGGAATTAATTGTAATCCACAGTAAATTATCCTGCATTCTTAGTGCAAAGTTTCTGATCTGGATATTAATTACTGTGCAGTCCTGCACAGCACCATAACATAAACATAGCTGTGTAAAGAGACTCCCAACTTCCTTTGTATTTGCTACTTCAGAAATTAATTTTTCTTCATACTCTATAGACCACGTGAACCAAAGCTTGGCAAATATTGCTACCAGGAAGTACTAACCCACAGTGCTTTTTGTGATGTGCTTTCAAGAAAGGGTAGCTGGTAGACTTGAGTTGTGCTTTTCCTCCAGTATCCAGTCTTCTGCTAATCAATGCATTGCATAAATAATAAGGCACTCCGGGCTTTGCATAAATAAGGAGGCCCTCCACAGGCCATGAAGAGAAATGGTTCTCTTTAATTGATGATGCTTGAGGACTTGGAACAACCTTTACAAGACTTGATCAATATGTGGTTTTCCTCATCAAGTGCTCAGAAGCCTTAATGAGTAAAGTGGCAGCTGGTCTCCAAGTAAGTAATGCTGAAATAGAAAAAAAATTAAACAAACTTATAATGTTAATTGTCCTTCCTCCAGACTCGTTTCAACCAGCGCCTCAGTAACCAGGATTTTGCCTTGGATGAAGATGATGATGATGAAATTGAGAGAACAAGCAAGTAAGAAGCCTGTTTGGATGTGTTATGTATGTACAGGAGAGAGGGTAACTAGTGTTATTCAGCAAAGCGGAGTTCAAGTGACACATTTTTCTCATGTCCAGGCTGCTAGCTCAATTCTTGATTTAGATGATGTCAAGTAGGTTAGGATTTATATCTGCTTTAAAAAAGGGGACAGGCTATTATATCTTTTTATTATTTGTAGTGTCCAGAAGAGCTTCATATAATCCTTAGTCTTCACAGCCTCCACATAAAAAGACTACATACACAAAGAAACAGTGAAATATTTGTCAACATGGTGGGCAGTGACCTCAGCTAATCTATTCTTTAAGGCTGGTGTTGTGGCCATGACAATGGGACATTTTTTGAGGGGTCTGAAAGACAAATAATGCCTTGGAAGTTTTATATCGAGGTCTTCCTATATGAGAACTAAAGGAAAACTGTAAGTTGAGGCTTAAGCTGCATTGAGGCATTTTCTGAATTCAGGAGTCGATTCTTGATAAGGAGCATCTGGATATAAACCAGAAAGGACATCGAAAGCAAAATCAAGCAGCTTAAGCTGTGATATAGTAGGGAAGAGGGAGCTAGTGAAGTGTTAAAAGGTTATAATGAAAATATGGAAAGGGTGAGCCATGGAAAACAGCCTTTGTAGCAGTATTGATAGACAGAGGTAGAAAAAGAATGGGGATCTGAGCTATGGGTATTGGAATGAACAAGAGAGGAAATAAGAGACAAAAGCACCAGTTCTCCTTGCAGTACTTCAGTAAATCTGCCCGTGTGATGGAGGAGGAGTTGTAGTAGGAGAGTCCTGCCACTAGAACAAAGGCTTTGGCTAGGCCAGGAGGCAGCTAATGGTAACTGCATCTCCATTAACACTGTATATCTGTGTTCAGAAACATTCTTGAGTAGAAAGATATTCCAGGTTTATGTTCCTGTTCAAAGGTTTTGAAATGCATTCTCCTATGTCCTTTTAGAAGTGGCTATAATAAAATGGCTTTTATGTTCTTATCTGATGGAAAAGTTTTGTTTTCAGGTTGTCATCAGAAGACAGTGAAGAAGCTTCTGCCTACTTTTATGATAGTGATGGTTCTGGTGAAACTGGAATAATTCAGAATCAAGGAGAAATGGACTTACTTGGAGAGATTCTGGACACGCTGAGTACACACAGTTCAGATCAAGGAAAACTCTCAGGAGCAAAGAGCCTGGATTTCTTTAGATCAATGGATGACATTGATTACAAGACAGCGGTTAGTCTTCTGCTTTCATTTGAAAACCAACCCAAGTCCATTTGCAGTGGAATCCTGCACTTGTGGAATTAACAACATGCAGCTCAGACACTGCAGCACAGCCCTTAGAATTGCTGATGTGTGTTCCTGGGGCTGTATATAACAGTACACTCATGCTGGCCACTGCATTGTGGCCAGGCAAGAAATTGTCCAGGTTACTAAGTCATCTTGGAACAGTATTTTTCCCTTAAAGCAGTAACCACATAGAGAGCTGTGAACAGTATAATAATTTACCTAATCAAATAGTTTAATATTATATTTTTTTTTTCCTGTAAAATCTGATATGCCTTGAGCTGGTTTAGGATTCTTTAATGCAGTTTAGAAGGCATTTTCATTTTCACCTTGTAGACTTAGACTAGTCATAGTGATATGATGATGTTTCCTTCTTGATTTAAGCCGTGGGATCCAGGTGGTAATTGCACCTGAAACACTGCTAGAATAGTACTCCAGCGTTTTCTAAGATGGCTCTTTGTTCCTATTTTAGGTAGAGTTGTACTGGTCCTTTAGTGTAAACACACTGCTTGCCTACAGTTTTAAAACACTCACCAAGTCACTGCTGTGGTATTTGCCAAAAAAGCTTATTGTTTTTGAATTCCAGCACATATCGGCTGTCCAACGCTTACTTTTGCTGAAAGGGATCCTATAGTAGAAGATTTGTTACTGGAGCACAGAATATTGAAGTAAATATTTATAAAGCTTGTAAAATTTTATATTATGAGTATCACACAGTGGTTAGATTAATAAAAGGCCCAGTTTTGTTTGACCGAAAATCTTTAATACTGAAAATTGATATAATTAATTATTGAAGCAAAGAGGAAATGCCATCTGGTTTTAGTTTTAGTCCCCCTTCCTCTCATATTACGGGTACAAACGAGAAAAGTGTGTCTTTGTTCACTGTCAAAACTGCTTGTGCCAAGACTGAATGGACAGAGGAGACAGAAGTCCTTCCACTTTGTGGTACCAGTGGCAGTCCTTAGGCTAAGCGCCAGTGTTCTGTGAGGAAGTGTAAAAACACCTGGCCTTGCATTGTGTGTGGGGTAGTTGTTTTGTAACACTGAGCTCCAAAGGGAATCCATTATTTAGGAATATATCGCTTCCAGTACGTGTGTTTCAAAAATACCAGTGTGGAGATGTTTCTTGTGACATTAACTATGAACACGTGTTTTTTTCTTTCAGAACAAGTCAAATGCACCTAGTGAGAGCAACCTTACCCTGCTCTGCAGCAGTGCTAATGACCAGGCAGAGTGGAACCTGGGCCAGGATGACAGTGTCCTCCATGGGAAGCAGCTCCCCCCATCACCAAGGAAGCAAGTTTCTTCTGCTGGCCAGAGAGAATCTCTCTCAAAGGTGGAAGAAGAAAAGAGTGGCAAAACCTTTACCACTGACAAGATGGGCACCACTAGTTTGACATCCCTATCTCCAGTACAACTAAGTGCCCAGTTTGCTTCCCTAGAAAGTTTCAAAGCAGGCTTTTCTTCCTGTCAGTATGCAAAGCCTAATGAAACACTAAGCAATACCTCAGAAGATCAGCTCCCAGCAGGTCTTGCTCAACAGCCATCCATTCTGGTCCCTTGGGAGAAAGCTGGGAAAGAAGGAGATGAAACTCCAGAAGAAGGTGGACTTCTTCAAGAAGTGGTGTCATTGTGTAAACTGAATTCTGCTTTTCACTATGGTTTAAATATTTCAAAGGATAGCTTATCCAGCAGTAGCAGTGGAAATAAAACGTAAGAAAAGTATGAGAAGAGAAACTTGACTCCCATCAGATGTTAAAGGGAGACTACTCAGGACTCCATATAACTCCATATAACATGATAACCAAAAAAAAATGAAAAGGAATAAGATCATCAGTTATAAAAATAATTCTCTTCAGTTGAGTATGCATTTTCTGCCATTGGACATCCGCTTCTATGTTTACTCAGTTCATTTGTTGGCTGTAGTTAGGTCCACAAAATGGAACTAAATATATGAATGCACTCTCAAATCAGGTACTAGTTAGTCTCTGTGTTAAAAATACAGCAAGTGTATGGTGCTTCCTAGCACTTGCTTCTGTAAGCAGCAAGGGTCTCGCCTAAAGGTAGCCAGGTTTTGAAGGTACTGTGTTAATCCCATTAGCATGAAATGAACCAAGCAATCTGATTTGTCTGAAATGTACAAATGTTAATACTTGTAATGAATAATAATTGCCTTAATCTTTTGAGAAGGGGTTTAACTGTCTTAGAAGATGAATGCAAATCTACAAAACAGCAATAATGATTTTCCATGGCAGGAATTTGCTTCAGCAAAGGTGGGGGGAGGGAAGGAGATTTTTTTAGATTAAGGAATTTCTTGTGACTATAACTTGGAACTTACTCCAAACTAAAACTGTGGCTCTGTCTTTGAGACTTCAAAAAGGTAGCACGTGGTTTTTTCTCTTCTATGAAGTACATGAAGTGCTGAATTATAATGTGACGTTTATTGACTTCTGTTTACAACTAAGACACTTTAAAGACACATTATCAGTTTCCCTAGGTAGACTAATTCACTTAAAAATTCCCAGAAAGGAAAGTGTAAGTGGAATTGATAGATTTCTATTATTTTTTTTATTTTCTGCAGTTTAATAGTTGGAAAACTAATTTGTGCCTAATTTGTAACACTAGAAACTAAATTTACAGATTCAGTTTGAGACTGCATATAGCCAACTCTTGTTTTAGCCAAGTTGGACAACCAAAAGCTTCTTTCTAATTTCAATGAAGGAGAAGAAACAGTTCTGATGTATAATGGATTTAGAACAAGCATTTGTCCTCCTTCTGGCAGTATTTCTGATTAATATTTGGATATTTAAAGTCTGAACATTTTTAATGCTCTATGGAGCAGCTCTTTAATTTTTAAAATTTTCTTTATCTTTTCTTTTTCCACCTCACCATACATACCTTGTCTCCACAACAGCTCAGGACAGAAAAGACAATTAATCCGTTTCAGCAGATTGGAATCATCAGTTTTGAGGGATATTTGTGGTAAAGTTAGTAGAAAGAGCACATGGGTATAAAATGAACCCTGTCTGTGAAGAATGTTCTCCTGCTTTTCTAGGTCATGAAACCTTTTTTCTTTCCCACTTTGGCATGAATGATTTCTGTTAATCTCAGCCTAGGCCTGAGTGAGCCCGTTCCTGGGGCTGGTATTTGGGTCAGATTGTGCTTTAATATCTTAACAGTAGTTTGTAGCAGAGTTTCATATCAGTTGCCTCACTGAGATTTATGAATTCATTTACCTTCTAGCTGACACAAATGGGAAGGTTTTTTCTGGCTGCTTTCTTGCAAGGCAGCTGACCTAAGGGAATTGCTCCCTGTCATGGCAGAGGCACGTTTGGAACCTCACCAGAGAGGATTAGTAGAGTGAGACCTGGGGTTTGTTAGTGTGGAGTTTCATCTTGTTCCAGAACGAGAAGGGCTGGGCCAGTCCTTACCACTGAGCATGAGCCTCCAGAATTAATTTTTCTTAATCAGTGCAACAAAACTAAAAGGTTGTAAAAGGGCAGATCTTGCAGAAATATCTGTGTCTGATCAAGCAGGAACATTTTCGAGGGCATCTGTATTGTTGAAGAACCTCAGTGTTCCAGAATTAGCAGTTGTACATCCAGAGGTCTGTGCTCCAAACTATTTGTTGGTCCTTTGGTTTCCTCTTGTGCATCAACATGATCTGTTATGAACTTTTTTAATAACAAAAAATGTTACTTGGCAAAATATTTTGCACTATTAGAAATCAAAAGCATCATAAAAATAATGGAAGTCTTCACTCTCAGCTTTCCAAGTGGGTCAGGCCAGGTGCTGTTTAGGTGACAAAGTGTCATCTGCTGTTGAGGTGACAAAGCTCCAGATAGTTCCTTGTTTAAAGCTGGCATTAATGACTTGAGGGCATTCTTCTCCCTTGCTGGTACTGGACATTGCCCAGGCATTGTGCTGCAGCTGTGTCTGAGGAGACAGGCAATACACAGGTTCTTGTAGCACATCTCACTCCTTCTCATTCATCTCCTTGCATTTTGTGATGAGAATTTCAAAGTTCACCTTTTCTTTTCCTCTGCACCTCACATGATGTTTCTATCCATGGTTCAATCTAAGTTGCTTTTTCCCTTCATTATTAAAGATGCTAAACAATATCAATGTTTTAAGGAGGAAAATAGGAAAAAAACCCAGAAATTATGGCCATTATTACTTTCAAAACTATCAAACACCTAAGTCCAGGAATGCTGCCAGAAAGTGGTTTTCAAAAATGACTGTGTAGTACTGGCATAAATCTTACTGGCTTTACATAAGGATTAGACACTGAACAAATGATAACATAGGTTGTCCCATTCTCAGCTTTGTGAAATAAATATGGAAGCCATGTGAGACTGCCAGTATTCTTAAGTTTGTATAAGGATCACAAAATTGAAGGTTTGATAGTGGAATCTTTCGAAATTAAGGCATTATAGTAATAATTCACTGCTTCATAGAGTGAAAATGCAGGCTGAAAAGAAGTAAACAGATTAAATAAAAGATGGTAATATTCAACTTAGAATTATTTTAATTTCAGTCAAAATGTTTCTGTGCTTATGCTGCATTGTTTCCTTACTATTTACAAAGCTCATAGTTTGTTTACAATCATTAAATAGTATGTCTTTTTTGGTTTTGAACCTTGTATGGGTTCAGAAATAGCTTAGTCATATATATATATGTTGATTTTAACTGTAGGTACATTTTTTACTCTGTAATATACAGAATCTTTTCCACTTACTATCAGTGATCTTTTAAAAAGGCTAATATTTGTGCCTTATTTAAATAGAATTGCCAGTTACCAAATAGATAAGAGTCCAAACTGATATTTCTGGTTCAACACTCTTCTTCTCTGTCCTTGTGATAATATAAAACTGTTTATTGGCTACATATGCAGTATTTTTAGTACCACAGTGGGTTCTATATTAAGATAAATTTTCCAGGTCCAGTACTTTGCAAGTTTTATACTTGTATGCTTTTTATTTGTGGAAATCCTTCTAGTGTCTTTGAAAATCATCAACACTGATCGCCAGGTACTGGTGAGAACTGAATTCTGCTCAGTCAGAGCTCCTGAGGTCTTCTTCAGAGGCATCACTTTTCTTCAGGATCTCAAAAATCTTCCCATTTCTCCTGTTTAAGGGAGATACCAGGTTATTTGATTAAGCTTTTTGGTCTGTTATTTACACATAGGAACAAATTTCCGATGTAGAAAGTCAAACCACGACTTGAAATTAATATTTTTGAGTTTATTTTGCATAGATGTCTGCCTAAAATGAGCCGTATCACTCATCTGGTTTAGGAGGAAAAAGTAAGGGCAGTGGAAGGACAAAGGGATTCCTGGATGTTCCAGTGCAGTGTGGTGAAGCAGAGCCTGGAAGTCCACAGGAGAGATAATAGCTTTGCAAAAATCCAGATTTCAGTTCTAGCTCAGTTACAGTGGTTCCAGCTCAGTCATGTAAGTAAAAGTAATATTGCCTGTGGAGTTAACTCCCTGTGGGATTTGCAGAATGGATGATATGTTGTCCCAGTCAAAGCCTTCCCATTCACCTGTATGGAGATGTAAGGAGGGAAACTGCAGATAGCAGGGAAGGACTGTAGATGCAGAGGTGATTCCTACCCACCCTCTATGCATGCAGAGGGCAGCCTGTGTAGAATAGGCAGTGGTTTGCTCTTCCATCTCACATATTTGGGCATCATGTAGTTCTGAAAAATAGACTTGTTCTGAAGAAAAAATGTAGTTGTAGAAGTTGTCCTAGAAGTTGTTGACTGAACCCTTCCTTGTCATTTAGCATTTCAGTGGTGCTGCTGCTGTTGGGGTGGGATCATCAGAAGCACTTGACACTGGCTGAAGTCCCCTCTCAGGCATTGCAACACAGACTTCAGGCAGAGTTGTAGACAAGTGCTGGGTGATTCTGAAAATCCCACCCAATCTATTAGAAGAGTGTTCTAGACCTTAAATTTTTCTTTTAGATGTCTTTTCAGGTTTTAGGATGAGCTAGTTTACAACCTCGTGTTCTTGTAACCAATGTGAAGTCTAGGCAAAAGAACAGTTAAATCAGGCATTTAAAACAGCTTCTCTTTATCCATCTACGGTCAATAATACTCAATTCTACAGAACAATTTTTTGTTGGTGCAGCTGTCTAATAGAATTGCTAGGAGCATCTAAAATACTTTCTCTATGCATGTAAGTAATCAAAGAAACATTTCATGCAACAATCAAGTGCCAGCATGAGGCCCTTTTGCAAATGCCCCCTGTGTAATCCTGACTGTACCCTGTCCTGCAGGAAGAGCCCCTAACCATGGACCTCCCTGATTCCTCAGGGAGAGCTCAAGAGGAGCTTTATTTCCAGGAATTAGCATCTTCTCCACTGGCACCAGCCTCCTGTCCAGGTGCTATGAGACTCTAGCCAGTGTATTCCCAGCAGCCTGAAATTTCAGGCTAGACAAATGTGGCTAATAAAGTGAAACAGCTTCCTTATTGCAAAGTTCAGGATAGTGAAGGCTGTCTGTTCCCATGGTGTTGCAGTGAATCTTTGAAGAATGAATGTAGAAATAATTGCACCAGCAAAACCAGTATGAATGGTGATGTGACATGTGTTCAGTAACTTTGCTGCTGCTATGAGGCGTGTCTGTCTCTGCTGGGTGTTGTTCACTTGTTAGCACAATCTGAGCTGACCAGAACGTGTCCTCATCTTCACCCCAGGAGCATGGACCACAGCTGGCCTAGAATTCATGTTCCTCAGGGTGTTGAACGTTAAGGAATGGAAAGGGATGATACAGTTTGTTTGTGCAAAGCCTCCTTGGATCTGTTTTGCAATATCTGTTCCACAGTTTCAGTCAGTGGCCAGTTGAAAGTACCTGACAGGTCTTTCTGAAAGCTGCTTCACTTATTCTTTTAGAGTTTCCTGGTGAGTCCTCAGCCACCTTGGTCTAGAGGGGCCATCCACAGCCCATGGAGTTGGCAGGACCATTGCCATCCTCTGCTGGGTTGGAGTATGAAGCAGGTAACACAGTTGGAAGTTAATCCAAGGTGTACTGTACTAAAGGGTACTCAGTTAAATTGTACCATTACTTAGGTCAATATTAATGACACTTGTGTTTAGAATCCAGTAACAGTATTAGCATCTGGAAAATAAGTTGAGTTCAAATACATTGACATTTATTATGATTCAGTGTGAATTAACATTCTTTATGTTAAAAATAAGGGAGAAGCTTGGTTGGGAGGGGGAAATGGGTTGACTTTCAAATCTTCAGTGAATTTTGTGCAATATTTCTCCTTGTTTCAAAGTAATTTAGTAATTTAGTAGTGCGCATCTGCTTTCAGGCAGATCCATGAAATTGTATTTTTCAGAAATATGTAAAATTACATGTAGCTTTGAAAGATGGTTATATGATAAAAACATGAAGAAATATATTCTAATGAGGCAAATGTATATTTCTAGTGACTGGGAGTGATTATGGATGTCACATTCTGTAGAAATAATAAGGCCTAAGTCAATATTCACATACCAGTAGTTCCAGGTAACTCTTAAAAAACCTGGTTAAATTGAAGTAAGGTTAACTATTAGAATTTATGATGTTTAGTTTATGATTTTGATTGCTTGCTTATCATGGGGTAAAAAGTCCTGCTTTTCAGGACCAGCAATGAGATGAGAGTTCATAGTGATGATGACAAGAATTTAGTTTGTGACATCCCTAATTATCATAAGTCATTACTTAAAACATCTACTAATGTTGCCAGTATTCTTTTAAGTTTTTGTAAATTAATGTCCTTGTATATTGATGTACATTTTCTTTTAACCTTTGTTTTTTCCTTGAGACCTTCTTTGAATTAATATACTTGAATGAGGCAATAAAGCACTGTGGAAGAGCTAATCTTGATGCAGCTTGCACACAAGCACATCACGTCTGTTACTTCATGATTTTTGAGGAGGAAGAGCAATTTAAAATGCTTAGATGTTTGGCAAACTGTCAGATTGTGTTTGTTAATTTTAAATCTGTGTCAGATATGATGAGAAATGCCTCGACACGGAACAAAGCAGAATCATGTATCTTGATGCTTCTAATTTGTTTTTTTTTTTCATAATTTTTTTCTGTGACCCTTGAAAAACCATTCCAAATAATGCCCCTTATTGTGAGCCTTTAATACTTTAAAGAGAGGCACAAATTACAGGACACACTGAGGTTTTATTGATGATTGTGAGATTAAAAAAACTCACCAAACAACCAGCGTTGTCTTTACAGTTTTAAAAATTTAGTTAGTTACTGACCTTTTAACAAAACTAGAGCCAAATTTACTCCATGCTTTTGCACCTTCTGGACTACTGTTCAAAGTCATCTCGAGAACTGTAATTCTGACCTTAGACTACTGTTAGTAGTGCACTGTCTAGATGTACTAAGTGAGCTGTGATGTGTGGTGTGGTTTGTTTTTTCTTTTTCCTTCCAAAGTTTGTGGCATCAGTAGAAGTTTTTGGTGAATTCCACATTACCATAAAGTGCCCAACACTGTACTATAAAATAAAATTTAACAATATCAAAATTCTTTGGGTGATGCAGGTTCTTGTTTGATGGGTTGATCTGAGCAACATTTTCATCTTATCATTTTCAGCTTATCAGGCATGAAGATTAAAATGATCCTGTATTATTTTGGAAGCTTTTCTCCATTGAATGAACATTTCATTTTCTCAAATATAGAGAAAGCAGAATGTGTTTTCTTGAATGCAATAATTAGTGCAAATATTAAATGTTGATGTCTTTTGAAATTCTAGTGGTATTTTAAAAACCTTAGCTAATCATTCCTTTTTGTTAAACAGCTTTTCTTGGGCTCTAGATCTTCAAATTACTGCCGAAAAAGTAGGTATATTATCTTTTTCGTAGGTTAAGAAATCAACATATTAAAGAGGAACAAGCAAGAAGAAGGTACAGTAATAATTGATGGGTGCTGTGGTTTGAACCTTTCACATTAGATATTTTAAAAAGTAATAATTGTGATCTCACCAAGTATTTTTTGCTGTTCAGCCAAGTATTATCAGAGGATAATATTGATAATTATCTCTTGGAGATCCTGCTGGTGAGGGAGGAGGGGTGCCTGACCTGCTGTGATAGCTGTGGTGGGATGTGATGGGGGGTCAGCCTGTGCTGCTGAGACGTGCTGGCATCTCCCCTTTTTGCAAAGCTGGGCACCCCCTGCTCTTGTTCACCTGCCTTCATCGCCCTCCTTGCTGCTGCTGCAGGAAGCATCTCTGGGCTTTGGGGGAGGCCGGGAGGACGATGGAGGAAGGTTTTATCTGGGCAAAAGGACATGTGAGGGCTGAGGTGACCCTGGCTGCTCTCTGCTGCTCCATCCTTCTCAGGGGAAGGGCTCCTGACTCTGCCCCAGCTCCATTGTGGAGGAATTCCTCCATGAGGGGTGGGGGGATCTCTGTCCCCATGGACCTCCCTGGGCTGCAGGGGCACAGCTGCCCCACCAGGGGCTGCAATCTCTGCTCTGCCTCCTGGAGCAGCTCCTGCCCCTCCTCCTCACTGACCTCGGTGTCTGCAGAGCTGCTGCTTTCTCGTACTCTCTCCTCTCTCGCTGCTATTGCACAGGGTATTTTCCCTCCTTGAATCTCTTACCCCAGAGGTATTGCCGGTGTGGCTGATCAGCTCAGCCTTGGCCAGCTGTGGATCCATCCTGGAGCCAGCTGACATTGACTCCATCAGACATGGGGGAAGCTTCTCACAGAAGCATTTAATGTAGTTGCAGGTGTGTGACTATAATTAAGATGGAATTCTCCGTTGAATGGCTATGCAGTTTAATCTGATCTGCTATTGACTCTTCTATATTAAAAGCATTTTGATACCTTATGCAGACCACCCATAGAGACTATGGTTTTAATATTTATGTAGTCAATCCACAACTGATGAGAAAACTACAAATTATCTTGATAAAAAACAACAAGGGTATGATTTTAACACTTGCCATTAGACCTGTGCTAGCTTTCTGCACCAGCAGAGTGATAACAGCCATGAAGTGTGGTAGCAAAGGGATCCTCACTGCTAGATTAAGCACAGCACATCTTGTAGTCATTCCTTTGACTTTCCAGTAGATATGCTCACATTTTTTCACCTGTTAAAATGATAGCTGTGAAAACAACCTTTTTGTCATAGGTCCAGATTATGAGTCAATTGAGGACATTATAAAAACAATCTTTGCAGAAGGAGCAAGAAGGAATGAAGCCTTTCAGGTAACGTTCTCCTGTTTTCCTTAGTTTTTTATCTCAAGATCCAAGAATGAGAAAGGACTGAAAAAGAGGAGGTGATAAGAAGAGGCAGTGCATGTTAAGTTGGCAGATTTTACACAGATGGTGCAGCAGGACTCTTCCTGTCGATACAATATGAAGCGTTTGAGGAAAAACGCAGAGGTTTCCTGTACCAGCCATGTGGTACCTGGGTATGAAAGGTGGCTCGTGTATTAGGAGTTGTGTCATTTGAGGGAAGAATGCAGCTCAAAGCACTGACTTACTGGGGACTTATTTAGAAGAAGAAATCAGAAACTCTCCTATTCATTAGTAACTTCTTGGTTGTGCTTCAAAAGCAGGTGAGAATTGCTTTTGCAACTCACTTTTACTTTCACACAGTGCAGCTGCAGCCTATCCTGAATGATGGACAAAGCATTTCATTTTCATTCCAGAACTCACTGTGTGTTAACCTCATGTTCACAAAATGAAAAATAACTTTATCAAATTCGAGGATTTAGATTTTTATTTGATGTGACAAGCAATAACAACAACAACAACAACAACAAAAACCTAAGCAATGCCCGGAGTGTTGTTGTGGGTTTGCTGGTATTCAGATAAAGCAGAGTCGAGTCTGTGCAGATTTTTACCAGTCAGAAAAAAATGCTAACAGCTTCTTGCACTTCAAAAGCCCAGAGGCAGTCAATCCTGTTGGAAATTCTGTATGAAACATAAACAAGTACTAGTTCTAAAAGCAAAGTTTGGGAAGCACGTTTGGAATATGCTATGGGCTGTATATTATTTCTTTTCTGTGACTGCCTGTTTCACATTTCTCCTGAAAGTCGAAGGGCTGGGCTCCTGATGCTGTACTGCTCCACTATTTTTTTATTTTTGGGTCTGCTTCTTCTCTCAAATAATAGTCACTGAAAGACTGGGAACAAAGCAGCAACAAACCCCACCATACAACTCTGAAAAAGAAAGCTGCAGTGGCCTGCAAAGAATCTACTAGACTTGGTTGTGAGGCTTTTCCTGTTAGGTCTGTTATCTGTTTTTAATTGTTAAGTCCTAAACTACTCAGTTTCATGGATGAGACACAGTAGAGATGTCCTTTGCCATGTACAGCTTACACAATAGTCATTTCTCTACAAAAGTTTGTTTTCCAACTGTGTATAATTCTGTGAATAACTCAGCCAAATTGTGGTATTCTGCCTTTAAATGTGCTTTAGAAGTTGTAGTTACAGCAGAAAGTTCAGTCCTGCCTACAGACCTCAGCTCAGTTCCATCCTTTCATTGCCTCCACATTCAGTAATACAGCACTGCATGGAGTCAGCAGTGTTCTGGTCACTGTTCCTTTTGAGAAAACAACCTGTTAATATAGTACCACCTGTTTAGCAATGAGAAGGATTATGTACTTAAAATGTTCAGCTGAATAATACATACAAACATCTGACATTTGGCCTGCTCTGAGAATAGGTGACATGCTTATTTAACGATTTCAGAAATGTTAAAATGGTGAGGTAGAAATTAAAATGTCATTTTAAAATAATATTTGTATTTAACTTATCTGATTCAGTCCTATTCTACATTTCCCCTTGGCATATTCGTACTGGGGGTCACAGTAGCAGTCTGACACCACAGATACTTTGAACGATATACTGAACATTGTTGGCATTTCAGCCTAATTAGTTGCATCCTATTTTGTGATTTGTCTTTGATCCTTTGGGTTGCTGGCCTAGGATTTTTTTTTAACCTTTTTTTTTATGCTCATCATTGTCTCATTTTAAATGTCAACAGCCCAGTATTTGTGTAATTGGTTTTTTCCCCTTACTTCTTTTCTCCCCAGTGTCAGAAAATTTGACAAGCGATTTCTACATCTCAGGCAGGCTACACAAGAAAAATACATCCCAGGACTGAGTGGCAAACACAAACTAATTTAGTCTGTGCAGGTCCTGAGTGCAGGCACATATTTTTCTGACCAGTGGCCACTGTTAACCATAGTTCTGAACCAGAGTGATCTTCTCTGGGACTGGTTTAATTGTTTGTGCTAGCACTGGGCCATGCCAAAAGGCAGATCTCCATCTTCTCTGCTGGGCTCATTTCTCATGCAAAAACCTGCTGGAGCTTCCTTCTCCCTGGGGTCAGCTTTATCATGCTTGTCTATGATCCTGCCACAAATCCCTCTGGAAGAAAAAGCTTGGTACTGGGCTTGTTCAACTGGGCATTGAGGTTTTTTATACATTCCAGAAGGAAAGTCTCAAACTGCTGGATTTAAATGTTTGCTTTAAAGGACCCTCACTTGTGCCCAAGGGAATATTTAAATCTCTGGAAGAGCTGCAGTCCCTGGCACGAGGATGCACTGCCAGAAGCTGAGGGACAGGAGCAGTGCACCTCCTGCTCTTGTGGTTTGTTTTCTTCCCCGCTTTGTCCCTGGGCTGTCAAGGTCGCTCATTGTGTGGGTGTTTGTAGGTCGTTGTAGCCAAGGTGTGAAGCACTGTTCCCACAGTGCTGCTGCAGCCTGGGCTCCTGGCCGTGCTACAGCAGGGTGCCCTGTCCACTGGATGCCCACAGCTTGTTACACGGGCATCCTCTCCCTCCTTGCTGAGGAGGGATCAGAAGCAGTTAAGGCCACATGTATTTGTTTAAACTGTTCTATCCTTCAAGAAAAACTATGTGGAAACTCCTCAGGTCTTCCCTGAAGACTTAGACTTCCCTAATGTAGCTCACAATCGTGCAGTTACCTAGGGGTAACACTGGAACTCCTGTTCCCTGTGTGCCAGCTGTTCTGTATGTGCCAGCTGCATGGGAGATGCTCAGCTGTTTATTTTGTGGGGCAGAAAGCAGCTCTAACAAATTTCTAACACAAGGCTGCCCCGTGCCTACACTGCCTGGGCACTGCAAACACAGGAGTGCAGGGGCTGCTGGCACAGGTGACAAGAGCCACAGCCAGCACAATGTGGTCACCTTGCCTTAGGGTGGCCCTGCACAGCCCTTCCCTCCCACTCCTCCCCTGCTGCTGCTGCTGAATCTGTGCTGCCAAGAAGGCTTAGTGCAGGTGCCAAGTGAAACTGAGTGGGTTTAAATTGGAAACACACATTTTTGTCAGCGCTGGTTATTACAGTACGTGCCAGTGGAAATTGCGCTTTTGCTGGAGCTACAGGTGGAACCTGAAAGGTCACACACAATATTGAGCTGAGGAGAATGGCATGCTTCAAATGGTGCCACGAGGAGCATGGAACCAGATGAAGGCCTGTGTGGCTTTTCTCTGATCAAAAAAGATGATTTAAAGCCATGATTTGGACATGCCCACCCCCGTGGTGCTTGACAATGTTAGATGGATTGCTGGGGAAGGAATTGCTTTGTCAAATGTCTCTGGGGAAAGAAAAATCATGGCCTGATAAAATGAGAAATTAAAAGCAACATTTGTGAAACCAAGTCAAAAAACAGGAAAGTTGCTCAAATTGGTTGCAGTATAAAATCTCCCAGTACATTTTTATCCAATAAATATAATTTGAAAGAATGTAAACTCAGAAAAATCACGACTGAATTGAGACCTCTGCCTGGCCTTCAGTACTTCACCTGTGCCTTGATTCATAATTTATGCTCTGGCTTTTCGCTGTGCAAGAAGTCTTCACACCTCATGGCATGCATTATAGATGGAGGAGTTTAGGTTAAAACATGCTTTTACTGTGAGGCTTGGGACACTGCCCGCTCTCCACATCAAATTCATGTGTGCAGTTTAAACAAGACCTCACTCTGCTCCCAATAAATGCACACCAGATGTATCTTTTATAAATGTTAGGTTTTGCAGCATCTTGACACATGCCAGTAGTTTGAAGGCTGTGCATGCTTCAGTGGGGCATGAAAGCCCCATCCATTCATCCAGCTGTGACATCTTGCAATAGGCAAAATTCTAGTGGTGTCAGCTATTCGCTGCTCAACTTTATTGAGTTACAATGCCTAATCTGATGCTCTTTTTTTGAATTGTTTTCAGAGGTGTCAGTTTTCTTTAGCTGAGAGGTGATTGAATAGCACAGGAAAAGGAACTTGGCCAAAATCCTCTGATCCGTGATTCCTGATGTTATGTGACATTACACATGTAAGGTTTGTCCTGCAGTGACACTTGAGGCTTATGTTGAATAAAACATTGTACAGACATTTGGGGCTGGGAAAAAGTCTTTGCTGTCTCTTGTCTGGAGACAAGATTTCTGCTGTAGCACTGTATTTATTATGGACATTTTTAAAAGTGTGTCAACCATTTTCTTTATTTAATACTGTAAATTAGATGAAGTTTATTATTAATTAGCGTCTGTGGGAACAATAATCACTAGCGAGATGTAGACAGTGACAAAAAATTGTGGCTCAGCTAATCACTGGCCAGAAACCTGGACGGGCCAGATGCTTCCTCTCATCCTCCAGGAGCAGAAGGTGTGTTTTGGAGGTGTGGGAAGGGAGAGGATTCCCCACCTGAGAATGGCTGGCTGCAGCTGGAAAGTAGCTGTAAGTCTGTGAAATGTACTCTGAAAGTTTCAGATCACTCAGTTGTACTCAATAGAAAGATAATTCTATTTTGTTGAAATGAGTAAGGATTTTTGTGCTTCCTGTGTTGTGTGAAACAAATCTGTGGTGGTGGTGTTCCTCTTCCAGAGAACACAGAAAAGAACATAGGAAAGTTTTCTTTTTAAACCCCACTAGGTCAGATCATGATTGTCTTTGGAGAGCAAGGTCTTAACAATACTAAAATATTGGCAAATGTGGGTTTCATGGTTTTGGAGCTGTTCCTCATGTTCAGACTTAAGAGGTGCTATTGATTCAGACAGCAAAATACTTTAACCCAAAAATCCCTTTGATTCTCCTTGCTTTCCTGGATTGTCCTGCTTTAACTTGTGCTTTTGAAGAATATACAAACTTTTATTTAGATGGCTGAAAAACTAAAGGATTGGACAATTATTTTTTAAAAAAACATCTAATGATGCTTAACATAGCCCCTGGCACAGAGTTCCTCATGGGGAATCTGTGGCATGGAAATAGTGGCTGACACACATTTATAAAAGGAGGAGATAAGAGTAATACCTCAGTGGATTTGGATTCACCAAAGTGCCCTGTCCTGGGTGCACAGTGGCTGCTGCAGGACGCTGCTGCTTGAGTTTGGTTGGTTTCATGCCAACATACTGAGAAAAAAAGAAATTCTCACCAAAAAATGTTCACATTCACCTTCTCTCCTGGGTGTATCATTTTTGCAAAATGGGCCTTCATGACAGGCCTTTAGAGGGCTGGGGTGAGCACAGATGCCTTTTCCAAGAGGATCAGAGGACAGGGGTGTGGGAATGGCAGGACTCAGCTGGGAATGAGAGCAGAGTAAAGAAGGGACAAGAAGTGAGAGGCAGAGTTGGCCCATGGCCTCAAAGGCATCTGTTCACTGTTGGGAGTGGTTTCTTTAGGTGCTGCCTCCTGGGTTTCTGCAGTTTGGGAGGTCAGCTGCTCCCAGGCCATTGGGGCAGGGCTGGGCACTGCTCAGAGGGAAGGAATTGTGTCTTACCTGAGGTGTCCTGTCTTGGAGGAGCTGAGCTGCTCCCAGGGCACCCTATCAGGGTGCTGATGCTTTTGAAGCAATAGGACTCTTGGCTTCTGAGGACATTGATCCTTAGTAAAAAGTAACAGAAAGGCTTTTGAAGAGAGCAGAAAGTGGGACTTACATTAAGTGAAGAAAATCCTAACAGCTCTGCCACTTTTCTGCTTGTGCTCATCCACAATGCTGGAAAGACAGCTCTAATTTCAAAAACAGAGCATGTGCTTCTCAGCCTGTGTCTGTGGGGCTGTATTGATTTGTGCCACCTTGGCACCTGGCACAAACACATCCTTTGGATGGTCCAGGGCAGTGGGTGGGTGTGGCTGCAGCAGAGGATGCAGTGCTGAGGCTGGCAGCCCCCACTGTTCATCTCATGCCCAAGTATGGAAAATGTTTCTTGATCACTTGATTTCTAATGGCAAACTTGACTTCTTAACCTGTAAATTTAGCTCTGATCTGGGGATCATTTCCTTTGTAATTGCATGATGAAATAATCTCATAAAGCAAAAGTAGTACAGGCTTTGATATAATCCTTATTTATTGGTCATTTTGATCCTGTACAGAGCAGAACAGTAATATGAATATAGCAACTAAACTATTATGTACATATAGAGAAGGAACAGTTAATTTTACATAAAACAGAGAAGGCACAATATGCAAGGTAATGCTCACTGTTTCACAGCTTGGATGCCACCTTTTTCCAAGGAAAAGGGAATGGACCATGAAAGGGGAGAAGTTGCTTCACCCTTCCCCTGCCTCTGAGAATCTTTGGAGAGATTTGGTGCAGAACAGATCTTGTGTTCTAACCTCTCTTTCTTTGTAGAAAGCTACTAGATATGAAGAGAAGGTTAAATATGTAAGGCTTGGGAGCATACTGAGTTGTTGTTGTTTTTTTTTTTCTTTAATGGATAGGTTTTAAGTGATCATGAATAATATATTGTACTTCAAACTTTTGAGTCAAATAGTGAGAGAGATTAAACAAGTGGAATTTTGAAATCTTTAAAGTCTTTTTTGTGGAGATCTTGCCACAGTAGTAGAGGCTACCAGAGCTTTTTTGGAAACCAGAAACCAATTTCAATATATTTTCCTTATGGCAGCACACATGCTCTCCACATCTAGACGTTATTGCTTGTCCCTGAATGTCTGTGCTTCTATACATTGTGTTAAACCCCGGGGCTGAGAAGCAGGAAATACCTTGGCATCTGCTATCTCAGTCTTAATCTATGGGTTAATTTCATCAGGGATGTTACTAGACACTCTTTAAAATGTATTCTCTTTTGTTTTTGCTGTTGTTCCCTGGTTGAGACATGCCCCAGAAGGGTCAGTCCTCTTAACCATGCATATTATGGTCACTACAGCATGTTGATGAAGCGACAGCTTTGGGACTTTTTGTGCTTCTCCAGGCTGCCACTGAGCATTTCCAGCTGCAGCATCTACCTCCCTGCTGCCTTTGGGTGTTGCTTCGTTAACTCAGATTTTCAGGAAATGTGTTTAGAAATGACATTTGTTGCCTTCTGGGCCTTTTTTTGTTTGTTGCTTATAAGATCATAGAGTTTGGAATATTTCACGTTTTAATGGCTGTTTGATGTAAAACATGCTCCCTGTGAGTTACCCTGCACAGATCTGTTTCAATGGGTAATTCTCATTCCTGACTCACCATCATCCTCCCACTGCTTCCTTTGGCCTCACTGCTGTGAAAGTCCAGCTTCACCCTTGCTGCGATCCATATTTTGCCTCCACTCCCTCAAGTGCCATGTACTTTCATTTCCTTTTCTTCTCTCATTTTTCTGTGAATTTCCACCACTCTTACTTTTATCACTTCCTCTCCACCGAGCCTGACAGCAATCACAACTTACTCTAATCTTAGTTTAAAGGTTTTTCCCCTGCCTTCTGTCTCCTTGACTTACTTTCTACAAACCACACTCGTATTTCACTGTGAGATTTTTCTCTTTGTTGTGCTTTTATGAGTGTCTTTTTAATTCTCTAGGAGCATATTCCTCCTGAACTCTCTTTGGTCTGTATGAAAAGTCCTCAGGCTTTCATCTTCTCTGCCTCTTCCTTCCTCTGTACATGCTCCTGGGTATCTTGCTCAGCCCTAAAGATTCTCTCTGTGGCATCACTTTCTGGAATATTTTATTACATCTCTACAGATTGTTTTTTAACTGTCTCCCAAATTTCATCCAGAAAGTCAAACCACGGAGAAGAGCAGATGAACTCTTCAGCTACTTCCTTATTCTTGTTCTTGTGCTTTCCTTCAAGTTAGTTCTCCTTGCAAACTGCCTCCATCTTCAGCTGCTTTCTCCCTTTTGTCCTTTTTCTTTGGATAAGGTGATAATTAAGCCTGGAAGGGACCTGCTGATGTCCTCTAGTTCAACCTTCTGCTCAAGGGCAGACCTCAAAGTTAGACCTTTATTAAAACCATTCTACTGCTATTTCTGCTATGAGCTAATTTCTCTTTTCCTTTCTCCATCTCTGTTATTCCCTGAGATCTCAATCAATTCTCTCAGTTGAGCTCATTGACCAGAAAACCAAGAGCATGAAGCAGGTGTGTGGAAGCATTTTCTTTGCATCCACTTTATAATTCCAGTGCTACTTCTGCTGCTTGGGCCTAATTCATTCTTCCACATTTGCCCTGGTTCTTGCTGTCCCCAAATTTTTCTCTTCCTCACACACTTCCTGCTTGCCCCCTTGTTATCACAGCCTCCCATGCCTTTGCCCTCTTGGCCACTTTCTTGGCATGGTTTGACTTTGGCTCTCTTGCAGCTTTTTTGTGAGTGAGGCAAAACCCACGTGTAAGAATCCACAGAAATAATTTCTGCTTCCCTTGTGGTCTTTCATCTTTCACATGCTGTTGTTCTCTGCTGTCTCATTTACTTGGTTGCCTCAAACTGGACACTCTTTGAGTCAATTCCTTTCTTTCCCCCATTCCCAGTGTTTATGTATCTTTCTAGAAATGATCACACCTAACAAACTTTACTGTGTGCTTTATTATGCCTCAGCAGTGTCTCATGGGGCAAAAGCTGGGCTAAAGCAAGTTTCAATTAAAGGCTACTGCATCTGCATAAAGCCATGATTTGAAAAGATCCAGAGAAATTGGTTTCTGCTCTCTCTTATCATTATTTTAGTAACTTATTGTTCCATCCTTTCCTCAGTTGTCTTTTGAACTCTCTGAATTTAGACTGCAGCTGTACAACAGTGATTGCATTCAAAATAATAAGCTTCAGTAGTAAAACTGTAAATTTGGCTGGAATAAAATCTGTCATGCATTTTTGCTGTGACTACATTCTGCTTCTCTAACTCAGCTTGAATCCAACCATCCACTCACATTTTCTGTAGTGCCTTGTTTTGAAAGATATTGATGAGGACTGCAAAAAGTTCTGAATGTGCTTGCTATCATAGTTACTGCTAATCATCTAAAACAAAAATAAATGTGTGTGGCATTGATCTTCAGTAATCCCTTAAGGGGCCACCCAAAATGAATCATGAATTGATCATTAATTGAAAAGATGAGTTAAACTCTCAGATACTGAGTGTGTGTGCTCTGTTATGCAACTCCTGGAATGATATCTGGGGTTGTTGTGTCTGTCTGGGATGTTTCACCACTGTGGACATGTGTAAGCTGAAGTGCAGAAAGAAATGTCTGCATGGACTTTCCACTCTGTTGCCTCCTTATTGTGGGTTCAGTTTGTGTGGGAGCAATGTTTGTGATTTAATTACTTGGCTACATCTGAAAATTGACCGCATGAGTTACACTTAAATTTTGCCTCTGCATTCCAAAAACCCCTTTGACCTGGGAGCATTTTTGGCACATAGAATCATACAATTGTTAAGGCTGGAAAATATCTTTAGGATCATTGAGTCCAACTGTTGCCTTACATTTTCAAATGTCTATTTCATTACAAGATTTCTTTGTATCAAATGTTTGTTTCATTGCATTATGTGTCAACTTGATTTTTATTACATCTATGTAATTGTCTGTTTCATTACAAGATTTCTTCCAAGCTTCTCCTTTACATTTCATGCATTTGTTTCTTTTTCGACAAAGCACCCCTTTTGCTGCTGAGATTTATGAGGTAGTTAAATAGGATTATCCCTGTTTTAAAAGAGGAAAATTGAGGCATAAAAATTTATTTGCCCATGACCTTGTGAGAAGTCTGAGCTCCAGGAGAAACACCAACTTTGTCCTAATTATTTTCAAGCCAATGTTCTACCTGTAGACCACTTCTGCCTCTTTCCTGGTATTTTCCTTAGGAAACATTTCTGAGCATGCTTTTTGGCAGCTAATGTATGTTTGCAATGTGAGAAGCAATAATTTTCTAAAAGGGACCACGGAGTAATATTGTAATAAGAAAAAGGCAGTAGTGTGGATGCACACAATTTGTTTAGGATATTTAGGTTTCATGTCTCCTAACAGGTCAGGTTGTGCCTGCTGGTTATTTTATGCCACAGTCTTTTATCCAAAGATAAGCACGTTCTTTTGTGGAAACTGAAATTTATTTCACCTTCATTTTAATAGAAGGTGGAGGGGCAGCAAGTAAAATTAGAGAACCATAAGGAAGGAAAACAAATTTGAAGCATTTATTTTGGAGAGTTTTCACACAGCTTCCTTTTAATCCCTGATTAACAGATAAAAGAAGATACGCTGAGACACAGCTCTAGTACTAAACCCTTTGATAACAGAATTACAATGTCTTTACTGTACAGGCTTAGTTGATTTGTCTGCATCATCTTCTGCAGCAGTGACTGCTAGGCAGCCAAAGGAGGGTGCCAAGGAGAAGCTGTTATCCGTGTGGTGTCCAGGACAGGAGTTACATTTATCCCAGGAGCCATTACTGTCCATAATGCCTACTGCTGATTATCAAGGCTGGAGTTTCCCGTGCAAATAAAAATTGTCCTTGGATGAGCTGGTCCAAAGCAATGATAAATGTCATTGGTTCACTATTGAGCTTAAAAGGAAAGCAGTGAAAAAAATCATTGTAGAGTTTATCAGAACGAAAATGAATATATCTTACATTTGTACAGTGTCCCCTTTCAGCCGTGCCTGAGGATGGAGGAGTGGCTTTGCTCTCTTCTAGATCAGCCTTTCCATGGGTGGTGGCTGCACCATGTTCCACATCTCCACTCGGGAGCCTTCCTTCTCCTGGTGGCTGGGGCTGTAGGTGCCCTGTGTGGCCCTTTTGTTGGCAGTGACAGCAGAGGCCACCATGGCCACGGACAGCACCAGCAGCAGGGCCAGCGTCACCGAGCCGATGGCCGTGAACACGCTGGAGAGCAGGTCAGCTGCCAGCTGCAGGGTGAAATAATAACTGCAGTGAAATTGCTGCAGGGTGAAATAACAACTGCAGTGAAATTGCTGCAGGCTGAAATAATAACTGCAGTGAAGTTGCTGCAGGGTGAAATAATAACTGCAGTGAAGTTGCTGCAGGGTGAAATAATAACTGCAGTGAAATTGCTGCAGGGTGAAATAATAACTGCAGTGAAGTTGCTGCAGGCTGAAATAATAACTGCAGTGAAGTTGCTGCAGGGTGAAATAATAACTGCAGTGAAATTGCTGCAGGGTGAAATAATAACTGCAGTGAAATTGCTGCAGGGTGAAATAACTGCAGTGAAATTGCTGCAGGGTGAAATAATAACTGCAGTGAAATTGCTGCAGGGTGAAATAATAACTGCAGTGAAATTGCTGCAGGGTGAAATAATAACTGCAGTGAAATTGCTGCAGGGTGAAATAATAACTGCAGTGAAATTGCTGCAGGGCTGAAATAATAACTGCAGTGAAATTGCTGCAGGGTGAAATAATAACTGCAGTGAAATTGCTGCAGGGGTGAAATAAGAACTGCAGTGAAATTGCTGCAGGGTGAAATAATAACTGCAGTGAAATTGCTGCAGGGTGAAATAATAACTGCAGTGAAATTGCTGCAGGGTGAAATAATAACTGCAGTGAAATTGCTGCAGGGTGAAATAATAACTGCAGTGAAATTGCTGCAGGGTGAAATAATAACTGCAGTGAAATTGCTGCAGGCTGAAATAAGAACTGCAGTGAAATTGCTGCAGGGTGAAATAAGAACTGCAGTGAAATTGCTGCAGGCTGAAATAAGAACTGCAGTGAAATTGCTGCAGGGTGAAATAACAACTGCAGTGAAATTGCTGCAGGCTGAAATAATAACTGCAGTGAAATTGCTGTAGGCTGAAATAACAACTGCAGTGAAATTGCTGCAGGGTGAAATAATAACTGCAGTGAAATTGCTGCAGGGCTGAAATAATAACTGCAGTGAAATTGCTACCAGGAGCAGAGTGAGACACACTGGGGCTACCCCAGGAGGAAAACAGAATCCATTCTATGAACAGGGCTCTACATGGGTGAGTTACTGCTCAAGCACCATTTATTGTAGGTCACTACATGAACTCCTCCAGTTTGTTCCTTGGACTCCTCAGAATGTGACTGGATGCTTAGAGTTCAAGGCAGATGAATTTCATGCAAGGACCCATTTCTTTGACAGCTTCCTTACCTTGAAAATAACCTGCAAGTTAATATGTCTGTGGGCTGCAGTAGTAATTCAGCAATTATTTAATCACTTCAATAAAAATTCATTATTCCTAGTTTGCTTGTGAGCACACTATTGCTGGTCTTTGCTACTGCAAGCTAAACATGAGCTAATTTGGACATATTTTGAGTAACATTTCTGTTTATCTTGCTGGAGGAGTGAAATTTATATTAAAAATATGTAAATATAAATTTTGCTTAGTAAACTTTTATATCAGCATGTTTGCATGAAATAAGCATATAGAGGCTGCACAAGAGTGCATAATCAGTATATTTTCACAAGCAAGTTTTAAAATATTCATGCAGCTCTTCCACATACAGAATTCACAGGTTCATCTACAGAAACATAAGCAACACAGTAAAGGATGAATGTAAGGATGCTCTGATTTCTATTTTTTTTTTTTCAGTTTTCATGTGGCAGTGGGAAATGTAATAATGTCAGAAGGCAGAGTGCACATAAACCAATCTGTCAGCTGAAAAGCTTCAGACCAGAGAAATTTTGTGTTTGGTAGATGAATGTTTTGTACACATCTGTGTAAGCACTTTCATGTGTAAAAAATGCTTATGGTGAGGGGAGCAATGAAGTGATGTGGTTAGTGTGGAAAAATGGTCACTATGGACAGAATGACCCTAGCAGGAATTGAACTTCTGGGCAGATTCCGCCATCCATCATCTTGTGATTTGTATTACAAGTGACAGCTGAACTGCCCGAGATGAACACGCGCTTGAGGCTGAACTTTCAAATCCCCAAATATTTAGAAATAGAAAACAGCAGGTCAGAGCTTGTTTCCCAGTTAGATGCTCTATGTTGCAGGGTATTTTAGTGAGCTGCTTACTCCTCATTTCTCAGGAAGGGCAGTCCCAGTCCAGAGCACGAGGATGGTTTTGCACTCAGCGATGGATGCTCTGGATGTGGATGCTCTGTGTGTGCATCCCCTGCACTCCTGCCTTTGCCAGAGAGCAACAATGCCAGAGGGAAAATGTTAGAACAATCCTCCCCTCTCCAATTCCACACTGATGTAAAAGGTCCTGCTATAATAGTAAAAGCAAGTTTGGCTCAGGGATTCTCTCCAGGGGATAAATGATCGACTAGGATATTTTCCTCTGTCCTTGATAGCTAAATATATGGTCCCTGTGATTTTAAATACATTTTTCCCAATAAAAATAATATAATGCAGGTGTCAGACCAAATGACTACTGCTCTAAAACAAGGTGGCATGAAGCATGTTGGTCTATTAAATTGTATTGGATTGGGAAGGTTATTTCATCTTTGGATAGTGTTACAGACATATTTGAGATCCTAGTTTTACTCTGTACTCTGTTGGACTATATGACCCTTGTTCCTCTTGTCTCAGAGGCAGAAGATTTTTAATGGAATTTTTGTTCTCAGAAGGTCTCTTTTATTTTCATTGCCTGCTCTGGGAAAATAAGGACTAAGATAGTCCAGGTTAACTCTGATCCTGGGGTTGAACAGGCCATGTGCAAGAGAAATTCACTACCACAGGCAAATGGATGGTATGGCCTCACCTCTGGTATGTGCAATTTCTGAATTCAGTCTCCAGTTTTCCAGTCCATACTCTTTCCATTCCTGTTGCAAGCATGTCTCTCTGTATCTTTTCATTTATGATAACCTTCAAATTAATTTGGTTTCTTAAAGAAGAACTTTTTGCAAACAATTGAGGTGATGAAAAAGCTTGTAACTTGCTAAAACAGAGTCACACATCTAAATGTCATTTTCAAATAAAAATCATCGTAACAGGGATTTTTTTCATTTTGCAATAGTTACTTATTAGAGAAACCTTACCCATCCTGAGCCAATATGTAAAAGAAGTTACCCCACTGATTAATATCTGGAGAGCTAGGGGTTTACCACGATCAGATGCATAAGCTAACTTTATGTCTATATTACTTCTAATTTCTAAATGTGAAAAAAAGGCCTTTACTTCATCTTTTAAGGTGGATTCTATTGATCAAAACCCTCTGATGTTCCTGTCTCCTGGTTTATCAGCCCACAGCTCCCTGCCAAAGTTTCCAATATGAGGCACCCCCTTAGCAGTTGTACTGAACTGGTAACAAGAGTTGCCAGAAGGCTCTGCAGTCTGGTCCCATCAAAATCAACTGCTTCTTTAGTAATTAATGGCTGAATTGTTAAATTAATTTGAAAATCAGCTGGCTAATCTGGGAAAAAAAATCTGAAAAGCTCTGTCCCCTGTCACCTCAGAGTCTGTTCACTGCGTGTTTGGTGATGATGATAGACTGAAATAATTGTAACTGGTGATTCCAAAAATAAAAGAATTGAGCAGCATTTTTAGTAACATTAGTGCTGCTGAAACAGGGGAGAGGAGGTTTTCTGTCACTGTCCATACTGTGTACTTTGTATAATGGAAGGGAGTGGTCACTGAAAATGCAGTTTGAAATTGAAGGTCCCATATGAGTGTTTCAGGCTTTTCTGGCAGGTCCTTGCTGGTGCTTCCACCATGGAAGGGTCTGGGCTGTGAACCTCTGGGATGTTTCAAAGTGCCCTGGGGCTGCTGCTCTCAGTGCTCCATCCATGTCCCAAACCCCTGGCCGTGGGTCTGGGGTATCCTGAGGGACTAGACCAGCACACTCTAATGTCACTTCTCAGCTTCATGTCACAATTCCCTTCCCTACATCAACTGGTTAAGTCCTGGCCATGAGCTGAGTGCTTGGGAGGGGGCAATATACAGATTTGTGGTGTGTTTGTTGCAGGGTACCAAGCAAGAGGTGATCTTTGGCCTAGAGCTTTAAAAGCAGAAGAGGAAAGCTCTGGAAAGGAATGGACAGAGCAAGACAAACTTCATTTTGTCTTGGCACAAAAAAAAGCACCACAGGACACCTGGAAGCTTGTGAAGAGGAACAAGTTCTTGAATTTTTTTGCTGGAAACCTTTGTTATTAGGGAAGTCTATGAGACACCCCCTACCCCCATACATTGTGATTGTCTCTCAGAAATAATTCTTGCTGGCAAATAACACATGGTGATCACAACTATTTCTGAACATAACTTCAGCAGTGCTTATGAATAACTAAATATATGCAAGGTAAATGAAGGAGGGTTAATTAACTGGCTGGGCAATACCTTAGAGATTCTCTTTACAGTTTGAGGCTGGACTGAAAGGCCCCCTGAGGCCAACCTGAATTATCTTATGAGCCTGTTTAGAAGGTATTTGGTCACAGAACAGTTTTAAGAGCCTCTCATATAGAGGAACTGCCATTAAAAGCTGCATCCTTGGTGTTAATGGATACTGATGGCAAGATGATACCAACAAAATGAGTTTGCTACCATTGGAAGGCTATCTATTATTTTTTTTAGGATGTTCTATTTATTGGATGTCAGCTGGAACAAGATAAGTTTATTTGGCAATTTTTTTAAAAAAATGAAAGAAAAAACATGGTTGAATTTAGTTTTCATGTAGAGGATGGTTTCATCTGCAAAGACAGAAAATGCAGGCAAAAAATTTTGTCTTTTTCTAAAATCAAGTCTTTGGGCTTTTCACCAGTGGTTTCACATCAAAATGATTATTTTTTTTCTAGGGTTATTTTAATTGTTAGATTTAAATTATTTAGAATATTTAGATTGCATAAAATAAATCATTGAATGGAGTGACATTTCATTATAGCTCTGGGTTTTGCTTTTCATTTGGTTATGGAAACAGATTTATTGTTCTGCTTTGGTTCCTTGATCTGCTTTTTGAATAAGAAGGGTCCACTTCAGATGTCAGAGCTCAGAGGCATTTATCAACCCAGTGTGTGTTTGCTTATCTTTAAGCAAGCCATCTCCCAAATGCTTGTTTCATAAGAGGGAACATCAGGGATTTGCTGTAGTGAACATTTCCACGTGTGCCAAGTGTCAGAGGTGGGTGGGACAGAACGAGGGAGCCCAGCCAAGTGCCCAGGGGCTGCTCCTGCTGTGTTTTCCATCAGCGTGGCTGAGCTGAGCTGAGCTGAGCTGAGCTGAGCTGAGCTGAGCTGAGCTGAGCCGAGCCGAGCCTGCCTGGTGTCCCACAGGGATGGGTGGTGTGGCCATGGGTACCAGGGCTGAGCAGACCAGCAGGGAGGAGGAGGATGCAGCGTGGTGCTGGCACAGGAATGGCACCAGGTGGGAGAGAGGCAGCAGGGCTTCCTCGGGGTGCTGCTGCCTGGGCTGGCTGTGGGATGTGTTCTCTGGAGGGGTCTGTGGGGTGTGCAGGCAGGAGCTGCCTGCTCTGTGCTCTGTGCTGGGCACCAAGGATTAACCCACCTTCCTTCCAGCACTCAGAACGTGCCTGGCTCTGGATGTGTCTGAGACAGAGACATCACCACAGGCTTTACAACACAGGCACTGACAAACCCCAGAGACTTCCCTTCCCTGCCACGTGTGGGGCTGGCTGGGAATTCTGCAGCTGCTCCTGTGCCACTGGAGCTTCTGCCAGCCAAGTCTCTGGATTCTGAGTCCTGACACCGCTCCCAAGGTTATCAATTCATTCTGGTAAGAACATCTGATCCCTGCCTCCAAATCCAAACCATTTGCTGTGCTAATGATTGGCTTGAGGAGTCCTAATCCATGTCAGAATTACTTTGGAAGGTTTGGGGGCATATGGGGATAGCAGTGAGCAGGCAAAGAAAAGCCATTTACTTGATTAAAGGCCCATAGATGTGCTGAGTTTATTTCATAGAGCATTTACAGCCATCTTATTGGAACTTTTTCTCTTACAGACTGAATTCAAATAAGAATTTGTGTAGTTCAGGGAGAAAATCCAGTCAGGCACACACAGACCTGTTATCATGAGATGCATTGATAACCCCAGCCTGTGAGGCTATAGTTTATTTTCAACAGCAATAAAGTGGCCATAAATCTATAGACTGACTTTGTTCTAATAAAAGTGCATTAAATGAGTGGCACATTAAGTCCCTTTTTCTGTGATTTTCTTTTTTCACCCTCGCAAACTGTGACCTATTGCTCTCCCTCAAATCACCTGCAAAATGTTGCATCTCTGCTTGTGCTAAAGACCTCCACCATGTCCCAAGAGCTGTTGGGCTGTTGAGTTTCAGTAGTAGTAGTAGTAATAATAATAATAATCTGTTTGAGACTCATTTAAGGAGCATAGATTCATGTCAAGCCAAACACTGCACAGGCCACTGGAAAAAGCAAACTATTTTAAAGATTTTTATAAACATCGCCTATTTTCTATTTTCTTTAACTGCTTTATCCTTTAATGGTTTATCCTGGTTTCCTGCTTCATGCTGTTGTCCATGTGGGCACTGATCTTTCAGTGTGTCTAAGCACATTTATTTTTCAGGTCCTTGCATAGCTTACTCCTTGCTGCTTTGGTGCCTGTGGCAACAAAGGAGGCAGCACTTAGTGCACTTTAGCTGATTTTCCACCCTTTACCATCAGTGAGACCACCAGCTCCTTTTCCTTCTGCATACCTCAGAACTCTTCAGTTCATCTTGTGGGCTTCAAAAGTGGCAGTCACATTGTACAGACATTCCTCCTGTCCCCTGAAGAGATTCCTGAAAGGTGCAGTGTTTGCTGTACTGAAAATCTGATGCCTAACAAGTTTCAGGATTATCTGGTAAGAAAAGTGTTTGAATTCTCTCGGAGAAACAGAAAGCAAGAGTTCAAAACAGATGTAGGAACACTGCTGCAGGGTTTTCTCTAGCTTTGCTTCCTTTATGAGTAAGAAAAAGGACTGTTTGTAGGACCAGATTCAGCTGTGGAGCCTTGGACCCCTGAGGCAGATCCCAGTGGGCTGCAGGTGTGGCTGCTGGCCCCTGCAGTCAGCCAGCCCAGAGCTCCAGCTCAGGGGTCCTGTAGGTGCCACAGATTGGCTCTGCTGCCTTCTGTGGGCAAGGCAACACCCCCAGGTGGCATCGCTGCTGTTTTCTCCACATCTTAGGAACTTCTCCTGCTGACCCCCTGTCCTGTTGTCCCTCACCTCCCTCTGTAGCCCTCTGAAAATATCTCTGAATGACATCAAGAGCTGTAGATCATCTTGAATTTCCAGCAGTGCTGTTGCTGTTCCTGCCATCTGAGTTATGTTCCTGATAGCTGCAGGGAAATGCAATCCCACTGCCTGGAGGGTCTGAATGAGACTTTGAGTCCTGTGGACATTGCTGAAGAAAAAACTTAGGTGACTGATTCTGATGTGTGCACAATATCCACAGTATTTAGGCAGTTCAAGAAAGATTTTAGGTAATCTGTTAGATTTCTTTTTTTGTTTTCTTGTGGGTGTTATTGTCTGAATATTTTCTTGAAATGCCTCTGAAGAAATTATGTTCACTACAACCTCTTTATAGTATATGTTTTTTTGTATAATGTAGTTTGAATAGCTTGTCTTAGTTGACACCTGACAGTTTTTATTGATTTCTTCCTGAAAAATGTCAACTTTTAATTTTCTGACAGTTCTTGAAATCAAGGAAAAAGCATAGAGAGAATTCATGTTAACTGCTACAATGATAAATTGGTCATCTGGCTTGGCCAGTTATAGATCAGAAAAATACAATCTTTACCATGAAGGAAGAACTATATCTGTGGCAGTCTGTGAGAAAATGAAGATGAAGAAGATTGAAGTCTAGGATTTAGCTGAGCTTGCAGAGAAAGCACCTCGTTAAGAAATTCTGACAGCCTCCCTCCTGGCACGTGAAGTTGCACTGTTGTGACACTACAGAAGTTAATGAGGAAGTTTGTTCTAATTATAGAGGAGCAAGAAATTGGAGATTGGAGATGGAGCTTTCTGAAGCATTGCAACGAAATTGTTGTAAAGCAGACTTGAGTGAAAGAAGGGTGCTGCTCACATTAGTCTTGATCACCCAGACCACCTCCTCCCCACACTGGGCTGCAGGACCATTCCCAGATCACTTCAAACAGGGCTGTGTTTCAATCAGAACCATTTGCCCCCTCCTCAGTGCTGGCACCATACATGGCAATATGTGTCAGTATTGGCCTTTTTCCAGCTCAAAAGGCTCACTTTTAGGAATTAACCTTTAGAGAAAAGGCTACCTACAGTAGCTATAATTTCTTTAAATACTCGTGGTATTGATATTTGGTTTATATTATCTGTTTAATGCAAGCAGACATGAAAACAAAGGAGTTTAGTACATCTGGGATGGTCTGTCTTAGGCAGAAGGAACAATAGTCCTGATTTTGGCCACCACACCATACATGAGCTCAGCCACGGACCCAAAAGAGCCAGAAATACATAAGCAGCCCCTTAAAATCTGCATCAGATGTTTTGCTGGATCAGTATCTCACAGACTGTTGAATGCCTTTTAGGCAGCAGAGTGTTGGTAGCACAGAGAGAAGTGATTTGTGTTGCAGTTTGGGAGGGCAGCTCTCATTAAGCTGTGGGCTTTGAGAAGGCTCCTTGATAGTGCTTCTGCAGCAACTGCCAGTGCTAATTTTGTAAGTGCTCCAGCTCTTTTTAAGATCATCTGAGTGGTGCAGCACAGATTAAATGTGCAGTTCCAATGTGTTGTTATGAGATGTCTTTTAAAATTCTATCGACAGCCTCTGGTGTAGGAACTTCACCATCTGCTGCAATCTGAAAGGATAAAATCTATAGCTGGTGCAAATCCAGGCAAACCATGCTGAGGAGGAGTTTGTCCCATAGCTGCTATATCACAGACTAGACAAATGTTTTAGTAAAGGTGTCAGTCTCTGGGGTGCAACATCCTTTTCCAGTTTGGGAAATGCTTTGGGGCATCATACAGAATTATTTTTGTGCATGGCTGCCAGCACAGTGTATCAGGTGGTGTTTCTTCACAGGGGATAAGTGCTTTGCAGCTCTGAGACAGCAGAATCTGTATGAGTACATCTTGGTGGTGGATAAAAGCCTCATCAGACAAGCATCTTGCAGGAAGAAATGGGAGATATTTAAACTCAAGACTATCACTGAAAACATTGACTTTCTGTTTTTCCCTGCACGTGGCCAGGTTGAGTTTACTGCATCCCTGTAGCTGCCACAGTAGGAATGGCACCTGAAGAGGGATTTGGCCTTTTGGCCTTTTGAGGAAGTCTGCTGTTATGGGAGAGTGAAGTGGGTGTGAAGGGGTCAGTAGGTTAAACCCCCAAGCAGGAGAAGAATAAGAAAATATGCTACAGTGCTGAAGGAGGACAGGACAGTTTCCAAGGAAAAGAGATGGAGAAAGGTTCAGTAGACAGAGTGAAACAGGTAAAATGATGAGAAAGAAGAATGCATTTCAAAAGTGCTTTCTTCATTGATTGCAAAGTTGTTAGTCAGACCAGCAGGATGTGCAGGATGATGTTGTGACACTCAAGATGGGGCTGATGGTAATGACAGCATTTGGAGAAGAGAATGGGGCTGGAAAGGGTAATGTAGGCTATCAAAAGCTACGTCAAGGAAGCAACTAAACATTCCTACTGCAAACTTCTGCTTTTCTTATTTTTTCCATGAATATTTTATCTGTCGTTCTAGATTTCAGTCTCTTCTGTACAGGGAAAAAATAAAACAAAAGAGATTTTGCTGAGGTATTCACAATGTGGAAGTTCTGTCTGAGTGAATACCTGCTTGTTTCTCCTCATTATCATGTTTACTTGCACATTGCTTTCACCAGACATGATTCGACTGTATCAGGAATTATCAGTCTCAATTAACTTTAATGGAACTGCACAACCTGACTTGTGCTCAACGTGAAGTTTCTCAAAACTCCACTTTTCAGCACACGACAGTTGAGGTTAAAGATCTCTTTCTTAATCAGTGATGTTAGTGGTGAGTGTTCTTTGATTTTGGTAATCAGGGCTTTGAGAGCAGCCCCAAGGACCCATCAAAGCCCAGCATCACAAAGGGTGCAGTTCCCTCCTGTGGGCCGGGTCCCTGCCTGTGACCATGGGCAGCAGGCTCTGCTCCTCTTGCCCCAGGTCCTGGTTCTCCTGTGCAGGTGCTGAAACTGAGAGCCCTGGGAATGAGAAACTGCTCTGTCCAGTGGTGCATTATAAACAGGTGGGTCAGCAGTGCATGGCATAGCACAGTCACAATTCCCGTCCAGCTTTGTATCTGCCAGACACTTCCCATCCCTGCTTCTCTGCTAACAACCAAAGCCAACGCTCTCAAAACTGTTCCATGAAATTCCTCCCCGTCCTTGGTGCTGAGCTCCTGCAAACCAGCCATGTGTTGCTACCTCGCGTTAATAGGATGCTGTCAAGTGGTGATGAAGTAAGGAGCGCTGTGACTGTTTCACACTGTCAGACAGCAAGGTATCGAGTCAGCAGCGAGCCTTTGCTGGGAGCAGCACTTCGATTGCAGCCATCTCCTGCTTCCAACTGTAAATATTAATAGTTTAAGATAGACCTTTACTGGCTACATAATACTTGCCTTAGCACGCTACGTGACACTGGCACGTTACTTTGCTAATTATATTCCTCGATAAAAACTTTCAGTGTGTTTTTATCCCGCTGGCTGCTTTTTTGGGGGGGTTTTGAGTAGAAAGTTGATTTGAGACAACAAAAATCATTATGGTTTAGCTTCAGGAGAGATTTTGGAAGAGTTGTGTATATATATATATATATATATATATATATATAAACAAAAAATCTAAAACCTGTTACATTAATAATTATTCACACTTGATTTAGACTTTTCATTTGTTAGCAGAGTTATTTTTTACCTTTTTTTTAAGTGTGCTTTCGTTTCATTGATAGAATTGTGTGAGTCTCTGAATCTCACCACTGTCCTCAGGGATTCTTGGTTCAAGTACTGCATACCTAATATAGGATCTATCATAGTATCAATGTACTAATATCTTTGTATAAATATTGCTGGCATTCAACAGGTTTGCATCTGAATGTGAACTGGATGAAGCCAACTCTGATAATTGCTTTTTGGGTATCTGCTGAAGATGCAAATGTTTTAGAAAGTCTCTTTCTGTGTTATAGCCAGCACAGCACATGAGAGAAGGGTCTGAAAATGCAGTAGAAATTTCTTGTAACTTTCTACTCCATGCTTTTACCTTACTGCCACCTAAAGATAACTAACAGAAAATACATTGTTCTTCAGATTAGAGAGTTTTATCCTGATATGCTGGGAAGGAATGGCAACCCTATCAGTGTTGTCCTTTTATGAAGAATTCCTACGCTTTCAGATTTTCTTGAAGATCATCCTTCCTGGAAATTGGAAAAGAATCTGCTGACTCAGCTCACAGAATTTACTTCTGGTCCTCCAAGGCAAGGTGTCCTGACTCTGAGGCCAACTCACTCTGTACCTGGCCAGGTATGTTTGACTCAGATCTCTTCAATGCAGGCTGAGAGCAGCATTTTCTGCAGTGCAGGGGGTCAGGTCACCTTTGTCTGTAGGTGTGAGGCATTTCTGACACCTGTCTCAGATATGAGAGTGTCTGCTGTCACACAGGCAGCCCGAGGGGTTCCTCCTCCTCAGCACCATCCTTGGTGCCCTGTGTCTTATACAGCAGTTTCCAGTTTGCAGAATGCTTTTAAAGCAGCCTTTGGTCCCAGAGGGGAACTGAGGCATGAAATAAAAACACAATTAGCCCATGTCCAGTTAGGCAGCCCATGCTGGAGATGGTGATGGAGTTTAATCTCTTCCCTCTGCCTAAGCTCTGCCTGTCAGCCAGAGCAGGGCAGCACAGCCCAGCCCAGCTCTAGCACTGTCCCTGGCAGTGGCACTGGCCACCTCTGGCCCTCCAGGCTCTGCCTTGCTGGCAGTTTGCACAGTTGCTGGTGCAGTGATGCAGAAAGCCCTGAGCAAGAGAACTTGGGCCTGACAGCTGCTCTTTCATGGACCTGTTGCCATCAGACATCTTTACACTATGATATTTGTTTTTGGAGGAAAGCATGCATTCTCTGTTGTTTAAACTGCAATATTGCATTTACTCTGGTAATAAATCCCTCATATGTGCCTGCTATGGTTTACAGTTTGCATTTAGCCTAAACTCACATTTCCACCTCAACTGACCTGCTGTTATTTATTGGCTGAGCACCAGGACAGATGCTCCTTCCCAGGAAGGCCAGGCAGTGACTCCTCTCAGGCAAATACCCTTGAGTGCAGTCCTCACTCCTCTGCTCCTGAGGCTCAACTCCCTGCCCTGTGGGACAATTACAGATTCAAGCCTGCTTTGGTTTTATCTATTTTCAGATATTGGAAGGATCTGGCTCCACCAGCCTCATCACTGATAGCTGCCTCAAACCAGTGATGAACCATTTTGTTAAAGTACCTGGCTGTTGTAGTGTTTGGAGATTGTGACAGAGGATGAACAAAGTTCCACTCTGAAGTCTCACACACCTGACACCCTACCCACCACAATCAAACAAATCAATCTTTCCCCCCAAATTCCCACCCTACAAACCAAATAATTTTTCACACTTTTCCCAAAGAATACTTCTGCTTCCTCCTTCATCAGTGGTTTTGGGAGAGGATGGAAATAAATGATCAGAAGTTAGCAATCTTTGACTCAAAACTTTCTGGAAGTGAAATAAGCTGTTTCAGGTCTCTGGGTCCAGGCCAGTTGCAGTCTGAGCAGCCTGAGTGCTCCTCCAAGGCAGAGTGGGTAGCTGATACTGAATGAAAATTTAGTTTTCCTGCCTACCTCATCCAGAGAACTTCACTGTTTTGGAGATTATTGCTTAGCAGCAGGTTCTACCAATAATGCTTTAGTAGTTTTAAAGTGTTTAAAGCATCCTGGGGTAGGCTGTGGTCTCTCTCTCTCTGTCCAGTTCCTAGTGAAGAACAAGATAATAACATTTGGGCACCTTACAGAGGTGCCCCAAGCATTCACTTGAAATAATGCAGTAATATTTCCTGTATTCAGATACAGCCCCAGGTGTTCAGTGCTGTCCCCATCTGTTTTACAAATCCATTTAACTTATAATTTTCCTTATTTGTGTAATTTCATTTCCCTCAGTATCACTTTGTGCCTCCAGGATCTCCTTCAGAACCATTTTTTGATGGTTTCCAGAAATGGCAGCACTGAGGGGTTTTTGGGATTCATCATTCCCCAGGCAGATCCACAGCTACCACTGGGGTTCCACTGACAGTGTCACCTACTGAAAGGACAGGGCAAAATTTGGGTGGGATAGTAACTTCCAAACCTGTAGAAAGTGACAGAAGACACTACCTTTACTACTGGCATTAGGTCTACCTTGAAGGACATGTTACATTTTCATATGTACAGAAACCAAGCATTTTCCTTCAGCCTGAAGGAGGTTTGTGTTTGATTAAAGGAAACAATAAAATAAGAAAAGACCAAGTGCAGTTCTCCATGAGACACAGCACAGTGTCCTGCCTGATTCTGGTGTGCAATATTCTGATTAGTTCACAAAATGGTAGCATTTGGGATAAAAAAAGGCAACAGTGACATCCCTGTATAAACTCTGTGCCCATTCTGCCATCTCACTGGGGGATTAGAGTGAGCCTAGATAAAACCAGACACGTGCATTAGCATTGGTGAAGACAAAGTAAAATTAGCCTTGCAGAAGAGGTGATATTGCCAGGCCCTCCCAGAGCTTAGTCTCTAGTTTGTCATTGATTTTAATTGGGAGCAGGTTAGGGTTTTTCTCTGGAGTTTATTTTGGCTTGGGTTGGGGTTTTTTTTGAAGTGTTGGGGTTTTTTTATGGGTGTACTTTTGTTTTATGCTGTTGGGGGTTTGTTGGTTGGTTGGTTGTGGTTTTTCATTGTGTTTTTTTGTTGGTGGTGTTCCAAGATTATCAGCTCCCAGGTGTGAGCCAGGCTGTGCTCACACTATGCATCCTGTTCCTGCAAAACTGAACAAAGCCAACAGGGCAGAACAGCTCTTGTTACACGGTGATGGGGAAGCAACTGCACCTTTAAATCACCCACAAATGCTTACTGCTTGGAGAAGAGGGAACAGAGGGTCCTGTCCCTTTGGAGGTAAGAAGAGGACAGTTTGTGATGTTACCAGTGCTTCCCCAGACAGAGAAATACTTCCATTTATTCCTGGAATGGATAAATTAGACCCCAAAGTATTAATGTGTTTGAGAATCCCCAGAATCCCTACCCTACCATTTCACAGAGACCACCAACAATCAAAGCTGTCTCCACTGGTGCAAAATCTGTTCACTCTAAATAATTACAAAGATTTGTAAAGCTGCTGATTTCCTTGTCCTTTGAATTACAGCAGTATCACATTTTTTACTTCCATGCACTTATTTTTTTGGAAAACCGAATAATTTGTTCTACCAAATATGATTTGAATAAATTTAAGGCCTGTTGTGTTTGCTGCACATTTAGATTGGTAGAATATTCTGATGTCTGTGTAACAAGCTCTGCCTCTCATTTAAACGGTTCTCTGTATCAAAGTAGATAAATGTTCCTGATCATTGGAAACCAAAAGTTTTTTCATATTCTCAGGAACAGGAATTATTTTTATTTCTTTTCAGTGGAGTAACATTCCATAAGCCTATTAGAGTGTGTAATTTTTTTCAGATGTTATTAGGAATAGAGTTTCATATCAAGAACTGAAAAAAATAGAAGAGAACATTAGGTCTCATGAAGCATATAAGGAAAAAAAAAAGACAAAATTTAGTATCTGAACAATGCAGACATGGAGTGCATGAATGTGTTATAAAGTGAGCAATGACTCAAGTAAATACCCATGTGATGTGGGTCCACAGGGAAAACATCAGAAGGTGAGAATAGGGAAGACAATGCCATTGCAACAGAAAGGATGGTGTACAGACAAAATGTGTTAGTCTGAACACTGAAGTGTTATGTGAACACCGTGCTTGAGCTCATTCCTGTACTGCAGAGTGTTATCCTGTCATGTGTCATCTGGGCTCCCTTTTCTGCTTATATTTACCATGCACATTAAATATTCAACTGCTTTTCACTGATGCATGCAGTAATCCTGGACTTGTGAAAAGCTTCCTTGTCTTTCTCAGCTAGGACAAATTCAATAACCTTATTGTCTTTGCATCCTAATATTTTTGTACCTTATGTTGTGACACACATTAAATGTGCTTCATGCAATATCCTCTTAGAAGTTTTAGTTAAATCCTGTGTTTTGAATGCAGACTAATACAAAATAGCAAAGGGTATTAAGGCGTTATTCTGCTCCGAAAAACAACTGCAAAAATGACATTGTGACATTTCCAATGACTTTCAGAGCAGAGCTGCTTATTTTATAAATCTAAAGATGTTTCTTCTTACCCCACATTCGACCTGGCACTGGAATAAAGCTGAGCCCTCTCTAGCTCCTACCATCAATGGTAACGATTCTGCCATGGTGTGTGATCTGCAGCCACACAAATGATGTGAAAACAAATAAACTCCAGCCTTTTCCCAGCTCAGTTCTGCTGATTCTGCCAGGCTAATAAAAGTTTACTTCAGTCATTTAAATAATCTTATTTCAGTAGCCTACCATCAGACTGTAACAAGTTTACCTGTGCTGTACAAACAGTTGTCTTGATGAGGGTTTTCTCAAACCTAGGAAGGTACTAGCCAGGAAATGCCCTTTATGCTTCCAGCAGCAGCCCTGCAGGATGAGTTACACAGCCCAGAATGTTGATTTCCTTCCCACAGCCTGCTCCCTAAGCCTTGGCAGCTCAGGAAAGCTGAGAGGTCAGAGTTGGCTTCTGCTCACTGACAGCTCTGCTGACCCAGGGCTCGCTCCCAGCTTGCAGTGCCAGCAGGAATGTCATGGCACCGTGGGTGCTGCAAGCTGAGGGATCTGTTTTGAACAGGGATTCAGTCCTCTCTCCACTGGTCCCCAAGCACTGCTGGGTTCAGTATGATGTTAGAACATGCTAGTGAGTGGTTTTAAACCCCTCTGATTTCCTGAGGCTGTAGCATTTGAGGCACTTCACCCGGAGTGGAAATAGGACAGGGCACTTCAGAGAATGGTGTCATTCTGGAAATGTCACACTGTCCAGTTTTAGCCTTTTTCAACAGGCTGCAAGGACTCTGGAGAAGACAGAAGTCCCAGCAGGTACAAACGTGCTCCCCATTAAGGCACCAGCCTGTTGCTCCCAGGAGCTTGGGCTGCTCTGTGCCCATCCCAGGAGAGCCTGGAGCTGCCCCGTGCTGGGGGGACCCTCTGCTCCCTCCCTGCAGGCTGTGACAGCTGCTATAAGCTTTGCACTGACCTGGGGCACCCTCAGCTCATGCTGTGGGCAAGCAGCAGGTGAGTGGCCTGTCTGAAACTTAAGCTGGCAGCACTTCTCACGTTCAGTGGACTTACCCAGCTAACAAGTCAACTTGTTCATTTTACCACACTCCTGAGGCTGGCAGCTGAAAATCATTGTCTTAGTGTTCTCAACACTGGGCATTCAGTCTTAGGGTAAGAATAAAAATTATCATATTGCCTTAAAATATATTTTAATAAGAATTTTTATTACTTTTTTAAAAAAAAATGTTTTATTTTTGTTCCTCTATTGCTCTCAAGGTCTTCTCTTGGGAGGTCTAGCAATGTATCTGCTTATATGGAGGCTGAAATACGTCTATAAGAACAGAAATACCAGATATCTAAGGCAGAATTTTTCAGTTTAAAGATGCTTCCAATATAGCTACCCTAATTTTCCAATTTTCCTATTTTTTCCAATATGTCTACCCTAATCTCACAAATTAAAAAAATTCTAAAGTATGAAAGTGTCCTAACCATCTGCAGCAGGAAAGAGCATAAATCCAGGACAAGAACAAATCTATACTGATGGTGAAGAGAACGAAGTGCTTTCAAAGTTTTGCAATCTCCAGACAGAAACTGATGGGAGTGCTGGCTTAGAACTGGTGCAGAGTGGAAACTTCACCTGCATGGGCTGTAATTGCCACTAGATCAATTTATAGGCCTTAAAGTACTGTTGCTATTTCTGTGCACAAGGTAGAGGTGTACAAGAGCAAGGCATACAGGTAAAGCCACTGTGAGATTGGGGGAAAACAGTCTGGTTGTTACATTCCTGGTGTCCATGTCTTTTAGTCAAATGATAATTATCCATTAATAGCCTCATAAGTATGAATATGTAAATAGCTATGGAATGCATTATTCATGAATCACCAGGCATTAATTATTGTAATTAAGTATCATTTGCTATGTTCCTATTACTAACCCTTCCAGTTAATGAATACATTAGCTAATCACTGTAGAGCAGATTCAATCAAAATTCCCTGTGTCTGTGCTCTGGAAGCCTGAGAGAGTTTTATTGAATTTAGATTCAATATTGAACATATCCAACATGCTTATCAGTGTATTTTTAATGACATTAAGTGTGAATCATAACCTCCAGTGCATGATGCTTGTCCTTGTGCCCAGGAGGATGGAATGCTACCAGCTGGAAGAGAACGTGGAAGCAGCAGTGGTGCAGCACACGGCAGCAGCTCTGTGTACCAAGGAGAACTTTAACTCTGGGCCATGAAATCCACCTCCACTTTCAAGTCTCATGTATATTCACATGTACAATGGGAGAGGGGGTGTGTTTTGTGAGAGAGCACTGTCCCAAAGGTTCTGCTGGTGATTTGTTCAAGGAACAATTTCAAAGCTCAGCTGGAGCTGTTTGGCAGCACCAGCAGGACACAGCCCTGGCAGGATGTGCTCCCAGTCTAATGGGGCTCAGGGCACTCCTGAAACACACAACCCAACCCTGGCTTTTGTCTTTACTCCCTGGAGATCCATTTCAACTAACAGTCATCTCAGTAACACAGAAAGAAGATTTGCTGCAGCTTTTATTTCATTGCCTTTTTAGGGTTATAATTCTTAGAACCAGGCCTTGTGGGTTTTGAAGTAGAAATTTTGAATAATTTATTGCAAACAAGAGTTTCATTATTTTTAGGGAGAATCACTAACTCAAGATATAAATATGTAAGTTCAAGTGCTGAAAGTTAATAGAAACAAGTAAAATGCCCGCTTGGCTGAACTTTTGGCTGTCAGGACAGAAAAAATATTTGCAAAGAAAGAATGAAATCTTATTTCATCACTGTTAGTTTGAAGCAGATTTTTTTCCTATTTTTAGGTTCACTATTGTACTGTAGTCACATGCAGTGAGTGAATGATTATTGGATCTCGTTTCCTCAGTAATCTGGGAGTAAGGAAATCTAAATAAGCATACATCAAGGATATTTTCAAATTCACAAACACATGGGCTCTTTGTAGTTAAAATTGTCATAAGATAGGGCTGCAGAGAGGGCTCAGTCAGAGCCTGGTTTTTAAGGGCCAGAAGTAAGAACAATGGTCAGCAAAGACAATCTCTCATTCCCTGGAGACATCTACTCAGTGAAATACCCCCCTTGTATTTTCCAAACACTGAAAAATCTGCTTTCATTCATCCCATAGCTGATGCAAATCCCTTTGCTCTCCCTTCCAGTATATCCATCACTGCTGTCTTCCCCCTCTTTTCAGAATCTTAATTCTGCCTGAAGCCCAAACACTGTTACTTCTCATTATCCAGCTTTATGAATGACAGTCACTGGCATCTGAAAAGCAGTTTGAGTCTCAGTATCATGGAGGGATCCTTTACAGATATTACCAACAAGGAGCATCACAAGTCACACCTCCAAAAATCATGATCTTGCTTTTTGACTTTCTTTCATTTACATGTCTTATATCCCTCCTCTAATTCTGAGTATGTCAAGATGATGATTTCCCAACCTCTTCTCAATGCCCAAATTAGTAGGAGTGTGTTTTGATATTTCTTTTTTTTTTTTAATAAATACTAATTTTCCACAAAAGTGTGAACTCAGCAGGGAGTTTGTAGTCTTAATTTTTAAAAAATCAATTAACAAAAGATTTGAAGTACAATTGCAACACTGGAGTAGTATGAAGATCTTGCTATTGTATCTCAATATTAAACATGAATAATGGCCTTTACACCCCCTTGAATTCTAAAAAATCCTAGCAGTTGGATGTTTTTACAAAAAAGTTAGTACTCAGTGTCATTATTCATCCAGCTATTTTTTCATGTTTGCTTCTGTCTGTTTCCCTTTATTTGTCTGACACCCGCATCTCTCCTGGAAAACTCTGGGCTGAAGCAGCCTTGGTTGGTGTGTGGTGTTCTGTGTTCAGAAAACATGGCACACTGAAAGCAAATGAACAGAGCCATTAGCAGGAAATGAGGAGCAGACATAGAGACAAAGGCAGAAGGTTTATTTGGTGTATAAAGGTAGGAGATTTATGTACACGTGCACAATGCAGTTGAGGATACAGAAGTACAAAGAGGAAGAGAGCAGCATTCCTGAGGCCAGGGGATGTTTCATGATGACAAGGCATTAGAGGAAGGAAAGAATTCAATTACAGGTGAGTGTTTTCAGTAAAAGAAAGAGTGAACTGATGCCCTGCTAATAGAGTTTAGATTAATAACTTGCATATTGCTGTAAATTCATATAAACCTGTCTTTAACATTGCATAAAGACTCATATCAAGTGTTTAGTATTGAATAGAAAGAGCCCTGGAATCTCTATACAAATGGAATCTTTTTGTTTTCACATTTTGGATATAGGTCTAATGTCAGACATACTGTTATTGCATTTATTGCTTTCTACCTTTCTTCAGCATTAAGACCATGATGAAATTTTTCCTTAGTGTGTCTTGTAGTGCATATTCTATAACATACATAATGCTTCAATTTAGTTACGTGGAAACTGAACTAAACCCAGTGAGAAAATAAAACCAAACCAAACTTCATTATTTTCTTAATTATAGTTATTTTTAAAAAGGGTAAAATTGTAAGAACAGCTTTGATTAGTGACAGTCTTTTTTTATTTGAATTTTTTAAATTTCCCAACATAAGATGTTACTATTTTAAATTTCCCCATGTGAAAGCAATTTTCCAAAACTGTATTTTCAGTGGAATAAAAAAAATCCCAAATGCAGTCTGGTTTTTGGTTTTTTCTCTTTGCCCGAGTTCTGTAATTCCCAGTATTACATGTGATTGCCAGTAAGATAACTAAACCTATATCTGACAATATATATAGTTTTGTTTCTGACACTGCTACAATAATTTCATCTCCAATGCATTCCCATCTAGTGTTTACTGATTGCTTATGTAGAGGAAATTACTTTTTGCTGAATTTTTATATATATATCATATTAAATTATTTATAATTATTTTCAATATGTGTTTAACAAAAAAAAATTCCCTAATCACTTTTCAGGTGTGATGAAGCCAGCAAAGAAATTATCCTTGTGTACAATTCTCATAGGTAAATACACTTTGCTTAATTTTCAAACTAAGGCAGATGCTAGGAGCAGGAATAAGTGGCAGGGATGAATCATAACTTTTTTTCACAAAGGTGCAAAAGTTTGTTTCGTTTTTCTCCTCCCCCCTAAAACAGGAGTAGGGTTTTTAACTGCATGAATGTTGCTGAATTCTGTGCTGAATGGTACTCAGAAAAATAACAGACTTGGGAGCATTTACAAAAGGTGGAAAGCAAAAAATAGTCTTGATTCACTGTCTGATCCTGATCCTTCTGTGGCAAAACACAAACCTTAACATTGTACTTAGACACATTTCAGGGTGTCCTAATGTCACTGGAGATTTCCAGGGGAGATTTGCTTTTCCTGGATGCAGCAGGTCCGACCTGCAGTGAGTTAGGGAGGGCTGATGAAGGAACAGGGTCAGGTTTGAAGTGGGGGAAACTGATGTCAATGATTTCAAGGACTCCTCCAAAAGAGAAGTTGTTCCCTCTGGAGTCAGAAAACCTCCCAGTATGGTGTTAGTCTTCCCTATAACTCGGCTACCTGCCATGTAGCTGAAGAACAAAACATCACCCTATACAAGCTTATTCTTTCAAATCCTCTCTCAAGGGCACTATTCAAATGACTAAAAGGGATAGAGAATCTATGCAAATATAATAATGAATGTCCAAAAAAGTTATTTCATCATTCATAAATAGTGCTTTTGTCTTAAAAACGGTTAAAAACCGAGAAAACTCCTCACTTTTTACAAATGTTTAGTATTTAGCAGTGAATTTCAGTTGTATCTACACTCTCAAAGGCAACTACAAAGATATTTTGCTATAATATTTTATGTTAAACCTCCTGAAACTCATAATTTTCAGGTCTCTTTTTTTCATTATTTTTAGGATCCATGGACAACCAACTCAATTACCTTGCTTGCTTCTTAAGAAGGAAAAATCCCATCTTTTTTGTCTGATGACACTGATCTACTAATAAATAAAACAGATTTACTTAAAGTTATGGAAATCTTTAAACAAAGAGCAAATCTGTGATTTTCAAACTGAGCCTTTCTTGAAAGGGGAAATGTTGGTATAGATTAAGATGGTTGTATTTTATCTCAATATAGTACATTGGAGATGTAGAGGCTACTGGAGCAGAGGATCAGGATTAGTGATATCAGTGCAGGATTGACACTAATTCAGATGGATGTGGGAGTCTCCTCAGCATGTTGGCAATTGCTAATCCAAACCATTACCTAATTATCCAAAAATATCCTGCATGATTTCACAGGTGTCAGGCCAAAGGAACAGTATAATAAACATGGTGTGTGATGTAAAGATAGTGACCACCCGGAAGATTTAGTTTAAGATTAGAACTATTGAGGGCAGTGAGTCTTTGCCACTCATTGCAGTAGGGCTTGAATGCCACCCTCAGTAATGTGACAATTGTGTTTCCTGTTATTTGTCCCACTGGCAGTGTCCACGTGGTGAAATGCTTTGGTGAAGGTGGGGTGAGCTCTTTAACATCTGCTAGCATTTGTTCTAAAACTAAATCAATTAACTAAACCAGGTCTGAAGCAATTCATAGAAAAACCATTCAAAGAAATATAAAACAAGTTTTAAAACTCTGATATTTGTATTGCTTTAGTCAAGGCATCTTCTGCTGCAGTAAAACACAAAAGTTTAAAGACTGCTCAATAGTCTTCCTGATCACCCCACTCGACTGCTGGCTCATCATCCATTCGGAGAATGAGATAGGAGAGAAGCTGAAAGAGATTCTGCCACAGGAGCAAAGAGACAAAAAAGGAGAGGTCGCTTACATCGATCTCGCAGCGGTCGCCGGCGAAGTTGACGTCGCACAGGCAGTGGAACTTGTTGAGGAGGTTCTGGCAGAGACCCCCGTTCAGACACGGGTCAGAGCTGCACTCATCAATGTCCTTCTCACACCTGCAGGAACACTGCAAACAGTCAGCCTCTCAACCAAACAGGCACATTTTGAATTCAGAACCTTTGTGGGGGGAGGGAGGGAGAGGAAGATGCTCTGGGGTGTATTTCCACACGTGTTTATGGTTTTATTAACTAGCTGATTAGCCCCACTCAAATCCTGAACTTCCTGGATGGTTTTCAAACACAGATAGTTAAGCAGGGCATTCCATCTCTGGAAAGCACTTCATGGTTAATGGTGCTTAGCAAGGTGCAATGCAAGTTCTTGTATGATTTCAGAGCCAGCTCTGGTGCAAGTCCTGCTGACAGCTTGTTGTCCTTTTCATTGTTCCAGGAAGCTGAGGGCACGGTTTCCTTCTCATTAATCTGGATATAAGTCAAACAAGGGTGTGTTTTTCCCAGCTGAGTGCTCCTGGAAATATTCACCTGCTTTTGGGGGGTTTATTTAACCTTTTTATTTCTTCCCTCAATTTGGAATGCCCATAGATCCCAGAACAATTTCCTATCGAATCTCTCTGAGGTGGGCCCCAAAAAAAGGTAAGAATGGTGCAGGATAGGTTTCATAGGCCTTAGTATGTATCATTAAATGGTTTTCAGCTAATTCTAGTGATACAGGAAATTTGAGTTATAGTTTCTCAAGGCAGCCAGTGGAAGGATAATGAGGGATGTCTGAAGATTGTCTGAAAACTACTGATTTGGTGATTTTCTGTTCTGACAATGTTCCCTTTTAATTCCCTGCTCCCTTTTATCAAATTATGCTAACAGTTAATCCTCTTTTTTTCCAGGTAAAAATGCAGGTTTATACTTGGAAAATAATGTGAGAAATTCTCTCTGAATTATAAGGAATTGTTTTGTTCAATCGTATTCATAACCAAGCAAGAAAATTTTAATCTTACATCAGAGAAGAGTATTTTTATATTGAACATTTTACTCGACTAATCTAAACTTCTTTCAATAGCTTCCTTAAAGGTAAGTTATATTCATATGCTGTGAAGAGCTAAGTTATTTATCCAATGTATAAAAATTGTATAGCTATGAAATTACCTATGCAAATTTTTTAAAAGGCCAAAAACCTCTCAAATCTTCCAGGGAATCAGGTACCTGAATCCAACTGAGTTTTAGGAACACTTCAAAACCTGACTCCCTCTATGTAATTTTGAAAGTTGCAGCCTGAATTAAATGACAAATTTGTTTTTGAGAGAGAGCTTTATCTTCTTTTATGGAGATTAATCTTTACACATTTATCTTTCCGCCCGCTATTAAGTTCATTGGGCTTTTTTTTTAATGTGATCCCAAGTCAATTGAGTGGCATAGAATTTCTCTATACTATGCACCAATGGCTTTCTGAGAGCTGAAATATTGTCTTAAAGGAAAATGCCTGCTTTATCAGTCTAATACGTATCTATACAAAGGGGTTTAGTTTTAATTTTGTTATTAACAGATATATTTGAATTCGTTCTGAAAAAAAAAATAAGAAAAGAAGGGATGGAATGCTCTCATTTGATCTGGCGAGACCTCCAAGCATGGAAGCACTGCTGGTTTATGGTCTGGCAGGCTGGAGGAGCAAAGGCCAAGTGGTGGATTTGGGAGGCTGGAGGAGAGTGCCTGGCTGCCCCAGCCAGTCCCGTGCAGCTCCCCGGGCACAGCTCTGCTGCTCAACACGAGAGCCCTGGGAGCTGTAAAACAGAGATTATTGCCAGCCTGTGGGATGGGGAAGGAAGGCTCATTCCCAAAGCTGCAGTTAGCAAGTAGGCTGGCAGGGGAAGGAAGAAGGAAAAAGTGCTTTCCTGCTACCTTAAGTCCCAAGAAATACATGCAGTGCAGAAGTGGCGATGAATATGCTTTTACTTCTTAAAATTTTATTGTATTGTATCTTTTCCCCCTTGTTGAATATTGTGAGGTGGTACACAGGCAACCTGGCTCTTAACAGTGCAATTCAAGTGTGTCTGCCAACTACACTGTGCATTGAGTGGGTGGAAATCTTAATTTCATGTCTTATATAGCCTACTGTACTCTTTCCACAAAATCAGTGGGCTCTTAAGTTTTTGAGAGGATGAAAACTTTTTGTTGGAAACTTCTCTGCGTTACAGCTTGGTCCTGTTGAACTTTTGGATATTATACTCTGACATAATGCCAGTTTCACCAGGAGAATGTGCAGTTTTTCCTGTCTCTCAATCCAAAACGCCCTTACCTGTTCAGTCTATGAGTGGGACAATGCCTTCCTAGGTTTCTGCAGCACCTGATGCCCTGAGGCTCTCAGCCCTCCCTGCTCCAGAGTTCTTTGAAGGCCAGTATTAAGTGTGAATTGTGCTACAAGATACGAATTTCCCTGTGAGGAAAGTCCCCTCTGTTCCAGGCTGAACAATAAGCTGTGCAAAGTATTCATTAATCTCTTCTAAAAGTAATCATTCTATTTTCACACTTCAGCATGCAGTAAGAAAGTGTGGTATACCATGCCACCAGGTATGCCACCTCTTACCATCCCTGTGATAGAATAGATTGTATATTTACAGCACAGACATGTGAAAATGAAACAGCTTTGCATATTCATGTGCCAGAGCATGTAGCTGGTTTATGTATATGAGCAGGATAGGTGTGATTGGACAGGCAACCTTCTAACTTGTCATATAGAAATTCAGCACAGAAGCAGAAAAAGGCATAGAGAAGCAAGTGTGCAGGGCTCTTTAAGAAATAATATCTTGGGCTGGATTAGTGGTGCTGCATTGGACTAAATGTTGCTGCATTCATTTGTGAATTTTGTCTAAAGCCACAATACTTCAGACCCTCAGAGTCACTCTAGCAAGGAACTGCTGCACTTAAACAGCAGTTTAAGTCTGTATTTCTGCCAGGGGGCTGCTGCTACCCTCTTGAAGAGCTTTTGGAAGAGGTGCTCCCCAAAGATGTGCAGGACAAAGCCTCTCACCGTTCTCCCACAAACCCTGGCAGGCACGTGCAGCTCAGCTCGCCTCCCAGGTCCGTGCAGTTGCCGTAGTTGAAACATGTGAGGTTCCTCTCTTCGTTCCCACAAACTGTGTAAGGTAATCTTCGATATCTGGGCAAACAAGAAGGCAGCAGCAGTTATTTGCACTCTCCTTGTTTCTGGGTGTCTTGTGCTCTCTGAGCTGCAGCAGGGAAACAGGGTATTGCCCAAAGGAATGACAGCTGGAACTCAGATTTAAGACTCCCAGAACATGTTTTGCCTAGCTTTTTTAATTTGATGAATTAAATTTTTCTTTTCCAAATATTTACTGGCAAATTAATGATTCATTTCTCATTAAAAAAAAATGGACATCACTCTACTTACATTACTAATGTAGTCCTATGTGATACCTAGACAGCTAAGTATAAGAGTTCAAAAGAGACAGACTTAACATACAAGATAAAAAAGATTGGGCCACATAAGGCATCTTCAAATCTCAGAAAAAGTCAACAAAACCTGTCAATTTTAGTAATTATATCCTAATATAGAATAGTTGGGTAGCACGAAGATGATTGTCTGTCTGCATCCTTTGGGCTGCAGCAGACTGGATTTGTTGGAGTCCTCCAAAGGAAGGAGGATTTTGCCTTCTTGGAAAGGAATTGGAGATGCTTAGAGGGGAGAATTTTATGAATGTGCAGAGAAGGACAATTAAAGGGAAAAGCCTACAGCCTTTCTAGAAGAGAGTCTGGGAAGAATAGGAAACAGCATGTGAGCAGTGTCAGAAGCAATGGCAAAAGTAGGATGGGATGTGTGGTGTTTGCAGCCACCAGGACTGAGAGTAAGCTGGGAGGAAAAGACCAAACCAGAAAAGATGCTGTGGGTGGGGAGAAAAACAACTTCTTTTCCTACTGTTATTTTCTCTAACCAACTCCGAACTCCTGTATTTATAGATCTATATTACTCTAATAAAATATTGTTTTAGAGATTTAAAACCTTAAGATTTTTTTCTGAAAATAAGATATAGCACATGTAGTTTCAAGCTCTGGAAGACTTGTAATCTTGTCATCAGAGAGCTCACAGGACCAATGTTGGCAGCAGAACAGGTAAGCAGAGCTGTGCCTTGTTCTTTCAATCCTTGCCTCATCAGTCTCTGCCTGAGCAGAGACTCAGCAGCTCTGCCTGAGCTGGCAGCTCTCCACTGTCTCAGTCCACATCTAATTGATCTGTACAACTTTCTGTGCTCTTCATACATCGACTCTGCAGCCATGATTAATACAGAGACAGATGCAAAACATCTGTGTTTAAAACAAAGACATCAGTGATATAGAAGCCCTTTAGAAGAGCCTTGACAAAATCCTATGACCAGCCTTGTTATACAGTACCTGCAGAACCTCCCTGTGAAGTTGGCAGCACACAGGCAGGAGTATCCATTAATCCCATCCACACAGGTGGCCCCATTCACGCACTGGTGGCCACGGCACTCGTCTATGTCCTCCTCACAGCTGTCCCCAGTGTAACCAGGCTCACAGCTGCACTCATAGGAGGCAATCCCATCTGTGCAGTTCCCGTGGATGCAGGGGTTTGAGGAGCACTCATCAATGTTGACTTCACAGTAGGTGCCAGTCCATCCATCGGGACATACACAGCGGTAGGAAGTGTACAAGTCTTCACATATCCCCCCATGCATACAGGGGTCAGAGCTGCAGAAATCTGCCTGCAAACAGCCAGTAACAGCAGGGTTTGCAGATATTTTGAGAAATTGCTCCTCTTGAGGTTTTTTAGTTGGGATGTCAGTATTTTCAAAGTACGAGAGATAAATGCCACTGATTTCTATGGTGCTCATGCACCCTCGCAGGCCATCCAGGCTGTCAAAAGCCCTATCAGCCACATAGATGTCTGTCTCTTCTCTTAAAAAGTTGAGGCTTCCTGCAGCAGCTGTGCTGGTTGCTGTGTCTTTCTTGTTGTCTATATCCAGGTGCCACCTGGAGGACTGGGACAGGGGCTCCACCATGGAGACCATCACTTGGTGCCATTTGCCATCGCTCACGGGCACTGAACTCGCAAGGGTCAGCCTGTAGAAGCTGTTACCACTTTGTAATTGGAAGAGGAGTTTGGAGTTGTGGATACTGATGATGACAAACTCAGGCTCCCTCTCTGCATACAGCAGGATCACGTCAGTGTCCCTGGTTCGAAAGCCAAAGATGATATTGGTGAGGTCTCTGCTGATTTTCCCGTTGCTTCTGTAAAATATCGCGCTGCTCCGGCCGCTGAACACGGCGTTAGCCAGACCTGTGCAAAGACAGCAATTGAGAAACTGGGCCAGTTTTACACCAACACACGTGGAACAATGTCTCTCTGGTGCACATGCCATGTAACTGCTTTTGGGTTTGCTGAAAGACAGCCAAATTCCACCAGTGTTTCAATTATCCTGGTCTGCCCCTCGTGGTTGTGGAAATCACAGGGCAGTGCCAGCACCAGCTATGATGACATCTAGACTGTACTGCTTTGCATCATCTCAGGTTATCACTCTAATATACAATTCCACATTACTGTTATCTCTCTATTTCAAAAAAGACATGCATTTTTCACTTTATGATTGTTTCCTAAGTACAGGCAGCTAGTTATTCCCTGTGACAGATCTGGATGGGGTGAACATTCTTCCCAATTTCTTTTTTCTTAGGTGTGTCTTAAGATGTTTTATGAAGTATTTGATTGGAGCCCAATTTCATCTCGATGCAAAAGGCTGAATTTAATGGAAGTGAGTTGATGGGCAGCCCCTTTGAAATCCCTGTGAGCAGAGTCATGCCTGTCACGTTGGAAGCCAGCTTCTCCTGGTGGGCAGGCACTGCCACATCCTGTGCTGGTGGGACTGGGAGGGCAGCAGAACTCAGCTCACACTGCTGTGAGTGAAAATTGATGGGCAACGTTGTGGCAGCTTTATGGACATCTTCACAAAGGTATTTGACACCTTTCATTAGCATGGTTTCTACTAAAATGCACTTACTCACTGGGCTGTAAATTTAAATGTTCTGAGGTTTCTGAGGATTATAGACAGGGAGGAGCGACAGGAAGGAATGTCTTCTGTCTGTACTTCAGAAAAAAATAGCTTGAAAGATCTGAGATAAGATGGGTTTCTGAACTATCTCTGGGCTTAGTAAATCTTGAAGAAAAGAACCCTGGGCGTCCCAGTATGAACTTATTTGCTTCATATCCTGATGCCAAGGTAGCAGAGGTGTAACTGCATTTCCTGGTGCATGAAATGTGGTGACTTTCTCTTAGAATTTTCCTTTGAGGAAATCATACTAAAAGGAAAGTCACAGTTTTTCAAGATTATTCTTGTTTTTTTCAAATATCTCACAAACCTGCTGAGATTTTTTTTAGCAGAAGGCACAAGGCAGAGAACTCACTTCCTAGGAAAGCTTTTCTTTTGTTATCCTGTGTTGAACAAGAAGAAATTTATCCTGCAGCTAAGAATGCAATTAGTTAAAAATGCAGTTCTGTCATGCAGGAATTTTTGAATATCTATTAGGATATAGATACTGTATACAACCCCACTGTTGCCACATAAACCAGCATAGAAATCTAAAGGGGATGACCTTGAGTCATTGAAAGTATAAATGAACTTGAGTTTAGAAGAAGGAAACAGTTCAGGCACTTTTCACTTCACTGTCTCTTGAGTGTTACTGTTCTACCCTAATATGCAATAGTAAATTTTATGAGAGAATATGTTCTGATGTTATCACTAAAGGCATCTCTGAGAGAAAGAGAAATTATTTTAATTTCAGTTACAATCTTAAGCCATCCTGCAATGCTGATCCTAACAATCTGCATAAAAATAGTATCATATTGGTCTATGATAGAGATTTTTTGTTGACCAGCCTTCCCATTCCTTAGAGTCAGCCATTCTGACAGCTTCCATCAGACTAAGTGGGTATTTATCTTCTCATAGCTTTTTGTTAGGGCTTTTTTCAGTAGCAAAAAAAAAAAAAATTCTTAAAAATCCTTACTTGCTCTTTTTAATTCCACTCGAGGGTGGGAAGGAGAAAGAAAGTGGAGAAGGAAAGAGATGTGCAGGGTGGCCAATTATCCTAGGGCAGCTAATGGTCATCAGTTTTCAAATGGACTGCTTGGCATGCAGGTGCTTCTTATGAAGGCACTGCTGGAACAACTGTACTGCAGGTATTGAGGTGACTTTCTCCAAAGCTATTCAAGATTTAAGAAAACCAAATGATGTAATGTAAGTTATGTACCTTGTCTTTTCAGGAGGATGGAGAACATGCTAAGGTTAATCCAACACTGGATATCCTCTTATGTCTTTGCAGTGGAAGTGTGAGGGCAATGTACTGATCTATTGAACAACCCTGACTAGTTGGGCTGAGTAAGTCAAAATCAAAGTTCCTGTAAACATCAGTGTCTGAGTCAGGGGGTCTGGGGCAGAATTTCTGGGTTTACTAGGGCAGACTCTTCCCATTAGCTTTACTTAAAACTGACAGAACTATTATTTTAATACAGAAACAACACCTGAATGAACTTTAAAGGCAGTGAATACTTTGTTGCAAGGAAATGCTGCTGAAAATGTCTATTGCTGCTAATCTCCAAAGATGATTGGAACAACTGCAATGTACCTACATTCAAATCCTTGGTGCACCAGCTGGCATTGTGCTTCATGAGGACAGGGCCCAAGCTCACACCACTTAACTTCCTCACACGCCTTCCCCACGGTGTTAGGGGGGCACGTGCAGGTGAAGTCATCCCAGATGGAATAGCACACACCACCGTTGTGGCAAGGGTTGGACTGTGGGGAAAGAGGAGAGAGAAACTCAGCATGAATCAAGGCTGTTGGACACCCAGCTCTAGGAATGGGGGGGCTGTTGGGCAAAAAGAAGTTTTCTTTTTATTTCAGATGGAAAATGATAAAGACCAGTATTATGACAGTACAGCACGTTCAATAATTAGTGAAAGACAGTACTTTAATTTCAAAATAGTTTCATTCTCCCCTATGCAAATACATTTTGCTTCTGATGTTCATCATATGTAGCACAGTTTAACAAAACCTGCTCTTTCTAGCATTTTTGCATGTTTTCCTAATCTGTCATAATCAAATAATGAGTGAGAACGTACTAAAAACTTAAAATAAATTCCCCCCTATAAATGTGAAAATGCTCTGAAAAATGTCATTCTTACCTTGCAGAGGTTGTCACCAGTGCAGCCTTGGGTGACATTGATCAGAGTTCGGTTGATAAGAGAATTTGGTGGATTGGTGATGGGGAAGAATTCCAGTGGCTGGTTATTCACTCTTACATCTTGGATACAGCCTTTGAAATACCTGCCATTTCTGTCGGTTTCTTTGTTATCTGGTAGGCCTCCAATGTAAAGAATATCCTTCCTTTGGATGGTTAGTGCTGGAGTAGAAATAAAGCCTAGGTAGTGAGAGGACTGGAACAACTCCATCTTATTTGGTTCTATTTTTAATGTTACTAAGTAAAAGTTTCCATCGTTCAAGGAGTGTTTCCCTAATAACTTCATGGAATTTTGAGCTAGCATGGTGAGTTTCCCACCTTCCAAATAGACTCTTATGTAGAGGTAAGTACTGTTTCTCAGGGCCAGTAACAAGCCAGAAGATTTGCGTGTTCGGACAAACATTGATATGATGAAGTTCTCATTGTGAGTGGAATCTACAGGAAAAGCAGCATAGCCTGAGGAGTCCTCGGATCCAAACCGGCCTGGAATGTACTCTGGAGGTTACAGATATGGGAAAAGGTAAAAAAAAATAAATTAATAAATAAAAGAGAGAGAGAGAGAGAGAGAAGGGAGAAAAATAAAACGGCTAAATGACAAGGGAGCCAATGCAATGATTAAATAACTACTTCTGGTGATATTTATGCATGGTAGTAAGATGTGCTTGTATTTACGGATGAATAAAGACTTGATCCAGCTGTAAATAGCTTCTGCTTCAAAATTCCTGTTGGCTTCCATGGCTGTAGCATTAAGCCCCAGTGCAGAACCAGATGTTTTATAATTGGGCACATTTTTCCTCTTTATCATGTTCTGTGTAATGCTGTGTTTTCAAGTAGTTAAACAAGGACAGATTTCTACAGTTTCCTGCACTGATCCTCAGAAAGATCATTTTGGAAAGAACCTACCTGCTTTGATCCTCTGATGACCATGGAAGTTAATGCAGTTCTGGGATTTTGTGATATTTTTTGCACAGATTCCAATCACAGAAAGTGGCTGGGCAAAGCCCTCTTGTGTGAATAGATCACAGTGTGGTGCTGCATGGGCTCCCCGGTTCTCTGACAGACTTTTTGTTGCTGGGGCTCAACATAGGCTCACCCACATCAACCTGAATCCAGTCATGAATGCTGCTCAGTCCCTGAGTGCCCACAGTGCTGTGGGAGAAACATGATCCAGGACTGAGTAAGTTTTTTTTTTCTTTGTGCTTATCAATTAAAATGATTAAACCAAAACCATCTGTCTGTCCTTTACCCCTTATTTTCGGTAATGATTTTCAGTCTTTTAAGGATACAAAATATGTGGCCAAAACTGTAATTTATTCTGATGAATCATCTCTTTAAAGAACAGCAAAGTGTTTCTATTTTTACACCATAAGTTTTGTGATCTTGTCTCCAATATTACAGACTTCCTGCCTAAACAGTTTCAGAAGCTATTTTTCATCTATCAAATTCCTAGAAAAAATAAACCAAGCTTTTATTAAATGCTCATATAGCTAAAGATTCAGTTGTCTGTTGTACAGTAAAGCTGCTGGAGCAGGATGTCGTAGGCCAACTTTCTGCCTATAGAACTACCTTTTTATGACTGCATTAAAAAAAATGTTAAAAAAAGGAGACTGACCATGAAACCCCAACAGATCTTTAATAACCACACTGCACTGCTATGTGGTATGGTCATATTATTTAGCAACAGGAATAAATCCCATACAATTTCTTAATTTAATTTGAAGTAGTTTATTTCTATGAATAAGATTGCCTACATATCTACACCTACTTGTTAAACAGACTTAATGCCTCAAAACACGAATTTCAACAAAAAATTATTTCTAAATACAAGACTTTTAAGTTATATCTTCTCTTAAGGTGGTACTGGAGGCTGATACACTTTTCTCATGTGGGTAAAAAGACAAATTCTGCTGAACTGAGGATTCAACAACTGCAGTCTTAGAAAGAAGCCTTGATCTCCAGAAAGGCATTTCATGTTTACAATTACCTTGTCACATCTCTCTATTTATAAATATACACATATATCATCAGCCTGATCTGTTTGATGAGATGACTAGCATCACCTCGGTCAATATTAACCTCTTGGGTCACAACATCTGGATGTTGATCAAAATGAGTCAACATCTGTTTGTTATTTTGTATATGTAGAGAAAATATTGCCTCTTGTCAATTGAATATTTGGCAGCAACTTTTCTTCGGAAAGACACCAGCATTTCTTATGTTATCCTTTACCACAAGCCTCTCCCACTCTGCCTCTTTAGAAACCTGCCACACTCTTTTACATGTGACATATATCTAGAACCTATGCACCAAAATGGCATGGTGCCACGATTAGCAAGGAATATTGTGGTCACCAGGAAAAAAAAAGCATGCTTTCTAATCATTCTCAACAGTTCTAATGCCAGTATAAGCAGCTCCTGGCCCTGAATGGTTTTAATTTTGATTCATATAAGGAGGCAAACATATTTCCCAGATGTTGTCCTATATTCAAAAGTTGCCTTCCAAATCTTTGGATAAATTACAGCTACACTTCAAAGAAGTCTGTTACAATTGCCTCTCAGACTTTGTCATTTTGCAATAAAACCAAAAGGAAAAACTATTGAAAGGTATTGATAAGTATCAGGTAGATCATGCAAAATGAAGTTGTATTCAAACATTTGAAATGTATTTGAAGGCCCAGCTTTCTGCAGCAATGCCTTCAACAAGCCCTGAGGCCAATTGTTCAGCTGATGTGAATCAATGTAGCTTCACTGGCAGCACTGCAGCCGTGCCAGTTTACACCAGTTTAGGATCTGTCCATTCCAATCTGACCATGGTTCTGCTGTTTTGTTTAATTTTTTCCAGTCCACTTGGTAACTATATCTACATAGATATACTTATGTTTGTGTACATGTATGTTATGTATGTATTTCTTGCTCCCTTAACATTGCTCTGCTGACCATGTGTGGATGAAGAGGGCCAAGGTAAGGACACAGTGTGAAGACTTAGTCCTGTGCAGTTTTCTCAAACAAAACTGCTTGTTTGAAATCCCTAAAACTTTGCCTGGGGAAGGATTACAGAGCTCACCCTAAAGCATTCCTGAGGGTTGCTGTGTTTACAGCTCTAGGGGGCTTCACCCAGCAGATGCAGCAGGGAGCTGGACATGGACCTCCTGCTGTCCTTCACTTTGCCCCAGCCTGCACTGCAAAGATCATTTGTAGCAGGGAAAGTGCTACAGGCATCTGCAGCTTTTGTGTTCCTGCTCACCACTGCCATGGAAGCTGCTTGCTGAGATGAGCTCTGCTGCTCACACAGGCAGGGACACGTTTCCCTCTGGTCAGCACTCTGGGAACAGCAGCCTGCACTGGGGTTGTCCAGCCCTGCCTCGGGACCAGCTGAGGGATGAATGGACTCGGTTTCCAGCTGCTGAAGCCCTGCCTGCTCCTTGGGCTAATCAGATTAAGTTAAGAGTATAATCTCATTCATTTTTTTAAACTGGAATCTGCCTTTTTTAACTTGCAGTACTTTTGCTTGCCTTTCGTTGCCTTAAATGAATCTCTTTATAAAAGCTTAGAGAGCTCAAAGATAAAATTTTCAAAGAATGCTTTGAAAATAAGTCTTAAACTCCAAATGACTTGCTTGCTTTCTAAATTTTACTCAGCATGGATAACCTCCAGTGAACTACAGTTTCTCAGAGTTTATGGAGTGCTAAGAGCACTGAGAAGATTTTAAAACAAGATGAGTGGAATCCACCAGTTTAGCCTGACTTTTTTTTTTTTTGTCAGGCTGAAAAGAAGCCTTCCTGGGAAACCTACTAGAAAATAACAAAGGTGTGCCACTACTAAGCTCTTGCACTGGCTTACCACTTGACACTGAGCTCCAGAGATCCTGAGGGTCACGCTGTTACACGGCCAGGTGAGCAGGATTGTTTCTGGCCATGTTTTCAGCAGGCACATGAAACACCAACACCAGCAGTGCTCGTCCCTTACCTGTTGCACAGTCTGGCCCTGTGTAGGGCCGGTAGCAGTCGCAGTGGTAGCTCAGCCACAGGTTGATGCAGCGTCCCCTGTTCTGGCACGGGTGGGGGTCACACCAGTCCTTTTTAGCACAGCCTGTCCTGACATTTAAAGATGATCCAGATGATACATTCTCTGGAGTAATAACATTCAAGTCTATCTCAATATCCTGAAGACAGCCTACAAATGAAGGTGCAGAATGTGTATTAAAGGTGTTCTGTAGAGAGTGGCTGTTCCCCACTGGTAAGCCGCCCAAAAACGTGCTCTGAAACGCAAACATCACCAGCTCGTTATCTACCTTAGCAGACGTTTTATTGAGACAGGATTCTACACAGGAGCTGTCAAGCAAATTAAGAACAACAGCTCTTGCCAGGGTTACCTCCACTGAATGCCATTCTCCATCACTGACATTATGTGGAATATGCAAAAGAGCCTGTGGCTGATTATTGACTTGCACGGATAAGTGTAAGTAGCCATTCAGTAATTCCAACTTTGCAAAGGTGTTTTTCTCCCCTCGGTGAAATAGAAAAGCTGTGGGTTGCACAGTTTGAAACCTCAGGTTTATATTATAGAAAAAATTTTCCTTTTTATGGGTCTGGGGATTCTTCAACAAAAGGAAACTGTTTCCTTGAAAAGAAAATGTGGTTATGGTTTCACAGTGTATGCCAGTATACCCAGGTGAACATATGCAGCTGAATCCATGTTGGCCATTTTTTAAATGTGGGATACATATTCCATTGTTTTGGCATTGATGATCAGTACAGCCATGCAGAACTTCTGTACAGTTCCAGCCACCATAAAAAATCCCTTCTTTGTCTGCAGGTGGGCAATGGCAAGTGTAATTTCCAGGAAAATTCTCACAGATCCCACCATTTTGGCAAGGGTTCGTGTAACATTCGTTGACGTCTTCATCACAGTGAGTACCTGAAGAATAAACAAAGAATTAGGCATTCTGGTTTGAATAACTGGAGCCCAAAATAACACTTTTAATAATGTGTTTTATTAAATTATCTTTTATTAGAGGGTAATGCCTTGATAAATAGATTACGGACAAGTAAAAAAAAATACTTTAAATATAAAAAGGTCAATCGTTATGGTTTCCTTGTGCAAAAATATTATGTAAACACTGAAATGGTGACCACATTTTAGAGAAAAGAACCAAACACATGGGCAGTTTTGAAATGGATAATGTGATGAAATCAAGATAAACATAATCAGATGGGATCAATAAATTGTTTCCCACATATCCTGTAGTAGAAATTTAGAGTAAGGAACTGAATTGTTTATCACATACAAAAACCACAAGACTTGTTGCTTAATTCCTGTCCATAATATAGTATGGGGATGAGCTGGAGTATGGTCTGTTGGTCATTCCTTCTTTTTTGTGTTCATTCAAACAGTGCAAGAACTACAGACTATTATTCCTGGTCCCATCTGAAAAATCTTGGAGCAACATTCTCCAAGTGAGAGTCACAGGACTCACAAGTGATATTTGACGTGGTAGGTCAGACTGACAAGTGGGTGAACATGCCTGCAAAACGTATGTACTGCAAAAACTTACTACAGGGGAATATTTTTACCTCCCCTTTATACAAAAAAATAAAGAAAGAAAAGATGAAAGGAATATTCTCTCAAACATCTCAGAGGTTGATTGTAGATGAGAGCACTTCTGCAGGAGATTGTCAATACAGTCTCATATTTCCTCTTCTTCCATAGAATGTTTGGCTTCTGATGTATCTGGTAAAAGGAGAACTCCTCATCTCAACTCCATTGTAATTGGATAGATGTGGCCTAAGTGGGTGTGCTGGATCACACTTCACAAAGAAAAACAAATCTGTTCCTCTTGTAAAACTAATCTGTTTATCCCTCTGCACTGTTGTTCATCTGTGAAGTGGTAATTACAGTAACTTCTCCCTTGAGCAATCAAGTGACCGATATGCATGCAGTGGATCAGGGAAAATCTGTTTCTCATCTCCCTTGGAAGCAGTCAAAACATCCAAATACTTTTTTGATAACTCATGCTAAGTGCAACTCTTAACATTTCCACTTCCCTTTATAGTTACCTTAGAGAAAAATGAGAAACACTTTGCAGATAGTTTTCAAACTAGTATCACCAGCACAAATTAAATAGCTAACTTTTCATCCATCCCCACAGAAAAACTGCCTGTAAATCAGGTAATGAGATGTGCTGAGGCTTCACTGAGTGGCAGCTGGGTGTACCAGACACCACACCTAGCTTTATGTACAAATTCACATCAGCCTTTTTTCTGTAACCAAACATAGCCATTCCCCATGGAAAATTACAGAGCAGCATTCAGTCACAATGAATTGCTTCAAATAGCAGTAGGTAAGTGAGTTACTCAGGATAATTCCTTGCCTGTCCACTTTATTCAATCACAGCTGTAACTGGACCCATCTGGGAGACTGGTAAGTACAGGAGAGCCAGGAGGGAACAGGATTGGGAGACATTTGGTTAAAAGATTAGCCAGAGTGAAGTGGTCACAGCAGGTACACAAAGGATTCTCTCTGCAGCCATCCAACTCACTCATCAGCCCTCAATTAAAGCACACACTTTCCCCTTGAAGCTTCAGGCTATTGAGCACAGCTAGTGCCATCTCCCTGGCCTGGCAGTGGGGTTTGGCTGCAGCAGTCTCTCTCTGTTTTCCAGCCAGGCTCATCTTTATTCCAATGAGAGGTGTCTGTGTATACCTTAATGTGCAGTGGCATCTGGCAGAAATGTGACTCACTGGGGCTGACTTTCTCCAAGTGAAGTGCAGTTCCCAAACCATTCCTGACTAGGGGCCAGAGCCATGTCTGCTTTAACCAGTCTGTGGCAATTTCAGTGTTAGCAACTTGTCCTGCTTTTGCTATTCCTGTATATGAAAAGTGAAGTTACTGTGAGCTGTTTCCTGTTTTGGTCAATGTCTTAGTACATCTCCTGCCTGATACTTCCCTGCTCTGCCATGGAGAACAATGTGTCCTTGGGTCTTTTATACAACTCAGCTTTAATATGATGGCTGTAGAAATGCAGGTCTCTTTGGGGTTTTTTTGTGTCAAAGATAAAAATCAGTCCAGCCCACAAGCAGTTGGATCAAGTTGTGCTTAGCCTTGTCATAGGGCTTCAGAGTGGACAGACTCTGCTTAAGGATTTAGAGACTGGGAGCCCCTGTGAAGCCTTCCATAGAAAAATCAGCATTGTGAATGGCTAGGTCCTTAGCTATTGCATTTTCAGTAATGTGTGGTGACTCTTTGTGTGCAGTTTTATTATCCCACAGCACCTGCCAGACATTCCCTTTGACCTGTAGCTTGTGGTCCGAGTCACACTTTGCCATAGTGACTTTGCTGTGGAAAGGATGATACAGATGCATTTACCTTTATAATAATCTTTAGTGTCTATGTTGTTCTCTACTTCATCAGATGAGACATAAAATTAACACAATTATTAAATGAGAATGCTAAAATTTTTTTGGAAATTATATATGTTTCTATCTTTAAATTTAGATAAGACGTTTGATAAAAGAAATCATCAATGCCCAAAAAAGAAATCAAATCAGTTTTACAAGGAGGTACACATATAATTATTATTAGTGTGTTCTTTGCCTGTAGAAAATTAATAGTATCAGTTATTAAATATAAAGTGACTTTTATAGAGCCACTTAAATACATAGATTTCATAGTAATTTCAGTGTCTCAATACAATGCTTATTTTTTAAGTAATGATGTGAAAAATACATTGAAAAATAATTATTTTATTGGGTTGTGCATATAGATATACACACATGTATGCACACACATATATAGGCCTACTATTTCATAATGAGATTAACACAAACACAAATTTAGGTCACACCAAAAGACAAATAATAAGTCATTTTTTTAATATCAAGAATAAATAAATCAGCTGTTCTTGCACATGGTGCTGATACTACTTGTTTTCTGCCAATTGCTATGCAAGCAAAGACCACTGTCAGTCAAGATAAAAGCACTCTAGATAAAAGGATTAGTCAATATTTATAGAACTGTATAAGCAGTTCAAATAGCTCAGGTTGCAGACATTAGCATGCAAAAAAAGAATTCTCAAAAGATGTAAGACCTACCAAAACAAGTGCAGACACAACTATTTTTTTTGCATGGCTACATGCATTAACTCAGCTAAGCATATTTGTGTTTTAAAGGGAAAAAGGAAAGTAGAATCATATAGCATTTTATCTTCTAAATATATTACACTCTGACATAAAATTTCAGATAATGTGAATATTTTTAAAGATGATTACTTTTCCCAACTGTGAAGTTTGTCTTTTTTTTCAAAAAAACCCACAGAGATGAAACAGTTCCTTTGATTCAGTTTGATAGCATCAATCGTGTCTCCTTTTTTTCACTTACACATTATTACTATATGGTGGCTATTTTCTAACTGTTCACCTCTTAATTAAACTCTCTCTTGCAAAGGTTTCCTGCAGAAGCAGGATGACAAAAGCAATTATTCAAGCATAATTCTGCTGGATGCCACTGATTTTCATTCTGATTAAACAGTTATAAAAGTATTATGAAAATGATACGTTTGATGCACACCTTTGTTAGAAATCTGCTTACAGCCTTTTGCCTTTCCAGTCCCCTGACACTAAATAAATACCAAGAAACTACAGGCAAGCAATCTGGATAGGTGCTACACATCCACTACAGTCTAAGTGCACATTCAAATTAACAAAAAGAAAATATTTACCTGTAAACATTGTCATTAAAATGATGTAAACTTGTATCCTAGTTGCAACCATCTTTTTCCACAGGAAAATTTCCGAAAGAAAAAGATCGTTTAGCACTTAGGCAGTTGACAGAGTCAATTTCTGTAAAATTCACAACAGTTCTTAGTATAAAGGCTTCCTTTCCAGGATTAGCTTGCTCCACTTCTGTACCTGCTGATGTAGTCTGATGGTGTATTTTGCCCAAGCCAGATCAACAAGGCTTAAAGTAAGACCCATTAAACTGCTTACACAATAGATATGTATCCTATTTAAATTCTTTTTTCTCCAAGTTCGTGCTCACACTGAACATTGTTTGTGTTTCACAGAAATGTATATTATCAGGATCCATTAAAAACTGACTGGTCACTTTCTTTTTGTTTTGCCAGGTGCTGTTTTTAAGACTTTTTTTTTCCTTTCAAGAGGTTTTTTTTAATCCAGATCAAGTCTGTCATGGTCACTGTGATTCAGAGAAACTGTACATCTCAATAAGCAGATAGAAAGGATCTAAAATTTGATCCTGTTTCTTCATTTATAAAGTATTTTTGTTCCATTTGATCTCTCTACTTAACGGAAGCCTGTGTCTCTAGATTTTTGAGCATGCTAAAGACACGTAAAAAATTATTTACTAAAACATCTTCTTTCTTCAGCTTTTGAGCAACACATTTTGATTTAGATTAAATTTAATGAGGGGCAAATCAAGTTCAGATTTAACTATTTCTGCGATAATTTTAGCAGCAGACATTATCTTTGTCACTTCTAACTCTTCTGTCACTTCTTCTAATTCATTTATTCACTAATTAGGAAATTCCTGACCTTGTGTCACATTTGGGTTTAGGTTCACCAAAAGATGCATATACAGAAGACAGTTTTGGATTAATTTAATCTGCAGTTCACAATTGCTTTTATAGAGATGCTCAGAAAGCTGCTGCTTCTTCCAGCCTCCGACACAGGCATCAAGTGAGTTTTCCTATATTACATTTAAGTACCAAAGGGTGAAAATTTCACCCAGACTCTTGGAAAGGGGAATAAGGTAGCTTTAAACAAAATAAAGTTAATTTTGGTGAGTTAGTGTGAATGCACTTGATTAGTAGTGCTTATCAGACATCTCGTGCTTCAGTTTGATGTTTAATGTGCATTTTATTTTGACTATTGCAAGAGAAGCTGGAGGTTCTCAGTAGCAGTCATTCCTTTGGCAGTGTGACTGTGACAACAGGACCGAGGGAGGGTTATGAGCAGACACAGAGGTGGGGACAGACATCTGCTCCTACAGCTCAGTGACCACACAAGGACAGTGGCACACTGAGATGGGAACTTCAGAGCAGGGTACTCAGCAAACGGCCCCAAGCCCTGCCAGAACCACTGGTGGGAGCTGGAACAAACTTGCCAGGAGCAGACTCTAATTACAGTCAGATATTGTATTTAACATACAAGCCAAGGAGAAAATTCCATGTGAAACCACCATAAAGCAGGTATAAAACTAGTGTAATCCTGCCCAGAAAGTAATTGTCAGAAGTTCCCTGTCAAACTGGGATTTGATTATGCTTTGGGATTGTCCTGGCTTTGCTTTGGTTGGTTTTCATAAAAGATGTGGATGTTGGCTCAGAAAGCTTATCTAGTAAATTGACTGATAAAGCAGGATTAAGTGAAACATTTGAGTTTTTTACAGATAAAATGATCTTTATAAGTGAACATAAGAAATTGGAGAAATGGTCTGAAAAGGATTGTATTCAATTCTGGAAGAGCTCGCTCAGTTTCTATAGTCTCAGGCCAGAATAATCAGCAATCAGGTGGAACAATAGTTTCAGTCTACAATGCTTCAGTTTCACCGAGTCCACTTTTAGTTCTGCACTGCAAGGAAAATTTAGATCAATTAGGAAGAATTCAAGGAAAGCAATGACAATGACCCCAGGTCGAGAAAAAATAAGAAAAGGTTAAAAAAGTAGGGCTGTTCAGAGGAAATGTGACGTGGTAATAAGAGTTTTTCAGTATAGAAAAGAGAGCACTCTGTGCCCTGAGACCATAGTAAACAGGTGAAAAAGTCACGGGTTTGGCTTGCACAGGGAACATCCAGGTCACACTCTAAGAAAATATTTCTAATGATAATAAGACGACAAAGCCTTTGCATATGATGCCCACTGGGAGCCATAAACTCTATTGTGGATCCTTAAATATTGGTTAGAGACAAAAATGCAGTGAGACACAAGCCAGCAGATGCTGCCTTAGACCTATTGACAGTCCAAATGATACCTGCATGTCTATCCCTTCCAAGTCTATTTTTCCGTGGTTTTGTGCCTCCCTTGAATGAAATAATTCCCAGAAACTGAGCTGTGGGTGTGTCAAACTATATAAACTATACCTCTGCACATACAGGTATCTCAACACGTACAGATATTAAATGCAAGCAGGAGTAAACATTGGAGAAACTCAGATTGTAGCATCCCCTTTAAAATATACTTTATGGAAGACAAAGTTTTTAATAGCACTTTCTCCACCTGTATTTTAGAGTTTTGGAAATGCCTGTTATAAAATCCTACCCCAGGTGCAAACAACTCTCTCTTCAAGGGACTCATTAATCCTGAGGCCAATAGAAAGATCTGGCAGAGTACATATTCTTCAGGGCCCCAGGTTTTAGCAGACAATCATGAAAATTCTAACTTTGCCACATCTGTGCAGATAATTGCAAAGAGATAATTACTTTTTGCTGGAAGGAGGAAATGCACATTCATGAGTGAGTAAGCGCAAGGAAATAAATTGACCATCTCTGGGTCATCGTAATTAAACTCCGTGCTTGTGGGTATAAATCAGTCACCATGCAGGCCAGGAAGGAAGTTTTACTCTTATGTACATCATTGTAGAGCAAGTGAAGGGTATTTAAATGGATTTTTTTTTTTCACTTATTTTTCTTCAGTGAAAGAATATACTGGCTTGTATTTGATACTGAACTTAATGTAACCAGTGGTCTCATCTTGCATGGCAATTTGTCTTGCTCTCCTGGCAGGAAAAGCTTGTGTAAGATGAAGGACAGAACACAGAGCAGAGCTGGAGCACGTGGAAAACAGGATTCTTGAAAATAGTAGGATAATAAGCATTCGTTAACATTGGGCTAATTTGCACATGATATCTTTCACACAGAACTCTAATTTTGTAACGTTTTAAGACCTTGCTAGTTACTCCTTTATTGCAGACAAATTCACTATTCTGCTATTTTTCTTCTTGCCATTTGAAATGTATGTTATTAAGTTAATATTGGCTAGGAAAAAAAAATTAAAATAGAAATACAGTTGAGTGGCTTGGCTTAATCATTAAATATGTCACTCTAGCTGAGGAATATGGAATTCATAATGTGCTACATTCAGAATGGCATGCTGTAATTCAATATTTTTAAATGTTGCTGGCCCGAAGCTTCATAGACTAGTTTGAATTTTCACTAAAAATGGATCTTTTTAAAGTAGTAAAAACCCCCAATCCCTTAATCTCTTCAATCAGTAAAGGTTTTCTGAGAGCAAAAGTACTTGGAAATGTTTTTCCACTTGTTTCACATGTTTTGTCACACCTAAAATAGTTTTCATTTGAAAAGGAAAAAAAAATATAGAGAAGAAGAAAATCATGTACATGCCATAGGTGATTAGTTGTTTAGTGAGATTGGGTGTGTTTATTTTATTTTAGGAATATTGGAACCAGGCGTCTGGGCTGAGCTTGGCTGCAGCCCCCGGGTGGACGAGGCAGCCCCGGGTGAGTGCAGCCACGGGCGTGGCACGGCCAGGGGACAGGGGACACTGCCTGCCCAGGGGACAGGGGACATTGCCTGCCCAAGGCCAGGGGACACTGCCTGCCCAGGGGACACTGCCTGCCCAGGGGACAGGGGACACTGCCTGCCCAGGAAAGGGGACACTGCCTGCCCAGGGCCAGGGGACACTGCCTGCCCAGGGAACAGGGGACACTGCCTGCCCAGGGGACAGGGGACACTGCCTGCCCAGGGCCAGGGGACATTGCCTGCCCAGGAAAGGGGACACTGCCTGCCCAGGAAAGGGGACACTGCCTGCCCAGGGAACAGGGGACACTGCCTGCCCAGGGGACAGGGGACACTGCCTGCCCAGGGGACAGGGGACACTGCCTGCCCAGGGGACAGGGGACACTGCCTGCCCAGGGGACAGAGGACACTGCCTGCCCAGGGGACAGGGGCCACTGCCTGCCCAGGGGACAGGGGACAGCACAGCCACACTGCTGCCTGGAGCCTACACCTCCAGCCACCCCTTCAATTTGCACAGCCAGCCATGTGGATCCAATTGTGGGATTAGGATCTGAATCTGGAGTAAAGAAAATCTTGTTGAAGAAATATGTCCCTGCATGGCACTCATTTTGAGTGATGGAGGCAAGGAAGAAAATCACACGGTGGCAGCCCAGTTTTCCCAGGCAGCATCCTTCTGGAGTGGGTTTTGTGGCTGCACAAATGTGTTGTAGCTATGGCCATGCTGATAGTGTGAGATAGGAAGGGGAGAAGAGAGGAAGGACAGCACAACAACAGGGTGTGACAGGTTAAAGTAGAGAAAGGTGATGGAAAAAAGAGTAGGTAAGAGTCTGGAGACTGAAGAGATGAAAAAGTAATGAAAGATGTGATTGAGGGAAAGGAAATAAAAATATGGGAACCAACCCCGAAGGTACTTCTGTTGGCATTTGAGACACAATTCAAGTCGGACACGAGGGCATTTGGGGGTAGTAAGAGAGCAGAGTACATGTGTATGGCCATCAATCTATACAGGATGTGTGAGGGATGCTGAGAAAGACAGAAATGACAGATAAATTCTACACAGAGATCTGGGCTGAAACTGAGAGTGGGAAAAAGAGAACGTGGGAGCAATACCAGAGACAAAAAATTTAGAAAAAAACAGCCACAGATATTTTTTTTGTAAGCAAACAGCCATGTGCAGAGCAGAGAAGTCATTTCACAAAACACTGATAATTAGAACAGAATAATGGAAAAAATTACATTGAAAGGGACCTTCAAAGGTCATCATCTGGTCCAGTGCTCCACTCAAAGGGTCAGAACATCATCCAGAGAAGAAATTTTAATAACAGGGTTATTAATTCTGGACCAGGTATTTAGAAGCTAAAAAAAAGATATTTGGCGTTCTGCTTTCTGGTATGGGGGGTTTTTTATGTACTCTGTAAGTTGGAAAAAAGAGTATGTGTAATGCAGGAATTTTTCATGTATTACCTTTTAGAAAACAGCGGCAAGACTGTCAAATTCAAAGCGTTAATGATCTGATTTGCATTTTCTGTAGATTTATGAGCTTGTACATTTAGATGATATGTGTGCAATTGAACTGAAGTATATCCAGAGGGATCTTAAAACAACCAATACCTTTGAGCTGTTTAATTAGATCATATAAGGTCATGTTTCATTGACTTGAAAATCTGTTTGGAGCACTTTGGAATTAGAAAACAAATTAATTTTCCATCCTACAAACACTGAAGGGCTTTAAAAGAGTGCTTACTGTTGATGAACACACCCATTGTGTCTTGTCTCCCCTAAAAGGGATTTTCTACCTTGTCTCTTGTTGGCTGTTTCCTATTTCTCCTAACTGAGTTAGGCAAGCACAGCCACTGTGCTGTCTAGTGTGAAACAGCTTCTGCCCTGGAAATGGCACTCTGGAAAATTTCAGTCATTTGCAGGATTTTCTCATTTTGTTATAACTAATGTGAATCTCCACAACATGAAAAAGTGACTGTGGTTATATAACTTCATTGTCAGTCCTTATTGAAACAAGCTGGAATAGCCAAAAGGCCAGAAAATCATAGTTTTAATTGGGTCTATACAGTTTAATTGATAATGGAGATGTGAGAATAGAAAAATGTAAAATATGAATGGGTGAGTGCACATAACATGTTTATGCTGTGTGTGTTTTGAGCTGTGCACAGCATAACTGTATAAAGAACACGGCTATGCTGTTCATAGTCACATTTCTCTATTCCTAGAGTATATATATTTACATTATTTATTATCACTTGAAATGTAGAAAAAAATATCCAAGCTTTTTATTCTGAATTATCCACTTTTTATTATTTTTTATGGGTAAGCTGTGTCTTGCTCTAGAGCAGATGTAGATGCAGAAGACCCGAGATTTTGGGCTGTGATCTTTCAGTCTCACTCCGTGTCAGTGGGAAGGGCAGAGGATTGTAGCTCTTTTCACTTCAGCAGCAGTGTTCATTCCCCTCATTCCCTGCAGTGTTAGTCCTTTGTAGTGTGAAAACTCATCTAAATGGTGGCTTTGTTCATCCAAGGTTTCATATGCCTGATGGGGAATTTCCTGGAGCATATTACAGGTATGAGATTTAGCTAGATTAAATCTAGTTTTTCTATGCCTTTATGTGTTACAGTTAACTTCTGTAGCTGTGCAGACTTTTTCACAGTACAGCATTTAAATAGTTTTCTTTATTTGGTACTGCAGGCAGTGATTTACCATGATGTTCTGGCCTCACAAAGAGGTCTAATAACAGATTCTGAACCCTCTTTGTTAAGAAAAAATAGTGCCACAGGACAGAGAGTACAGCCATAATTGTATTGATCATTATAATTCTTTGTATTAGTGTCATGTTGTTAGCACAGCCAGACTCGAAGAATTACAGCAGTGGGAGAGCAATCTGAATCAGATCCACCAAATCTACTTCTAGCAGTTAATTATCAGCATAAATTAGCTGTCTATACCAGGTTTTTATTCTTCTCTCCAAGACAGTTTATTGAAAGTGCAAAGTTCATTGTCAGCCAGGGAAAGAAAGTGTTTTCCTTAATCTGGTTGTCCTTACACAATCAACAGAAGTAGTTTTCTAATTCAAATGTTTTAAAGGGATCAGCATGCAGGTCATTTGTAAAAGGCAAGCTTAACTTCTTTGAAATTCTCCTTGTACCTGAAAAAAGCAGTCCAGGCACCTAAGCAGAAGCAGGTTGTGCCTTACTAGAGTCACCTCTGAGTTTATTTCAAACAGTGCCAATGAACAGGCATAAAAATACTGGGCTTTATCACTTGTTCCTCTTATTAGCAAACAGTGTATAATTAAGAGTTAGATGCTACAGGGAACAATTAATGTAAGAGCTTTTATGTTTTATATCACATAAAATTAGTTTCGGTGCTCACTTTATCAGCTTATTTTTATTGCTCAAAATCCCAACATATTATTTATGTCCTTGAGAAGACCTTAGACCTGGGACTCATCAGTGCTAATTAATTTCCAGCAAACTGCAGAATTTCTGAGTCCATTCCAACAAAAGCATTAAAGCAATTTTAAAAGTTTATTAACAATTAAAATGGGAACTGTATATGTGTATGTGTGTGTATATATATATCTATGTGTGTGCGTGTGTACAAAATTAGAGTTCTTTATGCACCTGAGGGTTTGTGCTGCCATTCGGAGGGACCTCAGCAGGCTGGAGAAGCAGGTAATCTTCAGGAAGTGCATGAAATTCTGCAAAGGGGTTCTCCCTCGCAGTCCTGCACCTGGGGACAGAAAAGCCATCCAGCAGAAGAAGCTGGGGCCAGCTGGCTGGAAAGCAGCTCTGCCATGCTCTGAGCAAGCTGGGCATGAGGCAGACGTGGGCCCTGGCAGCACAGAGGACCAACACACTCCTGGGCTGTGCTGGGAATTGTGTTGCCACCAGGTCGAGGCAGGTGATTCTTACCCTCTGCTCAGCACCAGGGAGAACATGCCAAGCCCAGCTCTGCTCTCCCCAGGTACACAAAAGGAGCAGGTCCAGCCAAGGGCCCTGAAGGGGTTAAGGAATTGGAATATCTGTCATGAGGAGACACTGAGAGAGCTGGGATTGCTCAGAAGTTGAAATGAAAGCCAGTTTTAAAGGCAGGAGATAGCCTGCCTTATTAAAATATAATATATAAACTTCACCTCAATTCACCAGTTCCCTCCCTTTGAAGAACTCTGTATTGCCTGATCTTGTGAATGTGGTTGCTCTCATGGATGGAATTCTCCCCAAGACATGGTCACAGAAGTGTGACTCTCAGCTGTATAGATGTCCTGCTTTCAATTTCAAAACGCTGTATCTTGTAAAATAATTCTTTTTAACAGCCACAGGTGAGAAATCTGGCACATAATTGTACCGTAGAAGTTAAGAATATTCCCTGCTCCATTCCCCCTGTACACAGGCTTGGCAGTGCTAATCCAGGAAGGTTTAGAAGATTATGTGTACATGACAGCCCTGAGGATTTCCATCATGGTGATTTTCCTTCCAATCCTTTTTTTGAAGAGTGTAATGAACCTATGACAACTGAGCTTTATTCTCTGAGGAGCCTGACATTGCTCCTGTTTAATGGATCAGCCAGTTTGTGATACACCAGTTCTAGACACTTTCTTCCCCATGTCAGCCTGGGGTACCTCTTCAATATTTCCCATCTGTGCTGACCTGTGTGATCAAGAGGTCATGTCCTGAAGTCAAACCCAGAACTGAAACACTCACTCCTACCATGGGCCAGACTATTAATGCAACCTATTTAATTTACATCAACTTGGAACTTGACATTCAATTTCTCAGTCCAGAAGCAATTACTTTTAAAGGAACATGCCAACAATATTGCTTGGCTTAGAATGGTGAAAGTTCAAAAGGGTAAAAAACATTTCACACCATAAATAAAGAATTGATTATACTTGAAAACAAAGTTTGTAATTACTACTGACATTTCTCCGCCTAGATGAGGTGCCTTTTATGCTTTAAAAACTGATGTCATTCCTGCCACTGGCATTATGGGAACCTTATGTAAAGGTCTGAAATAGTCCTTTGCTGATATTTTAGGTACAAAGAGAAACATGAATATCTTGCACAATTCCTGGGTCAAATACTTTTTTTTTGTCAAGAAAGGGTGCAAAATTCTTTGTGGGTGCCTCCCTTCAGCCCAATAGTCTGTAAGCAGGACCACTGGCATAATTAGTAAAATTCTTAATTTGTTGTTCTTCTTGTGTAAAAGACAAGCCTACAATGTGCTAAGAAATTTTAAGTAGGAATAGCCCTGTCTGGGTCATCAAATTACTCTTTTCTACTCAAAACCATGGTTCTTGTTTTCTCCATAGCTTTTACAGCCCTGGATGACTGGCTGCAGACCAACATCCCTGAGCTTCACATGGAAGATCCTGCTAACCAAACTGCGTGGTGCAAAGCTGAAAAATGCAACTAAGAATTTGGACTGGCAGACAGTGCTCATCACAAGTGCTTGGGAAGCAGCATCTCCCAGACCAGGCTGCAATGACAGCACTGACCAGAGCTCACTGATGTCTCACAGACGCTGGGCATGGACAGCATTTCACGCTCTGCTGGCTCACAGGTACAGGAGGGGTACAGAGATCTGCTTCCCAGAGCTCTGCTGCTACCAAAATGCTGATTCCAAACAAATTGCATGTTTTCACAGCAGCTGATACTTTTTTAGCAAGGTAATACAAGGTTATGCTAAGCTGTGTAAAAACTTTAACTTCTAAGCAAACTGATGAATGGCATTATAACATTTATATTTGATGCCATAGCAGTTTAACAGCAGCCTGCATACTTTAATTTTTTATCTCGACGTAGGTCAATATTGTCTTCATAACAAACATATGCAGGTTTGGCATTCAAAGATGATGCATTTCCCACTGTCAGAAGCCAGACATGCAAAATAATTATTTAGTAGTGAAAACCAACAGGAACTGTCGTTATTAGCCAGCATGCTGCAAATTTTGCAGAAAGGAAAGAAGACAAATTCTTGATTCTCTCCTCAAAACAATCCAGCCAGAAAACAGTGCCCTTCAAAATAGCAAAAATGAAAGTTGGGGACCTTTTTAACTGGTAAGGCTTTCTATAAGCAGAGCAATAAAGTACTCTGAATTAGCTGTTATGTATGTGTTTACACATATGTGTATTAGTACATATGTGTGAGAACACACATTTATTCTACATGTACATGGTTCAGAACTACCAGCCCATGTGCTTTTTCTGACTGAGCTCCATCAGCTTCTCTTATGCTACCCATGAGTTCCTCTGCTATGTAGGGAAAGAGAAATAATGCCTCCTAAATGTTTGGCTGTATAATTTAGTGTAATTCCCATAAACTGGATTTTAATGGGGTTCACAATGGTGACATTATTAAGGCTGGTTTTGAAATCATCTGTTGAACAAAACTGAACTATTAAATCAGGTCATTTTGTTTATCACTTGACTTTTGACCTTAAATATGCCATAAATTTAAAAGTATTGAGAAAGTAAAATATATTAGTCCCATAGCACAGGTCTTCTCTTTACTCTCTACTTGCCAAGCACTTTCTCCGGAGCAGTGAAAGCTGGATGTGTAGATTTAAAGGAGGTTCCTTTCTGTATGGGCAGAAGTTGTGCATTTGCTTAACTTTGCAATTTGACTGTAACTGAACCAGAACAATGCAGTCTTACACAAAGCAGTGCTAAAATGCATATGCTCTAAAGTAACTCCTGAGATGCACAATCCAATTCTGAAGGAGACACTAAAGTTCTGCTGTCAGTTTGGTGTGTGCAGTACTTTTGATTCCACCCAGGTTTGTGCATGGTTATCACTTAGACCACACTTCAAACTCAACTCTCATTAGTGGTAGCCTGTGCCATCAGATGTGTAATGCTGCTGGGCTGGGGAAAAACAAGAAAGAAATGAAAGGGTCAGAGAAAGACAGAATTGAGCAGGTTCATAAGCTCAGTCAAGAGGTGGCAAAATTGGGTTGTAGAGAGGCTATAAATATATGAGTTATGCCAATTAAAAAGGCTAGGAAATGTATATCCAGAGATTTAAGAAAGAAATCAAAAAGGTAAGTAGGCAGTGCTTGAAGAAGGCCCCAGGAGGAAAATTCTTACTGGATAGACTTGATTTCACAAGTAGTCAATCATACCATGGAATGACCCACCAAGAATGAGTGTCAGGAAAATAACAGGTGCTTAAAAAGCATTATTCCTGATGCCAAACAATATCCAACTGCCTTATTTTTCTTCTCCTTTAAGCATTTTCTGCCAGGTACTGGACACACTAATTCATTAAATCTAAGGACATTATCTGTCTGTGTGTTGCAATGTCTGGGAGCTTATGGATTAAAAGCCATTCATCCCCTCCTCCTTCCCTTCAAGGGAAAAGCTTTTCATGCTAAAAAGTGTTTATGTGCAACACTGTTTAACACAGAGAGATGTGCCAGATTCAAAATACCCACTGCTTCCAGGCTCTGTCAATCACACTGGACTACATAATATAACTTAACATATCAGTGCAACCAGAGAAAATAGATCATAGTAATGATGGGTCAGCTGTCAAAATTTAAAGCATAAAACTCTATACATGTTTGGAAAATTATAATGGTAGATGCTTCCTAAAGTTTGAATTTCATATATTTCTAACTAAATAAAAAACCCCAAAACATCTGACCTTTGAGCACTCCTTTGGTGATGAATAATGCAGAAGTGATGGCTTACATGTCTCTGCATTCCTACTTGCAACAAGGAGACAGACTGTAATTCCTGTTTCTCATCAAAAAATATACATAGATATATCAGGGCTCTAAATATCAATTCCAGTGCTACAAACCAGGTATGGGAGCTAATTATGTAAAGAGTTGTCAAAAAAAGCTCAAGAGCTCATTTCCTAATGGTCATGGTTCAGCTTTTAGGAAATTTTAACATAGAGTGGCATTACCAGTAAGATACTTTTCTGTGAAAAACGTCCCTTGTATAATAGGAATAACAGGGACAAGCTGAAATAAAGCCAAATTTTATTTCACCAAAAGCAGTCCTCTGCATAGTCAGTGCCCATGCTATGTGCATATTTTGTTTCTAGGATCTAAAATTTTGTTTCTAGGATCTAAAATTTTGTTTCTAGGATCTGAAACTATTTCAGTCTCTACTTGGAGCACATTAATTGTGCTAAGTGGATCTGATAATGATGTACAAACACATCCTTCATGGGCTGTGAGATTCCACTATTCACCAAAGTAATGTCATTAATTATGATCCTATTGGGCCTCATTCTATTTTTCTGAAGTGCAGAAAATACACAAACATTCCGATCCTAGTGAGGTGAAGCCCAAGCTGCAAAATACTGTAATCACAGAAATGTTTTCAGGTGTTATTAATAACACTTAGGGATATATGCTACTCTTTTCTGATTCTTTAACCAGTGACAAACACTAGGTAACCATTACGAGTCAATGCCTTCAAGCATTCACTCTCTCAGTCTGCTGCCATATAGGGGGCAAGTTAAGTCATAAGAAGATTAATTTTTGCCAAAAAAAAAAAAGGTATTAGGCTTTCATAAAGTGTCTCAAGATATGGGCTGTTAAGGAAAGAGCTGTCATGAAAAACACAAGTCAGTTTTAGTTGCTGCAGTGATTTATATGGTGAAAGAATGTAAAAATTACACTTTCTTTTACTAAATGGTATTTCTCAAAATTGTTCAAGAGGAACACTACCTGCAGTAGAAATGAAATTGAAATGTCCCACTACTTCTGTAATGGTAACTGATAAAGGAATGGCAGATTCATAAATTCTTCCAGCTACAACCCAATTTCAGTGCTGCCCACAGTTCTGAGGTATTGCTGCCCTTGCATGGCCATTGCTGGACTGAGTGTGTGAAATGTGAGCTCAGCCTTGGCTTTCCACTTGGGGAACTATCCAGAAAGAGTTATCACACTGACCTAACAGTGTGCTTGGTCTGGGAGCTAAGCAGGTGACAAATCATTAGTGCTTATTGCAAAGAAAGCAGTTTGATTGTGAATAAAGAGACAAGCAAGAAACCAGGGAGCATGCCTCGTTCTTGGGGCCTGAAAGCATCTGCTGCCCCCTGGAATAGACCACAGACCAGTGATAAATGACACACTTTGTCTTTCTAAGAGAATATTCTGATCATTTCCAAAAACTAAGAAAAAAGGAGAGAAGGAAAAGCTCTGTGGCAGAAATAGAGGAGAAGCCAACTGGAAGGATTCAATTCTGATGACAATGTGAACATCTCCTTACTAGGATGCTACTGACCGAAGAAATGTTAAATATTAGTGGGTAGAATCATTAAAAGCTTACCCAAGTGCTCTTTCAAGATCAGAGACTTTGGCAGAGTTGGAAAAATACTTTAAAGTGCTAATTGTCTGTTTGGTGTAGGGTTTTTACAGGCAGTAGGTGCCTGCCAGGCCCTGAGGGCATCCTGTGTTGGTCCAGCCCATGCCTAAATTGGCCATGGAATGCTGGAGACTGGCTGGAGCAGGGGCAAGAGCTTCTCCTCCTCCTTCCCCCTGTGCTTTTGAACACAGGGACACGAGGAGATCACAGGGGCTAGGACAGAGACAGGGCAGCGCTGCAGAAGTCTCTCTAGGAAAGCAGGAACTTTGCCACGCTCAGAAAACAGGAACATTTGTCGTGTGGTGCTGCACATCTGCCCGAGAAACCAACCGAGTTGGTTTCATAAGGGAACATTTCACAGCAGTCCAACAGTGAAAAAGGGATCCTATCCTGACTGGGAGTGGAGTTTGGGCAGTGGGGAAGGGTGTTTGTATGCCAATTCCAGCCTCTCTGTGGTTCCAGAGTGGTAAGAAGTCCAGAGAGAGAGAAAGAGAAAGATCTCAAGCTCCAATTCTATTTTTCAGCAATTCATATGTGTAATACACACAAATGTACTTGGAATTTTTCCTTAAACCAGCTAATTTTGATGGATATTTCCTGGTATCAACATTTTATTTCTTGAAACTTTGCTTGTATGGGAATAATAATTAGCCAACAGTACCTCCTGTTAATCCGGAGTACCTGTTTTGCCTGGGAGAGAAGCCTGAGTCCCACTGAAAAGAGGAGTGGTGCTCTAGAAAGCTTCTTAACTTGAAATTTTCTTTTTCTCTCCGTCTTTTCTCCTTTTGTATCCTCATTCTTTCCTTGATCAACTTTGTCTTATTCTAAAGTCTCAGAATCAAGAGAAAATAACCTTTTAAACTGTGATGACAGGCCATGAATTAACCTGGTGTAATGGAGGAATGATTGACTACTATGGTGTGAGCAGCAAAAGGACAGATGAGGAAATAAAGGAAAATATAAAATTTGGATTTTGGAGATGAGATCTTTATTATTCATCTGCTTGATTTAGTTTTTTTAAAGTCAGATTGCTTTATATAGCTGAGGATGGCGGCTGCATGATCATTGTGCTGATGGTTAAGGTTTAAAAAATAAAGAAGGTGCATAATAATTTTTACAGTTATAAAAATATATGTATGTATTCTAAGCTTCCCAAGTTAGTGGTAATGTGCCCACAGTCCTAGCCACTACCCATAAATAATATTTATGTCTGCCCCACACTGTCAGAGGCCAGGGGAGAGGAGGAGAGGCTCAGTCTGCCCTGCTGTCTGGTGGGTGCTCTGCCTGCAGCAGCACCTACAGACCTGCAGGGAGATGGAAGCTCTGTGTGCTTTGTGTTTCTGTCACCCTGCCCTAAGTGCAGAATGAGAGCCCAAATAATTCACTTTCTAAGTACTGGTCCCATGACATTCCCAGTTCAGTGTCTGGCTTGAGGTTTTCTTTACTTAGCTGAGTGTTCAGCACTCTCCCACACTGGCCATTTATCTGCCTCATCTTCTGGCTCTGGGAGACAGTTTCTTTCCCCCATGCATATGGCAGGAATTCAGTATGCATACGACACCAGTCTGATCATATCATTTTCTCTTGCAGTAGTCCAACAGGCTGGGAAAAGGGCCAAGGAAATTTAAAAGGGAAAACCAGAAAACAAGACAAACGAAGAGGCCAAAAACCATTTAGGAATTCCTGATGCCAAAGCAAGCAGCAGTGCTGGTGGCACAGCTGGCACACAGCGGATAACAAGACAGCAGCAGTGGCCAGGCCCTCAGCAGCCAGCACTCGTGTGTGACAGCAGGCACCCTGCCTGCAGCCACTGGAGTGGGCTGTGCTGCTCTCATCCCCACCGTGATGAAGGAAAATCCATGGGCTTCATCCCTGCTCCTGGCACTGTCCCCCTCCTGCCTGGGGACCCAGGGCAGCACAGCTTTTTGGCACAAGGAGCAGGACCTGCCTGCCTGGCACACTCGCTGCTCCTTGGGCTCTGCTCCACTCTGGAATGTGTCACTTGGTAGACCTTGCAAGTACAGAAGCTCTCTAATTTTGACATGGTGTTAAGTTTATTACAACCTGGTGAAATGAGTCACTACCAAATCCATAGCTCTGCCTTTCTCCTTTCTCACAGGTTTTCATGAGTGAAGTGAAAAGTTTAACCTTTCAAATAACAGCCTTTTTAACAAACGTGCAGTGCTAGAGCAATACAATATATCCACAGTATGAAAGGACATGGTTCTAGGGTAACTATTGCCTTTACCTCGCAGCAACAAATCACAAGACCTTTAAATGAAAGCCCAATTTATTAAAAGTACTGTTGTGCTAGGGGGCCAGCATGCCAAGGTAATATAAAAGAAGCTAGGGCTTGCTACTGCAGTAGTACTGACACCTCTTGAAATTTGAGTATCCACAAACACTGATTTAAAAGGGAATGGGAGAAGTTTAACCCTTTGTAGAACCTGTGCAGAACTTTTCTATCTTAGATCTGGATAAGGAATATCTAATGTCCTCAAAGAGTTTCTAGCAGGGATAAAGTCTCCAGACTGAGATTTATATATTTATTTTTAAGAATCAAATTGTCTAAATAATTTTGGTTGCAGATTCAATCCTTCTAAGACTTTCAGTAGGATTTACTGACTGTTTTTCAGGTCACCTGAAAATCACTATCTGTAACCAGATACTGCCAGGTACTATTTATTCCTTTCTCCCAGTTTGTGAGTGAAATGTTTTATCCTGACATAGGCATGTGTTTAAGCTCCATTATCTCCTGCCCTTAGATTTAAAACTGTAGCCCAAAAAGTGGATATTCCCAGTTTTTCAGTTCGTTACACTAATTTGTTTGCAATCTTATCCAGTAAGTTCAAAGATGCTTGTTACATATTGGCAATCATCCTCAGTTTAATTAGATCTTTCCACTGATTTCAGTGGCTTTTGGATCAGGCCCTTGCAATGCAGGGTATGTGGATTATTATTTCTGCATATAACCTGCTTTGGTGATTATAGTGCTATATGAGTCCTTTACTGAGAACTGAGGCATAGTAAAATGAATGTGGTTTATTAGACAAAATCTCTGTCCTGTTGCAATAGGAATCTGAGGGGTTATACCTAAAGCACATACAACAATTCAGGTGTTATGGCTGGAAAAACTCCTGAGTTACAGCTGCAGAAATGTAGGATTTGGGGTGTCAGTGAAGTACACTGATATCCAGATGGAAGGACCTTTTTTCCAGGTGGCTGTTAGTTCATTCCCATTAGATAAGCACCATATAGCAAATGGTCCTGATCAAGGACTCACCTGCTACCTTGAATCATACTACTGCTATGCTCTAATCTTAAATCTTCTTTAATTCTATTTTAAAACGAGGGGCTTATTTATCATTTGGCTATAACTGGAGAAATTGCTTGTCCAGATTGGAGGTAAACACTTCCAGTCCTGCCTTTAGGCTTCTTGTGATGAAGCTTCTAACATCCAAGGAGGCTGAGACTCATTTTGAGCACTTTTTATTTTCAGGTTACCTGGGAGGAGGAGAAAGACTGGAGAGAAATGTACAGTGCTAGTGCTACAAAGTGTCCTGTTAAAGATTATGGTCTTCCTGCCAAGGTCTGGGCAAACTGTTTAGTAAGAATAACTACTTCGGGGTTTTTTCTCATGAAAGCTATATATAGTTGGAAAGCATCCAACAGGTATGTATGTGACTAAACTTAGTTGTGGTTTTTAAAACTGTAATTTAATTTGCATACCGAGTCAGTAAACATTTCAGGGTCTCCAATAATTTCTCTCCCTCATACTTTGGAGAATCCTGCATTGGAATGGTGAAATTATGGATTGAAAAATTGATTCAAGATTGATATATTTACACACATTCAGGCACACTTTTTTTCAGACCAGTTAAGAGTTTCAGACCGGGGGTGGGGTACATTCTCCATATGAACAAAACCCATAGAATCATGATCCAAATCAGGCAAACAAGCCAGGTGAAGGCAATCAGTAAGGAAATGAGAGGACAAAGGACGGTTAATCAACAAAAGGCACCTTTGTGTTTGTCTCACAGAGTAGGACAAGACAGAAGGAGAAGAAATTGGAGGTCTGGACATCACTGAAAGGAGGTGAAGAGAAAGCAGTGGCACTAAAAGAGGTAAGGGTGCTTAGGACAGCTTGGGAGACGCTGAAAACCTGGGTAGAGCCTCATATTATGATCTCTGAGGCAGAACAAAAGAACAACAGCAACGCTTAGTGACAGGATAGGGAAGGACAGTTAACGGGAAGGGCTGGAACAAAAACAAGTCTCGATGCCACTTCGAAGAGAAAGAAATATTCAGAGAGAAAGCTGTGATCTTCATAAGTTTTTGTACTTGTTATGTTGGAGACAGCAGTCGTGCATTTCACATGACGTGAAGTTCATAAGCTGCTCGGGAGATGAATGGAATGAGAAAGTGAAGGCTGCTTATATTAACACAGTTATTAATTATTTTTTTCCTTTAGAAGGAACAAGCGGGTGGAGCTGACAGAACAATACTGTAGCCCCAGAAGCACATACACACTCCAAACCCGAGTGGTTCGCGGCTGTGCTAAACAGCGCTTGCGGTGGTAGAATAAAGGCGGGTCTGGACGCATCTCTTTGAGGATTACTGTTCCCTGTAAATCCCACTCTTTCCGCTGTGAGGACAGAGCTGTGCACACAAGTGGAGGTTGTTTTGCTGCGGCAGAGCGGTGCCGAGCGCTGCCCGGGCTCGGACCCAGCCCCAGCCCTGCCCGGCGGCACCGAGCGCTGCCCGGGTTCTGACCCAGCCCCAGCCCTGCCCGGCGGCACCGAGCGCTGCCCGGGTTCTGACCCAGCCCCAGCCCTGCCCGGCGGCACCGAGCGCTGCCCGGGCTCGGACCCAGCCCCAGCCCTGCCCGGCGGCACCGAGCGCTGCCCGGGCTCGGTCCGGCCCGGCGGGACTCCCTCCCCTGACCCTGGCAAGCGGCACTCCCCCGCCCCGGCCCTTACCGGCGAAGCCCGGCGGGCAGCGGCAGATGTAGCCCTCGGCCCGGTCGTAGCGGAAGGCCGGCGGCAGCCCCGGGACGAGCCCGTAGAGGCCGGCCCAGGAACGCTCCAGGCAGTCACCGCCGGACAGGCAGGGGCTGCTGCGGCACTCGGCGATGTCGTCCTCGCAGCGAGAGCCAGTGTAGCCTGCGGAGACACCGCTGTAAGGGCACAGGGACACTGCGGGGACAGCTCCCAGCTCCATCCCGCCCGGCCTGAAACACCGCCGGGGATGGGGCAACCTGTGCCAGGACCTCACCACCCTCACAGTAGAGTTTTGTCCTAATACCTAATTTAAACCTACTCTCGGTTTGAAGATATTTTCTCTTGTCGTGCCACCACATTCCCTCTATATATTTCTTGTAGGGTCCTTTTAGGAAGGCTAGATGGTCTTTGAGGTCCCTTGCAACCCAAACCGTTCTACAATTTTGTCATTCTGTGCTATTCTTCCCTTCCAGACTCCAGAACAGACAGTGTGAATAGGAGCTGCACAGGCTTCAGGCTTTGTCATGTGCTAAAAGTTTTCCTTAGCTTCTTGAAGGTGTCAATGTTCCCTTGCAGCTCCCTGCTAGGGCTTGGCAGCAGGACTGGCTACTCTGCATTAGTGAGCTGAGCTGTGCCATAAAGGATTCGTTTGGGTCTTTTTTAGGCAGTAATGTGGAGATCTGTGTGGGTAACAAGGCACTGCACTGTCAGGTTGTGGAAAGGCAGGGAATAAAAATAATTTGGTGTTTATAAAGTGTTTCATCTGGAGGTTGAAGTGCTACCTACCAATGATCTCTGGATTCTGGAAAATGTGAAGGTTTCCGCCTAGTTTTCCTTATCTGTTGCACCAAGAGTTGTGTAGTGCAGCAACACTGGGGCATTTAGGCCTCACAGTGCTGTCTGTGCTCCTGCACCCTCAGTAAGATCACAGACATAAACTCCTGGAGACACTCGTGGTTTGTGTGCTGATAGAGCTGTGTAGTCTCTCAAGAGCACAGGGTCTGTCCCCATTGGGGTGTGGGGTCTGTTTGCAAACAGCTGGTAGAAAACACAGCCTGTGGGTTTCACTGATTTTAGACTGGTTTAAAGGTTGTGTTAATGAAGACTAAAACCAGTGTCAGCTGCAGCAGTGATGCATGTATCACATGGTTTGAAGGATTAAGTAACTGGGAGATGGCTCCTGGCTTTGACTTATCTCCTGTCCTCACACCATACTGCCAATGCCTTTTGTTTTGCCCACTTCTGCTGTCCAGGAGAATCAATTCTTAGCTGGAAAAGCAAACACCTTTCCCAAAGGGCTCTGCCCTGTGACGAGTGAAGCCCATGTAAGCACAAGGCCATAGGGGACTTTTGAGGTTATGGAGCTTCAACCTTTCATTGTATCAGGGGAAAAAAAAAAAGTCTCTACTACCACTCGAGGAATATTTATAGGAGAACTTGGAGCTTACCTGGCCAACAGTGGCACGTGTAAGTGTCAGCATGGTCCTCACAGGTGGCGTTGTTGTAGCATGGCTGTGACCAACACAAGGGAGCGAGGGTCTCGCAGTGCGAGCCCATAAATCCGGTCCCAGTGCAGTTGCAGCTGTACCTGCAACACAGAATGCAATTTTCACTCAGGCTGGAAGTCGAGAGATCTGGGCTTTGTTCCCAAACATACACAGGCTTCTTGTGCAGCCTTGGCTCGCAGGTTACAGGGTTGAGTCCAGCTCGAGACCACCATCTGGTGCTTGAGGAGAAACCGCAGAAACTGGGAACCAACAATGAGCTTTTCCCTGAAGTATGTGGTTTTGTCTGGGGAAAAAGAGCTGCTTGTGAATTGGTTTTGACACAACCCTAAGAATTATTGATCCTTCTTTTTTCTTATTTTTTAATTTTTTTGGGAGAAAAAAGTTTGTGGTATTTCCAATGCCTTTTAAAAAAAAATTTTATTTTGCAACATTCACAAAATGAAAAGGGAGGAGGCAGTAAGTGTGTTAGTATCCCTTCCTCTTGGACTGGTAGAAATTGAATTGGCAGAAAAATAAGGAATATTTTTTTCCTCAACTAAACAATTATCTTTTCCTGAAAACCAGCCTTTTATTGTTAAGTTAGAACAAAAATGTCAATTGCTTGCTTAGTCCTAATAAAAATAGTAGTACAATTCCCTTTTGATAGCAATATGACTACAACATAAATAAACTAACTAGTGTATTTATAGAAATTAGCAATGTGCAGATATCAGTAATGTCTGGGAAGTTTTGTTTGCGATTTTTTTTCAGGAGAGCTGAATGCTGTAAAAGCTTCATTCCTGTTCTTTGGTCATCAAGTATAAAGTTAACATGTACATATCATATGAAAATACTGACTTTTGCAAGGTACAAGTTAACTGTGCAGGCTTGTATGATCTTGTGTATGATTAATTAAAAATAATTATAGGAAACAAAAATTTCTTCTTCTATTTTCTTTTACATTAAAGTGATACACCATTATGGTACAACTGCATTCATAGGGCATCTTGCTGAACAAGATATAAGTATACTTATTTGCTAATTTCTGTGCTTAATATCCAAGTCTTAGACTTGGAGTAAATACATGAAGAGAAAGTGAAATTGTTGAACATGAAGCAACATCAGAGAACAACTGGCTCCTGCAGTCCAAAGGACCAAAAAGTGTAAACTTTTTACTACACTGTTTAAGTGTGTGCATAAGCAGAAACTTCTGGCAGGCCAATTTATTACTGGTGTATGGATTATTCTTAAATCAAAATCAGAGATGACTTAGACCAGGTGGCATTTGAATTTCTGATATAAAAAGTAATGAGGAAGATGTGAATCAGAAAAGTAATTTTTATTCTGAGGTATGTTCTCAAACCTGAAGTCTCCTTCTTCTGCTGAGTTTTTCACACATTTCTCCCATGCACCTTCAGATTGGTGCTGTTCAGCTTTTGGGAAAAGCTTTTTTTTCTGCTTGTGTCCCAGCTACTTTTGCCTTTGGTTCAGAATCGTGGAGCAGGGAGGAATATGCAGAACTCACTGCTTAATGTGCAGCCCCACCTGTGTGCCTTTTTCTTGGGTATCTTTTAGCATTTGACATTGCTGTCAACCTTCAGGGGTTTTGGATGGTGCAGGCTACAGCTGAGCAGGCAGATGGCTTTTTATAGTAAAAGTGATAATTTAGATGCTCTACCTAGCATATTTTTTTGACTTCTTGTTTGATGTTCTCACAATCTGCAGAAATTAATACTTGTAGGCATTCTTTCCTTTGGAATCTCCTATGGACATTAGAGATCCTGGGAATATTTCCTATGGAAAAAAGACATGGAGCATGCAGAGATATCCTCTGTGCCTAGGCACTCTAGGCTTTATAGTCCAGCTAAGTTTGTTACTCTTGAGTTTAAATAAGAATGCTTATTTATATGAAAATGTTTCTTTAAGAGATCAGCTCATACTTTGTGGCATTCATGAAACATCACTGGAAGGTCAGTCTGAAATTTGTGAGAGAATTTGTTTTGATGTTTGTATTTACAGCTTTTTGTGCCAAATCCATTGCCTTGTACACATTTCTGTGAGAGATGGTGGCAGACACCTAAGCCTCAGCTGAACTGTAGATTAGTCAGAAAAGGAAAACTCCTGCTTAAATAATTCAATTCTTCATTTATCTCCAAAAATACACAAAAGAAAGGAAATTGCTGGACACCCTTCTGTTTTGAATTGCTTTTTTGTCCATTCCTTTCCATCACATAACAAAAGCAGAAAGAGCTCCAGTTTTTCTCCAGATACCCTGCAGTATTGCAAGCCAATTAAAATTGCATGTACCTCAGATTTAAAAGCCAGGAGAAAAATAAGGAGGATTAAGTGTGGCCTGAATGAGCATCCCAGTTGCTCACCTCACATATGTATCCTCAAAAGGCTTCCAGGCTGCTACACAGGTCTGTGAGTGAGTCAGGTCCAAGGTGACCCCCTCTCACTGCTAGCTTGTGCTTTAGCTATACTGGGAAATAAAAAACTGCTTTGTCCTGCTCAGAGCCATTCAGCACTGCTGAAAAGAAGCTCCACAAGGCTGGTGCCATGTCACCACACTGCACAAAAACTCATTCCCAGAATGTGATCTCTTATCCCCCCGCACTCAAGGCAAGCACCCTTTTGCTGACATGACTCCTGGACTGATTTTTTGGGCACCAAAGTCTTCAAAACTGCTTTATAAAAACTGGAAAATACACAATAAAGAACAAATCCTATACTGGCAAGAGGAGCACCTGCATGAATACACTGGGGAACTTTCACACTGAGCTTATATACATGTGTGTTCAGTTTGGGAAGCTCATGCTGAGCCAGAAAATCCAGAATTGGGGAGTGAATGCCAGAGCTCTGCTTGGACCTCTGTGTGGGGCCACTAACAGTAGGTGGAGAATCTCACTTTTCCGTTGCCTTGTATTCTTTTTTTTTTTTTTTTTAATTATTGTTGTTATTTTTTTTACTCATGGACTACAGGTTGTTTTGAACAAGTAGCTGTTCTACTATATACCTGGAAAGTTTCTGACATGTTTCCTAATGACATCTATTACTATGGTTACAGTTATTAGAGTTTTTCTCTGCCTCTCTCTTCTAATCCTTCTGTCTGTCAGTGTGGGCAGCTGCTGTTAGCAAATTCAGTTTTATACAGTCTCACATATTCCTTGGAAACTAAAGTTTGGTAAGCATTAGAAACAGAATTCATATCTAAATGACAGTACTAACAGCCAGGAAAACAGCATGTTGTAAATACTTAGAGTACGAATATGAAAAATACACTTCTTGGTCAGTCTTTGCCATAAATACTTTGTTGTCCTATTGGCTCTGACACCAGACTGGCGCTCTTTAATTGTTTTCAAGTAGAAACTGAAATGAGTGCAGGACCAAGGAGTGAAGTGTGGAATTAGGCTGCGAGGCCAGGCAGGCTCCCGCTGTGTTCCCAAGGGCAAAGGGCAGTGCCGGGAGCCCCCGGGCCAGGCTGCACACGTACCCGCCGGCCCGGTCCGTGCAGTGTCCCCCGTGCAGGCACGGCTGGCTGGAGCACTCGTCCACGTCGGTGTCGCACAGGTCCCCCAGGAAGCCCCGGGCACACGAGCAGGAGAAGCTCCCCAGGGAATCGTGGCAGGTGCCCCCGTTCAGGCACGGCTGGGACGAGCACTCATCGATTTCCACCTCGCAGTTCGTACCTTCAAAAGCAGAGAAAATAAACCCCAGGCTTAGGAGACAGCTGTGGAAATCTCAGCAAGAACTGCCTGAAGTACAATAGTCACATAATCTTTTTTTTTTCTTTGGCATTTCTTCCTCAATATGCTTTGCACAAGTGGTTTTTTCAAGGCTTGGCAGAATTTGTAAAGGAACAAGCCAGTTGTTTTCACAAGAACAGGTAAAATAACTTTTTCTGTTAGCTTGAACGTGGAGACAGGACGAACTAATTTTCAGTTTATTCAAATGATGCTGCTGTCCTGTTTACATAATACACAAGACCAGCAGTTTATTGATCTCCTAAGAACCCATTTAAAATTGGCTTTTAAATGCACAATTCACAGTTGATTGAATTCATTGGGAAGTCTCTCCTTTGGCAGTGGATTATTGCTTAATTTTTTTAAGGCTTATCAAATTGCAAGTAAATGGGTCTGTGGTGCCATGTTTGCAGCAGGTCAGAATCTTGGAGCTGCTCTTCAGTGATAATTGCTGGAAGTAAATCAGTTCTAATATGACTTTACAACTATTTGTGATAGTTGGCAGGTTAAATATACACTCCTTTTTCTTATCTCTAGCATAGTCCAGGAGACATGAAGAAAATTTAATAACTAATGCTTTGCAACTTTGATTATTTCAGGGTTTTGTATGCTTATGCACTTATTTAGTGTTTTGAGCAATAGAGTAATATTTTCAATTTTTTTTCAACTGCCAAGTCAGTTTCTTTTAGCAGCTACAGTATCAGCCACAAAACAGATGCAAAGTGGCAAACTATAATGAAGAAGCTGCTTTGAAGTGAATTTCCTTATTTTTTATTTGGCCTGTTGAAGTAGCAGCAGTGTTGAAAAGTTTACAGAGGAATTTCCTTCTTGAAAGAAAAACTGAAGCCCTGAGAATGGGTTGGGTTTTTTATTTTTTTTTTTGTAAAAGTGAAGTTTGCAGTACAAGATAGACTTGTAGACTTTCAAAAGAGGGAATAGGCATGTTTGATGATGGGTATCACTCCTGCAATTCATTTAGGAGGTCACCTTTAATTCTTTATTTATGCTCCTTTTGTCAGCTCTGTACTGCTGTGGAATTTGTACATTATAACTCTGAGCATCTTTCTTAAAACACAGAGATTGATAACATTTAGCACTGTTACTTCATGAATAATTTATTTTGATGCTTGTGAGCATCTTTGTTTTAGAAGAATAAATCTGTACTATGGATAAGTACCAGGAAAATCTTAAAATGCCAAACCAAAAATTGCAGATGTTGACTCATAACTGTTTTTCATTGTCTTTTTACATTAAAGTGCAAGTTCCTCTTTTCAGCAGTTGAAAAATAGTTCCTTGAGACCACATAGTGGATGGGGAAGCTGCCAGTGGCATGCCCCCAGTTCAAGGTTCACTGCTCAGCTAACCACTATTTTCAGCAGGAGCCTGCCACGAGAGCCCAGCACAGGAACGCTCTCTCTTATGGCTTTATGGTAATGTACATTACAGCCAGATATAGTAAGCAGTCCCTCTGTGGTCATTGCCCTGTGAATTCACTGTAATTATAAACAATGTGTTTGCAGAAGTGTGTCTAGTGACCGTAAATCTGCCAGAGCTTGTTAACAGCTTACTGCGAACACTAAAAATCATGTGACAAAACAAGCCCTGTTCAACTGATCCTCAGCTCAGCCAAATCTAAAACTACAGGCCTGAGAACAGCCTGACAATTAACATGAGAACATAGCGTTGTTGTTTTGGTTCATGTCTTTAATCTATCAAGCCCAGTAACCTGCCTTCGGCAATGTTGCCTCAGAAGAAAACTTCTCCCTGCATAATGCATCCAGCCAATGCGATCTGCCATGCAGACAGGGGGAATCCCTTCCTAGCCTCCGCTGAGTCTCCTGTCAGACTTTCTTAGATGTGTAGAAGAGAGATGAAAAGATTAGATCTGCATTTTCACCTCAGTCTAACATTCTGTCATAAATATGCTGTATGCCAAATATCATATGCCAGGCGGGAAGGAGAGCGCCAAGGAGCCCCACCGCAGTTATTGCACAGAGCTGCACCACCACGAGCTGAGGCACCCCGGGCTGTCCTGGAGCAGTCTGAGCATCCCAGCATGTACCAAACCACACAAATGGTTTGAACTGAAAAGCTGGGAAGGTGGGGAGAAGTCACATTCATAACTGTTGCAGTTTCTCTGAAGAACCACGGTTATTTCTTATACTGCTTGCTTCTCCAATGAGTCCTACTGTGCACTTCTTTCTACAGCCCCAGCCAATAAGAAATAAACACAAGTGAGGGTGAAGGACACACAGCCAGTGTTTTCAAACTTGCATGCCTACAGATAGAGTGTAAAATCACTTTCTGGTCAAAGGGATTTGCAGGCTCAGTGTACTTCCATGAGGATCTGCACATCCTTAGTATGGCTGGAAATTGGTAACCCGGTCATCCTTCTGCTCTCCTGCACTAAAATGCTGTGCTCAGGCCCAGCAGGTCCAGAGGGCTGTCCTCAGATTCCTCATTCTGAATAAAGTAATCTTGTTTGCCATTATTTGAATGGAGAGTGTCACATGGCTATTTTATAGGCACCAGGCTTGAAGTGACAGGAAGAGAGTTACATCAAACATTTAGACAGAGGGAGAAGTTGTGTTTCTTTGATCAAGGCTTGTCCTTTTTGAACTTGGGCATCTCAGCAGAGCTGAATACCTGGGCTGGCTCGGACACAAGGTGGGGAGTGCTGGTTTGAACTGGAAAGCTGAGGAAGGAAACAGGCTTTGCACTGCTGGCAATGGCTGTTGGATAGAGCATGTTGTTTGCTCTTACATCCCCAGTGACATGGATATGACCTTGTTGGGAAGTGAGATCTGTACTTGAGGTTTTTCATCCCATGGTAGAGCTGCTGTGCCTCTGCTTGCCTTTAAGTGTCTAAGACTTACTTATGATGCATCTTTCCTTAATATTTGCATAGCACATACATTATTGATGAGAATACTGAATGAAAATTTGGAGATCTATCAGGAGTGAGTTCCTCAGATTCTACAGATGTCATTGCAGCGATGGTTACCTCACAGTAAAAGGTATTGCACAAAGAACAAATCCAGATCATTGTACCTATTTTGTCTGCCACTGAAATGCTTTCTCTTGCTGTTTTACAGTGAGACTGGGTTTTGGAAATGCCATCCACTCCTGAGAGTTCACACTGGAATGTTCACTGGCAATGGACGACTGACTTCAGCAAGGTAATTAATGCACATAGCTGTGAGTAATAACAGGCTCTTACACCATGCTCTGTTGGGGTGAATTAAAAGCAAGTGCAATTAGTCCAATGGAGGAGAAAATGCCATTGATTAAGGTAGCCAGCAGAACTTCAACAAACCAATTGAACTTCATTATTTAACAGCTGTGGGACACATGTCTTGTAAATAATTTCACACATGCAGAACATTATCATAGAAACTGCAGATTTCGTGCTAAATTTTCCAGTCTTTGGCTCTTAGTGCGTTCTAACCTCTTCCATTTGTGTAAGAATTATGTATGACATTTGTCAGCTATTTTAAGAAGTGCTGCAGCATACCAATCACACAGAATAGCAGTCGTAGGCCATGAAACAGGTAGCAACAGCAGCCAGTAACTCATGCATTTGGTTAACATTGCAGCTATAGATTTACTATACCTTCTTTACTTCCATATCAAGAGCTATAACCCGGTTTTACATCTTAGGGAAATGAGATGAGGCTGGATGACTTTCCACAGTAATTCATGGTGTCAGGCCAGGATAATAATGGTTGGTAAAATCCCCTGACAGGGTAAATGAGGGGTTTTATTACCACTGGGGACACCTCGAGGCTTTCATCCAGTAATCCCTCTGGCTTGTGCATTTAGCACAACTCACAGCAAGATGTAAAAGAACAACAAAAAAAGAATGCTTATGATAAATCATTTTGTTAAGTAGCTTTTTAAAGCTGATGTTTGTCTGCTGGAGGAATGGTCTGCTACTCCTCTATAGAATTCTGTGCTTAGTCTCTTTGCTGCTGAAAGCAGTGTCAGAGCTGTGTGTCAAAACACTGCAGCCCCTTCTCCTGTGTATTTTAGACCTTTCTCCTGTGTATTTTAGACCTTTTCTCCTTCCTTGGTCCTCTGCTCATTTCTTAACTCTGCTTGTGCAGAGTGTGGAGCTTTGGTGACATTTTTTTGGTGAGAGAAAAGAGCATCAGCTTGGGAAACAGCAGAATTTCATGATGAAAGTGGAGCAACTCCAGCAGAGCAAGTTTTCATCAGCAGTTTGTGTTGACCTAAATTTTTTATTTCTTTTTGTTTGGGCTTCACTATTTCATTATGTTTTCTCTCCCTTTGTCTCTAAGGTGTATATTCTGACTCTTTCAAACCAAGTTTCTGAGCTGTGGATCCAGGCCTGGACCCCACTAACAGCGCCAGTTAAACAAGTACAGTTTCCTGAATACAACAGGAGGTCTGGGCTGAGTCTGATCATTGCAGAGTAACCATGCTGGTTGTTAATAGGTTTTTCCTTCCTTCTGCTCTTTGGCTTTCCCCCAGTTGTGTAGTTTTCTCATCAGCTGGCCTGGGCTCCGACACCCCCTGGCAGCAGCGGGGTGGCAGGAAGGTAACGAGCTTCCTTCAAACAACATTCTCTGTGCTCATAAGGGATATTAACCAAGGGCTGCCTTCCAACGAGTGCTGTGTTAGACACAGGAAAGCTGCTTTTTACCTCTGACTTCCCCTCTTGCATGGGGATTTGGGGATGGAGCTGTAAACCACATCTCTTATTTCTTATTCATTTGAATCACTTGAAGCAATAGCTGTTTTTTCTACCCTTTTTGCTGTATGACTGTTTTTTTTCCTTTGCTTACCTGACTGGCAATCTATCACTAAAATACCTCCCCTTTTCTCCTTTTAATGATTCAGTGTGCTACTTCTCACAGCCCTACTCCTGAATATAGCTTTGAAATTTGAAGGGAGCTGTCTTCCAACAAGAATTATATGCTTTCTAGTAGAGGAAATAGGGAAGAAAAATCACACCTGTACCTTAAAAATTGAGCTACATAAAATGGAATTATCAAAAAACGGGCAGTTTGGGAACACAACACTTTTCTATGTAACTTACATAATGTTCTATTTGCAAATGAGTCCTTTGTTTCTGGGAAGGGCAGATGAGAAAAATTTAATGTGAAATGTCTAAGTTTAAGGGTAGCATTTGTCTACTTGGATCTAATTTTTAAATCTGTCAAACACAGGTTTTGATCCTTAGAAAAAAACTAGATATAGCACTCAGAAGAGAGCATTTTGAGAATGTTTCTTTTAAAAGCAAAGTCTACCCAGCCCTGTGACATAGCTTGCTGATCAGAAAACTGCCGTGTACATTTTGGTAAATGTGAGATTTCTTTTGTCCTTCTCTTTCTGGTATCAGTAGTTCACAGTGATGTGGTTATCCATAATGTACCAACAGCCAGTGGTGCCAAAGCTGAAGGCAAGGTGGTAATACAGATATGGCTAAATACATGTGTGGGCAAGGGGGTTGAACCTGGAATGTGAGTTATGATGGTTCTGTGTTGGAACCCTGGAATCTGGGAGTTTTTTGTCAGGCACTGACCCCCAAAAGAACACTGCTTTTGACCTGAGGCCATGGAGAAGGCTTCCAAAATGGAACGATAGAACTAGAATCACTGGTGTGTAGTTTGAATAGAAGTGTGGAATATCACATGGCGAAGAGTTTGGAATTTGGGGTTTCAGAATATAGTAATAGGTATGGGACAAGACGGAGGTTTTAGGGTGGAAATTTTCTTTCTCTCTTCACCTTCTTCTTGAGTTTAGGTAGTACTTTTTAATTAGATAAAAAATGCCACACTGCAGGTCGTGGGTATTTGGTCATTGGGTCAAAAGTAAAAATAATCTAGGTGTTAGTTTTTAATTGGACCATTAGGCTTTAAAAGACCTTGTTACAAGCAAGATACATCTCCATTTCTTCATCTTTAGCTTGTTAGCTAGAAGTGCTGTAGCACTCACTGTACTGTAGATAAGAATTAATAAACAACTGAGTCCAAACACGAAATTCTGTCTCTCGTGCTTTTAATCCCTACTCCGACTGAAGAGAAAAAAAAAAAGAAGACAAAAAGTAATAGTTCTGCACAAGAAGACGAAAAGTAACAGCTCTGCACAACCCAAAGGAAAAGTCGCTTTATCAGGGCTTACCTGTGTAGCCAAGGGGACAGACGCAGTCATAATGGCCTATCTGGTTGAGGCACATTGCCCCGTTCAGGCAGGGATCCGAGGCACACTCGTTCACCTCCAGGTCGCAGTGCTTGCCCTGGTAGCCTGGGACGCAGTAGCAGGAGTAGTGGCCCACGCCGTCGCGGCACAGGGCTCCGTTGCGGCACGGCTCCGACACACACTCGTCCACGTCTGTCTCGCACAGCGCCCCGGTGTAGCCGGCGCTGCACACGCAGGTGGGCCCCGCCAGGCCGCTCTGGCAGGTGCCTCCGTGCTCACACGGGTTGGTCTCGCAGCCGCTCGCAGCTCTTTCACACGTAGGTCCGTTGTACCCAGCGGGGCACTTGCAGGTAAAGCTGAGGTTCCCGGCAGAGCCTAGGCAGGTAGCGTTTTGGAGACAAGGGTTCGAGGAGCAAGGGTCGGAGGTTTTGTTGCAGAGTTCCTCCGCGCTGTCCGCTGATGCATCTGCACAAAGGCAAGGGTCATCTTTATGAGCAGCAACACACGTAGAGTTCTTTTGGCAAGAGTCTGACAGGCACCTGGAATCATTCCTCATGCAAAGGGATTCTAGGAAAGAAACACAAAAAATCCTGAGGACTTCCACAGCACTGGCAGTAACCAACAGCGAAAGAAGTGTAGTTCTTAACACAACCGTGCTTCAAAACCAACAGCTCCAGTTGCTGGCTGTTGAGAAGAAAACAGGACTGGCATTAGTGGACTAATGAATGTAAAATGAAAACAATTATGAAAACTTGAGTAGGTTGTAATTTCCTGTTCTCGCCTCTTTCAACAGCTATGGTCTGGAGTGTCAGGATTGTTTAACATTATATTAAGAGTATAGTTGAGACAATATTGGTTGTTGCCAACAATATAGAACACATTTAGGTATATTTAAGATTTTTATTTCTTTTTTCTTGTTACTAGAGAAAGGAGATAAGCCATTTTTTTTTTTCAATACCACTTTTGTGTCGGTACCATTCTTTTGTGGTGGATGTCTTTTTGCATTGGGTTTCACAAGCTAAATTACTCAGATGCAGCTATAGCTCAAACAAACAATTCAAACCACCAGGCACCTTGATTTTGATTTGCTGATTATAAATAGTAATTTCACAGGTGTACAGCATCTCCACTACAAAGAATCTACCAAACGCCTGAGATGCAAAACAGCCCTGTGAGAGCCTTCCAGCCTCTGAGACAGGAAGGACATGGTGAACATGGTGTAAAGATGTTCCTTACTCCCTTAGCCTCTGGGAACTGAGCTTCTGTCAGTAATTAAAGGCCACTTGGAGTTGCCTTGCAGCTGTAAAGAATAACAATAGCAAGAGCTACTTCTCACTTCCCAGTCGAGGAGGGTGAGCTGTTACCAGCACTGTTCAGAATCCACCTCTGGGATACACTGAAGCAGCTGTATCTGGGCCAAGAGTGCATGAAACGAAGCTGAATGTTCCTTTAGGAGAGAAGGCAATTTGTAAGAGGAAGAATTACGAGCTGGAGCACAAAAGTTGCATTAAATTATCTATATGTAAGTCCTGTAAACATCTTTTAAAATTATTTTTCGTTTTATACTTTTAGTATGGAGTTTTGTTTGGATCTATGAGGGGTCTGTGTCTTCTACAGCAGCAGAATAGTGTATGTTCGTGCAAACAGGGTGCTGTGGATGAGCTGAACTTCTCACAGGAATTCAGACCCATCTACCAGCAGTCTCTAATTTCTTCCCAGCTCTTGAACTGAGATTTGGGAGAGTAGACATAGTAGAGATGGGGCACTGAAAGAGAAGTGGTGAGCAGAGATGGAGACTCCAATAACTGGAGTTAGACCAATGCTGATAAAGGCCTGGGACAGATCCCTGGAAAAGGGAGAGGCTAGGGTTGGTCACCTGAGGATACCAACCAACCAACCACGGGGAGTGTCAGAGAATACAGACTGACTGGTCATGGTGTGTTTCCATAGTGTGCATTTTAATATATAATACAATTTAATCTGGTTTTTCTCCTAGAGGAGGGAAGTGGAAGAAGAGAGTATCAGAAGGCTTAACTAGCTCAGGAAAGACTGCTTGTGTAGATTTGATGCTAAGATAATAAATGGAAAGGCTGAAAAATTATCCGTGCATGACTTGTGCATTATCTGTGCTTTCTGACTTGAGGTGTACACAGGAGCAGCAGTGCCTCTGAGAATTAGCAGCACCAGTCTGCATGAACTTGATGTTCATGAATAGGTACATTTACTGAGACAGATAACTAATTAATGCTTGTTTGAACAAGGGGAATAGAGATTTATGTAGTAACATTGATAGCAACAGTGATCTTAAGGATTACATAGAAAGCAAGCTAAATATTGATTAGCAGGAGGAGAGCTGGAGTTTTACCTCACGTTCTCTGAAAGAAAACAGGACAAATATAGTACCTTTGGATTAGCCTGCCTTTAAAATGACCATCCCCAAAGCTGTTAATAATCAGTTTTGAGAGCAGGTATCTCATCCTGTTGCAGTGTTGGTTGCACTTGCTCCAGCTCAGAGCTCTCACTGAATGCAAAAATTAAAGACGTTGATCATGTGTACTGACCTGCACCACTGTCAGCAGCAATTCAGACCCTTCTCTTCCTCAGCACAGTCTCATGTATGTTCTGATGTCCTGGTTTACATGATTTTGTGCTTTACCCCTGCATTTAGGTTTTTTCTTTAGCCTGGATAATACAGACTTTACTGCAATTGATTAATTACAGTTAAAATGAGCAACACTGTGCTCCTTAGGAACTTCTGCATCCTGTATTTTCCTTGCACAACTTTAGAGAGCTTTCCTTTCAGTCTGTGTACCTACTTAAAATTCATTAAAGTGCATGTTTGGGGAAACATTGCAAATTTGAAGAAATTAATTATGATCAAGTTATAATGTTGTCTAACTGTTTTACTGTGTAAGCTACAAGAGGTGAGGGCAAGCATTTGAGTGCTTTCTTACACAGGACCACAGTGACACGAGAAGCAATTTAGTTAATTATTACGGCTTTTCCAGAGATAATTTGCATGCAACAGGCTGAGTTTGTTATAATGACTGTGTGAGGACATGATGTGTTTGCCAGTGTGAAGTTTTGATAGCAAGAGTAGCTGTGAGCACTGGTTAAAAAGCTCCATAGCTCTCCAAGGCAGTAAGAGTGGAGGGAAAATGAGGGAAGGAGAGAGACAGCCCTAAAAGCACTGTCTGTATGTAATGAAGGCAACCAATCTGTCCCCAGGGTGACATCACTATGGGAAAAACAGGAAACCTTTCATGGATTTTTTGTTAAGCAGTATTTTAATTTCAACTTTTGTAGCTTTTATAAAATGAATTTCTAATGCAGAAATTTCCAACAGACAATTCAATAAATCCAAAACTCCCTAGAGGATACTCCTCTCTGATTTGTACAAGTTTATAGTGAAAGAGCAACATCTATGGTGTTCTCTCTTTATTCTAGTGCACCATGCCATAGTTTTTGAGGAACACAGGAGTTCTCAAGGTCTTAGCAGAGATGTAACCATGCTGAGTTGTAGCTTAGTTGTGGTTTAAAGTGTGTGACCAAGAGTTTAAGGGTACTCTGTAGCAGTTTGCCTCAGCAGCAAAACTGCATCTCAAAAGGGTGATCATCAAAGCTATGCAGTCATCACACCATGGTTATCAAATGGTAGGCAGTTCACCTGGACATTTCCATTTATTCTCCCAAAGAGTCCTAAAAAAAAGACTTTTTTTTTTTTTACATCATGCTCCTGAACGATGTGCCTGATTAGCTTCAGCTAATCCTTGGACTCTGGACTGCTAGTTCAAACACCATTTTCCACCTATTTCAGGTAAGTTGTTTGCACTACCTCCCTTGCTGCCCTGTGGAAACTGAGTTTTCCTGCTGCTCTGGAGTGATGTGGAAGGATGGATTTGGGAACCTCCTGAGCTGAGAGCTGCATGGAAGGAGGATGAAGAGTATGGCAGGTGGAAGCTCTGCATGCCCTGTGATGCAATGTGATGATGCAAAGACTGTCTCAGAGCAGAAGCCTAAAGAATATTCTCTTCTGCATTCACAGAAAGAGCTGTAAAGGGACAGAAATGTTTCAGTGGAGCTTGGTTTTTGGCCAGGTTGTGGAAGGATAACCAGGAAAAGCCTCATGTTCTGCCTCAGATGTGCAGAGGAGTAGTTTTTCGTTCCTAAGCAATTAAGGTCACTTCAGCAGTGACTTGTTCTGACAGAGTCTTAAAACTTGTACGTAGCGTTAGGAAGAATGGAAACAAAATGCTGATTGCTTTGGATTTACACTGACTGACACTTGAGGTAATTATCAGTCTCTTTATAAACAGTGGTACTTTAATCTAATTACGAGAGGATTTAGTGCCAAGCGTTTTGCCCCATGGTGAAATCCTTGAGATGCAGATGAGAAGGCTGGCAGTGAAATTCTTTGCAGTAAAGCTTGCCATCTACTGGCACATCACCCGTACTGCCAGAAACATGGCCATACCTGCAGCTACTACAGGAACTGGCACAAAGAACTTAATATAAGAAATGCCAAAAAAAAAAAAAGACGGTTTTAGTTTTGGTTTTTTGCTTTTGGATAAGATTATTTAAATTAATTGAAGTGATCTTGTTAGTGTATGAATAATTCAGCACACACAGCTAATCAGCACTAAAAATTCATGATTTTGGCTGGTAAAGGCTTCTGAATGATCAGAAACTACTGTAGTGATACAAAACAATTTTTATGATGTTAGAAATGCATGTCATTGAAGATAGACCAAAATTAAATTAGGGAAAAGTTATCATAAACAGGGAAGGGATTTTGAAATGGCCAAAGCATTTTGGCACAGATAATCTGATTATCTGTTAAACCATTGTTCCTCAGTAAAGGAGGTAATTTTGAAAAGCTTATCTGCATATCTTTCCCGACAATTTCGAGGTGTTTTGTTCTACATCGTGTTTGAATCAGAGATTTACTGAGTTCATGTCCATTGTTCAAAATACTCTTCTAAGTTAGGTTGATAAGATCAAAAGTAAAGTGAATTGATGATCCCAGATTCTGACAATTAGCAATCTCAGCCACTCAAAGCCCCTAGATAAACCCTTTGCAATCTGTTTTGAGTCCTTTGTGTCAAAAATGTCTTTCAGGAAAGACTTGTTCTTTCAGGACACGACTCTTCCTACGAGTTGGTGAATATCATAATCAGTGGCAGCATTTAAATTTAAATTTCAATCACTGCTAATCATGCTGTTATGAACCAGAGCTCACTTGGCTGTGGCCATGCCTGCACTTTACTAATCATCTCATTGTGCCTGAAGGCTGCTTGTAATTTGCAGTGCTGTTCCTCAAATGTGCCTTCTGCCCCTGAAGGAGGACTCTAAGCTTCACAGAAGCTCTCAACACTAACAACTTCGGCATCTTTTACATATGCTGCAAGATTTTCTGACCTTCTCAACAGAGCCAGTCTATTTTCTAGGGGGGAAAAAAGTCTATGATAAGGTAGAGAATTTCTTGATGCCCATATAATCATCATCACTGATGATTTTACTGTGCTTTGAGGAATTTTTTCCTTTCCTTTATTTTTTTTTAACAAAGAGTTATTACTTTACACATTTGAATTAAAACTAGGAAGCTATACCAGCCAGTGCAGATAAGGCAGTGCACAAGAAAACCTGACTTTTACTAAGTCATACATTTTGGGAAAAAATGGATAGCAAAAAACTCCTGGTCTATGAGTTGCGAGATTAAATTTTAAAAATACTTTTAAGGAAAGAAGGATTGAATTGCAATAGCAAGATTTTTGGGTCTATAAAAAACCCCAACTCCAACATCACAAAATGTGTTACCTGTGAGTTTGTTTGTTTGGGGGTTTTGTTTGTTTGTTTTTGGGGGGAGTTTGTTTATTTTTTAATTTAATTAATTTAATTTAATTAATTTAATTTATTTTTAAAATTTAATTGACTGTTGGTGGTCAGTCACTAGAAGGAAAATTAAATCACAAATGAAACAATCAGTGCTTCTCTTAGTCTGGATACTGTTGAATTAAAACCAGCATACAGCTTAGTTCACAGCTAAATGCTTGCATTGTAATCAAATCAGCTCACCAAAAAAGTCACGGGATAACATGATGGTAGCAAGGGTTTAGATAGCCCAGTGGCTGGAGTCAGAAACATGAATCTTCAATTCTCGTGCTCGTTACTTGTTTGAAACCTGCCCTTGGGATTTTAAAACAAGTGTGTGAATCTGTGTCACTGAAATATCAAGCTCTGTTGCTATCCTGAGATCTTGAAATAATTATCATTTAACTGGAAATATTAAAATATTGCCCAAGGCATTTACTGCTGCATTGAGGAGCTGTGGCTTTGGTGTAACTAATCCTCTCTCCTGTTATCTGCAGTGCACTGTGACACAAAAAATACAATTCATCACAATGACAATAGCTTCCCTGCAAAGACAGCCTTAGAAAGTTGTGGGTGTGCAGATAAATGTTCAGTCCTAGTGTATCATGAATAACTGGGGAAGAGATAAGCACAGCTGCATAACCAGCAGGGACAGAGCTTGGGATCAGGTACCTTTACCATGGACTGAAAGGCAGAGATGTCACTCCTGCATCAGCATTTGGCAGATGGGGAAGGAAAGGAGAGCAAACCATGTTCTGGATAAAACAGAGCCACGTAAGGGGCTGTCTTAGCCCTCAAAATAGCTTTTCCATGTGAACAGATAATTTCAGTTTTTCCACGCAGTCTCAAACTTTTTAAGTATTTCACTAACACAGTTTTACCCCTTCCCAGCTCCCAATACATTTGTATTAGCATTTCAATTATTCACTGTGATGAGCACCTTGTAGTTACTGTGGTGCCATTTGTCCTTTGCAAGCTTCACCTGAGAGGAGATCATCAGTCCCCAGACCCTCCCTGCTCTCTCCACAGCTGGAATCATTATTCCTCAATCTGCTCAATGGAAAATCCTACTTTGGGAAGGGATGATCAAACTTTTGCCAAACCAGCAAGCACTTGTTGTGTCTGCAAATACTGTGGTCATAAAGAGTTAATCCTGAATCTTTAACTTCAATTGTGTGTCCAAAACATCCTAGCATGTTGTTATAGAAACCACTTTCAGGCTTTAAATCTGGAGTCACGTTTATTACCATAGTAACCAGCACCACACACAGGCAGGAAAGAAAAAGGGTGGTTATACAAATATTCCATTGCTATCAAAAAAGCCAAATTTGGTTTTAGGTACATTTGTATCAGCAAAATCAAGGAAAGTAAATTAACTTATTTTCTGAAGAAAAAGTATGGTACATTAATGTAAGAGTAACAATAGAATAGCATTAAAATCTTAAAATGTTGTTTAGGCAACACTTTAAAGCTATTTGTGATTGAAATTACAGAACTGGTTATTAAACCAATGTCTGCATTTTACTCTTCCCTAAACTTTTCTGTTCACACTGACTTGCTGCTGCTCCCTGAGAATAAAGGCAGTCAGTCTCTGGCTGGCTGTCATTGTCCTTCACTGTATTTTAACATTTGTGCCACCCCAGACTCCTTACTCCATGAGCACTGCAGCAGCAGCAGGTCTTACAGCTGCCCCCACTGACTGAACTGAGCACCACAGCAATCAGTTGTCCCAAATAAACAAACAAAAATGAGGTAAATGCCTTCTTTGCTTCTAGATGTAAATATTTTTTGGCTTTCTCTTTACTTGGCATCATACCCTAGTGTTTGTGCTGGGAACAGGAGGAGAATCAGGCCCAGGAGCTCACCAGTGCTCCTATGCATTGAATTTGGAGGATTTTTGGTTCAATTGGACATCAAGGCACAGTGCTACTAGCAATGCAAATAGACTGGTTTCTAATGAGAATAAAAGACTTTATGCTCTGCTTCTTTTCGTTTAGCACTACAGCACTACAGTTTAAGGTGGTAGTGCACGGTGATCATCCTGCTTTTACTGTGCACAGATATGTTAGTTTGTCTAAGATGTAAAACCGTGGCTGATCAGGCCAGGAGGCAGCTGATATCCATTGCAGTAAGTGATGTGGATAAAGATATAGAAACTGAATTTATCTCTGCTGTGCAATACTTGGTACTGTACACACTCTCCCTGAATGTAGCTCTCTCTTTTAAGAGTTTCATTATATTTGTCTTAATTTTTATTTTCTAATCTGCGGAAGAGAAGCAACACAAGTCTAGTGAGGTATTCCTTGTCCGTCTTGAAGTGCTGAAATTTTTTTTTCAGTTGAAGTCACACAGCAGAATTTATTCTTAATTGTACAGAACAAGGCTGCTCCACACAGGGACATAGGAGATAAATAGATGGGTGAGCAGCAACTGCAATACATGGTAGTGGGAACCTGTGGGTCAGCTTCAAACTTGCCTTTCTATCAGCTCTTCAGAGGTAAAGAACATAGACAATTTATTTTGCTCAAAATCTGAAGCAATTTTATTTAGGTAATAAGCTTGATTGCTTGTAGGAAAGATTTGGTGATTTTGTGGGTTAAATATCTTTGTCCCAAGGATTCAATCAATACCTTTTCTACCTGAACTGCTCTTAAGGCTTCATTAAAGCTGGGGACATCCTCAGCATGTAACTCAGGATACAGAGCCACGTGTGTAAAGATCTCTCCTGTGAGATGAAAGGTTTTGCAGAAATAAAGAGAGATAACCTTAGTGGTTTAGTTAGAGGTGTGAATTATGTCTTACACTTTAAAATGTTACCCTGGATTGCCTTTGGTGAGGTTTCTTGGCACGCCTAGATGAACTTGTTTGGATGGGTGGATTTGTGGTGCCTTTGTGAGAGGTGTTGCTCCTGCCTTGGTCACTAAAGCCACAAGCATCTACATCAAGTCTTGTAAAATTAATGGAAGATCAATCTGCTGTTTGTAAATCCAGTGTCAGAACACACTGAGGGGTGCAGGTGTTGCAGTTGGGAAGATACCAGCTGTATTTGCAGCTGTGCTAGGAAGGAAGGACAACGTGTACACCTGGAAAGTGGATGCCTGGCAAAATAACAAGGGAAATGGTGCCAGAGCTAGAAAGGGTTGCAGAAGGACCAAAGCATGGTCTCCTTCTCTGCATCGGGGAGGCATTTTCAGGAACACAGAGGGAGTAACACAGCAAAATACTGTCGGTTTGTGAGTTTGGGTGAAATCCAGTTGCTCCTGCTTCTGTGTGAATTCCAAATAGTGGAAAATATGGAGCAAAGGAGAAGCTTTCTCTTGAAGAGGCTGGAGTCCAGGAAGAGTTTAAGGCATTTTTGTAAGACAGAGGCCTCCAGCTGCCACTGAGCTGCTGGCTCCTCCTGAATTCAGCCTCAGGAAGGAGCTGAGGGCTTGGCTGAGCTGGGGGTGCTGTCCCTCCAGCAGACCAGCTATTGCTGAATTGCAGTGCTGAGGTTTGGTTTAGGTGAGAACATGCAAGCAGCCTGGCTCCCACTGTGCTCAACCACTAACACAGGAGAGAAAAGGCATTCAGAAATGCTGCCAAATGCTGCTAAGAATCCCTCCAGTAGAGGGGCTAAAAACTGAGTAAAACGTTGATTTAATGTCCAAATTCTGGGTCCATGTGTTGTTTGCATTTGAAAGATATTACAAGATACCCTCTTCAGTCTCCTTTAGTTGTGGTTCTGCCATTAATTACTTCTTTCCTTTTGTAATATGAAAAGAGCATGAAGCAGTGATTCTGAGAATACAGAATACAGAAGACACACTTATCTGTGAGTCATAACTGGATAAGCTTAAAGCCCTCATTGTTAGGAATTCATCATAGCAGCCTGTAACATGGGGCAACTGTTAAAGTCTCTGGGTGCAAAGCCGTGCTCTGATATGTGCAGATATTGACATTGCCTGTGGTAGGTTCTCAGTAACACAACTAAGGACTAGAGGTTCCTGATGACTTCAAACTGCAGCATATCAAAGTCATGATGCTGCTTCTCCTGTCTCCCCAGACTTAAAAAAGTAATCAGCCCTGAGACAGATCTGCATTACGTGGCAGTGCACTGTGCTTTAAATGCCACAGGACTCAGAAGAAAACTTCAGTGTGGCTACAATGGGCAGTAAGTACAGAGAAAGCAAGAACATGCTTTTCCAGCATGAACTTTGTAGAAGAGTTCACATTCCAGCCCTTTCTATTATGTGCTAAATTATTTTCAATAGAAATCACCTACAATTAGCTCTACATGAACTAATTACCAACTGGGATTTCAAGACTGCTTGGGGAAAGTCGCAGCTCCTGTGTTTTGGGGCAGGCTGGAGTGTCACAGGGAACTGGCACAACCCGAATTTCCTCAGCTGTCCTGCTGAGCCCCTGTGCTGAGGGCAGCTTCCCCTAGAGCCAAGGGCATAACACATCATGGTGATGTGATCCTGAGCTGCACAAGTTGCCCTCACCAACTTCACAGAGACAGAAATCAGTCCCAGGCCCAGCAGAAGGAAATTATCATGTGAACTTCTGCAGAGGGCTGCCCTTTTGAACACAGTTCCACTGGCCCATGAAAGTGAACACAGTCGTGGCTCTGATACAAAATCTGTGGCAGCTTTCCTGACCTACAGACTGTATTGTAGCATCCTAAAAACTCTACTGACTTGCAACACAACAAAAATGAATTTGTTTCATAGTTTTACCACTTCTTTTTTCCAGAGCAGGCTCAGAAGCACTGAGGAGGAGCAACTGTCCCAAAAGAAAAGTAGGTATTGAAAACCCACTATATAATTAGGGATACCTTTCTCTTAAACCGTTTTTAGATGCTTCACTTTAGAAGTAAAACCAGAATATTCATCAGCATCAGGGTATGCCCAGGAGTGTTCCTTGGGGGAATATGCTAAGAAATAAGCCTTCCATATTAGAAGAATATCACTAAAAGTCAAATTGGTAAAGGTTAATGTGATGGCATTCTTTAGAATAAAAAACACTTGCCACTAGGGCATTAAATATCTGCTATAAGTAAAGAGGTGTCCAGCAGGCCTTTATCAAAATTAGATCAGTACCATTTTTGTCAGTAAAATGATGAAAAATTTTGAACCATGAATAAATGAACGAATGTTTATTCACCAGTAGCAATCAGTAGAGTAGTTTCTTGATGGCTTTTTAAATTCAAATTTCTATTTGCCCATTTATTTCTCCTTTATTTTCTCTGTCTATTTAATGTATGGAAGAGGTAGATCTAAGTCCTCATCTCTCATTCCTTTCCTAGTTCTCCCTTCCCTGCCTTAGATTTTTTTTTCCATGCATTCTACTTTTCTTCCTCTGAGGCCTGATCCAGAGCAGACTTGGGTTTCCAGGGCAGGGATGGGAAATTACAGTAAGTTTTTGTGGCTGGTGAGTGAGCCCACAGTAATTGTAGCCCCAGGACACAATGTCACCAGCTCCACAGGATAACACAGATGCCTGTGAGCTCTGCTGAAGTGCTCACACTCCTCAGGATGATCCAGAGGACAATGACACTGCTCTGGCCTGCTATTCCCCTGGATATCAGATTTAGCCATCCTGTTGCAGTGACAGGGGAATTTTGTTTCACACAGATCTGCTCTAAAGACACACGGAGAGCTCTGGGTGTTGGTTGGGGAATGGAAAATAAAAGCTCAGCAAGCAGGAGCAGGGAACAAAAGCCTCCATGGCTTGACATCCACGTACTTACTGCATCTCAAGAAACTTTGGTGCCATACAACGATGAAAAAATCAAAAGAAATAGCCTATTTTGGGGGAAGGGGCCTTTGTCACAATATCAGTCCAGACATGCCAGTACAGGGTACGTTATAGGGCAGCATCCTGCCCTGCTTTATGTTAAATTGTGCTAGATAAATAAAGGAGATGTGTGTGACAGTAAGGGTCTGGCCAGAAAAAAAATTAGCAAAGATTTCATGGCAGTAATGAATAAGTGATAAATATCTAGTGACTATCTTGCTGGGAGAATTTTTTTTCAGAGAGATCTATGATGGGGCTTGTTTTATGATCCCAAAGGGCATCACACATCATAGTGTGCTGAGAGGCTGCAGAACAGATTGAGAAGTAGTTCTCAGTATTTAATACCTAGGGATCCTCAAAAGCCATTTCCTCTTAGGATCACATTTCCTTTGATCATTTGGGTTATTAATTATAGATACCTTGAACAGAACAAGGCACTGTTACTGTACTCCTCAAACAGTATCTCATTTAAAAGGAACAAAATATTGTACTTAATTAGGGGTTCAGCTCTGGTGTCTTTTCAAGGCACTTTGGTATTGATTTGACCATGATAGCCTACTGTATCAAATATTATGCCATTAATAATAAAGGGAGCTTGTAGACATAAAAGTGTAGGAAGGAAGCACCAAAATGTTTGTCATTCAGCTTGCCAGAGCAGTTGGAGTATAACCATCCAATATAGCATTTAGAATAAATGCTATATTCTGTGGTTCAGAAGTGTCTGCACTTATTTGGAGACCTTTCTTTTGTGCCATTTTCTTAATTGTATCACGACCATGCTTCATCAAGTGGATTCAGGCAGAAGCATTTGAAGCTTAATTTTTCTCTGGATAAATGGAAGCATATTTTTTCTGCCTTGACTATTTAGGCTAATTTTGCCTCTGTTCTGTTTTTGTCTTACCTGTGCTGTGGTCATCATGATTAAGCATATGAAATTACCCATAAAAATTAACCATGTGAGCATCAATCTGCATGTGTGCATGTTCACTTTACTCTTAGCATGTGTTTATTCATCCTTGCCATCAAAAAATTGTATTAATTGACTGAGAGATGTTTATTTCTGTAAATTATGGTCTCATAAGAAGCTCGACAATCATTTTCTTCACGCTGCAATCTTAGAGATGTGTGGCAGAGATACATTCAGGATTTACTGAATTGCATTCACGGGTCACCTCTCAGAAAGCAGAGGGTTTCTCTCCCCTGCCAGGTGGGTCACGTTCCTGTTGGGCTGCATAGGCAGGGGCAGGTCTGTCAGCAGGTCACAGATGAGCAGCTCCAGGCCCCTGCTCCTCCTGGCTCAGGGACCTGCAGGGGGATGGGGCCAAGGTCTCATGGAGCCCTGGAGCCCATGTCTGTGCCACCTCGTTTGGCTGTTGGGTGCCAGGATGGCCCTGCAGTTTGGGAGGTGTTGGAGAAGAGCCTGTCTCTCTGAGGAGAGGGGCAGTGCCTGGCCACCAGCCCTGCTGTTCCCAGGGGCTCTGAGACAAAGGGAACAAGCTTCAGGTGGCTTCCCTCCCTAATTTATTTAGGGAGAAGACATTAATCTGTAGTAATGGAGAGGGGAAAAGATGCTCCTCCTGGAGGAGCAGTGCTTGTGTGAGCTCCAGGGAACACCACAGGTACCTACAGAGCAGTGTTGATGAGCTGCTGCTTTGCAAGAGATGAGCTTTAACTGCACTTTTCAGGTAAAATGTGGATTGTATGCATGCCAAGATAGTATAAAGTAGATTTTTTTAGGTAATTTTTTTATTATCTAGGTGTTGTTGTAACTGCTAAGAATTTGAACTAGTATCAAAACTATATGTGCAGGGATTTCTTTTCTAAAAAAATCAAATGAACAAATCACAAAATGAAACCCATCAACCCTCCCCACATGGTTCCTGATGATCAGAATTCCTACTCAAATCAGCAGTAATTTTGTCAAATTGTTGAATCACAATGCTTATCTTGTCAAGTACAGCACTTTAGTACGTCCATGCTGTACCCAAATAAGGAGTTGCTCAGAAGTTTAGTTCAAGCAGAGAAGTAGATACAAAACTTAGCCCAGTTGTGCTGCGTTTTTTACCTGTTATCACAACATTTGGCATTTGTCAGACTGATTGCAATGCTTTCTTTCTAGGCTCCTCTCTTCTAATTTGTGAGCCAACAAAACAAAATTCTACTTTATTATTAACAAAGGGAACTAAAGCTCCAGCTAACATGATTTCTTTTTTCTGTGGCCTTCTTTCTTTTCTGGTTGCCCCCCAAAAGGGATCCCAGTTTGGCATACTTGGGAGAAAGTGTAGCTGGAGAGTTCCAAGGCAGCATTTCACAGTAATTCAGCATCCCTGCTCCCCAGGAGATGGGCTGAAGTATCTCCCATAACCTGAACTCATGGCAGTAAGAGGGATTGTTTTCTAGGAACATCTGAATTTCAAGTACAGAACCCATAACTGCCAATTGCCTTTGAGATTACTTTTGCCAGCCTTGGCTGAAGACTTTCTTAAATCAGCTTTTTATTAAAAACTCACTAGGAATGTGGTTTAGAAAAAGCAAAATCTTGTTTTGACTAGCCTATAAATCGTCACAGTTCATCAACAATTTTCATAACACTTTTCCTTTTTCTTCTCCGCACTGCCATGGCTGTTTGCTGCAGTGATTGAGTTTTCTTAACTGTCAGAACAATGTCAGGACAATGTGAAGACAGTGTCAAGGCAAATATAGAAGGGTGACAGTGTGAAGGAGGGAAAGAGAAAAGAGCTGTCAGTACTCAGAGTGCTCTCTAGAGAAAATATTTCCATGATAAAACCATTGTCACCATGCGCTGAGCAAGAGAGAATAAAGTGGAGGTAATTAAGTTACTGCACTAGGAACATGTCTGGATGACAACTTGGAGGTAAAGAAGAACTTAGAAAAGCAGTTTGTGAGGATGGCTTTTGTCCATTACTCTTGTCCCATATCATCTCCTAGATGATGCTCCCTAATACTTTTTTCTCTTTCTAAGCTGTGTACCTCAGGGAGGAGAGACATTGCATCGCCCACCGAGGGAAGGTGAAGGGTTTTCCCACTTGATGTGATTGCCAGACACCTTATTAGGTGTCATGAGACAAGACCACTGCTTGTGGATAGTCAGCATTGAAAGGTGCTGAGTGTCCTGCTCCCAAATCAGTTCAGTTAAGGCACAATTTACCTCCACAGTGTGATTTTTTTTCTGAAATATCTTTTAAAAGGTGACACATTGTCACAAGATGAGCAAAGTACAGAAGTGCAGCTCGTGAGGCTAAATTCTGGTACCAAAGCCCTGTATTACAGTACACCTCCACTGAGGGCTTGTGCAGAGTGAGGTGCTAACCTTTAGAACAGTTTTCAGGTTTTAAAATTAGGCACTGGTCTTGCAGAAAATCTGTGAATTTGGTCTTTGTGCATATGCTGTTCCTTTCTCCTCAGCCTTAGAGATGGGGAGAATGAAAGGGTTTTCTACTATTTCTGTCCTTTTTCTGGACATCAGAATAATTGGATATAAGAGGGTTTAGATGGCCATTTGTCAATATATTGCAGTTCTGGAAAAACAGACACCCTGTTGCCAATGATTTCTAAATAACATTATAAATCCCACTGGAGAGGTTTAAGAAAAACTGAATCATAATTAGTTCCATAAACTCCACCAAATACTTCAGGGATTATATTTTCAGATACAAGAATTAAGTGTTAACTATTCAAAATTGAAAAGGTCAAGTATTTTCCATATATTGCATTATATATTTATTCTAATTTATTTTAAGGAGGTAGGTTGAATTGTTTACAGATTTTCTTACTTGTTGCATATGAAATAACTGAACCATAAAAATGTTTGCTTTTCTACCATTACCCAATAGCTGGGTTTTGCTTATTTGCAATTCATGACAGCATTAAGTATAAAAGCATCAAGCCGGGGTGACCTGTTTAGATGAACTGCAAATTTTATCCCCAGCTGCAGCAGCAGCAATGCTCAAAGGAAGCTGCTTAAACTGATTGTAGCCTAGGTTATATATCACTGAAGGCTGACTTTCCCCCTTGCCCAGTTAAGGTTTTTTAACCTGAAAATAGTCTGCCATTTTGGATTGAGCATCAGCTGGAGAAGAGTGTGTTTCTTGCCTGGGGCTCAGATGCCTCCTCCCATTAGTGTTCACACCTCAGCCCTCGTGTGCCTCTAGTAAAGGCTGGATCTCTCCAACCCTCACAAAGGAAGGGCTGTGGGATGGCAAGTGAGTGACCTGGTCCCTGCAAAAGAGGCAGCTAAGAGTGATCAAATGAAAGAAGTGATATGTAAATTCTGACAGTCAGCAGTGGAAATTGTATATACCAAAAGTATCTCCATTTGTTACAGGAGTGAGTAAACAATAATGCCATTTTTAAAAAAGAAATGCTGGTCATATTACAGGTCTCTCAGGCACAAGAAGAATCTGGAAAACTGTATGTGTGTCCTCCTGCTAATACATATCTATATTAATGTGTGTGTATAACATATCAAGGGAGAAACACAGGATCTAAATTTAGTGATTTGAACTGGGAGATCACTTGGATTGTGTTCACAGCTCTCTCACTGCAAACAAGGAATTCACCTTGCCCTTCTCAGCTCAGCATTCTCACCTATAAAACTGTCACGTGCCTCCTTGCAGGCTCCAAAGCCCAATCTGTTTATACATTGTAAAACATGAAAAATACCTCACAAGGAAAAAGCTGGAATTATTTTCATGGGAGAAATTTTCTCTGCTTATTTGCAAGGGAAAGAATCTAAAAGAAGTCTGTTCCTCCACACTTGTATGCCTCTGATGGGCAGGACCACACCTTTAAGTATTACTTTAAAGTCACCAAATGTCTTTGAGAGAGTCTAAACTGATGTCTAAACTCAAACTCAATGTACAAGTGTAAGTGCAGGGAGGACAAATGAGTTTTACAAGGTGAAATGCTGGACTGACCTTGAACACGAAAGCAGAGCCCTTGGTATTAGCACAGGAAAATGTTAGATTCTAAGACTTCACTTGAGAAGCAGAACTAATTAGAGAAGATTAACAGAAATGAGGCATATAATAGCTGGAATAGGGCATGACTGCAGTTTGAAAGGCTGAATCACTGGACCTCTCATCGAGGTCAAGATTTTAAAAACACTAGACCTTTTTTAAAGGCAAGTGACAAGTTTTACAGATGTCCCTGGGGTAGCTGAACATTTATTATAGAATTCAAGCCCTGTTGTGCACATAGGAGTTTCCTCTGTATTAAGATTGTTCTCATCCTTGATGTCTGGATAAATTTCTGAGCATGGGGTTTTATTCAGGGCCCCATTCACATTCCTACTACTTTGCAGGGGGTCCTGAAGAGATAGTAACTGAGTCTGCACTACAGTGGAGAGTTTTTCTTTTTTTTTTTTCCAATTAATCTAGTAACTGTTTGTTTGTTTTCAAAAGAAGTCTGAAATATCTGTTGCAGTCGCTTCCCTCATACTTTCCACTTCACAATTTTTCCTGTTACTAACCAGCTTCCAACAAACTCTAAAGACCTTTTATTACTGAATGGTAAAAAAGGTGTCAGAATTGGTGAGGCAGCACTTCTGATACACTCCCTGATGTGACTGCTTTACCAGTATTGTAGTAGTGGCCTCAAGTAAAACCCCAGTGGTTCACATGGAACAGAATTTGTTGAAAGGGACTATTGGTGATCATCCAGTCCAAGACATTGCATCAACTAGAGCAGAAGGCTCAGCACCCATTGCCTAGGATGTGACTGCTTCTCGGAACTTTCTCTAATGATTTAGTACAAATTTCTTATTTTTGGAAAGCCAGTTTTACTGTAAGCATGTGTAACCACATGCCTGTGGTTAATGAAAGTGTTGGTGCTCATCAGGGATTGTAGAAAAGAAGCAGTCACCCATGAAGACCTAGAATTCTTCAGGCTGATTCAGAGCCCTTGCATAAAAGATGTGCAAGTTTAAAAGACAGGAGAATTCAGCTCTCTGGGTGTTTGCAGTTATGCTAATAAAAGTAAGGAAAGGGTTCCCCTGTCTGTAGAAATGTTGACACAATATGTCTGAAAATGAAGCACAATTAAATAGCATTGGCAGCTGTTGTGTGAGTACCCTCTAGAACATGGTTTTATGTTAGTCCAAAGAAATTGTGCAATTCAAGATGCAAACACATTTGTGATGCTGCTTATCTCTTGCACAAAAATCTCAGAAAGTGTAATAACAGTCTCCATTTGCTTCTAATAGTATTGAAGAATGCAGTTCCCTCAAAGTTTAGTTTAAGAGCTGGAATTTAACAAGCAGAGCAATTGTTGCCAGCCAATCAAAGTATCAACCTCAAAATCTCAAATATCTCAAAAGACATCATTCTCCATCTCCTTGAAAAGAAACCACTCTTCATTACAACCCCTGACTTTCTGGTTTCATAAGCAAAGCCATGATGGCCCTCACTGGACATAACACAGCATCTTCACCAGAATGAATGGACTTAGGAGGTTAAACCAGAAAAAAATAAAAGTGCAATCAGCTCTGCTCAAGGTTCCTTGTGGAATAGCAGAATTATGGGCAACATATATAACTGTGTGACTGCAGCAAAACCATTGCCAGCTCGGAGGTGTTGGCTGGGGATAGAAGAAGGCCACTGTAGGGTATTTGCCTTGGTCCCTGGGCAATGAGAACACTGACAAAGATCTCTGGGAACACAAAGTGCCTGCATGAATCTGTGGGCAATTCCCCAAACAAAATGAAGAATGGAGTATTTATGGCTTTAAGGCTGAAATAGAAGCACTGTAAAAATAGATTTGCTGTGTGCAGAGAACTAAATTTCTCCCTTTTATATTCCTTTCTATCATTTGTCAAATCATTAGGTCAGTCTGTTTGCTGGAAAGATTTTTATATCCAGATCCTTCAAAGGTGTTCAGTGTCAATTCTTCCTTCTCCTGTTTAATTCCGTTAAAGTTTTGTTCCAAACACCCCTCAGTCTTGTCACTTCACTGCTGTGGAAAATGGTGGCAATCCCAAGTTGCCCACTTGTTTTTTAGGAAATACAATATTCTTTGGATATAGCCTTTTGAATGTAAAAATGGCAATTGATTTTAGTAACTTTAATTTTCTTGCGCTTTTCCATGAACTCTAAAATGGGGAGATGTTAGACTAAATTGAATCAGACATTTAAGACATACTCATGAGAAAACAGAACAGATAGTTCTTGTTATATCAAACTGAGGGCATTTTTACATGGATTGAGGCTTGCAAAATGTTCAGTACCATTAGTATTACAACTTGAATTACAAATGTCAGTTGTATTTAATGAGAGAGAAGTGATGGATTTAGTTAGAAAAACTGAATTGGTGAGTCCTACAAAATGATGGCCAGACATTTGCTTTTTGCTCTTGCATTGCAGAGGCACCTACTTGCATTATGCTCCAAATATATATAAAGACAGGGATCAAAAAGTCTTGGATTATCATTCCACAAACATTTTTTTCATATTTTCCTAAATTTTGTGGTAGGAATAAGTGGAGGCTGGCTTTCAGGATTTTTTAAGATTGAACAGAGAAAAGAGGAGCTTACAAGGGCCTTGCATATTTTCATCCCATTTAACAACTCTGATGCAACCTCTGATACGTCAGTGTCACTCCCTGGCATTCCACATTTCTTTTGTGATGCAGCCTCTGTTTGCTTATTTCACAAGATTGGTGCCTTCTCTCTCTGCATCTTATTTATGAGGTTATCAAAGGAAGTTAGGGGGCTGTTGGAGAAGAGCAGGCACAGTTAGGATTTCTTTACCCCGTGTCAGACCTCTGTAGTGTTTTTGCCTTTCTTACAGCCAGCACAGCTGCACCCTTCCTGCAGCAGAGGTGGGAGCAGAAAGGTGATGTGTATTTGTTCAGACACACTCTCAGGGGCTCTCTTTCCAGCTCTTGGGGGGGTGGTGAGTTACACTGCAGATAACAGAGCCTGATCTCTTCTTTCAGCTGCATGGACACTCACTGTGGTCAGACTCATGGGTGGTTTGCCATGCTGGGAGTGGTGCTTTGCAAGCACCTACAAATTGCCACAAAGCTTAGCTAAACACCTCTGAAGCTACTGCTGTATACAGATGTCTTTTCAAGGCTGCATTATTACAGTGAGAGTTTTGGGTTCCCTGCTGTGAGTAACCTGTCAGTGCAGGTTACTTAAATTGCAGTTGCTTGGGTCCTTGCAGACTGATGACTGTCTATCATTCTGCGTCCTTGCTTTGGCTTCCTGTCAAATCATGTTGTTTTCAAAGTCCTCTAGCTCACATTCAAAGAAGGAAAGAAATGTGTCACAGTCAAATTCAGAGCTAGGGCCCTCCTCGTGGAAGAAAAAGCTAATGAAGTGTTCTGTGTCATCCTGTTGGAAACCCCAACAAGGGAGACTGGAACTGTCGGGGAAGAATGTGGCCAGTGTGCACTGCCTCTTATGCTGCCTGTAGCCTCCTTGGCACTCTGGATGTGAGTCAGAGCATCTCTGGCCTTTATTTCAGAGGACAGTCAGACTTTGGTAGCACCACAGTATAGGAACAAAGTTGTACCTCTCAGAAACCTCAGCAAAGGAACTGTCAGGCCATTGTGTCCATGGCTGAGCTCTAAGGGAGGAGTAAAGTTTTGTTTGTTTACTCACAGTCTTGATCTCAATCACTGTGATTGAGGGCACTTTGAAGGAACGTGTCCTGTCTGCAAAGTCTCTGACTAATGCAGTTAAAGATGCTTTGTCTGTCTCATTATTCAAGGAAAAGTTTAAGGGACTAGGCTGCCAGGATGCTCAGCCTTGGGCAGGCAAGCCAGAGCAGTAAAAAGAAGCAAGGAGTTTCTCCTCTTGCCTGCCAGCATCCACCCAGGCCACAATTACTCAGGCACAGCATTTCCCAGCACAGAAGGATGCACCAGGCAAGTGCCCTGATCCTTAGCTGCAGGAGAGGGGACACTGTAATGGGTTAGCAGCCCATGCCCCTTTTCAACCCACAGAAATATTTAGCCCTTGAAATATTCTGATTTCTGTCCCCGCTGATAAGATTCCAGGCAGGCAGAAGCTGCCCTAACCCTGAAGTTGCAGCAGCCTTGTTTTGTTGATGCCTGGAGAGGGACGTTTTGCTGGGCCTGGGGGAGCCCTGCAGAGCTGCAGTGGCAGCTGCGTGGTGCCCGCCCAGAGCTCCTGTCAGCTGCAGTCTTTGTCACAAGATGCAAGCAGCTTCCTGTTGACCCATTTTATGGGTGAGTAAGAGATAATCAATACAAAGTAAACATAAGAATCTCGTTGGGAAAGGGTTCATCTGGGTTCCTGGGGTATTTTGCTGTTTGCTGGTGTGAGAGGGCTTTCATACCACATAGCACTGGTAATGGCTGAGGAAACAGAGAAGTACAGTGAGAACTGACAAAGCATGTCAGTCCCTAAAACCCACAAATTCATCTGTGATATCAATCTGGAAAAGAATATGTATCATTTATCTCCTTGCTCCAGGTGAGTCAATTAATTTAAAAGGCTTCCCTTAGAAAATGTAAATATCAGGACCTTTTTTTCATTTTTTGGCCACTACAAAGAGCAAAGGGAATACTCAAGGTTGCCTAGAGATTGAGGCATCGTCTAAAAAATTTTCTTAATGCTGGGATGTGAATTATAAAAACAAATCCAAAAGTAGAAGTATCCCTGGGAGGTCTTTGGCTGCAAACCCCTGTAGGCAGGATCAAAGGCACTTAGGTTGCTATTTCTCTAACTTCTTTATTAGAGAGAGTTAAGTAACACGGACTAAAACATATTTATTTGTTGCTTTGTAGCTGGCTGGATATATATATATTTAAACCTTGATATTTCATAGATAAGTGATTTTTGCTGCCATCAAAATAAAATGCTAAACTTCTCTTTGATGAAGCAGAACTCCTACTCCAGTGTTAATTTATTGCACTGTAACCAGAATGGCCCGTTAGAACAGTTTTCTAGGAATCTACTGCTATTCGTTTCTGTGCATTAAGTTCCAGTCTTGCATTGCTTTTTTATATGGAGCGAGAAGCTGGCAGGTTCAGCAGGCAATCCATGTTTTCCATTCCATTTGAAAATTCCATTCAATGAAAATTTTGATATTAATAATCCATTCATTAATTATATTTTCTTGCATCATACTTCCAACATATCAAATATACTCAAAATGCAAGTAAAAATATAAGTGATTTCACTCCAAAAGCTGGAAATCAAACTACATGATCTCTAGCATGGGGGTACTTTCTATTTTCATAGTAATCAGTGCCTTCAGCAGCCAAAATGCTTATTTTAAGTCTAGAGTACCAAAAATAAGAGTTCTTGATGTCTCAAAGAATGAGAGTAATCTATTTTCTCACTGAAATTTGGGCAATTCTGTTCTTGCTGCAACACAGGTGCTGGGTTCAGGGCTGCCTTTATTTTTGCACAGCACATAATCCCCAGTTGTGCAGAAGTGGAAGGAGCCATCTGCTCACCCTGCCCCAGAGCCATGCCTGAGCTGCCCTGGAGCCTCAGTGCCACCACAGCCCGTGGGGCAAGTCCCCAGCTGTGCCTCTCTGGGGCTCTGTCCCCCGAGACCTTCACAGATCCCCCAGGGTGGTGCTGACTGCCCGTGCTCTGTGTAACACCAGCTGTGAGACAGCAGTCTAGACAATCTCTGGCAGATATTTATCTAACCCATTCATTAAAAAGTTCTGATATAGTGTCTTAATTATCCTTCAGTTGAGAAAGTTCACATAAATCTTCCCTGATGTACATGGAAACTATTATTTTCCAGAGCCTGCCCTTCTAGAGGTGACAGGGAGCAACTGATCTCATCACCATCCTTGATTGCCATTCTCTTTTGTGGAGATAGGACTGTAATCATGTCTTCCCTCAGGCTTCTCTTCCTGTGACCCTTTCTCAGAGGGCACATCTTTCTAAAAGTCTTTCTATTTTTGCTGTCCCTTTCCAGCATTTTCCTAATTGCCTCTCTCTTGCTCACAGCAGCACTCAAAACTGGACACATCCAGTACTGAACAGTGGTTTGATTGCTCTCCTGTGCCTTACAAGTCATTTTACTGTCCACACACAACAGAAAAATATTTGCCTTTCCCTGCAACTTTTCAGTGGGGAAGTGCCCAATTTGGCCATCAAAATTTGAGCACTCTTTAAACAGCATCAGGTTGGGGTTTTTTCTGAGCTTCCTCTAACAGAGAGGAAAAGGTGTAGAGATTTGCACAAGGAAGATTCCCTAGGTGCTTTAGGTTTATCAAAGTAACACAGGGAGAAAAAATTGTGGATAGATAGATAGGGGGATAGATAGATAAATGTAAACTTTGTGTGGGGACACCTTTGAAAGGTTTATGTATATATTAAAATCTTAGGTTTTTATCCTCTGCTTGTGTGAAATGCTTTAACTTTCCAGCATCAGTTTCTCCAGGACATTATTCTGGATACAGAATCACATACATTAATGTTTCAAGATCTGTGTGAGGTCTCTGCTGCTGGTTAAGCATGAATCATAAAACACCATTTTGCACAACCTCCTTTCCTGCCCGTCAGACTCTTTCCTAATAGGTCATTAGACACAAACAACCTGCTTACAGACATTGATCCCTGTCCTTGCTGCAGAGGTCCCTTCTTGTCCTATGAATGTGAATACATCATTCAGTAGTTTGTCCTGTATTGCCAAAATCACTGTCACTTGAGGAGTAAATTTTTGAAGAAGCTGATGTCTTGCACTGTAATTTCTTTATAACGAAATGGGATGTGGGGAAATGTTTAATCTCCAGAGGTTCTCAGTGGTGACAGTTCCCGTTACAGAGCACACAGAGAGAGGGGATCTGTAACCTGGATCCTTACTCTGTTCTTGGAATGGTAGGTGGAGCACTCTAAGGATGCCTTGCAAGAATTTGAACTGAGTGGCTCAAGTACACTTGTGGCTGGGATGTTCTTAATGTCACTTTTACACATTTATCTTGCAGGAGTTACTGCCTTTTTTAAAGTTACAGGGCTACTAGTTTTCATTCTTAAGATTTAATTCCAGAGATGGAGATGTTATCCATAATAAAATATATACATGAAAAGGAAGCAAAAACCTCAACCCAGCACCATTACAACTGGGTCTAGAAGCTGTTGCTTTTAACTTAGTGGAGATGATGGCAGACATCTGAAGGATGTTTCCTTTTTGCTGTGCCCCAGATGCAATGTGTGACAGCCAGGAGGGAGGCAGGGCTGCAGGGCTGCTGGTGCCTGTGCTCAGAGTGCAGCTCTAACAGGCTCAGCTCCACGGAGGGCTAATGAGGAGCAGCCAAATGGGCTGTGAATTCATCAAACCACACTAACAAGACTTTGCTTGGAAAGCTCCTCACATCATCCGAGTGTGCATGAGGGATGAGCAGGGTGAGCAAAACCACAACTCTCTTTATAAGCAGAGCTTTATTCCTAACGCAGTAATTAAGCAGTAATTAGAAGTTTCGTGAGTAATGGGAATAGCTGTGCGAAATTAAGAGTTCTTGTCCACGGGGAAAAATTGCACAGTGCCAGCAACTCAGAGGGGTGGAAAAAGGCAGCAAGTAAAGCTCAGATATTTTGCTCACATTAACAGCAATTCCAGATGAATTTCTATTCTTTATTTCTGAAGATTTGAACAATTTATGAAGCACTCATTTTGAAGTAAATAATGCATTTTATCAGTTCTGCTGAAAGGTCACTAAAATGGAGAAAAATAGAATCACAGAATGGTTTGGGTTGGAAAGGACCTTAAAGATCATCTTGTTTGAATACCCCTGCTGTGGGCAGGAACAACTTCCACTAGACCAGCAATGAGACATCCACAGCTTACATGGGTAATAGTTTTGATCTTGAAATATTATTTTTCTGCATTTTTCCCAAAAGGAAGACAATTCTGCAGTAGTGATAGGTAATACATTGTAAAAGTTGTTTAAAAAATCAGTACTTGAATGTTGAATCAAAAGATTTTGAACTTGACTTCAGACAGAACCACTTCCAAAACTGATGTGTAAATATACCTGTATTTATCAGAATTTCTCTTCCTCTATTTCATAAGCAAGTCTCTGCCCACAGCTTCATGCTTGTAATTCCTGTTAGACAATAGTATGGCAGCAATGAGTTATCAGTGTTGTTTTGGATTTGGGACATGCTTCCTGTTGTACATAATGACTCCTGGTCCCTCCTCACACAGAGCTGGGCATCTCTGGATGCCCCCAGATAAATTTTCTGTGAATTGTTCATTTGGTAAGATTTGTAGAAACAAATGATGTTCACAAAATGCCATATAAACCCAACTTGTATTGAATGCTTGCATATAGAGTTCATGGCTACTAAATACTATTTCTTTTCCAAATTGTTTAGAATAGTTATAAGGAACATTCTGCCTTTAAGCAGGACCTAAGATTAGAATCCTTTAGGGGAAGACAAATCCAGTAAATTGATTTTAAAAACATAATGGCTGATACAACTTCTATAAATATCTTCACTTGCCTCTGTTCCATTTTATCCTCAGCTTTTTTGTCTTGGACTTTCTCAGCTTTAATTTTTAAGTAGGGAAGTAATTGCAGTCAATTCTGCTTCTTTTTCTGGCTAATCTGTTCACAGTTATGCTTTTATTAACAGAAACTGTTAGCAGTTTCAAATGGGATACAAACTTTTAAAAATGAAAACACCTATCAAGATCATTAAATATACAGCACTGAGAGACAGAGATATGGTCCTGAGCCTGATTCTGGTTCCCAATGCAGCTGCTCCATCCTGGTATAGCAATTTATATCACACTGTGGCAACAGCCACACTTCTACCTGAGAAGGTTCTCCAAGACTGAAAAGCCCCTTGCTTGAGACTGGCCATATGGCCACAACCCAGGGAAAACCAGTGCCACATCCGAGATGTCATCCCAGTGAAGTGGGCTAAGGAAAAGGCATAAAATGACATGCAATTACTTTCCTTGATTTGGCATCCTGCACTGAGCAAAGCTCACCCGAGGTGAAAGCCAAAACTTGTATTTATCTTCTTTCTTTAAACTGACTCCTTGGGGCTTTTTTTCATGTTTTTATTCTAGCAATGTTTTCTTTGTGCATCATGTTTTTAATGTGACCTTCTTAATAGATAAGAACTTTACTTCTAATTCCCGTTCCCAAAGCTTTTATATTTTGTTCTGATTTGCCTGCTTCATGGATAAATGAAATTTTCTTAACTAACACTACTTCTGTTACTTTCTTTTATTTAGATAGCAGACTCTGTCTTAGAGACTTTCTGGTTGTTCATCCCAAAGGATGTAGACTTTGAAAATTGGTTTGTGAAAGTTAAAAGTCCAGTCCCTGATTCACATCAGTACATTTTTTTCCCCAAAAAGAAAATTACTAGCATAAAATGATGTTTCTATGACATTCTGTATTTTTCTTATATTTTCAAGTGTGGGATTTTTTTTTTACCAGTTCTGGTCGATTCAACTGCATCTGTTTGCTTTTTAGTCTTTAATTTATGTTGGGCTGTAAACTGTCCAAGTAACAATTTGAGTGATGCAGCAACAGAAGGTGACCCAGATTACACAACACACTAATGCCAAGCCTTCTTGTTTAATGGCAGCTGCTCAAAGCTTTGTGTTATTGCTATTCACATCCAACAGACACAAATCAAACAGCCTCCTCAGGCACACATCCCACAGATCTTCATTTTAAACAAGAGCTGCTGCTTTTCATACACACACAGCAGCCTCACCAGCTGAGGCCATTTAGCCTCCTTGGCTTGTATTTACTCTCAGCCATCTGACACAATTATCAAGGAAACCCACTGTGACTTCCAATATTTTGCACACTTCTGTTTATGTGGAAGTTTGCTGAGAACATTTTTTCTCTTTTTTCTTTTTTTTCTACTTTTATAAAGTAGTTGGACTTTCATGCTCCTTCATAACAGACGTATTTTACAACACCAAATACATCACAGTTATTTAATAACTGCTTTCTCTAGAGTCTATAGTTTAAAAAGTATATATAATAAAGCAATACTACTTAAAAACATACAGAGGATAAATTAATCTAGATTTCAATCAGAAAGGTTTAGATTTACTGAATGAGTAGTATCAAAAAGCAGACTTTAAAGTATAGGTACAGTTTTAGCAAAATAACTTATTGCTGTACCTTGAATATGCAAAGCAACAAAATGCCTTCATTCCTTATTTGGAAAAAAAAAGGTTAAAGCATGGAAATCAGGAAAGCTATCAAGCAGTGAGTTTATACAACTTAGTTTCATGGACCAAATTTTTTTGGCATCTCCATCAAATTTTTAAAGCCTTCTGACAACACAAGCTTTCTGCTAGAAGTGAATGTCTAACCATCTCCCCAGAGGACATGTCAGAACAATAAGAAAAAGTGCAAATCTTACTTTTTAAATGGATGAGCAGTAAAAAATTGAGGTAGAAGATGAGTAGAGAGTTAATTCTTGAATGAGCCATATTCATCTTGATAGGACATCCTCCGCCGAGCCGCCTGTTGTCCAAGGGCTGGTGCTGATGCTCACTGCTTTCTCCTCCTGTCTGGAGCCAGGGGCACAGCCGGGGCAGCCAGCCCGCTCCCAGCCATCCCGGCCCGCTCGCTGCCGACACTGCTCCACAAGGCACTCGTGCTTGTCAAGGTTTCACTTCGGCGGGTCCGAGGGATTGTTCAATCCCGGTGCAGATTTGTGCGGAGCTGGAGCGGAGCCTTTTCCCTGTGCGGGCAGTGCCGTGTCCCCGCAGCGAGCCGCGGCCGCGCCCGCACCGAGCGCTCCCTTCCTCCCACCACAGCCCGGCTACACGGCGCTCCTAACAGTGCAAACACTCGGCGCTCTCCGAAACATCCACGTGCTCAGGCTTTTTAGTTAGTGAGATGTTAGCCTGCTCTCTTCCTCAGTATTGTTTATTTTTTGTTTTGTTGGTATTGTTTACCCTGCAGTGACTGAAAAGCACGCTCCTAGGAGCTGGCACGGCACCTCTGCGCTTTCATCAGGTTGTGTTATAATCCTGAACTGCTCGTGGAGGAAGCAGTGACTTTCAGAACCAGGAGGGGTCGGTAAGAGAAGGGGATGGCAGCAGGGTATGGATGCCATACTCCACTCGGTTTAGCCAAGGCTGGTCTGAAATAGCTGGTATTAAGTGCCGTCAGCCTGCCTGTTCTCAGGGAGCCTGCCCCAGCTGCCATGGTAGCTCCCCAGCCGTGTGTGGCACAGGCAGCGTGCTGTCTGTGGGCAGAGCCTCCCCCGTGGATCACAGCTTTGTTCACAGATAAAACCCTTGTCCTGCTCTAGCAGAAGGGAAGGTGAGGGCAGACAGCAGCAGCCCCAGGAGCTGCATTCACGCCATGGTCCAGTACAAACTCTGTCCCTGTGGCACCTCGCAGACCCAGTGTGTGCATCCAGTGTGGGGAAGCTGTGCCATGGCAGTGAGTGCCACAGCACCATTCTGCCTCTGAGGCCAGGACAGAGGTGAGCTGCCTGGCAGGCAGGGAATCTCCTCTTTCCACCGCCTTCACCTCTACCAGTCCTCCTGGTTTTTGGCTCTTGGCACTTACTGTCCTTGCCCCAGTGAGAATCCAGGCATTCCCAAGCCCAGGAACAGCCTGAAAAATCAGCTTGGTCATTGCTACGTTATGTTACTGTCAAACAGGTAACACTCAGTACATTTGGTATTGTGTTTTTCCTCCCCACTTCAGCAGAATGTTAATCCCTGGTTCAGGAAGCCTTTGATAATGAGTTTAATTTTACATGTACACTTACCTGAACAAAGTACAAGCTGAAAGCCAAGTATGTGCTGAAGGCCTCAGATGAGTTGGGAGCAGACTTTGAGGCCAACATGAATTCACTAAAGCTATTTATAATAGGTAGGTACTTTCATGTCACCCATTAAGCTCAGTGAACTGATTGATTTCAAAATTTCTCCTGCAGCAAAGCTCCTCCTTCTTTCCCATCTCATCTGTGTGTAGCTGCACTCACACACTGCTGACCTTGTGGCACATCTTTCCAGACCCTCTCTCCCTTCTCCTGGCACCAGCACTTCTCTATCATCTGCTTCCCAGGAATCCTCCACCCTCCCACTCCCCTGAGCCTCCCTACCCCACTCACCAGCTCTGATCTCTCAGATGACACCCCAGGCTGGATTTCCTGGCCAAATGTCATGGACTATGGACATTATGATGAATAGAGGTCCCAGTGGAAAGTACTTAGATAATTATCAAGTTAAATATAATTAAATGGCTAATTGTAGTTTTCAGCTCTTTCACTTTTTATAATCCCCTTTCTTTTATATTTACATTTGTAGTTGTTTGAATGTTTTCTTCTCCTTGCCATCTGTCTATTTAATTTCTGCTTGAAATTATGCAGTAAGATATATAATCATTACAACGTGAGCATGAAAGTACCACTGTCATCAGGGAATTGTTTTGTCAGGCTAAATTATGCAGTTTAGATCAGTGCTGATTGCCTCCTTTAAGTGCATTATTATTTAAATTTGTCACTATATAACTTACTTAGAACAACAATGTTTTCTGGATTCATATTCTAGTCAATTTGAAAAAGAAATCCTGTGAGTATTCAGAAAGATAGACCCCAAATTTAAGCAAATACAAAGTTTTCAATTCTGAGGAATATAGGGTAAGTACTTCATGAAAACAGTAACATCTGTTAAATCTGGATATTTTTCTGAAAAATGCACAAGTACCTGTAAAATCTGTACTCTAAGGAAATTTAGCAGTTCTCAGACATGAGGATATGCCACTAATCTGAGAACCTAAATGTATTGTGTTAACACATATGTTGACATTGGAATTACTCTGCTGCAATTCTGTGGTAATTACAAAACATCCAGCAAGTATATGAACACCTCCTAGGTCTTTTGGAAGTTATTAAAACGTAATCACTTTCAGAATAACGAAAAAAGCTGCTTTCTTCAGCCAGTTTGAAACTTAGCTCTGCATTTTCCAGTGCCTTTTGTCAAATGTTTCTTCTTCTTCGTGAGCTATTCATATCCCAGAATTTCATGGGGAATAAACTACATTAACTTATCACTGCCCTAATTCCTTGAAGTTGCCTACAAGAGGAGGTTTGAATTTCTGCATGCATATCATTTGTACACAGTGAAACATAACACCTAAATGTAATTTCTATGCTTTCTCAGTACAGCTTAGGTGTAATGAGATTCTGCAGTCACAAAAGTCAGAGGCTATGCCAGTTTCTCAGGAAAAAGGGGTTTGTCTTGTCATTTGCTTTCACTTACATGCTGCCTTTTCTGATTGCTTCCGTGCAATAAATTCAGAGTGGTGTGGTATTAGACTACACTAGTCAGTGTCATCTCTTCTAAGACATTTTATGCAACTGTCCGACTAATTTCATTATCTAACGTCTTTTGCTTCCTGATATAAGCAGTATTTTCAATTTTCAGATGACAGCAGTACTAATTAATTGTGTATCTTCTGCTTCTCACTGCTGGGCATGTTTTCTGATTGTTCAATGTTGCTCCAATTTAAAGTGCAATTTTTATTGATGCCATCCTGTGCCTTCTAGGTCAAATATATTTACAGGTGATTTTCCTAAGTAATTGGCGCTTCTTTTCCCATGTTTTGGTTGTTCTAGTGTGAACTATAAAATGAACGGAAATTAGAATAGTTAAGTAATTAATGTAAAGTGTAAAATTATCTTGCAAGTGGAAGATGTGAGTTTTTAAAATGCCTGATGCTGACTAACCTGAAGCTTTTATTAAAAATCCTTTTGCTCACTGGCAAGTAAGGCACTGGTAATAGTCAGGGACAGGTGAGTGACTTCATGGAAGAGTGAGCTGCAGATAACATTTGCCCTAGCAAGGTTTTGGATATGCAGAACTCAGCTGGACAGTGACCCTTTGTAACCTGCTCAAACTAGATGTGCTTTGGGCAGGTGGTCCCTTCCCACCATATATTCCTGATTCTCTGAATACAGAGATTTCCTATAGCATTTAGATTTCCTGCACAAGCACCAGCCTTAGCTCAGTCCCCAGTTCTGCATACCTAATGCAGAAAGCCTCTATTTATAAAATAGTCCCTGTTTTTCCCTAGACTCTTCCGTTTTCTTACTTGTATTCAATGGTGCTTCTTGTGTACATATTCTCTTAAGTTCTTGCTGAATTTCATCAGGGATGAAATTGGGATTCTAAATTTCACTGGTGTTCCCAGTTCACCAATGGGAGAACTTAATTTATAAAAAAAATATGGAGCATTCAAGCATGAAGTCACTCTGGTCTGACATCCTGGTTTGGACATTAAAATACATTCTGAAGTATTTATTGAAAACTGAGGATGGTGGAGTTTTCTAGAACAATGGACCTGACCAAGTCATCCAGATCATCTTCCTGTTTATGGTACTTTATGTACCTCTTCATTGAACAACTGACAGATTAAATTTTTTTTCTTCAGCTTGTTGCACGTTGGGTAATTACGAGTGGACAAACCAATGTGAATAAGGGATGGCTGAAAGGTCTCCTAGATAGAGTTGTATTGTCAGAGGAAGTTGTTTACCTCATTAACAAAACCACTGTAGATCTATTTGCATTTTAATTAGGCTCCTTGCAACAAGAACAACTCTGATTGCATTGACTTCCTTCAACACTTGCAAAGTTAACCACACACAAAAGAACTGGGCAAGAGAGAATTGGAATCTCCTTTGACCTGTACTTTTCCAGAGAGAAATATTTGATGACTATATTTAACCTACTGGTCTATAAATGTTACTTCTTTTGAGCTTTCTTTTTATTAGGGTGTACAAATTTGGGGGTTTTAAACTCCTGCTTTCCTCCTTCTATGTCTTAGCCAGAGTAAGCACCAGAGCACAACCTGCTGGTTCTGCCTAATTTCAGATTGCTAATGTTTTTATGAAACTCAAGGGCTTTATCTGAAAACATAAAATTATTTTGCAAGACCCACCAAGCATATTGCTTTCTTAAATGTAAAACATTTTCTGAAATTATGACTACTTTTTTGATTCTCATGGTGTTACCGTATGGACTAGAAATCCTGAATATTAAAATATAAAGTGTATAAACCATAATAGTAGTAGTAATGCTAAGGCTTGGAGATTGCAGAGTAGGCCCTGGGAAACCAACTTAGGAATGTGCTGTGCTGAGAAAACAATTAGCAGAGAATGCAGAACTGCTAGTGATAAGGTTAAGGTATAATCATAAATAAAGTACTGGTGGTGAGTAGTGGCGAAAGAGAGAGATTAAGGGGGAGAACACTATAGTCCTAGGATAAGCAACCTTGAAGGATTTATGACGTAAAATGTTATCTACAAAGTAAATGTATCTATATTGTTTAGACGAATATGTACCTCTGCACGAAAACCGTTTGTAAAAAGGGTATAAAAACCCTCTGAAAAAGGGAACCAGTGGGATCCTGACTTTGGACGCGAGTCCGCAGGTCCCCGGGCCCCGAATAAAGCACCGCATAAACTGACACTCTGTTAGTTTGTGTTTTACTTGGAGTTTCGGGCAGCAATGGTAGCCACTTTCCTACTGAGCAATGAGGGATTCCTATGTGCCAACCTAAAATACAAATTTAACCAAAGATTACAGGAGCACCAAGTTGACTTGCTCAGACAGATCTAATTTTGGATGTGATAGAAATAGTGAGAACAATAAAAGCTGTTTTGGCTTGCATATGAAGTCTCTCCTGAGTATTTTACATCTAGGTAGGCAAAACAAAGTAACTGTGCAAGGTAGGACAGGATTCCCCTGGGACCTGCAGAAGTCAATAAAGTGTGTGATTGATTCACTTACCTTTGATGAATTTTTGTGAAATAACATGTTTTTATCATATTGTGTGTGGCTGGGAATCAAGAAGCAGGGAAGCAAGAGGCATCACCAGGGAAGCAATTTCAATCAGATGAATGCTAGGTCAGGCCTTGTCAATGCAGATGAAAATTGGCAATTAGTATTCTGTACCTTGCTGCTAATGAACCGTCTAATCAGGAAGTTTCTGTCTGTACCAATAAGCTTCATATGAGTGCCAAGGTTATAGGAGTGCTTGAGAAAATTAGGCAAATTGTGTTTTTATAAAAGCACTGATATATTAAGTTCTAAATGGGTTGTACATTTATTTTTCCCTCTATACTTTTCACTTCAGCAGACTAGATGTGTTAGCAGTCTTCCAAATCCTCTTCTAATGCTTTTAAAATTTCCTTCAGAGGGAGATAACTCATGCTACAAACCAGAAAGGCCTAAACATGAAAGTATTGGAATTAAATTGAAAATCTTATCTGTTACAGGGTACACAGTTGTGTAGTTCAGCCACAGTTTTATTTGGAAAATATTTACATAGGTTTGTAGCATGATTTCATCTGATCAATACAAAGTGGTTTTAGAAGGAATTCAGACCAAACAGTTCCAGCAGGCAACAGGGTAGGAGAGGAGAAAGAGCAAGACTCAGGGAGGCAGGATTAGTAACCAAATAGGCTGGATTTTAACACACACTTTGCATGTAAACATTTTCCTTCTGGTAAACACTGCAGTTGTCCTAGGGACAAGGGCAGGATGATGTTAAGTGGAGAGGCTGGGAAGGAGGAGATGCTTCTAGAACTATTGTTTGAATTTTGGTGTTTGCAAATAGAGAAAGGTGACACCACACTTGATTTCACAGGCCAAGCACTGGGCTGAGGGACACAAAACTAGTTCTTTCCCTGGTTTTCTTCACTGTACTTGCAGTGATAAATAATTTTGAGATAGTTAAATTTGCAATGCAAAATACCATAACACTCAAAAAGTAACAGGCAAATACAGAAGTTTCCTAATTTTTCATAATCTCTAATATCCCTTAAAACTTTTCCCCTCTTCTGTATTCAGTCATTGTATATTGAGTGTGACAAGGTTTTGAAAAGCATCTGACGATTTGGATCTCCGGGATTTGCAGGTTTTCAGTTGAAGGATGTGACTTCCAGAAAGCACAAAGCAAATTTCCCTGTAGGCATCTCTGAAGTGTCTCGGTGTGGATCATGGCAAGCACTAAATTCCTTTTGGAAATCTTGGCCTCTGTGTTAAAGTATTAGATAATATTATGGGAACAATAAGCAGTGGTAGGTGCCCCAAAGGGATTTCAAGTTTCTGCTAAGATTGGGTAAGACAGCATTCATCTTAATGCCAATGCCTTTCTCAAAGGCTGCAGTTTTGTACTGAACTAAACCCTGAAAGTTTGTCAGTTTGAATTACATTGCTCACAAGGTAAAATGAAATATTCTGGCTTCCAAACTTGTGCTGATTTTGATTATCTCACACCTACTTCAACCACTGGTGGTGACGCTGACCTCAGTGATGATGACGTATGTGATGTCACCATATTCCAATGCCAGTGAAAGGAAAACATCCCTGGATGGAGGAGGCACAGTTTGACCTCTAAGCATCATGTTGGATGTGAAAGGGGGAAGGAGGAGACATTACTACTGTAGCTGACTTATATTCTTCAAGTGTCCAGAGAGCCCCTCCAATTACCAGGTAGTTTGTTGCTGAACTGCATCTTAGTTTTTGTGTGTGGACAAGCTGAGATCTTTGTGTATGTTTTTTCGCTCTGTCTCTTTTTATTTTTTTTTAATGGCATTTTTATAGTAAGTTTTTCCAATACACTGAAAGCCAGGGTGAATATGCTCGTTGTGCATGGGCAGGTGCTGAGACCTCTGGTCTATGCACCCAGATTTGACTTTAGCACCAACATTCACCAAACACAGTTTTGTGGGACTAAGACTTCTAAATCTGAGAGTTTCTGGGGTACAAGAATTTCTAAGCCAGCACTTCCAATGTGATTGCCATTATCAGACAAGATTTTGTTGTCAAACTGCATCTTCATGCCTTGACTATAAGCAAGTTGTTTAAAAAAGATGTGTTCACAGTAGCAAACAGGAAATCCCCAGAGCAGCTTGGCCTATTGTGTTGTAGGAGCTCCTCATGCTGGCAGGGTAAGATTTCCTCTTAGCTCCCAACTGCACTCAGAATAGAGGACATTGCCACTGGTGTGACAGAGAAGTTCCACACCCCCACAGGACTTTTGAAAGACTTTTAGTCCCCAGCTAAAGCTGCAGGCATGACTCACATGCACGAAGAATGGCAAATGATGAGGTCTTTCAGAAATATATCCCTGCAAGTTCCTAAATGGACTGTAGTCTAAAGACACAGCTCAAACAGCTCACTCGTCCAAAATAAGATTAATTGGAGTGAATAAAACAGTCTCTGGCAGCATCTGACTACTGAAGAATGGATAAACATGAGCCATGTTAACCTTGACCCCCTCGACTCCTGCAGCAGCAAAGTCAGACTTCAGTATTAATTTGGTGAAGTAGATTAATGTAACAAGTCCTTGTGTAACACCATCTTTAAATAAACTGGGAAACCAATAACCCACAAGAATGATACCAAATTCTATTCTGACATGGCAATCACAAGTATTCAAGAAATGGAATTAACTTTCTGAAGGCTGGGCATGCAGGATTGCTGTATTTGCTCTTCTCTCCCATAGAAGCTATGGAAATAACGAGTCTAGCACACTGCACGATTTGTGCTCACTCAGTGTGACTCTCTAACAGTTTGGCATTTCTTTTGGACCATATTCCTCTATGTGTCACAAGCCACAGTGATTCTGAAAATAAGTGTTATACTTGTAATTCAAGACAGGAAAGAAAAATTTTCTATCTGGCCAAACTGATGCATGTTCTCTAGCAATAATAAGTGAATTTATCCACTCACATTCATCATGAGCAAAATTAAGTACAATTGTTTTGTACTGTATGCCATTTAAATGTGAGAGCCCTTTTCCCAACACTGAGCAGAAATTCACAGTTAGATGGTGGTCTCTCTAAACCACCTGGCCTTTGAAGTGAAGCTGGCCAGAAATTTTTGAAGCCTTTCAGAAGGAAGAGGGTGAGGTTTTGTACTTTACTTTTCTGTGTGTTTTGTGTGTGTGTGTGTGTGTGTAGTTATGAGGTTTTTAAAGCACATTTTATTTTAAAATTGCTGAAAAAGAAGTTTTGGCAATTTTAAAAGGTATTACCTTCTTGAACTTTACTTGTTCTTTGAACAAGTAAAATAATTTTAAGGTGTTTTGAAAAATCTGAAACATAAATTAAGATTCCTCCAATCAAACCTTTCAACTAATCCAAGCCACTTCTGATATCACATATTTTCAAGATAATAAACAAATATTAAAGATTTCAATCTGTGGTTTAGTTCAGAAAAAGAAAAATATTTTCAAAGGAGAAGAAAGCAATCTCACTCACAGATTTACTTTGAAGTCTCTTCTCCTTTTCTTGATTCTTGAATAACATGTACTAGTGGAAACAGAATTTAAAAACCACTCAGAAGGAGAAAGGCAATATCAGAACTTTAGCATGTAAAGGCACCCATGCTCCTGTCAGCCCTTTTGCCACAGAACCCAGCATCACTAAAAACACTCATGGTTGTCATGGCTGAGGTTGGCAAATGGATGGGTGGCATAAAATTCAACCACAGAAAAGAATGAGCAACCATAACTGCTGCAGAAGGGAAGCAAGTAGCCTTTTGGAGGGCTACAGTGCTCTGTCAAGTTTGCCTAACAAAAGGAAATTAATTTACAAACTGGTTCTCTGCCTCTGCTGTTTTTATTGGAAATGAAAGCTTCTTCCCAAATAACATTACTCTTGGGATAGCAACAAACTACACCAGAAAAGACATGTACAGCCAATCATAACATACCAAAATTCACTGAAAGAGGTTTAGCTCCAGTGACACCCCAGGCAGCAAGTGGGTTTGGTTCATTTTTTCATTTGGGAAGGTCACTGTTACAAGGGGATTGTTATAGGATTATTTCGTAGGGTTATGCTTACTTTAGAATGAATACAAGAAGTTCTTTTCCTGCCACTGCATTTATTTATGCAGACATTTTACTAACTCAGCTGTCATTTAACTGTTAGGTTTTTTACTTTGGTTAGTATAATTCTTTAAAAATAACTTTCCTGTAGCCATTTCTTGCACAAGCTTGTTGTACAAGCTGGCTGTTTATGTGCATTGGATTGCTAACAAAGCAGAATTCCATATTTCCTTTTTTTTTTTTTTTTTTTGGTTAAAACATTTTCCTCTGTGTTGTGTGCTTGCTTTTTTGACTGGAAGCACTTTAGTCTTGCTCCAGGTTTTTAATAGTGGCCTCAAAGCCTAATTAATGTTCTTGTAGTCTGCCTCTTGCTATCAAAATCTAATTATATTTTCTTAGGAAAATGTTGTAATTCCTGTTCAAATGTAATTAAGAGAATAGATAATGAATGTCACCTACAATAAAATAGGGTCCTGAAATTCTCACTTACACTATAGAGGTGCTCCAGAAACAGATATAATGCTTTCATTATATAATGTTTGTTTCTAGCAGTGGGCACTGTTACACAAGACTCATAAGCTTCATAACTGCAGTCTTTTATCCTAACTGTGAGTAAATGGGCAATACATCATGGAATATGTAAATTCAGACAAATAAAGAATGGCAGTTATAAAGCTCATCTAAAACTAAAATATCCTTGACTTTCTGCAACAGTATGTGTTTGGGAAAAGACAAATAGCTTCCACAAATTACATGGATAGTGATTCAGGAGGGTGCAGAATAGCATTTTAATCTCTCCTACACCTTGAAGTACCCTGCCTCTCTAGCAGAGAGATGGAGTTTGGTTCCCAGACAACTGTAACCATGTCAAGGTTCATCACAAAGGGAAGGAGAAGAGCTCTGGGAAGCCTTGATAAACACTGAGCTGAGAGGCCTATCTGAGTGCTTCTAGCCATCCTTATAATTACACAGCAGATATTTTCTGAAGGCACAAAGGCTTAATAGCTGCTGATAATTTGTCAGCTTCATGTGCAAACCTTCCAATGAATTACCACCATCAGCTTTCCAATTTTTTTATCCCATTCAGGAACTTTGATGCATTATACTCTATTTCTGAAAAGTCTTCAATAGCAAATGTATTTTTCTTCTTCTTCAATAAAAACTACTGAGCACATTGTACACACAGGTTTCTACATGCACATATAGTTGTATCTTACCCTGTGTACCAATTTCTGCTTTCTACTGGGCAATGTAAGAAGTTTTTAACCTTGGTAATTTAAATGAACTAGCTAGTTCAGTACCTGTGTTGGTTTGAAAGCAAAACCAGTGAGAGACTCCAAGTCAGTAATACAGTTTAATAGGAAAAAAGAGAAAAAATAAAATACATGCAATAATACAAAAGAAAAACCACCGACAGAGTCAGAATACAACCTGACACCCTGTCAGTCAGGGTGTTGGTAGCAGTCCGTATAAATGGTGGCTGCAGTCCTCCTGGATGACAGATGTGGTTCCGCTGAAGCAGTGCTCCTGTAGAAGGTGCAGTTTTCCTCCGAAGATCCAGCGATGATGTGGAAATGATCCGACTTTCCTCTGGGATCCAGTAGAAAGGGCTGCCTTCGCGTCCCAAACCCCAGTTTTTCATCTAGGTAGGAAAGGCTTGGCTCCTGCCCCTGGCTGGGGCATCTCCCAATGGGATGATGTAATCTTATCAGTCACACAATAGGACTTAATGGCCCATTAACAGAAGATATCTTCTGGAGGAAGGATGGGTTGTGAATAGATAACGATGATCATCCCCCGATCTTATCAGATGGCACATCAGCAGAGGATATCTCCCACAGAGATAAGGATCACCACCCCTCCCACATTTCAACAGGTGGTGATAGAATACACATTTTTGCATTGTATCCCAGGACAGTACCACTTCCTTGTGTCATTGCAAGCAATGTGTTCCTGAAGACCTTGGAGGGCCAGAAGTAGTTCAGGTGCTAGCCTGAACTAGAATGGACTTGGACACCTAAGTGCCTCACTTCTTCTGCTCCAAACAACCCATGCAGTGAACTAGGCAGCCCCTCAGTAAATCAGCCTGATACTATGTCAAAAATGCTCTTAAGTTCCAAAGAAGTATAAGCTAAAAACTTTCTATATCCTTGCAAGAGTACTAGATAAAAACCTGGGATCTCAAGTATAAATCGGTACAAAGCTGCCACCTGAGGCCTTCCATGGCAGAACTCCTAACTTCATGTTCTCTATAAACTTGGATAGATAAAAGGATCTATTAATATTATATATATGAAAAGATTGGCATTTGTAATGTAAAACACAGTGGCTTTTCCTGGGGATTAAAAATACATTAATGCTTATGGAAAGGATGGAAAGAGAGAGAGACAGACCAGAATGGCTCTTAGGTGTATTCTGCGGTCCAACACACAGCACCAGGGCTGAGTGTAAGAAAGCCCCAGTTACCTAATCTAGGGGAGGATAGCTGGCATCTCCTTCTACTCGATGATTTAATTTGGCCTGTCAGCCAGAGATAATTGGTTTCTGGTTGACTGAAAAAAGTGACAGTGACATCAGCTCCCTGCTACCCTCCATGACTGAAATTCTTGTTGTCTTGTACCAGGGCCTCAGCACTCAGGGTGCTCTGGCAGCTTTACAGGTCTCTCACCAGGCACTGCAATGGAAATGCAGCAAGGTAAGACATAGAGAAACCTTTTCGTGCTGTTTACTTCTATACATTTGCACATTATATTTTTTGAGAACCAAGATTATTTCTGTACAGGAAAGTCTGGTTATGCCTGTTTTACTTGATGATTTGATAATGTTCTTGCAGTTATGATAGTCTAAGGCAATAAATAAAGCAAGATGTATTGGGAGAGGCAATACCTTTTAGTAACCAGCTAATATAGCTGGAAAAATAAAGATGATTTTGGGCACATGAAGTCTTAAGGTCACGTTCCCAGAGCTGGGGCACTGTTTTTAGTTCCAGTGGTGACATACACCAGCTGAACTAATAAAAGATATTTCACTTCTCCCCAGTTCTTGCCTTGTTTAAAGGAAAATACCTCCGATGCTAGTGGTGCATTATTGCAAAAGGTTTAATGTGCTCTGTTAAAAACAACAGAAAATAAACATGTTAAGTACTTGTTTCTTCTTTAGACAGCTTCAGGAAGGAGTACACATTCAATTAACAGTAATTTTGTAGCACTGCTTAAGACTTACATCAGTAGAGAGCAGACAGATATTTCCTCCAGTGCTATTCTCTCTGGTTCAGATTTCCTCTCACCCTCCTTTGCCCTGAGCTGCCAGGCACCACTGGATCGGGTGGAGCAGGCAGGGATGGCAGGAAAACACATGGGCAATTTTCCTCTACTCAGGATTTTTTCAGTTGCCATATTTTTCAAAGTGTGAAGGCAATGCAGTGCACCTGTGAATCTACCTGTGGAGCTGGCCTAGTACTGAGTTCAGAATTATAAGACCTGGCATTTCTGCTTTATTGTGACAGCAGGGAGTGTTTTGTTCCTGGCCCCTGCTGATTTCACCTCAGGGCTGCACTGCATTAGCATTCCATGACATCTGTTCTGTGGAGTCTGTAGCCATACAGCTCTCTGCAACTTCCACACTGTATGAATCCCCTGGAAAAAGATGGCAATGGCCAAGATCATTGTTATTCAACTCAGGTCTGCCTAGAGAACACTCCAGAAAACAAAACCCAAGCAGAGGTGGTGTCCACCCTTCCCGGCACTGAACCTCCCGGATGGAACGAGGCAGGCTGATACAGTCAGAGGATCTGACCTCCTTCTCTCCACGTTTCACTTGCTGCACTTCAGAGAGGAGACAAGGGGAGAAGCCTCATCAACATGATTCACATGTCAAACATCCATAATAATACAACCAACCTCCAGCTGATTAGTGCCCCAGAGAGTGCTCAATTGAGACACCAGACCGGGGTGGTCTTTTCATGGCCTATGTGAAAGAATTTCTTGGCAATGGTTCCAGCAATGGACTTTATTCAGCACTGTTGGCTAGAAAACTTGTTGGAGTCTCTAGGCAATCTTATAACCCTTTCACTTCACAGCCTAATTTAAAACATTTGTTCGTATGTGGTGATTGGCAATAAAATACAGAAAAATCTCAGACTAGAGGAAGTATAGGCTTTGTGGGTTCTTCCCTAGGTCCCACCCATCACTGACACATCTGGGATACAAAAAGGAAGAATGACAGCACGGGTCATGTTTCAGCAGTGTCATGCACCATGAACCCATGGCAAATTAGCTATAAAATTCCTAGAGAGAGAGACATTTACCTTAGCAAAAATGTCGTGGCCAAAGTAAAGGCGGCTGTTTGAATGAGGATGTGAATGTATGTGCTACTAGATTTATAACTAGGTGCTTACAGTGATCAGTTCTTAAGGAATATATTGGCAATAAACTAAAATTACTCACAGCCAGGTATTAAAACTTGCATGCTATTTTTATGTAATTTTATTTCTGTTTAGTTGGCAACTAACTGCTTAAGAGTTGATTCCCTATCTGCTTATTGTTTAAACAGTATTTGATTCAAAAATCTGTCATTTCTAGTTTCACTCAGAAGGGAAGATTTTCAGCTGGAGAACACGTTCTTTAAGATGAAACCACCTCCTTCAACACCAAACCTTCCACAAAGCTACTTCTTAATTTCTAACGATTCAAAACTATTTATTTGATAGATATACTGTTTTCCTGGACAAGTCAAAGCTGCTGCATTTGCAGATTCTGTACAGTAGGTGAGCAAGTGCTTATTCTTTGATTGATGCTGTCTTTAATTAAAGTAAAAGTCAGCTTTATAACCTATGTGGGATAGTCTATTAACTGGCAAGAAAATGTAGCATGAATAAGCATTGGGACACAAGGGATTACTATAGTTAAATTTTGTCTGTACCGCTTGTACTTTGTACCAACTGCAGAAGACTTAATGCTGAAAGAACCATAATGACCTGAGATTTCAAGGACATTTTGTTTCCAGAGCACAATTATAGAGCAATGCCAGGCATGGTAATGGATCACTTAGCACTGGACGATTTTTCTTTGAACTAAATCCTTCATGTATCATAAAATAGCAAGAGAAAAAAAGTGTTACCTAGGCTTGTGCTAAGTCAAAATGCCTGCTGAACTTGCACAGTTTGGCAATAAGCTGTAGATGCTTTGTAGACTGCCAAGAAACCACATTGTACTCAACACAGAGTAAATAATAGCAGCAGCAAATAAAGAAAAAAATCAGGTAGTTATCTAGGGGAAAAAACCTAAACCCTTCCCCATGCCCCCCAACAACACAGAAGAAACTGTGCGAGTCTCAGGCCTGGCCCAGGGAGTACTTCCCCAGCTTGCTGGCAAAATAGTTCTCATCAAGGCTGCATTTTTTTAATGTATTTCACTAACGAAAACTTAGTTTTTTACTTTCCAAATGAGGGATTTGCTATGGAAACAGTAAGACCCAAGAAGCCAATTACCCACTAATGATGTTTTTATGTGCTTGCTATTCAGATTAGAGTGAAATGTAAGGATCAGCTTAAAATTTAAAGTGCCTTGCTCTAGCACTTTCTTTTTCCATGCAAAACCAAAATAGAGAAACTTACCAAATAGAGAAACTTATTTTTACATTTATGTACATTTTAACTATTCTGCAGAAATAAAAGGTGGGCATGCACAAGGAACCCCCTAAAGGAGCAGATGGCTGAGAGGTAAGTAGATTTTGTCTTCAGTGCAAGAAAACCTGAGTAATCTTAATTGCTCTATTTTTATTGACACCATTGTTTCACTGTAGAATAACGGAATAAAAGAACTGATACTACTTAGAATATTATTTGAAACAGTTTGCTATTGGATTAATATTAAAAATGAAAAAAAACCAAAACCCGAACAACAAAAACAAAGCTTAAGTTAAATATTTGTAGACTTCAAGAAAACTGCAGGGCTGTGAGTACAGGCAGTACAGCAACACTCAGGAGGTAAAAAATGCTTTAAGAATTTTCAGTATTTTTATTGTATTTTTATTTAAAAATGCAAGACCTTCGAGCCACACTTTTTTCAGTATCCATTTACAGATCATAAGTACAGAATGCATGTCGAGGAATAAAGTTTAATCCTGCATTAATCCTTCTTTAAGGCTGTCAGGAAAACAAGCTCATTTTCGGTGTCACGTTGTCACTGGCAATCTTGGGTGAGAGCAGCGATGGAGCTGAAGGGACAGAAGGCTGAGGAGCTGCCCCCGAGCCGAGGGGCACCTCTGGGGCTGCTCCTTCTGCCACCCGGCAAGCACGAGAAGAGGTGATTTCATGTCAGGTGCTTCAAAATACTCTAGCAGAAAACAAATCAAAACTCGTATTATTGAACAGAAGCAGGAAAGTCGGGAATTTCACAGGCCCCTACGAGCACTGCCCCAAAGCAGGACACCGCCTCAGTGCGGCACGATGGCGCAGGGAGCGCGGCCGCCCCGAGTCGCTGGCGCTGCTGCAGCGATCTCTGCTGCTCCTGGCTGGCCGCGCTCACCCTCCGGGCCACGTCCCGCCGCCGGGCCCGTGCAGGGCGCGGCCCCTCCGCTCCCGCCCCGCCCCGCTCGGAAGCGCCGCCGTGACCCCGCTGACGCGGGCGGCGGGCCCGGAAGCGGCGGGCGCGGGGCCGGAGCGGGGGCAGCGGCGTTGGGCGGCCGAGCGGCCCCGGGAGCGCCCGGCGCCGCGCAGGTGCGACGGCCGGGACCGCGGCGGGGCAGCGCGGGGGAGCGGCACGGCACGGGGCGGGACAGCGGGGCGGGCGCGGCCATTTTAAGCGCCGCGGGACCGCGGCGTCCTCCGTGCCCCTGCGCTCGGTGCCGCCGATCCCGGTCGGGCCGGCCCTGCCCTGCCCTCGGCGGGGGACAAAGGCAGCGCCCCCGGGCCGGGTCAGGGCCACAGCGCTGCCGCTCGGCGGGCACAGGCGCGGTAGGGCCGGGCCGGGCGGCGCCGGGCGGGTCCGGCCCGCCCTGAGGAGCGGCTGAGGCGGCTTTGCCCTGTTGGGGTGAGACGGGAAGAGAACGGGCTTCGGTGTAATAATAACAGCAGCGCACGCCCGTCCCGGAGCGGGGCACGGGCTAAATGCGGCCGGGAGCCGAGCGAAGCCAGCCCGGCCGCCGCCTTGCAGCTAATAATAGGCAGCGTCTGCTCCCTGGCTCGCAGCAGGTTATGGTCTGCAATGCAAAGGGATTTTAGTGATTTAATAAAAGCCTCAGTTACGCGGATACATAAAACTAACAGTGGAATGTAGAAAGCGTTATTAAAAATTGAAGTAATGTTTAAGTGCTAAGAGTAATTTTTATCGTAATTCTTTTGCGGAGTATGAAATTACTGTTGCATGTTTTCTTAAGGTCCAGAGCAGAACTGAGTCTTCACGGGAATTCTTCGCTAATCACCTATGAAGCTCCTGATCCTGAAGTTGCACTTTTGCAATGAAGAAAAGGAGACGGCTCGCTGCAAGTCTAAATGAAAAGGTTCGTCTTGGCCATGAGAAAGATACTTCAGAACAGATTCTTGTAGTGGACTGTGCACAACAAATTGTCTCCAAGACTGCAGAAATAGCTCCTGCAGATCAGCTCGAATCTTCCCAAGAACTTTCACCATCACCAGAACAAAGAAAGCTCCTAAGCTCATTGCAATATAACAAAAATCTACTTAAATACTTAAATGATGATAGACAGAAACATCCATCGTTTTGTGATTTACTCATAATTGTAGAAGGGAAAGAATTTAGTGCTCACAAAGTTGTTGTGGCTGTTGGGAGTAGCTATTTTCATGCCTGTTTGAGCAAAAATCCAAGCACCGATGTTGTCACATTGGATCATGTAACTCATTCTGTCTTTCAACATTTGCTTGAGTTTCTTTACACTTCTGAGTTTTTCGTGTATAAAAATGAAATTCCATTAGTGCTGGAAGCTGCAAAATTTTTAGATATCATAGATGCAGTGAAGTTACTAAATAACGAAAGTGTTTCCAGTGTACAGACTGATGTGGTAACTGATGCACCTACACCAGTAGAAACACTCAGTGAACTGACAGGTAAACTATTAAATAGTCATCAGTGCACTTTTTGCGGTCGAAGTTTCTGTTACAAGAAGTCCTTAGAAAACCATTTGGCTAAAGCCCACCGACCCCTCTCCCTGGAGCAAAAGCATGGGTTAAAAATGGTTGAGAAGGGCAGCTTTTCCACCAGACGCTCCACGAGAAGCCGAAAATGTCCAGTGAAATTCGATATCAGTGACAATGAAAGCGGTGATGCCTCTGACAGCAATTTGGAAAAAGTCAGTTCTGACAAGGAGACATCTGAGAGAAGTGAATTTGAAGACAGTGAAAGTGAGTGCAATGTGGATGAAGACGGGCAGGAAGAGGAAATGTCAGGTGAAGATTCGGAATCTGAAGAGCAAAGTGAAAAGGAACAGAATGATGCTGAAGAGGGTTCTGAGGCAGTTGACTCAATGGGGAATATTCCTGAAGGCTTAGCTCCAGTCATCATTCAAAGCAGTAGCAAAAAACTACTGCAGTGTCCCAAGTGTGACAAAAAGTTTGATCGAATAGGTAAGGGCAAGTTAGGTTGATCTCGTTCATGGTGGTGCTGTTTGTGTGGGAAATAAACCAAGCTTTTTCTCTGTCGTGGAGAGTGAATATGAGAAACTCTGGATCATCTCACTGATCCAGTGTGCTGCTGTTTTCTTGAAGTGTATTAAGTTATTACGTCTGTGGTGCTAATTATCTGAGCACGTTATTTAAAAAATCAGCAAATACTATGTTTATTTCTCTTCCACTGCTCTGGATTCTGGTTGTTAGCAGTGTATAAAAGCGCAGCTACTGTGGAGAAATAAATGGCCTGTGAGTATTTAGGGCTGGAATGGTGCATTTTGGTTCTGCACACATTGGAAGCTCTTTTCTTTTTGTACTTTGATAACTTAGAATTCTGGTTCTGTGCTCAGAAAATCCATGACAAGCATGCATTAAAACTAGCGATACATAAAGTTTTTCTTTATAAGCTTGTATTACAATGGACAGTTGACTAATATGTTTAAATTATGAACTTCTGTAGCTCATAAATTTACACTACTATGCAACAGCATGCATGTATGTTCTACAGAGAAAAAAGTAAGATCTAGTGCAAAGCAGTGAGGCTGCTATAGACTCGAGGTAGATTTATGCACAGGACAGAATTTTGTCCTCAGAAAAAACTGGCAGACAGAAGAAGGAATACAAGCCATGTGAAAGAAATGAAAGAGTAGCACTTTTATTTCTGGCAGTGTGTTGGATCCCAAAACAGGTAAAATGTGTACAATGTATCTTTCATTCAGTGTTCTGCAATTTGACAGTACCTTAAGATTACCAGTTTGTTGTGAGGCTGTTCCCCATTCTGCAGAGGTACTTATGATCAGTGTAGTGAAAGAGCAAGACTGTAACTTGCAGTGTTTAAGAACAGATGTAGGGTTGAACCCTATGTTGCAGGGTTGAATAAAAGTGACTTGTAACCCTTGCATGGACTTAGAGGAAGATGGAAGTGTTTGGAGGGACCTTGGATCAAACACATAGGTGAGCACTGGGCAGTTTTCAGTCGTGTAAGCCAGTAGGAATCTTTAGATGCATGTGGAGGGTACTTAGAGCTTGACTACATGTGAGAGAGATTATAGAACAAACCCCAGACATGCCTGTTGCAGATGATACCTGCTGCAGTTCATGCTAACAGATTTGACTTCGTTGTGCAGGCAAATACGAGAGCCACACACGTGTCCACACGGGTGAGAAGCCTTTTGAATGTGATATTTGTCACCAGCGCTACTCAACCAAGTCCAACCTGACAGTGCACAGAAAGAAACACTCCAGTGACACTGACTTCCATAAGAAGGAACACAAATGTCCCTACTGCAATAAGCTGCATGCAAGCAAAAAGACCTTAGCAAAGCACGTGAAGAGGCGAGTATGGCATAATGTGTCTGGCATTTCTGAAGAAGCAATTTTTTTTCATTTTAAAAGTGAAGAAAAGCATATATATAAAGCACAGCATATTCTGCATTGTTTTTATAACTACTTCTTCAAATAACTGCCTTTTCAAAGGGCATGGGGCTTAGCAATGTCACCTAACCTGCTGTAAGAAATAGCATTAGTGCTTCTATGGGTGTTCTGCCTAAAGTTTTTATTACAAATTTTAGAATCTTTCAGATGAGCTAGCACAGTCAGAACACATCAGGCTTAAAAATTACCTGACTGCTTTTAATTTGAAGGCAGAGTAAAATCCCTTCTTTAGTTTTAGATGTCAGTGCTTTACTGTTGATGGTAATGGATGTCTAAACCATTTCTGTGCAGTTTCTTTGAGATGAATAATTTATGGCAGGTCTAATAAGGTATTATTATTTACATACTTTTTAAAATGTCTCTTTGTAAATATCCCTAAGTTGGAACTGCCTTCTGTCTTATCCAATGTTCTATGAGGTTCTACAGGAGTCCATAGTCAATTCTGCTTTCCAGTTACTTGTGTCATTAGAATTGTTTCACCATCAGTATTCTGCCAGTGTGGTGATCAACTTCCATGACAAATAAAGCTTAGAAATAGATATTTAGTATTTGGATTATCTTCATCTTGGAAAGCCATGACTACTTTCAATTTCTGTTTTTTTCCTAGATTTCATCCAGAGAATGTACAAGAATTTCTTTCTATCAAGAAGACAAAGAGTGAAGGTTGGAAATGTGATGTAAGTAATCCTTCAGTACTTTTGTTTTTCTCATACAGAGTTTACTTTCTGTGAACCTTAATGAAAATCTGGTATGTTTCTGTGAAATCTCAGAAAGCTTTCTAAGGGATGGTGTTCCTCTATCTGCTGATTTAAGGACTGAACTTTGTCTGTATGTACAGCCTCTTGTTGAATAAATAATCCCAATTTGAATTCTAAAATAGTTAGAAGCAGTTTTTTTTCAAATACATCAGTTTACAGATTATTACACTTGAGTGTTATGAATGCTTTAAAAACAGTATTTGCTCTCCTGTGAATTACACACATCAAGCATTGACCATAAAGTATATTGTTACTGGAAAAATCTCTCAATTGCGAAGAAAATATATGTTAAATATGAAACACTCTCATTTAGCTGCATATGCATGTCAACAGAGTTGTAAATTTGTGCTATATTTATCACTAGTTCTAAAATCTTAGAATACTTTCCTTGATTTTTCCCTGGGAAAAATATGAATATGTGAAACTACATCTGTTCTAAAGAGTTTGTAGAATTTCCATCATCTATGTGTATGCTGCCAAATGATGTTTTAAGGTTTCAGATGTGGGGTTTTGTTGTTTTTGGGTTTTTTTTAAGGGAATTAGTTTCCTTTTTGTTTTTTAGGGCAGCTGTTTTGTTTATCCAAGCTTCTGTATGCTGCTGTGTGTCTGTAATATTAGAGGCTGTAACATAATTACTAACCTTGCTTCATTCGGGAACCCTTCACTTGTAAACACATACAGAAGGAAGTTGGGAGATAGGAGCTGTAGTAATTTGTATTGTTTATTGTGCAGCTGGTGAGATCGTGGTTCAAGGTTATTACATGGTTCATTAAAGGATGTTATCTTCCAGGTGAAGTTGTATTGTGTGAATGTGTTACAGATTCTTTTTGATACTAGATAAGAAACGTTTTAATGGTGGGAATCAATTGTGCAACATTGTTGACATTCGTTCTGAGAGAGTCTGTTACCAGATGAGTAATTTGATGAGCTCCTCTTCCTGGTTTGTGAGTTTATTTTTTTAATTAAAAATTTAAGTAGAAATTTTTAAAGAAGTGCGCTACTGCTCCTGTACAGCTCATGTGCATTGAAAATGGACTTGAATTAAAAGCAGGTAGAATGCCAACTTTTACAGCAGTTGGACATTGAACAGGACCCATGGGTGCTGTGCTGTGACTTTGTTTTCAGTTTGTGTGGTGTGTTCTGAGGGCAAAGGTGCCACAGAGGTAAGCTGCAGGATTCATTAAGGTTATTTGTTTATACTGTCATCTGTTTGTGAACAACAAGATTTGCTGATCATATTTTAATCCTTGAGGAATGTGAGGAAATTTACACAAACAATAGATATTAGTAGTAAGGAAAAGCAAGAGGCCTATTATACTTTGTGCAAATATGGGATTTTCTTATACCTATATTTAACATTAATGAATTTTAAAACAAATAAAGCTGCTGGTTTTGATTTTTTTTATTCATGTGTGCTCTGTGAAGCTGATTGCAGGAGTTAATGTGTGGGAGTTGTAGTGCTCAGCTGAGCTGTCATAAACAGCTGGAGTCTCACAGGGGAGCACTCTTGGTTTATGTTGAAGCATGGGACCCTGGTGATAAATTGTAATACCTGGTTTAAATGCCTAAATTTGAGCTGTGGATTAAATTCTGTAATTGTACTGCATGCTTACTTAAGTCACTACTAATAATTCCCGAGCATTTATGTTTTGGTTGATCTGAAAGCAGTTCTAAAGAGCACATGTAATGTTAGGCTTGTGATGGTCCTGTAGTTCTAAAATGCATTTTGAGTTATATTTCTTTGTTGATATTGGCATTTTCTCTTTAATACTTGGTGTCAGAGAATTTCCCAGAGGAAATAAAGAAACAAGTGTTACTCTGGTTCTACAGCAGCTTATACTGCAATAAATTTTACCATGGTCCAACTAAACTGTTTCAGCATCCAAAACCAAGCCAAAGCTATTTGCTTTTGTCCATTGGGTTATTTTCTGCTGAGTTACTGTGTTCAAACACTCTAGGAAGGGGGTCTGAGAAGTGCTGGAGTCAGCAGAAAGGAGGAGGAACATATAACTGCATGCAGGAGCTGCTAGTGGTTGATTTAGGCTGCCATGGATCTGCATCCTAATCTGTACAGCAGAGTCCACTATGGCTTATGTAAAGCACAGGTTGGTTTGGGTGTTGACTGCAAGGCTTTACATACTGGCATGGAGCAGGTTTTTGAAGAATACATGTTTAACCTTACATTGGTGCAGAGAGCAGATGAAATAAACTGTTATGAGTTTATGAATAGCAAAAGAATCTGGCTATAACTGATGTATCTTTGACAAAGTGTGTTATCATTTCAGATTTGTAAGAAATCTTTCACTCGAAGACCTCACTTAGAAGAGCATATGATCCTTCACTCTCAGGATAAACCCTTCAAATGCACTTACTGTGAAGAGCATTTCAAATCCCGGTTTGCACGACTGAAACATCAAGAAAAATTCCATCTTGGTATAGAAACTTCCTTCTGACATGTAAACACTAGATTTAAAGTAAAACATTCCCCCACCATTTTATGTCCTGGTCAGTCTGCTTTTCACCCCACCTCCTTCTACAATTCCCTCTTCCACTTTTGGGGGAGAGTTGTTTGAGGGTTTTTTGTTGGTTGGGTTTTACTTTTGTGTTCAGCTATCTTTTTGAGGCATTCTCTTGTACCCAAAAAAAGTCAGAATTTTGGGGAAGGAAGAAGAATTAAGGTTAGTTTGGTGTGAAACTTTTTTGCATAAAATTGTTTCTCATCTAGGGAGTTAGATTTTTTCCTGAAGTTTTCAAAAGACCTTTTCCTCCTGAAGCATTCTGCAGACTTTTTTTATACTACTTATTATTTCTGCTGGGTAGGAACTAGATGGGTGATAAGAATTTTTTTTTCAAGTGGTCCAAGTGGGCTTAATTGCTTTTGACTATGAATTCTACATTTTTGCTTTCCAGTAATGAAATTTGCCAAAATGCCAAGTTGTAGAAGTAACTTAGCAGAAAGCTCACAAAATCTAACAAACTCTGCTGGCTGTACTGAAGATGAATAATTTGTTAGGCAAAACTTTTGCTTTGTAAATTGATGAGGTTTTTCATAAGTAACCAGTCTGGGCTTGTTGTTTAGTTTAGCTGACAGTTAATCCTACTCTGTGTGTCTGTCTCCCTGCAGGGCCTTTTCCTTGTGATATTTGTGGCCGCCAGTTTAATGACACAGGGAATCTGAAGCGCCACATTGAATGTACTCACGGGGGAAAGAGGAAATGGACGTGTTTCATCTGTGGGAAATCTGTCAGGGAACGGTAAGGACTTGGCTAACTGCTTGAACTTCAGCAGAGCACAGCAATATTTAGCATACTTTGTTTGCTGTTGAAGATGCTTGGAGTTTTTAGCATAAATGAGACCATTTCAGAGCGTTAGTATGTTAATAGGTAGTGTCAGAGCCACAGGCAGCATGGGATTTTCTGATCACCTCTACAATTAAGGGTGACAGCTGTAGGTAATTAATTATGAAGTGCAAATATATTAAGAAAAGTCTTACCTCTCATTCACTTCACCTAAATTTCTTACTGTTAAGAAACTTAAGTTTCTGTTGTGCAAAAACATCTTGCAATTTTTTGGGAAAGATGTTTTCTGTAATGTATGTTTTCCAAATTTAGATTTGGACAGTGTTTTATTTCTTTCTTGATACTGTTTCTAGACCCAGTTGGTTCAGTAAATAGGTTGCCAGACTCTTTGAATGCATGTGTTGGTATGTATATCTGAATTTATACAGTCACCTTCTTATATTGTGATCCATCACAGTAAAAGAAATTGAGAAAATGATAGTATGCTTCACTTTAAAGAGGCAGGGACATTGCTTAAAATTAAATTTTACTGCCTTTGTTAAACAGAACAACTTTGAAAGAACATCTGAGAATTCACAGTGGAGAGAAGCCTCATCTTTGCAGTATTTGTGGGCAGAGTTTTCGTCATGGAAGCTCCTACAGGTATAGATTTTTATTAAACAAGCTTCTAAACTGTTTTGCTTATTTGGTGATATATATGCATTCATGTTATTGACATAATTCTTTGTAATGTATGTGTTTGATGCACTCTGCCTCTGAGAGTCAATGTTCTAAACATCTTTCAATTTTAAAAATATATTGCTAATCTCTGAGAATTCATTTAATTTGTAATACATGAGTGGCTTAAACACAAAACCTCCTAAAAATCTTTTCTCAAAGTTGAGTTTTTTGCACGTGTAAAACTTCTGTGTTTTTGTTATTCAAAGAGAAAATAAGCAGAGGACTAAAATATTCCACTAAATTAATTTCAAATAAGAGAGTTCAGGTCAGTTCTCTCTTGATTTCTAAGAACAATTCAGGTGCATCTCAGCTGCAAGTTACTTCCTGATACTTATGTGAAGCATTAAAGACTACATTTTCTGCTATTTTGCATTGAATTGGAAGTACAGATTATGATAACAAAATTACATTTTATGGTCGTGTTTATGACTAAATATGCAGACTTCATCTAAGAGTGCATCATGATGACAAGAGATATGAATGTGAAGAATGTGGGAAAACGTTTATTCGGCATGACCATCTGACAAAACACAAAAAAATACATTCAGGTAGGTATTTTCTTTGGAAATTGACTTCAAACTTACTATTTTGAAATAAAACCAAATAAAAAGTTAATTATGGATTTTTTTCAGTACATGCAATGTTTTAGGCCTGATAAAAGTTCCTGCCACTCTTTATAAGGTCTACTAAAGTAAAGTTAATCTTATATGTTTTAAAGGTTTAAAAGCCAAATGTTTCCTCCATGATACCATAGACAGCCAAGGGACAGTCAAAAACATGTAACAATGAATTGCTTTAACAATCATAAATACAAAAAGCAAAAGTGAAAAAGGAGGATTTTTTAATTATTTCAGATTTCTTTTTTTTAATAGCAATGGTGTGAAACTTTATTGCCACAACACAGAAGAAGCTGTCAGAGTCTGTCAAAGTTTGTACACTGATCACGTCAATGTAAGAACATCAGAGAGGTGTTTCTGAAGTCTCTCTTGTGGGAAAGAGGGAAAAAAGGCTGAGAGAATCAGCCCTAGGAACACATGGGGATGATCAGGAGGAAGAAAATAAATCTGTTGCTATGAGAGCAAAAGGTTATGAAATGTATAGGAAGAGCAAAGATTCACCAGTGAGTTTTTCACAACAGAATCTAGAGGAAATATGACCTTCTAGGAGGCAAAATACTTTCTAGGCAGCATGGAAGTATGAAAGTGATCAGAGTCTAAACTTCTTGAGTCTTTATGTGAAAGACAGCTTCTTTCCTGCTAGTTGAAATCATGATGTCTGCTATGAAATAAAGAAATCTTTGAAAACTCCCAAGTACCAAAAAAAAAGAAAAAAAAAGAAAGAAAAAAATCCTCTTTTCTGCTCTATTTGCTTTTCCCCCCTCTAGAAAGTTACATTCTTTGACTGTCCACACCCCTATTTATATGAGAAGAAATATTCTGCCACTTTGTGGAAGATCTCAAGATGACTAAAAAGCCTCAAGATACTTTTAAACAGCAGCATAAAACAAAAAGGTAACTATGTCCATCAGGATGATTAAAATGATAAATACTGAGGTGTAATTTTAAATTATACAAATCAGTAGCTGAGAGTAATTGGTATGTTTCAATAAGCTTCTCTTCTCCTTAAAACAGCTGAATTATTGAAGGCAGCACATTTCAGGTCATGATGAAGAGAGTATATTCCCAGTCATTCACTGGTACCTCCCATGCAGTGAGAGTTTGGGAAAGTGTCTCTTGACTTGGAACACAAAGCTCTTTGTAGCAATGACAGGGACTAGTCCTGTATAACAAGTGGTAAAATTCTTACTCTGATAGAACCACCATGCTTCCTAAATTTTCGTTCTTTAATAAGAGAGAATCCTTCTCCAGGTGAGGTGTGGAAAGGCTTGATTGGCTGAACTTTGAGAACATGATTATAGGTCATAGACATTTCATAAGTTCCAAAAAGATTGAACCAAAATTTATTGAATTTTGCCTTTGTAGGTGAAAAAGCACATCAGTGTGAGGAATGTGGAAAATGTTTTGGCCGTCGAGATCACCTTACTGTTCATTATAAAAGTGTTCATCTAGGAGAAAAAGTTTGGCAGAAGTAAGTGTGGGGTTTTTACAACTGCATAAGTACTTCTGTGCTGTAACTGATTTTGTTGGGATTTGCATGTGTGAGCAGAACTCTGCTAATCTGTGTTTGTCATGCCTGTACCTCAGGCTTCATAGAGATATTATTGTTTGAAGAGGATGTCAGAAAATTTCCTTCACAATTTAAGCTAGATATTTTCTTTGTAGGAATATTAATTTACAATTAAGTAAATAAAAGCGTTAAAAAGGATCAGATTTTAATTTGTCAATTATCTGTCTCAGTGTTGTTCTTAATTGATGGTTTGCTGTAATATTCTCATTGCAGACTAGTTAAAACTGAATTATTAGTCATGTAAACACTGGGAGAATTATCTCACATATAAGGTATTTTAGAAGCTGGCAGCAGATGAGTGGCTCTGAAAGAAGATAAAAACTTTGAAACCCACGTTGTTTCTGTAACTTGAAAATGTAATAGGGTTTTAAAAATTTTGGGCTCTAAAAATAAACCTCTCAGACATTTGAAATAAACAGCTGTTGTTTTTCAAATGATGTGTTTTAGCTGTTAGCACTCATTAGGATTATGTAGAAGCCATTAAAGGTGTGTCTGACTTAAAAGTACAGTACATTACTTATTCTGTTTTTTTCCCTTGGTAGGTGTAGCCTACCTAGAAATTCTGCCATTCCTAGAACCTTATTTATGGTGTAATTCTGTCAAAGTAAAAGCTTCTTGTGAGTGTTGGGCAAAAAAATGTTACTTAAGGAGATTTTTTGGGGTTAAAAAAGACGTTTCAATGGCTTTTGTTCTTTGAATAACTAGTGCTATCCCGACAGAGAATAAAATTGAATATTGAAAAGAATATAATTGACCTTATTGGTATGTAGATGCCAGCAAATAGGAACTTAAGTGAGGAAATTTGGAAAGTTTGGTATTTAGCTATTTTGCTGTTAAAGATTTCAGAAATTACTATAGACATAACTTTACTGTTAGTTGGTTACAAAAAAATAACATTAAATATCTTTTTTTCTTTAAAGATACAAAGCAACATTTCACCAGTGTGAAGTCTGTAAGAAAGTTTTTAAAGGGAAATCAAGTTTGGAAATGCATTTTAGGACACATTCAGGTAAAAAGAAAATAGACCTCCACTACACCACAAAACATGTAGGAATGTATTTTTATGCATCAGTATTAATTCTGTTATTTTTTTCATTATGGTTGTTGAGCATTCAGGACAAGAGTAGGAGAAAGCAGCAAGATTTTATTCGTTGTCATATATTGGCCATTCCTGATTACTGTTTTATGATTGTTTAGCAGGAATACTGATAATCTCAGTTCAGGTTTGTGGGACACTTTTTGCACCTCCTCCTTTAATTCACTGGTATGTGTGTTCTTGCCAAGTTGACCAGACCTTCCAAATGTTTTTGTGCTCCAGAGATTACTGCACTTCAAGCAGTAATCTAAACAAGGAGTGAACTCCCTTTGGAAAGGGTTATGTCCTTTCTGTTTGACTTTGTTTTTCCTGCCTTGTGTTTAGGAAAATCATTGTCTTTTGAAGTATATAGATGTACAAACTGAACTCCTTTAATCCCAGTGTCGTAACAATTCTGTTCTTTTTAATTTAGTTTATATTCTAACATAAGTCCAGAATATTAAGAGAATTGTGTGTCAGGAGAAGAGTATGCAAGTATAACTCTTAAACAGATTCCTGATGACTCTCTGGATTCCAGAATAGATGCTGAACTTTGTTTGTTTTCAGTAAAATTGTTTTATAGTAGGTCTTGATGCCGGTAATCCATGGCAGGTATTTGCATATTTATGTGTGATTTGATGTTACTCAGAATAACTAATGGTTGCTTCTCTGTCTTTACAGGTGAGAAGCCGTACAAATGTCAGATCTGTAATCAGTCTTTCAGAATTAAGAAGACATTAACGAAACACATGGTTATTCATTCAGATGCTCGACCTTTTAACTGCCAACACTGCAATGCAACATTTAAACGGAAAGACAAGCTGAAGTATCATATTGATCACGTTCATGGATCTAAGGCTGCAGAAGAGGCATTGGCATCTTCTCCAGAGGAAAAGCTGGTCTCCTTACCAGTGCAGTACACCTCTGATGACAAAGTTTACCAAACCGAGGCTAAACAGTACGTGGAACAGTCCAAAGCATATCAATCAGAAGCCAAAACTTTGCTGCAGAATGTATCCCCAGAAGTGTGTGTGCCTGTGACTCTGGTCCCTGTCCCCATGCCAGACCCCCAAGCAGAGCTGGTGCAGCACAGTGCTCAGTCCCACGGCATGCTTCCCCCGCAGCCGGAGCAGCCGGATTATCAGCGAGCAACGGAGCTCTCCTTCCTCGAGAAATACACCCTGACTCCTCAGCCTGCAAATATCGTGCATCCTGTGAGGCCTGAGCAAATGCTGGATCCTAGAGACCAGTCCTATCTTGGAACTTTACTGGGGCTAGATACAACTCCGACTGTACAGAATATTTCAAACAACGAACATTCATGAGCAGACCATAACATTCCACCGAATTTGCTAAGCCGTCGGCCACCAGAAGGCTGATGATGGCAACTAAGATTTATATTTTATATTTTATTTGGACTCATTAAGTCTTCTGCATAGTTTTGGGAAAACAATTTGTTTACATAATATTTGAACATTTAGGCACATTTTGATGCATACAAAAGAGTGTTTCTTGTGATTTTAAGAGTTTTTAAAAATCTTATAGATGGTCTTTTAAAAATAATGCTCTGAAATACGTTTTAAGGATAGTGGCTGAACATGTAATTACATATCTGGCTATTAATTTTAAAAAAATTGTTTGCCTTTCTGCATCTCACTTTGAGTTAATGTTTTAAGTGGAATAGAAAGCATTCTAAAAGAATAAGGACTATTTAAAATTAATGAAAATGTGTAAGGGCAGGCAGGGCTATGAAACACAAACTTTGAATTATGTTTCACACAGAAATTAATATATAATTTCCTTGAACCTGAGGCATTTTTGGAAGGATTGAAAGGTGGCTGGACTCTGGAGCCTAGCCAGTGAACACAGGCACTATGTTCTTCTGAAAAGTGATTTATGACACTTTATGAAGACACTAAACAAGATGTTCGATGATCCCCTGAGTGCAATTAGGCTGCCTAAATTTGGCTTCTTAGTTCTTTGATCTCTAATATTGAATAATGTGGGAAGAGCTAGACAATGGTATTGTCTAATTTTCTACACTTAGTTTATATAACTTTAAGATGCATTTTTTTCTTGCTTTTTCAATCTTCTTTCTCTTCTAAAGTGTACCCCACACTATAACTTCGAAAGAAATGGGAGTAATTGCAAGGTCATTTTAATCCATGAACAATCACAAAGGATTGGTATGGTTTACCCTTGCTAGAGCATAAATGATATCAGGGTCCCACATTAATGTGCCCATTTTCAGGTTATCTGAGATAGAGGAGAAATTTAAAGACTGTTCCAGAACAGTATTTAATTTCTATTTTTTTTAAAAAATCAGTAATTATAAATCTCATGTGAGTTGCTAATTAAATTGTTTTGTTTCTCACTTTCTTGTACTGTGTTTATAAACCAAAGTTAAACTCTTGAGAGTATTTTATGTCTAATTATTTTTAGCTCTTTTTTTACTAGACATAAGGGTTTTTTTCAAAAAAACCCGTTTGGAACTACAAGTCCGGTGTCACCATGAAATCTAGTATAGTTTAACCTCATCTAGCTTTCTCTTTTAAGTCTACTTTAAAAATAATTATTCTGTGTTTGTTTGGTGAATATGATGCCAAAGAAAGTATCTGAAGTAATTTTATAATCTTCATAATTCCTCACAAGAATTGCATAATAAGACTCGCATCTTACTAAGATGAGAATCAAGATTGAAATTTTCCCCCAGTTTTCCCTAGTCTTAAATTATTATCTCAAAGAATCTTTAAAATGGGAAACTGGATTTATGTGTATTGTTGCAACTGTTAAATTTATTCAATGACCTGAGCACAAGGGGGTTGTGGTGATAAGGTGACTCTCTTATCACAGTTCTACAAACTCTCAAGTGGCACAGATCATTTGAGATGGTATTCAGATACTTTGGTGTTAGATTCTATTAATCATCTACTTCATTGTTGAGCAGTTTGCAGGAGAGGGGCCAGAACTGCCTGAATGTTCATATTTTGAAGCTTGTACCCTAATGGATTCTTAACCTAAACACACCAAAGATTTCTGTTAGCTGTTAAATAGTGGCAGAGTTATAGAATTTTAAGTGTTACCAATATTTTAAATAGGACTTAGCCAAAGAAGCACAATAGAAGTCCTAAACTTTAAAAGTTCAGTTTCTAAAACAGGACTACTAACTGTTCTATGTTTGTATCTCTAAAGTAAAATTTAGAGCTGTGCTCTGGGAATGTTCAGACTGACATGCTGTAAATAGATCTGGGAAGAAGCTGAAGACTAGCAAATACACAGCAATAATAAGGCCATTGAATGCCACCTTCTGAAAGGACACTATCAAGTACTACCCTTCCTGCTTTCTTAACTCCACCTTTCATCTCCTTTCCAAATAAAACTGTTTCTGTCACCTTTACACTCCATGGCTTGAAAATGGCTGGTTTATGTGTGGTTTTCAAGTCTACATGTGTGTATCATATTCATACTATTCATGTGCACATGAAAAATGTTTTCTATTGCATTTGTAATTGTACTGTTGAAAGTAACCCAACATCAGTGGTGTCAGTGCAGTGCTCAGACTAAAAGCCTAATTCTTTGTTATTTCTTGTCTTTTCTGTCCTCCAGTAGAAATAAGTATTGTAGGACAAAACAGTAGCTTCAAAGTGGTTGGTAAATAATTGTTTCTTTTAAAGTCCAGTCTGTTTGGAGGGCACTCTAGGAAAACACTGAAATGGAATTTGGAGCATATTTACTTGATAATGTCCTTTTAAAAATTATTTCATAATTGTGCCTTTTATATCTATTCTAAAGAATGCTTTTTTTCTCTTGTTGAGTTGTTTATTCAGAAAACATTAAGGTCAATAACTTTTAAAGGGCTCCATGTTTGTGCATGCCCAACAAGAAGTGGACTATAAAAGGACTCGTTTTTCAGAAAAACGAGTGTGCTCTTTGCTCTTTGGGTGACCAGAATTACTAGTCATTCCTGGAAAAAATTACCTACTAGTTCTTTGGTGTTCTTTTGTTTGCAGATAACCCTACTAGTTAGTGTTTGTACCTGCTGGTCAGGCTGGATCATTGCCAGTTGACAGTGAAAGACAATAGGAAAGCTTATGTGCTAGATACATAGTTTTTATTTTTATTTAATATCATGAGCTATAATTTGTATGGCTTTACATCTACTTAAAATTCATATATGAGCAAAGTAAATTTTTATGGACTGGGACTTCGTTTGGTAGGTGAAAGTATCTGGTTTCTGCTTGATAGAAGATGGTCCCTGTTAGGAGGACTGGGGTGGAAGGGCAGAGGTCTGCACCTCACAGCTCGTGGGTTGGAACTCCTTTAGTGTATGTTCCCCCCATTTCAAAATGTGCTCAGCAGAGTGTTTGTGCTGTTGATGTGCAGGGGGTGTTTAAAATCAATGTTTTATCTGGCAGTCTAGATCAATTGAGTGTATGTTGCCAAAGAAGGAAGAAGCAGGAATCTCTTAAAAAGATCTCTAAAGAGAGTTTGTTTAGTGGCACATTGCAAAAAGTTGGTATTTTCCACATGCTGACCTTTGGAGGAAGAGTACTCCAGGCTGCTGCATGGTTCTGAGAACTTACTGCACTCGTTCTGTTCAAACATTAAATTCTCTATTTTTTTGCTATACGAATTTCTGGTTGTAGACTGGGTTACTGCCTTTAATTCTTTTAGTGGGTTCTATGTTCAGTTTATTTATTTATATTGGAATTTCCTCTTTGAGCACTGACACTTTTCTTACAGAGGTGTATCCTTCATGGGTTCTTTTCATGCTGAATATCAATCATTGTAATGGTGAAGATGTTTTTCTGTAAGGCGGTGGTTTCCTTAAAATTATAGCGCTACTATAATCTGGATTATAATTCTAGTAGTTGTTCCTAAAGGTGGGTCATGCCAGACCACAATGACAAAAGATGTATTTGTTGTCATCAAAAAGCTGAGCTTATTTCCCTGTAAGAAATGTGAAAGAGCCTCTAGAACTGAAGAACGCTTCCAAGGAGTCACCTCTCAATGTGCTTGATCAAACATGAAACGTGTTATGGACTACTAAGAAATAAATGACCCTCAAGTTTTTAAATTTAAAATAACTTCTGTGTAGGAGTTAATGAATGTAGAATTATGAATTAATTCTGTTGTAGGGGAATAATGGGGTTTTTTTTCCCCCTGATAACAATAAAAAATATGTGAAATGTTTCTGTGTGGAACGCACAAGCCTGCCTGATCGAGGCTGTGTGTTCCCCATATGCCTGAGGCTAAAGGGAAGCAGAGTTTCCCAATTTATCTGTAGGTCCTTGTGACTCTTGTCCTGAGGGATCTTGCTCTCCAGCAGTCTCACAACAGTGGTTATTTCATCGTGTGCATCAAAGAATGTCACTGGCAGAACGTAATGCAGGGCGGTCATCTTGGTTAAGGCCAAAAGGGTCTTTTTCATGGTTCATTAGAAATGTTTTGGTTTAAAAGGTTTTGATGGATTAAAGGTTAAAATGACAAAATTTTTTAAATCCCCTATAACCATTTTGATCATGTTAAATGTTGTTCCTTTTATATGAAAGAATGAGGTGAAAAGAACTCAATATTTTGTCACTGGTATATTGAGATAATGTGCTTTAAATGTGATCTGTACAGGTTGGTATTTTAGATGGAAGTCTTTAAAGTTGTCTTTTTAGGGGAAATCCTCTGCTGTAAGGAAAAGTTAGGAAGTGTACTGTAAATGTAGAAGTACTCAGTCCTATGTGTAATTTTGTTTGCTATGGAAAAAGTAAAGTTCCTTTGTCTTAACATTGTGTGCTTCACGGGATTTCTTGCAGGGGTGCTTGCGCTAGGCTTTGATTTCTGCCCCCTTTCGTTTTTAAACATGGTGAAAACACAGTATTCTGTGTGTCTTTCAGTTTGAAAGCTCATGAAATTGAAACAGCTGAGACCGATGTTTTCACCAGATTGTGTCTCACTACTTTTGACTTTAAAATATTTTGTAAATTAAATTTATTGACAAAACCCCCCATTTCGGTTTGGTTGGTTAGTTTGTGTTGCAGTGCGGGGAGCAGCGTTGTTGGTCACAGCTGCTCCCCGCCCTTGTTTTGTTTCCCCGGAACCCTCACGGGCCAAGCTCGCGGCCCCCGAGCTCGGGCTGTTTAAATGAAGCGCCGGGCGCTGATTGGCGGACCGCTGAGGGGGGGTGGGTTGGAGCGGGCGCGAGCCGCGCTAGGATTGGCTGGTGAGCAGGGGGGCGGGGCTCGCGGGCGCGGCCGGCGCGGGGATTGGCGGAGCCGTGAGTTTGAACGCGCGAGCGGCAGTTGGCGCGGCGCTGCCTGTGCGGGGCCGCTGCTCCGCGCCTGCCCGGCCATGGCTGCGGGCTCCGTCACCACAGCGGCGCGGGGGGACCGGGACCGCAGCCCCGCCAAGAACCCCGGCCGGCGGCGCTGGGCCCCGCGGGGCGGCGAGGAGGACGCGGATGAGGACCCCGCCGTGCTGATCCTGAGCTACTTTTCCCGGCCGCCCTTCCTCAGCTTCGGCCGCTTGCGCGTGGGCGCCTCCTGCACGCGTCTGCTGCGCATTGACAACCCCAATGACGATGATGCCGAGGTGGTCATCGACCGCTTTCCGGCCGCTGCCAGGGGCTTCAGCATCGAGCACCGCCGCTTCTTTGTGGAGGTACGGGGAGGGAACACGCCATGGGACGGGCGGGAGCTCTGGCGGCCGAGGGGCGAGGGAGGAGCGGCGCCGTCCGCGGTGTGGGTCTGCCCGGAGCACCCAGCAGTTCTCCGGGATGTGGGGCGGCCCTGGTGTGGGTCTGCCCAGGGCACCCAGCAGTTCTCCGGGATATGGGGCGGCCACGGTGTGGGTCTGCCCGGAGCACCCAGCAGTTCTCCGGGATGTGGGGCGGTCATGGTGTGGGTCTGTCCGGAACACCCAGCAGTTCTCCGGGATATGGGGCGGCCACGGTGTGGGTCTGTCCGGAACACCCAGCAGCCATCCGGGATGTGGGGCGGCCCTGGTGTGGGTCTGTCCGGAGCACCCAACAGTTCTCCGGGATGTGAGGCGGACGCAGTGTGGGTCTGCCCGGAGCACCCAGCAGCCATCCGGGATGTGGGGCGGCCATGGTGTGGGTCTGCCCGGAGCACCCAGCAGTTCTCCGGGATGTGAGGCGGACGCAGTGTGGGTCTGCCCGGAGCACCCAGCAGCCATCCGGGATGTGGGGCGGCCACGGTGTGGGTCTGCCCAGGGCACCCAGCAGCCATCCGGGATGTGGGGCGGCCATGGTGTGGGTCTGCCCGGAGCACCCAGCAGTTCTCCGGGATGTGGGGCGGCCATGGTGTGGGTCTGCCCGGGGCACCCAGCAGCCATCCGGGATGTGGGGCAGCCACGCTGAGGGCGGTGCGTGTCGGGGGTCGTGTGGCCGCAGGCGGGGATGGCCGGGCCGGGCCCCTCAGGCTGGGGGCTGTCAGCGCCGCGAAGGCGCTACAACCTGGCTCAACAGAGAGGTGTTTGCAGTGTGGATAAAAAAATGAAATGAAGTTAACTATTCTTTGGGAATGTTGTTTTAAAGACAGAGACCTGTCAAAGCGTTTCAGGGCACGTGTTTAGGAAAAAGGCTCAGGGGAGAGGATGCCAGCTCAGTGTTCTGCACTCTGACACAACAGAGAGCAAGGCATGCTTAAAATAGGATTAAACATTTATGATATCTAAGGAAATGCAAACTGTGGCTAGTCCAATCAATTCTAGTTTTTAAAATTATAGTTTAGACGAACATATGTCTACAACTATCCAGACTGTCCAGAGTGTTTGTGAGAGAGGAAGAAACACTCTGGACATCTATTGCAATAGTGGATTTATAAAACCAGGGTGAAGTCTCACTGAAAAGTGCTTGAATAATATGTTCGTCTAGGAATTAATGAATAGAAAGGTTCATTACTTCCTTGATAATTTGCAGTGTCTTACTTGTTTTCAAAGGGACTTGTATGTCAAATTTGACTAAAAAAATTGACACTTATATTTAGGGTCAGCTAAGGTCCTAAGTTAATCAATCTCTGATTATTTGTCCCACCATAATTCTTTCAGAATTACCCTAGAGGACTTCTTTGGTTAATATGTGCAAAAAAAATGTGATTTCTTCTACTCACCTTTACTCAAACCTTCTCCTTCTACTATGTGTTATATATATTCTTGTTTTCCACTGTAGTTTGATTCAGAGGTACACAACCTTTTAGTAAGACAGCATCTTTGGTAGAGGTTGCTTAAATGTCCATGTCAAAGAGGGAAAACTGTCATTTGAATATTTAACAATTTTTTATCATTTCATGTTGTCACAATATATATTTCTTCTATATACTGCTCGTTGTTTGGTTATTTACTTGATCTTCAATGTTACCTAAGTGTACCTAAAGGGTAGATATTAAGTATGTTTTTTTCTCCAATAGTCAGGACAAAGAATATTTGTTTCTATCACATGGACCCCATTAGAAGAAGGAAAAATCAGAGAACTGGTGACTTTTGTTGTTAATGATGTTGTAAAACATCAAGCTGTGCTCCTTGGTGCTGCTGAGCAGCCCCCGAAGAAAAAGGTGAGTGTGTGTTTATTGTATCTTAGTTCTGTTACTTTGGCATCTGTGATGCAAATATTGGTTTTATTACTAGAAAATTCAGTGAAGGAGGATTATAAAGTGATAAGCGATGCTGTGGAAATACCCATTGTCCTCAACTTTTTTTAGCTGGATTGGAAAGTAGGTACTGATAAACTACAGCTTAAAGAATAAAACTGAAACACGACCAGATAAATGGTTTTCAAGTCTGCAAATAAGGTATTGTGAATTTTTGATCAGGGCTTCTTTTTACAATCTTTTTAAACTTTGAATGGCTATGCTAGTAATGTTTACTTTTACACGTAGAAGAATTTAGCAAGTCACCACACTAACTTTTATGTATGGTTCTTTTTCAGAGGAGTCTTTGGGATACATTAAAAAAGAAGAACTCTTCAGGAACATCTGCAATAAAAGTTAAGAAGAGTACTCTAGAAATTAAAAATGTTAATAAAACATTTCAAGTTTCTCAGAAGGTGGATAGACTTAGAAATCCCCTTCAGTCATGTGAGAATCAGAACACAGTGCAGAATAGTATATCCCAAGAAAATGACCCTCTTGCTGGCTCAGAAAATCAGCTGCCTCCATCTCCTATTGCATCAGTGCAAGAGGAAAATGGCAATACTGTTCACACACCACTTGCCCTGAGAAGGTCTACGGCATTTGGGGATATTGCTGCCTCTGGAAATAAGGAATTGTTACCTGAGATAGACATCTGTAACATCAATAAATGTGTTACTGAGCACAATCAATTGCAACCTGAAAGTGCCTCCAGTTCTGCTGGATTAGCACAATTGCCAATTTCAAATGATGGAGAAGTTCTTAATTTTACACTCTCGCCAGTTTCCACTCCAGAACACTCGGCCTCTGCGCCTGTTTTAAGTACAAGGAGAATTTTAAGCCCAGATGCTTTTGTAAATGACAATTATCAAGTGGATATAGATGTAATAGAACAACCTTTTCCAATACTGTCACCTGATCAATTTGTGAAGGATAGTTTGTCAGATAAACCATCAAAGACTCCTAAACCTGAGGCAGCATTAATATCATCCACCACGGAGACTTACGTTGTTAAGAGATTTCTACCGTCAAAATGGAAAAAAGATGGAGGCGTGGAGCCAGAAACACATGTTCACGTAGAACATAGCTTAAATGAAGTCTTTGAGCTGCATAATGTCAAATCACAGGCATTTGAAAGTGATAAACCCAAGGAAGATCATTGCAGTTTTCCTTCTGCAGAGGAACTTCAGACTGACAATCCTTCTCGGAGAGAGCAAACAAAAAAGCGTCCAATTCTTTCTGCCACTGTCATAAAAAGTAAGCCAGCTGCTACTGAAGAAACAAAAACAGAAACCCACCAGCCAAAATCTAAAAAATGCCTTAATAAAGCAATAATAGGATGTGCTAATGTGGTGCCTGGGCACGTGGAAGCAGAAACATCTAAACATCTACCAGTTACAGCTCCCATTTCATCTGAAAATAAGTGTCACAATGACAAGGTGAACTCATCTCCTACTGGATCAACTTCTTCATGTCGTAAGAGGAAAAGTGAAACATTCATAGGAAATAGTAGAGTTACAGCTTCAGTGCATGTGGAAGAGGTGGAAAGAAAAAGAGCTCTTACCTCTAGCATGAGCAGTCAAACATGCACAACAAGACGACCATCAGCCTTCATAGCCATGAGTGGAGAGAGAGTAGGGCAGAGAAAGAAAGCTGGTGAGCAGTGTTTCCTTCGTTTACCTTTTTCTGAAACATGCCTTTGATTAGGAAATATGTATAGGAAACTGAACTGTCTAGCAAGTCAGCTCTGAAATCTGGGTTTTTGCAATTTGTTAGGTATCTGTGTTTTAAAAAACTGAAAACTAGGTTAGAGTTTTGGTTATGTAATTGGCTTAAAACTTACTTTATTCCTGTGTAAATTTGTTAATAACAATAATAGGTAAAGTAGCTAAAAACTCTTAAGCCGAGACACTGTTGCATAAATCAAATTTTCTGGGCACTTACTGCACAAGATTTGTCACATATACATTTACCGTTGTGAATGTTTGCCTCCATTGCTGTTGTCACATATTTTCAAAAGCAGAATCATGAAGGTTGGAAAAGACCCCTTGGAACATTGAGTCTAACCATTAACTTGGCACCACCGTGTTCACCACTGTACCATAACCCCAGGTGCCACATCCATGCACCTTTTCAGCACTTCCCTGGGCAGTCTGTGATAATTCCTAACCACTTTTCCAGTGAAGAAGTTCTTAAGTCTTTTTCATTCTGCCTGCTTTTTACTGTCTGTGATTAACTTGTCAGCCTTGTGTAGTTGTCTCTGCCTTATTGTTTGCTGATACTTTGTTGCTTGAAGATCAGAAGATGCTGACATGGCTTGCATTTCAGTTTATTTTGGGTTTTCTAACTGTTCCAACCCCAAATATGTGGTGGAACGTGAAAGGAATGAGGATCTGGAACTTAAAGATGTGTTTAATTTGCAAAATTTAACTACCAGGAAAAGTTCATCATGGCTTTCAGATCAAAATAGCACTTGCTGCTTTCTTCAGCTGAATGATCTGTTCTGTGGTCTGGATTTGATTTGGGGTTTTCAGTAATGCACTTCACTATCAGGCTTTTAAAAATGGTCTGCATAAAAATAATGTGCTGAAAGTATTGATATGCAACAGGAAAGAGTGTATTATCTACCAGGGTATTTCTATTAATCCTTTAGGATAAAGCTAAATGGGCTGGACAAGGGCAGAGTAGAGGGGAACAATCCCCTCCCTTGACCAAGGGGGAGATGAGGATGCCATGTGGGTCTGTGTGGAAGGCTTTACAGAACTATAGGTAGATGGCATCAGTTGGGTCCATCATATTCCCAGTGCAGAAGTGGGGCTTACCAGTCTGTAGCTCCCTGCATCCACACATCTTCCTTCCTCCCCTTTTTAAATCATCAATATCTTTTGAATGGTTCATGGGGAATTACTCTAGTTCTGTACTTTAGAAGTGATGTGAACTTTAATACATTAACTTTCACTGACATATTGTCTGTTGATATTTGTGTGTTAATGCTTCTAGGTTCTTCTCTTCAGAAGGCATCTAAAGCTACCAAGAGAATTAGTAAACCTGTCCCTGGATTGGCCCAGTCACACCTGACATTTGTGAAACCACTGAAAACAGGTAGGCAGACTCCTGGTGTTTGGTAAAACACTGAAGAGAATGTCACAATTGTACTGCTGGTGTCAGGTAAGGCCTAGCTGGTTAGAGCTGAGAGAAAATAGAAGATAGTATCTGAAATGAATCAAAACCTAGTAGAATAATATGTGTAACCTTTTGTGATCTGTTTTCACTACTTTTAAGAAAATTGGTTGCAATGGTCACCTAAAAGTAAATGTTACTTTTTTCCAGATTGGCCTGTAAATATAAGCTACATTACATTTCTGCTCCCAGCTTACTGATGGCCATCAGTTAAATGCCTCTTCCATATCTGAAAACATTTTAAGGCAATAACAGAGTATTTCAGAAGAGAAATTTTTTTTCCTACAAGATAAAAATTCTGCGGAGTTAAGAATACTAAGTTGATCTGATCAGAAAAATGCATCTAATAAAATGGTTGTTCCTGGATGTAATCCAGTTCAGTTTGGGTTTGCCCCACTGCAAATGGCCTGAGTTCTAGGTATCTTATCTTACTTCTAGGACTGCAAAAACTCAAGCCATGTTTTGTGGCTGAAATTTATTTAATAGTCCCTGATCCGCAAATCACTGAAGATTTTAACAATCTGCTTTTTTTGGCTATAGTGCTAAATGGAATGTCAAACATGAATCCATTCCACAATGAAATGTATATTGGTTATCAAACATTTTAAGAACTGCAAAGGATTAAGTTTTTTGTTGTTTTGGTTTCTTTTTTGAAGTCATCCCTCGGCACCCAATGCCTTTTGCTGCTAAAAACATGTTTTATGATGAACGTTGGAAGGAGAAGCAGCAACGAGGTTTCACCTGGTGGTTAAATTTTGTTCTTACCCCAGATGACTTCAATGTAAAAACAAATACCTCGCAAGGTAGGAGTACAATAATTTTGTCTTCTCATTTTCTTAAGCTTTATGTAATATGCTTTTTTAACACTAACAAGTAGTAGTACTCCTTTGACAACATGACTGAAAAGGTTTAGTGTAATATTTTCCCCCTTCTGATGAGTGTGGATGGCTCACTAGCTCATGGCAAGCACAGCACACCACACCCCTGCGTGTGGTGAGTGCTCTGCAACAAGAATGCACTTCTCAGTGGGTGGTGAGTGGGGAATCTCCACCTGCTGGAAAATATTATAGCTGGCACTTTACTAAAAGGATAGCCTACTTTTTACTCTAGCTTCATTTGAAGAAAACAAAGATGGAGCCATTCATCTTAAAACCGAATTCCTAGCACTGCTGACTTATGAAATAAGTGTTCTTGTATTTAATAGTTGACTAGTATTCTTGTACTTGACAACATATGTGTAGTGCAACAGCTGACAAGCTTCCTGAAGGATAAATCATCACTCAGAATAAAAATAACAGAATGTCAGCTTAAAGAGGGAAAAGAGTAAATGAGGTGTGCAAAGCTACCCTTATTTGAGATGTAAATGCATACTTTTTGTGCATGTTTAAACAGTAAATGCAGCTGCTCTCCTCCTGGGGGAAGAGAACCATCACAAAAGGAGCCTTCCTAAGGCACCCACGAAAGACGAGGCGTCTCTGAAGGCGTACACAGCTCGGCGCAGGCTGAACAGGCTGCGGCGCGCGGCCTGCCAGCTGTTCACCGGCGAGGCCATGGTCAGAGCCATCCAGAAACTCGAGCTGGAGATCGAAACCCGGCGCCTGCTGGTCCGCAGGGACAGGCACCTCTGGAAAGACATAGGTAAGGGGACTCAAACCTGGAATTCTCTCCTCTTGTAAGTAGGAAAAGGGTTATTCATGCACTGAGTTTGTTTAATCTAAAATTGGTTTAGAGAAATTTTTACATTATTATGAAATGTTCGCTGGATCTAATATTAAAAGATGCTCTCTTGCAGGAGAACGGCAGAAAGTCCTTAATTGGCTTTTATCTTACAACCCTTTATGGCTGCGTATAGGTCTGGAGGTAAGTGCACTGTGTATACTCTATAAACTATAATCTAAATTTAATGGACATTTAGCAATTTTTTTAGTACAGGTTGTTCTGGGTGTCTTTATATTTTCTGTCATACTAATTCAGGTAGGTTCAATTCAGTTATAGCATGATGCATATATTTAAAATTGTTACAACGTACTTGCTTTAAAAAAGTAATTACCTTATAAGAAGGAAAACATTTAATCAAGGTTAGTGGAAGTTAATTCCGTGACCAATAACACGAAAGCATTTCCCTATCGGTTTCAATTCAGTAAACTGGAGAAGAATGTGGTTGTCTTTAAAAAGTTCCTGATTGATCTCTCAGACATAGATAATCGTGCATGTTTTGAAATGAGACTAAATCTTCTGAAATTTCCTTTGGGTTTACCTTTCAGGGACTCACTTGAAAACTGTTTGATATTTAGAGACCAATTGCCATTTATTATTTTAGAAATTCAATAATGTGTATTGTTCAAAAAAATCACATATTATTTAAGGTAACTTTTAACACTTGCTTCTGCTTTTTTCCCCTTCTTTCATATTAGACTATTTATGGAGAACTGATAGCTTTGGAGAATAACAGTGATGTTATGGGTTTAGCAATATTTATCCTTAATCGCTTGCTGTGGAACCCTGACATTGCAGCTGAATACAGACATCCAGTCGTGCCCCACCTTTACCGGGAAGGTAACAACTACTTCCAAAATAATTTATTTGTAGCGCTTAATTTTTAAACTACCACTTATCGAGTTCTATCATTTTAGGTCATGAAGAAGCTTTGTCAAAGTTCACACTGAAAAAATTGCTGCTGTTGGTTTGCTTTCTGGATTGTGCCAAACGGTCCAGATTGATTGACCATGACCCCTGCCTCTTTTGTAAGGATGCAGAGTTCAAGGTGAGAGCTGTGATTTGATGTCTCCCTCCAGAATTGTCCTAAGACTCAGTGTAGAATTTTTAATTGTTTTTAATCTGACTAAAGCTGAAGCTGTGTGACTTGCTAAAATAATTTTAAACAAAATATGTAATTTTGAGAATTAGACAAGGAAATATGAAATGTAATTTGGGACGCACAAGGGATGAAAATTGTATTCTGATTGACAAATATTGTAGTGTTAAGATTTTTTTTTTTCTTTTTTTTAACTTTAGGCTAGCAAAGACCTTTTGCTTGCATTTTCCCGGGACTTCCTGAGTGGTGAAGGTGACCTTTCCCGTCACCTGGGCTTCTTGGGACTACCTGTCAGCCATATTCAAACTCCACTGGATGAATTTGACTTTGCTGTAACAAACCTGGCTGTGGACTTACAATGCGGCATTCGTCTTGTGTGCGTTGATACAGAATTCTATTGAAATATTCTATTCTATTTTCTTTTATATCATACTTAGTGTGAGATCATCAGAGGCATTAAACATGCAATTATCTTTGTTAGGAGAACAGTGGAGCTTCTGACCAAAAACTGGAGCCTTTCAAAACAGCTGAGAGTTCCTGCAATAAGTCGGCTACAGAAGATGCATAATGTTGATATTGTTCTCAATGTCCTTAAAGAGCGAGGAGTGCACTTGAAAGATGAAACAGGTAAGGCCTAGAAATCAGGGTTATTCTAAGTGCATCAGATAACTATTGCACACTTTAATCCCTTGTTTTATTTGATAGGTGCTTCAATTGACTCCAGGGATATTGTGGATAGGCACAGGGAACGAACGTTAGCACTGCTGTGGAAAATTGTCTTTGCCTTCCAGGTACTATTCAATTGCTTATTTTGTTTGGTTTTTGCTAGTTACAAAGGAGTAATAATGAAAACAACACTCTTTCAGGAATATTTGATGTACGTGAAAACCTCTACTAATCAAATTTTAGGCTGAAATGATTTGCTTTGTACATTCAAAGCTCCACGTAAACTTTACTAAACTGCTAATTGTTCCCTAACAATACAGCTTGGATGTTTTAACCGTGCTTTTTCTTACACATTTCATTCAAGTTTTTGAAAAAAAAATTAACTTCTGAGTTTATGCTGTATAGTAGCAGAATTGATACTTAAAAGTAAAATAATGTTGACCTCAAAGTGCAGGTAAACTCTTAGCAACTGAAAAGGACATTTTGAGGTTACACTGGTAGGCAATTATAGAGTAATCTCTGAAGCTATAGCTCTTCTACTTTTTCTTCCTTTTATCTGAAACAGTCGATTAAACATTCTTGAAATAAGAATGTAGATTTCTTAGGCATTACTATAATGACATTTCTAAAGTTAGTAGAGGAAGTAAAAATAGTTTTCTTAAGATTGTTTTAAGAGTTAGAGGGTGTTTTAAAATACCGTCTAACTTGAGACAGAGGTATTTTAAAAATAAGTGTCCAGCTGACAAATCCAGTTGGAAAGAACATAATGTATGAAAGGCAAAATAAGATAAAAGTTGAGGTAGAATTTCACCACTAAGTAGTCAGGAATGTAAGTGCAATTAAGTATATGTAAAGCAAGAATATTAAAGACTTCAGCGACAGAACTATCACTAAGATACAACAATATAATAAAGAGCAAATGCAATTATTTTCTTTCTTAAATACTGTTACACTACTAAGTAGTTAACTTCCTCCAGTTAGTTCTTCTGATGCATGTGTCACAGTTGCATTGCTTTTGATTAGAGAAATAACTTGAGTGAGTAGTGGCTCTATCCAAGCCCTGTGGGTATGCTACTTGTTCTCCAACCAGCTAAATTCCTTTTGGAATCCCTTAAAGAGGAGGATTGGTACATGAGCTCAGTGGAACTGTAGGCAGGACTCAGAAATTGTTTCCTCTGAGAGCACATTGAAATTACACAGGGAATTTCCCTGTTTCTCCCAACTATTAACTAATGCAGTAACTCTTTTACACAGAACAGTGGGAAGGGTAGATTTAGATTTAGGTTTTAGATTTTTATCTGCTGTCTATGCTGGCAAGTCCAGATTATCTACTACTGATTGTGTGGCACATACCTCACTAAGAAGTGAGTGTGGATTCTCTTTAAAATGCTATGCCTAAAGCTCTGCAGCTGTAATGCAGGATATGTCAGACTGTTAACATGCCCATTTTTTGTTTTTCTTCCTAACAGGTGGATGTTTTTCTGAATGTGGAACATTTAAAAGAAGAAATTGAATTTTTGAAGAACACACACAAGAAAAAAGTACTGTTGGGTGCTGTCAAGACTTTTCCAAAGGATTTTAAAGTACAGGAAGACAGTAGTAACTTCTCATCTCAGACTTACAGTGAAAATGTGAAGCTGCTGATGGCATGGGTTAATGCTGTTTGTAGATTTTACAATATCAAGGTAAATAGTTCTGTGTACACTTCCACAAGTACACCCTGTGTTGTAATTCTTTACAGAACAGAGTTCTTCAAACCATCAAATATGTAGTAGAAGTCAATGGTAATTATTTATAAATATTCTACTGGACTTTGTTTAATCTGATTTGAAGTAACCATCTTTCTGTGAGTTTAACTGCACCTCTCTTTTTAAGCAAATCTGAGAAAAAATTCCCCTTCAAGTTAGTCTTGTGCATAAAAATACTTTTTGAAAATTGAACATTTTTTGCTGGAATGGGATTTTTTTGTGGACTTTCATTGAGCTGCCATCTTAAAAAGTATTTGTGCATAGAACTTTCAGTGTTTATAAAAGCTATGAGAATTAAACTAATGTTTTGGATAAGGTCAGTTCATCTCCTCAGAGAAGTTTGTTTAGAAGGGATATGTTTGCTCATTCCATGAAGGGAAGCCCTGGTCAGAGACCTGACTCTGGTCAGAATACAGTAGCAGCTGCTAGCCTTTCTGAAGGGTAAAACAGAGCTCTTAGGACTGATGCAAATTCAGAACTTATTTCTGCATTGAAAGCCCGGCATAAAGGTATCTGTAGAAGTTTTTTTGGGATCCTACTGCAGAAAGATTGGTTTCATAGATGTTTCCCTTGTAGATTCACTGTTTAATGACTCACACCTCTTTTGTTTCTGGGTTCTCATAGCTGTATGTTACTGTACAGTAAACGTTCAAAGGAAGTACTAGCTCCCTAATTTTTTTTAAATAAAATAATTTGCTCTTGATCACATTTAAAGGTACGAGAGAAGAAACTATATCCAGTTTATACCAACAGACTAGTAACAAAAATTCAAGGAATTTGTATTTTTTTTACTTATCAGGTGGAAAACTTCACAGTGTGTTTCTCAGATGGCAGAGTATTATGTCATTTGATTCATCACTATCACCCCTGTTACATGCCTTTGGAAGCTGTGTGCCAACGAACTACTCAAACTGTGGAATGTTCAAGAACTGTTACAGTGGGACTAAACTCTTCCTCCTCATCGGAGTCTGACACTTCTCTAAATGTTGTGGAAGAAATGTTTGATCAAAGTGAGTTATTTGATGTTCAGAAGTTCATGTTAAATCTATTTCTTTGCACAATTTGATTTGACTAATGTTTTGTCTTTACAAAGCTGTAAGTCCCTCAGTCCTATACAAGGAACTCTTGGACAACGAAAAGCAAAACTTCCAGCTGATCAATGCTGCAGTTTCTGACCTAGGTGGGATACCAGCAATGATCCATCATGCAGACATGTCAAATACAATTCCTGATGAGAAGGTAAAATACCTTTAGAGTTGATATAAACATGTTCTGCCCTCATGTGAACGTGTCCTGCTCTTTTGTACAGCCCTGACGCTGCTGTGTTCTGTTTCTGTAGGTTGTTATCACCTACCTGTCATTTCTGTGTTCACGGCTTCTCGATCTTCGCCAAGAAACTCGAGCTGCACGATTAATTCAGGCTACTTGGAGGAACTACAGGCTTAAGAGGGAACTGAAACTCTCCCAGGTACTCTCTGCTTGTGCACTATTCAAAGCTTCTATATTAATAAAAAAAGAGAATATAAATTCAATGGAAAATACAGTTTTGTTGGACTAATATTGGCATTTAAACTACTGAGTGCCATTTCTGTCGTCAAAATATGTGGTCTTCTTGGTAGTGTAATCTACCAAACTCCACTTTTATTTTAGACTTCTGAAGTAATTGCAGGTGTTTAGAGACTACTGTTCTTTTTTGTGTGTCACTCCTTAAACTCTTCTCCGAATATTTAAAATATAAAATAGTTGCACTGTTTCCTTAAAACCAAAGGAGTAGTTGATTCGAGAGGAGTAATTAAAGTTCTTCATGAATTTACTATTTTTGTTAAGGAGGTACGCTTCACCAGTCTTTTGAATTGAATTTCATGAGTTCTGATATTCTGTGTCTTGATTTTATGGTAGTTATACCGGATTTCGCGAAGGTTTTAAAACTATGAAACCTTAAGGTTGATAAATGCCAGCACTGTGTCTTGGTGGGTTGCATATTGGTGTTAGAACAGCGTTCAAGTGAAATATTCTAAGAATCTGTGTTGTAGAAAGGGATCTACACAACCTTAACAATGATGACAAAACATTCCCTTTACAACTCTTTTGAAATAACTAATAGTAAAGATGCTGGTGGGGGAGAAGGAATTGCAACCAAAACCCTTTAAACATTGCAGGCATTGTATTTAGTAATTAATCTTACAATGTGCACATATGTACTATAATTTTATGAAATTACTGTAGATAGTTACTCAAATCAAAAATTTGAGTGAAAATTCCATAGCTAATGTTCAGTGCAAATGTACTCTTTGTAGGAAAGAGACAGAGCTGCTCGAATAATTCAAACATCTGCAATGAACTTCTTGGCTCGCCGGCGCATCCTGAGGAAAGAGAATGCAGCCATTTTCATCCAGAAGCACTGGAGAGGATACTTGGCCAGGATGACTCTCTTCAGTCTGAAAAAGGCAAAGCTGGAGGAAGCCAGAAATAAATCTGCCACAGTCATTCAGGTAATGCAATCTAAAGTGAGATTGCATGGCAAGGAAATCCCCTGAAAACTCTAAGAAAGAGCCTTGCCAAGGACCATCTGTGCTGCTTGCAGCAATTAACGTTTTCATGAAATGTAATACTTTTTTTTTATTATTTTTCCCCCCTCTGCTTTTGAGAGTTGTATTAAGTTTTTCTCTCCAGGGAAAGATGGTAGTGTGCTAATAAATTAACAATTATTCCTTCTTGGTGAATATTATGGAGTACCATAAGCATTAAAACATGGGGCCTTAAACAGGTGATGTAAGGAGTGATGGGGTTGTGTTGGTTTTCTTCTTTGCAGCTGCTGAACATTGCTTAAAGAAGCTTTTAAAAAAAAATTACTTTCCTGGTGTTATGTCACCAGCAGTGGGCACATCCAGAGTGGCAGACATGGCAATGTTAGTTGGGGCAGTTAATTCAGTTTCTTAAGATATTTGCACTACCATTACCCAAAGATAAATGTTGCACTCCTAGGACTTTTTAGAATGGATATTAAAGAATTGCTGATTTACCATATAGTGTAAAAGGCAATCTGCTGTTGGCAGGGCAAATTGAGGCTTTTCCCAGAATTTAAAATGCTTAAAAACCATTTAGGTTTTGCTTTTATTTTCTTTTTTTAAAGTAGATTTCTGGATTTAACTTCCTAGGGATCAAGACCCAGAGATGAGCTCAGCTGGTTAGAGCATGGTGCCAGTAACACCAAGTCATGGGTTTGATCTTGGTATGTGCCATTCAGTCAAATGTAGGACTTGATATTTGTGGATCCCTTCCAACTCAGAATACTCTGTGGCACTCTGATGAGTATAGGAGTAAGAAATCTTTTAAAGTCTGAAGATGACAGTCCTCATTCATGCTTAACTCAACATACTGTGAAGAAAATACTAAATTTTTTCTTTTTTTACCTGCAGGCTTATTGGAGGAGATACTCTGCAAGGAAAAGATACTTACAGCTAAGACACTGTGTTATTTTTGTACAAGCAAGGATAAGGATGGTGAAGTCTGTTGCTGCATATAAACGAATTGTTTGGGCTACTGTTACAATTCAGAGACATCTGCGTGCAACTAAGTTGGCAAAAATAGATCAGCAAAGATACAAAATCCTGAAGTCGTCAGCACTTATTATTCAGTCTGCATTCAGAAGATGGAGAAAATACAAAATCCAACAGAAAATTAAAGCAGCTTTGGTGATTCAGAGTTATTTCAGAAAATGGCAATCTTCAAAACTGGCTAAGAGAAGGAGGGCTGCCCTTGTCATACAGTCTTGGTACAGGATGCACAGAGACCTGAAGCAGTATCTACGGTTTAAGCAAAGTGTTATCAAGATTCAGGCTTGGTACAGGTGTCAACTGGCCAGACGTGTTTACCAGGAGCACAGGTCAAAAATAGTGAAAATTCAGCAGTATTACAGAGCTTATAAATTGGGCAAAGCTGAGAGAAAGTATTATTTGCAGAAGTGTGCAGCAGTGATAGTTCTCCAAGCTGCTTTTAGAGGCATGAAGGCACGACAGCAGTACAGACAAGTAAAAGCAGCATGTGTTATTCAATCACTGTGGAGAATGAAACGAGAGAAACAAAGATTCCTGCAGTTGAAAAAATCTGTGACTACATTGCAGTCACACGTGAGAAAATACCAACAAGTGAAAAGATACAAAGAGATTAAAAATGCTGCTTCTGTAATTCAAACCCGGTATAGGGCACGCGTGGCCGCTAAAAAAGCAGCTGCTGCTTTCCAGAGGGTGCGCCTGGCTGCCATTGTTCTCCAGGCTGCCTACAGAGGGATGCGAGCCAGGAGGCAGGCTCGGATCCTGAGATCCGTGATCAGAATTCAGTCCAGTTTCCGTGCTTATGTCGCCCGAAAGAGATTTAAAACCTTGAGAGATGCTGCAGTGAAGATTCAAGCTCTTACAAAGATGAGGCAAGTCCGTAAGCGTTACTGTGCACTGAGGGCAGCAACGCTTTATGCCCAGCGAAGGTATCGCTCTCAGAGACATGCTCTTCAATTGAAAGAAGATTATAGGAAGTTGAAGAGAGGTTGCATAAGAATTCAGGCTCTAGTTCGAGGCTATCTTGTCAGGAAACAAATACAGAAGTGGAGGGAGGCTGCAATATTACTTCAGGCCTGCTACAGAATGAAAAGGGACCGGCAACGGTACTTGAGTATCTACAGTGCTGCCACTGTCATTCAACAACGTTATCGTGCCTGCAAAAAGACCCAGTGTCACAGGCAGGAGTTCTTGCAAGTTAGAAAAGCAGCTGTGTGCTTACAGGCAGCCTACAGGGGCTATAAAACACGCAAAAAGCTGAAACTTGAATGCAGAGCTGCTGTTAAAATTCAGACTGCTTTTAGAGCTCATGCTGCACGAGTGAAATACAAGGCAATGGTTCAGGCCTCCGTTGTGATTCAGAGGTGGTACAGAAATTGTAAGGGTGGTAAGAGGCAAAGACTGAACTTTTTAATGACAAGAGCAGCAGTGCTTTCTTTACAAGCAGCTTTTCGTGGCTGGAAGGTGCGAAAGCAGATTCAAAGACAGCATGTTGCTGCTACTAGGATACAGTCTAGCTTCAGAAAATTCATGGCTGTGAAGCAATTCAGGCTTGTGAAGCATGCTGTGCTAACCATCCAAAGGCATTACAAAGCCAAGGTTCTAGGCCAGAGACAACAGCAAGAATACATTCAGCTGCGAAATGCTGCAGTGTGTCTTCAGGCACTATGGAGGGGGAAAGCTGTGAGAAAAGAGATTCAGAAGAAACATCATATTGCAACAATTATTCAATCCTATTACAGAATGCACATAAATCAACTAAAATACAAGAAACTAAGACAAGCCACTTTGGTGATTCAGAAATACTACAGAGCCTACTCTATGAAGAAAACCCAACGTGCAGTTTATCTGAAAACCAAGGCAGCTGTGTTAGTCTTGCAGTCTGCTTACCGTGGGATGACTGTGAGGAGACAACTGAACAAACTAAACAAAGCTGCTACAACTATACAAGCTGCCTTCAAATCTTACCTTGTCAAGAAGGAATATGAAAGACTTAGATGTGCAGCTATAGCCATTCAAAGGCGTTACCGTGCAGTAATTCATGCTAAATGTCAGAGGCAGAGGTATTTGTCTTTAAAAAGAGTCACAGTCCAAGTGCAGGCAATTTACAGAGGTGTAAGAGTGAGGCGACAGGTTCAGTGTATGCATCAAGCAGCTGTTTGCATCCAAGCCACGTTTAAGATGTATTTCATGAGCCAAAAATATCAGTCAATGAAAATGGCAGCAATAAGAATTCAAAGGCAATACAGAGCATTTTGTTTAGGTAAAGTACAACGCAAAAAGTACTTGGAGCTAAAGAAGTCTGTTATTATCCTCCAGGCTGCTTGCAGAGGCATGAAAGTCCGACAAGACATAAAAACTATGCACCAGTCAGCAGCAATAATTCAGTCCTATTATCGGATGCACAAGCAACAGAGGGATTTCAGAAGGTTGTTGCTTGCAACGAGGCAGATTCAGCAGTGGTTCCGTGCTTGTAAGGAGAGAGATGCAGAAGTTCACAACTACATGATTATGAAAAATGCTGTACTACACATCCAGGCTGCGTTCCGTGGTATGAAAACAAGAAAATTCATCAGAACCATGAATGAATCGGCTGTGATTATTCAAAGAAGGTTTAGAACTTTCCTTGAAAGAAAACATTTTCTTTCCATGAAGTCAGCTGCTGTTGTAATTCAGAGAAAATACAGAGCAACAAAACTAGCAAATATTCAGCGTCAAAAATATCTCTCTCTCCGTAATGCCACTGTTATCATACAGTCTGCTTATAGAGGATTTGTGGTAAGGAAGAAAATTCAGCAAATGCATCAAGCTGCTACAGTTATTCAAGCAATGTTAAGAATGCATAAAATTTACACTTCTTATCAAGCACTCAGGGTTGCTTCAGTAATCATACAGCGACGTTTTCGAGCTTACAGGGAAGGGAAGCATGAGAGAGAAAAGTACTTAAAACTGTACAATTCTGTTTTAGTTATTCAAGCTGCCTTCCGAGGAATGAAAACAAGATGCTTCCTGAAGAGACAGCATGAGGCAACACTTATAATACAGAGGAACTACCGAATGTATAGGCAGTACTGTCATTACAGAAGAGTTCAGTGGGCAGCCCAGCTAATACAGAGATGGTACAGGGCCCACAGGCTCAGGAAAATTGCTGTAGAGCATTACACTTCATTAAAGAAAGCAGCAACTTGTATCCAACGGGCTTTTCGAGACATGCGAGCAAGAAAACAACAGCGAGAAATGCACCGTGCTGCAACTGTGGTTCAGAAAAATTTTAAGGCCTTCAGAGAACATCAGCGATTTCTCGCTCTTAAAGCAGCTACTCTTGTCTTTCAGAGAAGGTACCGAGCTTTGGCTCTGGCAAGGCAGCATGCTTTGGAATATCGCTGTCTCCGCAGAGCAGCTATTCACATCCAGGCTGTGTACAGAGGTGTCAGGGTGAGGAGGAGTCTCAAGCACATGCATTCAGCTGCCAGTACAATACAGGCAGCCTACAGAATGCTCCGGGAGAGAAGGGCCTATCAGAATATGAGAAGCGCAGCTGTGGTTATACAGAGCTACTATCGATCCTATTTGAAAGGAAAGAGCCAACGCAAGAGGTATCTGACAGTGAGGAATTCTGTTCTTGTTATTCAAGCAGCGTACAGAGGCATGAAGGCACGGCAGGAGCTGAAACTCCTGCACGTTTCAGCAGTTGTGATACAGTCCAGCTATCGCATGTACGTGCAACGTAGGTGTTACAAACAGCTGTGCTGGGCTGCCACAGTCACACAGCAGAGGTTCAGAGCCAAAATGGCAAGAGAAGCTGCCATGAGAAATTATGCAGAAATAAGAAAGGCTGTCATTTGCCTTCAAGCTGCTTTTCGTGCTAGGAAAGCCAGGCAGTTGTATAAAGCCCACGTTGCTGCACGGCACATTCAGTCGTTCCTACGAATGTGCACGGAGAGGAGACGCTTTCTGGCACAGAAGGCGGCAGCAGTAGCGATCCAGTCCGCGTTCCGATGCCAAAGAGCGCGGGCTCGCTATGCACGGCTCCGCAGCTCCGCTGTCACTGTTCAGAGGTGGTACAGGTCATGTCTCAGGGCTCGTTCACAGAGGGCACAGTACCTGGCTCACAGACAAGCAGCAGTAGTTATTCAGTCTGCCTTCCGAGCTAGGAAAGCAAGACAAACAGCAAGGCAGCTACGAGCTGCAAGGAAGATTCAGTATTTCCTTCGAATGGCTCTGCAGCGGAGAAAATACCTCCAACTCAGAGCAGCAGCTGTTACATTGCAATCCTATTACTTAATGCATAAATGTAAATCCCAGTATATGAGCTGTAAAAGAGCAGCAGTTGTCCTGCAGAGGCACTACCGGTCCCACCTGACTGTGAAGCATCAGAGAATGGCTTACTTAGAAACCCGGAGGAACATTATCCTTGTGCAGGCCACAGTCAGAGGATACCTTGAAAGGAAGAGGTTTCACAAAATAAAGGAAAGCACAATTAAAATTCAGGTACTTCTGAGTGAATAATACTGGGATTTGGGTGGTTTGGTTTTAATTTGTAGGTGTTTTAAAGATTTACTGTTCTTGTAAACCACAGTTTAAAGCTAAAGTGGAATCAGTTTCTGGCGTGTACTACAGGGCAGATATATAAATCTTACTACCACAGTACACAGAAATAAGGTTCTTTAAGACAACTGAACTTCACCTCTGAATATTAGTGGCTCAATGAACGTTTTCTTTGATGGGAATATGAATAAAAGCTGTCTTGATGTTGTATGAGAGGGCACTGGTAGTGGGTATAAAGTGGCATAAATGGCAAAAAGCATGATTTCTACATTCTTTAGGACTCCTGTTTAATAAGGTGCGAGTAAATCAATCATGTTAGTCCTCCTAGGTTTAGTAATTGGCCCTAGACTAATCGAAGTGCCTAAGTAACATTTTGAAAAGGAATTTAAGGAGGGAAATTCCCCCAAATCCAGGAAGAAAAGGAAATAAATCATCTCTCATATCAATTTGTGGCCCTGAGAAGCCTGATCTAATGGGTATCCCTGCCCATGTTGGGTGGGTTGGAACTAGACCATCTTTAAAGGTCCCTTCCAACCCAAACCATTCTAGGATTCTGTGAGATTTTCTTAGATTGGTTTTACTCTCTTGTTGGAGACCGCAAGATGTGATAGATGTGCTTTCCTCACCTCCATGTTTTGGGGGTATTGGTAGCTGCTTAGTTATTTTCTGAATGTTTAACTTCTGTATCCTGAACAATATAAGGATGGTTACTTTCCTTAAAAGGTAGAAAAAAACAATTAGTTTTGACATTGAAAATATGTTTATTTATATTGTTTTTATAACAAGCCAGTGAGTAGAGCTATACATAGAAATATGTAAATATTCCCAGCTGATATGATGCAAGTGGTGAAATATTCCAAGTTTGTCTTTTTCTTTGAAGGCCTCTTTCCGTGGATTTAATCAGAGACAGAAATATCTTCTGTGCAAGTTTTCTGCTGTGTTAATACAGCAGCACTACAGAGCCTATCGGAGGCGAAACATTGATCAACACAGATTCCATCAAATGAAAAAAGCTGCCATTACAATTCAGGTAATCATAAAAGTGGTTTTTGTTGAGTGTTTGTTTGAGTTTTTAAATCTCTTGTATTTGTTTCTTGACAATGTAGTTCTTTTTGCAGACTTTAATATTAAAGAGTGGCATTTATGGTATTTCCCTGAATATGTTTTACTTGCTTTTGAAAACATCTTCTAGATGTGAAAAATTAAATATTTATAGTATTTTAGAGATAAAAATCCTAAAAATTGTTCCTGTTGATGTGATATTTTTCTTTTTAATTTTGTTCATTCCGTTAACAGTTCTGATTTTTAAAAAAATATTTTTATTTCTCTAATAGGCAGCATACAGGGGTTATAAAGCCAGGCAGCAGTGGATTAGCAAAATGAGAGCAGCACAAGTCATCCAAGCCTGGTTCCGAGGTCACAAGGCACGAGAGGAATACACATCTGTGCTCAGAGCTGCCCTTGTTATCCAGAGTCACTTCAGGGCCAAACAGCTGCGGGCTCGGTAATACCAAATCTGACATACATCATTCTGCTTTTCCAAGCTTTCATTATGTAATGGTTTTGTGCTGCACTGCACTCTTTAGAGCTCTTCAGGTTCTCAGGCTCTGCCCCTGCAGCATCCTTGTAACGTGTGTGTATGAGTATAACCCTATTGGTAGAGGTGGATTATTCTTTTGCACAAGATTTTCATTACATTTAATTGTTTTCCTGGAATGGAAGCTCCTTCACAAGTTTAAATTGTGTTTATTTGGGCTCCAGAAAGAGTAGGCCTTGATCTTTTTTCACTTCACTTTTTTGCAAGAAAAATGTTCTGGATATTGTTAAAATTCCAGCGTACAGCTTGATGGTTGAAAAGCTATTTAATTTTAATCCACATTGGAATAGTTAAACTGGCTTATATGTTTATTTTGCTATGAGATCAGCTTGGTAGCTCATGTCATTCTGAAGTGTCCCATGCCAGTAGCAGTAAGGAATGCTGTTCAGTGATACAAGGTCCTCCCTCAGAATCCTTGCTTTTTAAACATCCTGCCTATTCCTGTTATTATCCTTTTATAGACCTGTTGTATGTCAGTCTGCCCAATGCCTTTCAAACTGCTGTGTCCCTCCCCAGCCTCCTTTGGCAGTAACTTAGGGAAATACCTCCTATGGGAAACCGGAAAATATCTTCTATTTGAAATCAGACTTTCTGCCAGTGTTGCTGGCTATTAACCATTTTCTAGTGTTCCAAGATCTGGTTGAGAACAGCTCTGCTTTCCCAATAGCTATCTTGATGATTTCATAAACCATCACTGTTTTCTTACTTACAAATGCATTTCCATGTTAGGTTTTTGAAAATGAAGTCCTGCGCCCTTACCATCCAAAGAGTCTGGAGAGCAACCCGCGCTGCTCGAGAGCTTCGGCAGCAGTTCCTGGCAACCAGGAGTGCTGCAGTGAAGATTCAGTTGGCATTCAGGCAGTACAGAGCCAGGAGACTTCTAAGACAGGTATGTTTTCACTTGTACTCTGATGTGTCATGGTTACTTTAAAAGTTTTCAATATATTTGAGTGATTTTTGTCATCAATGTGGAGAAACATAGAAAAGGTGGAACCAGAGCAACGATTGAACACTCTTCAAAATATTAAATATCCTTTTTTGCCTTAAGCAACAGGGTTGATTCTTGATTTTGAACAGTTCCAATTGTTGAATTACCCCTCTATATACTGATACCAAAATAAAATGCCAAATTTTCTGCTGGCTTTATTGCTTGCAAAAGATTAAGTCCATATTTTGACCTCATTTAGGTAAGTGAAAAGACCTTCCAAACTGTGAAAGTTCATTTTATATAAACTGTTACTGCATGAATTAACTTGTTTTTCTCATTCCATATTTGTTCTTATGATGGAAAAAACACCTAGAACTACAAAAAAAAAATAAAAAAAAGGTGTATTATGTATATTGATCCTGACATGAATGAAAAGAATGAACAAAAGATTAATTATCAATGCATTTTTGAACGTCTTTTTCAGAAGCACCAGGCTGCATGTCTGATCCAAAATGCATATAGAGGTTTCAAGGCAAGAAGGAAATTTGTTCAACAAAAAGCTGCTGCTGTAATTATCCAAAAACATCTGCGGGCTTGGCAGGAAGGCAGGCTTCAGTTTATGAAATACAATGAGACTAGAAGAGCTGTCATTAAACTGCAAGCATTTATCCGGGGTTATTTAGTCAGGAAAAAGGTTGGTATGATTCAAAATAAAACTTTGCTTGGGATGTAAAGTATCTCTAGAGCTGTTTTACCATGAATTCTGACTGACAGGGAGAGGAAAACTTGATTTCTTGGTGTTGAAATCAAGTTCTTGTTGACTCCTGTGAGTATTGGGCATGCCAGCACAGATCAAACACAGTTTGAGTCTTTTCTTACAGTCCTTTATAGAACTGAAGTAGGTTTTCACTGCTGAGTGTTGTTTTCGCTTCTGAGATCTTTGTGGCTTACCTATAACTGGATAATTCTGCACACATAGGCTTGCAATGAAATTGTTCTCTGCTATGTATTGATGATGTTCCTTACAATCAGTTCTCTGTGTTACCATTTAGATTGGAGACCTAGTACTGCAGAGGGGTAGCTTACTTTAGTTCTGAGGTGATTTTCAGTATCTAGTAGTTTATTGCTGTGGACTATATTCTTTGTGTGGGCATCCAGCTACCTCAGAGTATGAAAATTAATGATGTTTTTGTTTTGTTTCCCTTCTACAGATTTCAGAACAGAAACAAAAGAAGAGACTTCTTTATTTTACAGCAGCTGCATATCATCATATCTCCGCAATTAAAATTCAAAGAGCCTGCAGGATTTACCTCACCCTAAAACTTGCACAAACCCAGATCTCATCTGTTCTTATTATTCAGGTTGGTCTTATTAAGGCTGAGTGATTTGTGTAACAGTCTAACTTGTTTTCTATAAGTTAAGCTATAGCACTAAGACAATGTAGTTCCTTCACATGTGAAAATAAAGCTAAATTATGGAGGCTATGATTTATTAAATAATACCACTAATACACAGCTAAGCAAGCTCTGGAAGCTGAAGCATTAGAAAGCTGAGGATGGATGGGAAAGTCTGTTTCCTTCAGACCCTCAAGCTTACTAAAGAAGTCTGAGTGCTGTCTTAGCCTATTTCTTTATGTCCTACTGGAGGTAGGAAAGACCAGACACAACAACCTGTCAGGTTTGTGAAATGGTAGAGCATCTCCTTACATGAACAAATCCCTTGGGATGCTGTGATTTGTTTGGCTGGATGTTTCTGATCTGCCAGTGGTATTAGAGCCTGCGTAGGTTGCAGCATTTTAATAAAACCAGGTTTTACTTATCTAAAAGGAAGATCAAAATCAAGTTTGTATTGCAGCACTACCAAATTGTAAAAATAATTTTCAGCTCTCCAAACTGACCATTAACTTAGTTCCAGTATGGGAGGCCAGCACTGGATAAATGGACAGGTGAAATAGGAGCTCTGAAATAGCTGCTCTCTGGTCAAGGATGTCATGGCACACTTTGCCCTACTACTTCTCTGTATATCCTAATCTGTTATTTCTCCCCATAAGTTAGATTTTCCCTTTAAGGCAAGAGAGAAGGGATGGAAAAGGGTAATTTTGCTCTGATTTGGAACACAGTGCCCTGTCTCCTGTATTTATACAAGAGAATAAACAGAGACGGGAAATGAGAAGAGTGGAGTGCTGGTTCTCCTTAAAAGCCAGACAAGAGAAAGAGAACTCCTAGGTCATAGTAATGCTGGACACAAGTATAAATTGGGAGAATTACGTATTTTATCTTTTGGTTAGTCCTGAAGTGGTCAGACAGTTGGTCTGGATGATCATTGTAGGTGCCTTCTAACTGAAACCATTCTATCTATTCTCTACCTTGCTCTCCTCAGAATGCTTTCCTAGTGGCTCCTAGTTAAGATTTCATTGTGCAGTCTTGCATTTCAGCTCCACAAGGGCAGTCAGAATCGTGGAGGTTATTTGTGATTGGTGATGTTTATAGTGCCTGTATCTGTCAAAGCTCGTGTTAGAACACCCAGTTTGTATCAGTGCTCATTTAGGGTGGGAAAAGGGAGCGTAGGGGAAGAGTTTTAAATAAACAGAGAAAGGTGCTTTCATTTTAAACAGAGATGGTTCCGAGCCAGAATGCAGCGGCAGAGGTTTCTAAGGGCTCACCGCAGAGTGGTTGGGTTGCAGCGCGCCGTCCGGCGCTGGCTGAGCCGCAGGAACGCGGCAGCAGCCGTCATCCAGAGGAGCGTGCGCGCATTCCTCGCCCGCACGCGCAGGAGGAAGCTGGCACTGGGAATAATTAAATTTCAGGTAAACACCTCTTGTAAGAAAATAACGGGTTTGGGTTTGTTTATTTTTATTATCTGGGTTTTTTTCGGTTTTTTTTCTCATGGGTTTTTGGGGAGAGGAAAGATCTTTGCTTCGGTTGATGGCTTTATCAGTGAAATTGCAAGCCAAGTCAGCTTTGCTTTAGCCGTGAAAGCTGAAGGCAAACAGATCATGAAGGAATACTAAGCAGATAATGGCTGAGATGATTTACGTGGGAGTGTGTGTGGACTGGATATGCATGGATTTTTTTGCCTTTTGTCTTGCAAGTCCAGTATTTGAAAGATAAAAACTGAGTGTCAATGCCTTAAAACTGAATACCCAAGGTCATTCAATACTTTGTCAGACTTGTGTAAAACTGATTTGGAATGGTCATGGAAGTTCTATTGTCTTGTGTCTCTTTTACAACTTTTTCTCTTTGTGGAATTTCCTTTTCCATAGGCATTGTGGAGGGGATATTTTTGGAGAAAGATGACTGACACAGCAAAAACCAGAGCTTTAAGACGCAGTTTAGAAAAGGCCAATGAAAAGAGCAGAGAAGAAAACAAGCTGGGCAACAGAACTGCAATTGCAATTGACCACCTTCTAAAATACAAACATCTCTCCTACATTCTTGCAGCACTAAAGCATCTTGGTCAGTATTTTGTTCTACTGTAACTGATGGATTTTCAGAAATAATGATAAAAACTGGATTTTTCGGCTGAGGAGAGCTCATAATGATGTTTGGGCTTTCTGCATGACTATAAAATGTGAACATTAGGGGGTATAACGGGGGGTTTTCCTGACTAAAATTAGGTTATTGATTTAAGAACAATATTCAAATGGTTATGTAGAGAAAGGAAATCTTATATGACTGCGCTAATTTCCTATCAGTCCTAGTAGTGCTATACCTAACATAAGTTTATTGTCATTTTTATTATCAGTGTATGTTCTCTGTGGGTCGTTTTGTCTGCTTCATTTTTAGTCTGGAATATTAATTTCTATTGCTTTAGAAACACGCACTTAAATGAATAATTGCAATTTTTACTTTGCACTCTTACTTAAAAATAGAGAAAATCCTGGTTTGCAGTAATTTTGCAAACTTCAGAGTTTTCTTTTCTCTACTTGTTTTTCTTTAATTGTTTTAGAGGTGGCCACCAGGCTGTCCCCACTGTGTTGTGAAAATATGGCTCAGAGCAGAGCAATCTTCAGTATTTTCGTTCTGATTCGAAGCTGCAACCGAAGTGTTCCATGCATGGATGTGATCAGATACTCAGTCCAGGTTCTACTCAATGTTTCAAAGGTAACTTGAATATTTTCTTTTCCAGGTTTATAAGCAATAGGCTACTTTATTGTAGTACTTGTTTATCCACAAAATTTCTGAATAAATCTGGAGCAATGAAAGTAGTAGTTTTGAATAAAAATAGGTTCTGATTTTTCACTGTTATTTTGAAACCAGTTATTTATTTACCTTGTAGTAATTATATGGAGTTTTTTGGTGAAAAAATTAGTTCATGGCCTTAAGGCATTGCAAGGTATCACAAGTATTTTTAAATTTCTCTTAAATTATTCTAATTTATTTCTTTATTTTTAAATATAAAACCAGATTCTATGGATTTCTAAACAAGACAGGAAACAAAAGGCACCTTTTTATAATCTGTTACAGTTGTGTAAATACAGAAGTGATTTGTATTGCTTGGATACCAGTTCAGCTACAAATTTATTCTAGGGGAGAAAATGGGCTATTGCTTTTTCCTCTAACCTCTAAATAGTAACCTATGAACTAAGGATAATTTAAAGATCTGTCTATAGAAGCTCTCCCGTCTCTTGTTTAACAGTATGAAAGAACTACTCAAGCAGTTTATGAAGCTGAAAATTCTATAGATACTTTACTAGACCTACTGCAAATGTACAGAGGCAAAGCTGGGGACAAAGTTTCAGAGAAAGGAGGAAGCATTTTCACAAAGACCTGTTGTTTGTTGGCCATCCTTTCCAAGGACTCGAAAAGAGCTTTGGTAAGACCTAAATGTTTTGTGTTTAATGGTTTAATTTAGCATACTTTTCTTGCATATTTTGGTGGTTTTCTTCCCTCCCATACCTGTTATGGCTGTAGTCTTAATTTCGACTAAACTATAGTTTAAAAAAATGCTTTTTCAAGATGGTGAACACTCATATTTTCTTGATTGTAGCTGTTGTTGAACTTGCAGTATTGACTATGTGCTGTTTTCACCTTTCCTCAGGAAATCAGAGGCATGCCAAGAACTGTTTCTTGCATCCAGAGCCTCTATAAACTCACAGCTCGGAAACACAGGATGGATGCAGAGAGAATACTTGTGAAGCAGAAAACAAACACTGCCTTAGGTGGGAGCTCCTCTGTCCCAGTAACTCCTCTAAGAATAAAAACAGTTTCAAGGTAAGTGCTTAAAAATTAGTCTTCTATTTCTGCTGTGACATTGAAATATTTTAATGCAAGCCACTAATCTTTTCACAGGATTAAACCAGACTGGGTCTTGAGGAAAGATAACATGCAAGAAGTCGTGGATCCTCTGCAAGCAATTGTGATGGTGATGGACACACTTGGTATTGCCTGCTACTGAAATGTAAATGATGTATAGGAAGATATATTTGTACAGTATGTATGTAGTAAATGGATAAATGATTTTTTTAAAAAAGCAAATAAGTGTTAAACTACTGTTGGAAGTGTTTTTTCAGATTGGTATTAACATTTTGGTAACTTTTTGTGTTGCATACAGTTTTGAAACCCTATTTTGTACTACTGTCAAAAGCAATTGTACAATAAAATCAGTTAACTGGATTTTACTGGAAATTTCACTGGTGCAGTAATATATTGTTGTCACACAACTGTCACTATTGCAAACAGCATTCTTCACTCTGATTAGATATTGTAGAATTCTATTAAAAGCAGTTGTTTGTGGGGGACAGTAATGTCTGATCTAGAGAGGTGTAGAAAGGGAGGCTTGGGCTGTGGATTTCAAAACTGACTGGTTTTGGGGAGCTTGATAATTTCTCTGTTTTGTAAACATTGCAAGACAGTGATGGAACAACAGGATGTTGTAAGAGTGAATTTAGAAATTATGACCTGACATTTTAAGGGAGGTGGCCTGTGAGTTTTTTCATCCCATCAAGGGAGGAATACATACAAGCATGCATCTCCTCTGGCATTGTGTTCATCTAGGTTGTGTTCATCACAGCATCCCTGTGCATTCTGTTCTCTTCTGCATTCTCAGAATTGCATTTTCTTAGAGAAAGGCCAAGATAATGCGAACTGTAAAATTATACCCTCCCATTCCCAAATTTAAGCTTTGTATCTCTAATTATGCTAAATCAACTGATAACTATTAGTCAGTGAGGTGACTGTAAATAAAGTTCATTTTTTGTTTTGGTTTTGTTTAAAAAAATGCTTGGAAGAGGCTTGCTGTATTCAACACAACTCAGACAGATAATACTAATGGTGGCTATGTTGTTCATGTAAGAAACTCCAAAATCATGAATATCCATAGCATGCAACTGCCTGGTTTACTCAGGGGCTAGGCTGGAGGATGGGGGAATTGTCTATCTCCTCTGATTTCAGCCAAGGTAAATAATCTGATAACAGAATGCCCTTTAAACCTGGGACTCTGGAGGTTGTGAAGGGAACAGTGATCAGCAAGTTTAAATTGTTCCATAAGCTCGTTGCCTGATTTCACTGTAAAATGATAAATTACAGATGGCAAAGTGTAAGTGGAAGAATCCTGCCAGTCTAGTGCTAAGGTCTTTGCAGAACTAATATAAATGAAAATAGTTTTTCTAGTGAATTAACTTGCGACAAAATACCATAGACATTAAGGCATTTGTTGAATACCTTTAAAAATTCAGTTAATTATTTACAAAAGTAATACTTAGGGAGTTTTCACAGGTGGTGGAAACTGTACATGGAGACAGTAATGAAGATGAGATTTAAAAGCTATTTTATCTTCTTAGTTATGGTGTGTTCAGGCAAACTCTTTGCAGAAGGTAAATACACTGAATTCTATTGTTCATTTGAATCTAGAATATTCAATCTTGGTAACTTAAGTGCATTGTCTTTCATCTCTTTACTGAGTAAACCCTGGTTTATAAATTTAAATGCAATTCTGTTTTGACATGGCTGATGATCACAATTCAGCTGTTGCTGATTCCTGTCGAAGCCGCAAGTTGTAATATTGAAATGTTCGACTTCAGTTCAGAAGAAATTTCTTTCAAAATGTCTTTGAGCTGTTTCGAGGCACTTACACAAATTGAAGCTTGTACTATTAAAACATTTTATATATTGAAGTGTCTTGGGATTGAAATATTTTCACTTTGTTACTAAGCAAAATCGTGGAAGTTAACTGGAACCTGCAGAAGTTAATCTGGGGTGGTCCTGCATTTTCTATCCCTATTTTCAGCACTGATGTCTTCTTTTGGTTGTTGTTTTTAGGTTTTTTTGTTTTGATTTTGTTATTTTGAGGTTTCTTTAAGTAACCTAATGTCATATTCAGCACTACTCTTTAAAAAGGTTTTCTCCTATTATTGGGGATTGTTGGGTTTGTTTTTTTTTTTTAATTGCCATTCTGCTTGTTTTTTCCTTAATCTCTGTTTCTTTTTTTCTTTTCTGTCAACTGTTCTTAAATTCCTTTTCTTAAGCAAGCCTAACTCCTGTATTGCCTCCTAGCACTTGTTCTACTTTTCTGGTTACATTTCTGAATAGAGGAGCTGAGGCACTGCTAATCCAGACACTCGTCACTGAATTTTACAGTAGGTGTGTTTGTGGAGCAAAGGGTTCTCATGCTCCTGGGCAAAAGAGAGTAAAGTAAAGGTGTCCTGCATCAGTTCTGCCCAGTTCACATTAGGAGGTTTTATTCTACAGCTGATATTCTTGTGAACCCTAAGAGCAAAAGCTGATAAAATTGTAGTATGTCTTCATTTCAGCAGGTCCTAAAAGGCCCTTCATGCTTGTAAGTATTCAGAATTTTGTTCTTGTTTGAAAGCCTGGATCAGTCAAGCTAAGATTAGATAAATTAATGCAAAAACATTAATATCTGAGCTGAAATTTTTAGTGGGAAATATATTGATCTTTTTGCAGATACATCTTGTGATTTGCCACAGATAGAAAATGGAAACCTTGCCCAGTACTATTACAGTTTCAAAAGTTACTATTTCCCTATGCAAAAAGGAAAAAAGCTCTCCTATTCTTGTGTGGTTGGTCACACAACTGAAAGTGGGACTCAAGAGGGAAGAATAACTTGTACAGCCAAAGGATGGTCTCCAGTGCCACGATGCTACAGTGAGTTAGCTTTATTCATCTCCTCATTGCTTCCAGCAGGAACATTTCCTGGCTGGTTTTCCTGGGACATAGAGGAAAAGAAGCTGCATTACAGAAGGGATAACATGTACAGGGTGCAATCAATTATTCATGCTGAGACTATTCATACATAGGTTTATGTATGGACTATTAAAATAATGCATATTTTAAAGGCATGTACCCATTTGTATTTTTTTATATGAACATAAAGTTTTCCAGTTTTCTTGGACTGGGAAAACTATTAGTTTTCCCTTAGAGGTATAACTTCTTGAGTCTCCCTAGCTCTAGATTCCTTGGCTGTATTCCATGTGGTTATTGGTGGTTTGATGTATTGTTTGATGATTGGAGCTGAGTTCAATAGGTCGAGAAAATCAGATCAGTATAGCTACAGTATTCCATTCTTTCCTTCTGACCAAGCTGTCTTCTTTCCTTCAGGAAAATGCACCAAGCCTCATTTGGAAAATGGCTCTTTTTACAGTACAGAAATGGACTTTAAAATCCATGAGAAATTGCAATACAAATGTAACCCAGGCTACCACACCCCAAGTGGTGCTACTGAAGATACAGTGCAGTGTCAGCCACAAGGATGGTCCTTCCAGCCGAGCTGTACTAAAAAACTTGGTAGTATTCTGCATTTTTCTCCTTCCTAATCTATTGCAGATGTATATAACCCCACTGTCCTTGCTGTACCTGTAGGCCCGAACTGCCTCTGACAGGCTGTTATTTGAGTACTCCTAAAGCAGCTTCTCAGCTGTACCTCTGGGGAAAAACTTGTCAGGTTTCACATGCTGCGGGTTTTGTTCATTTGCAATGGTATGGAAAATGATACATGTAAAATGAATCTGTAGAGATGAAATCACACTGTGTCAAGTAAATCCATTGCCATACAAACTTTCTGTTCCAAATGACGAGCGGAAAACTTGTGCCAACAACTGCATTTGTAGTTATTCCTTATTTACCAAGATTTTGCCTGGGATATGGTTGCTTTTAAGGAGTGTCTAAGGGGAAACTTCGGAGTAGTCACCACAAAAAGAGCAGTTAACATCACGGCTGTGTTTTGTTTGTTCGAGAGTCGTGCCGGGTGCCCAGGTTACAGCACGGCAGCTACTCCGGGGCGGAGCAGGAGGTGCGGCTGAACGGGACGCTGCGGTACCGCTGCGAGCACGGCTTCCGAAGCGCGGAGGGCAGCGCCGCCGCCACCGCGCTGTGCCTCGCACACGGCTGGCACCGCGCCCCCAGCTGCACCAGTACGCCACTGAAAAATGATTTATTCCACACGCCAAAGGGGCTTCTTCCATCAGCTGGTGGAGGGAGCCTTCCTCAGCTGGTTTTCACTGCTGTGTTTTCCTCCCAGGGATAACTTGCTCCACTTTGAGTGAAGTGGCTCATGGAGGTTTCTATCCTGTGAAGAAGATCTACGAAGGAGGAGATGTAGTTCACTTTTTCTGTGACAAACATTATTCTCTCACTGGATTTGACTTAATTCAATGCTATAATTTTGGGTGGTATCCAGACCCTCCAGTGTGTGAAGGTACCCTGCTTTTATAGTTTTACTGTGTCAAATTCTTAGAGAGAAGCTCACACCTTCTTTCAAGAAATGCTTTATAAATACAAAATAAAAATACAGGATTTGTACCAGTTTGTAGCCTATTGTAAATCAAGTGTTAGTCAAAGGGCAGGGAGCCAAGGTAGCAGGAAGGGAGGCAGTAGTAATTGGAACTACATTTCAGTGAACCCTAACAGCAGAGCAGATACTGTCTCTTACTGTTCTCCAAGTTGTATCCTGGAGAAGCAGGAATCAACAGTTACAGGGAATTTTTTAGACCCTGAAGCTCAATAAACTGTGATCAGAATACATGAAGGTTTAATCAGGCCGGCTTAATCCTGCCTCATGAGATGGGGATGTACCTCTTGAGAGGGATTAAAAATAAAATTTGTGACAAGGTCTTCCTTAGCTTGTGGTACTTTTCAGAGTTGTACAGCTTCCTTAAACTTTGTTTGTTTTGAGCAGAATTAATTAAAAGATTGTCCTGAGGACAGAAACACGCCTTTAGCAATTGCTATCACTTCTCCAGTCAGTGAGGGATAATGGAGAGTCTCAGTAAAGAAAGGTCCAAAAGAATGAAAGGTGAACCAGTTGAGATACAGAGAAGAAAGCAGCACAAAACAACCTTTACTACAGCTTAGACTCAGCCCTGTGTTTATTCTCATGACACAGCAGGAACTTTTCTTGAGTGAGTGCAGAGAAGGTGGAGATGCTCAGGAGGAGCCTGAAAACAAGGCCTAAATCTACTTTTGAGGATACAGTAATCACAAACCTAATTTAGAGACAGGAAATGGACTATGATTATTGCTTCTTCTGTAGCACTAGAATTAATACATAATCTGTTTTAAATATTATATGAATGGAGAGTATGGGAAATCTCTATTTCCTGGAGTCCTATAAAGAACATTTTATTAAGTCTCTGTGGAGAAATTACAAATTTGTTTATAGCAGTGACATAGTACTTCTATTTTACATTTGTGGAATGCAAAATCACTTGTTCATGTCTCCCATTGTATTAAGAAAATTTTATTTAGAAATTAGTCTGGCTTAGCCAAAAAAGCCTTTTGAGTGATAGGCTTACACTGTGTATGGTGAGCTTAATTGTGTACGTGGTTTTGGTAAGGGAGATAATGATAAAAATAAATTTATTTTCAGATGTAAAACATAAATGTCCTCCACCACCACTCCCTCATGGCCATATCAGCACAGCCAGAAGAACATATCATAATGGAGACAAAGTTCATGTACAGTGTACCTTGGGAAGGAGAGGCTCTGAGGAAATCCAGTGTGAAGGAGGAAAATGGACATCACCCTCTGTCTGTATTGGTGAGTACTTCTGTGAAGGCTGACAACTGAACTGAAATGATTCTTCAATCCATGCCTTAATTTTCTGGAGAGTCTCAGTTTCTGTATGTGCAAAATTGTTATCCTTCCTCTCTTAAAAGGCTTGAGAGGCAAAGTGCTGCATATTCTGCAGGCAATCCTTGGTTCCCAGATTAAAAAGGATGAGCTAGGTGAATTCAGCTGCCACCTATGACATCTTCTGTGGAAAACTGGGATTATTAAATTTTACAATGCATCATGTCTGTCTGTTTTAGTATTTAAAATTAGCTGTTTCTGTGAAAACTAGTTCTGAGTCTCTGCTGTGGTTACAGGAACTGTGGATAAACAGGAATCTGGGGCATCACCACCACTCGAGGCAGATGCAGAAATAAGGGCAAGCCAAACACATCACAATGAAGATATGAGTAGGTGAACATTGCTCTTCTATTTAAAAGGGACTCTCCAATCCAATTATAAGCATTTTATGACTACTTTTATTCTTTTGCTATAGGGCAGTTCCTTATTCTTGAGAATGCTTGCACGAGCTGCAGATGTCAACGTAGCCAAAAATAAAAGGCCATTTTTGTGTATTTCTAAATTACACAATACAATTACAATAAGCCTGCTCTGAATTTGTAATTTTATTTCATACAGAGCACTTACTTTCAGTCATTTTGTACCCTTAAATATTATTTGGACATGCAAGTTCATGAGTATTTTGCTGTTCCTTTGATTAATATTTCCAAAGAGGGTTCTTCTGGTTTTTTTTGAACCACACATAGATGAAACATTTCAAGTAACAAATGAGATGGTCTAGGTCACATAAAAAGAACTAATCTGTATTGAGTGTAAACCAGCAAGGTCAAAAGTAGGCATAGATGTAGAGGGAAATAAAATGCATGTCTGCAATTCAGAAAGGCAAGTGTAGAATTTCTGAAAATGAAATTTGGAAAAGGAATTATATTGGTTTAGATTTTGTTTGCAAGTTTTTTTACTCAGTCTAGTATTGCTCTAATCCTTTCACCAGTGTTAACAATGTTGTACTCTAATCAAGATCTAATTGCCTCTCTCTCTATCTCATATCAGAAATGCAGCAAGACTGTGCCTCTCCACCTGTGATTAAAAATGGGGGTGTCCTGGGCCCATTATTGGCAAGTTACAAAAATGGTTCCTGGGTAGAATATGTTTGTCAGCATTACCACTTTTTGGATGGGCCCAGTACTGTTTATTGTGACCATGGAAACTGGACAGAGCAACCAACATGCTTAGGTGAGTGTTGGAAGGAAAAGCAAGGTTTGTCATATGTAATATAAAAAGGGAAAATTAGAAGGAACCTCTAAATAATGTTTTCATTACCATCTTTTCTCTTTTATTGGAGTTAAAAAAGATTCCAGAAACATGAGGATGAACCAAAATTAGATTTTTAGCAGGCCTCTCCTGCTGGGTATCCTCTGGCCTGTTCTTAAAACCACACAATTAAATAGATTCCTCTGTTTCCTGAGTGAGCTATTCTAGTATACAGCTATCCCTGTTTCCTGGGAGGATTCTCCAATTTCTTTCCTCCATATTGTCCATTCACTTTAATTTCTTCCTGTCTTTCAGTAGATGATTAGAAGGAATGGTGTGGCCATTCCCAAAATGGCTTTTAGATATAATTTACAAGAATTAGCAATGACTTCATGGACTTTTGTTTTTAAACTTTCAGGCTTTTTTTTTTTTTTTTTTTTTTTTTTTAATTGTGTCTATATATCTGTTGTTTCATCCTGGCCTGGACTTTCAAATTTTTCTGTGGTGCTTTTATGTATGCTGCTCAAAACAATGTATAGAACTCCCACTAGAAAATTACCAATGCTAGTAGGAATACAAACAAGTGTTGTTTGTTTATCTTTCCTTCCTTCCTCTAATGAAATAATTCAATTTTACTAACATCGTTTGTTAAATTGGCTCACCTTTCAGTTTGTAATCTACCATGAAAATGAAAATACACAATCAGTTCAGTTTTAATCGCATATTTCTAAATGAACAGAAGTTACCTCTTCTAGACTGAAAGGTCCAGGTCTTCATCTTTGGATCTGATTACCTGAATTTAACAAATCCTGTGAAATAATGAAATCTCATTTCCTGTGAGCATTATTTGTCTCTTAAGTATCCCAATAAGCTCATCATCCTTTGCGTGTTTTCTGAGATTTCTTTTCCGTGCTCACCTAATCAGACCAGAAAGAGCACACACTGATGTTAGCTTTGGGAAAATTCCATGTGAATTTGGTGTTACACTGCTGTCACCAGACTGCCAGTAACCGAGTTCTCCTTGCCTTTCCCTCAGCAAAGCATCACTAAGGGCCTTTATCAGCCAACGATTCTCATGGAACTTGTAGAAATTTATTTTTGTAGGTGACCCTCTGTTAGGCTTTAGCAATGTTGAGCAGTGGTTTTGGAAGTACACAAGGTTAATCATCTAATGGAAAGCTACACTCCTCCATGTGATCCTGGCACTGAGTTTTAAGAACTTGTCAGATCCATTCCTTTCGCATGTGCTTGGTTTTTGTTGTCACTTCAGACCACTTCTTTCCATTTGCATTCTTTTATACATCTGTAGTTCTTTGTCTTGCAAGATTCAGAAGCACTTTAAAACTACTGATTTGGGGTTCTCTTTCTTCACCCCTACAAAAGGGAGCTAAGAAATCATTTAAGGTGGCTTTTTACCAAAATACACTTTTATTTGCTAGAACCATGTATTCTTAATGTAACTGATATGGACAGCAACAACTTAACATTGAAATGGAGACGGGAAGAATTAATTTTCCTACATGGAGATCTCATCGAGTTTGAATGTAAACAGGGATATGGTTTTCTCCAGACTGCCGTTCCATCTCCTGGGAGGACACAGTGTGACCATGGCAGACTGAAATATCCAAAATGTGTTATTCAAGGTAAAGCAGTAATTTTTTATTGTGTTTTTAGTTAATCCATCTTAGACCTATTTAGAAATTATTTGCTTTGCTTTTTTTGGGCCTGGACTCTGTTGTAAATAATCAGTGCTTAGGCTTCAACAAGACAGATGCACAAGGCAACTATATTGTTGAATATAGCCAAGTTTGGAGAAGTGATACACCTTCCTTTGCTTGGCAAGGCTGTAGAAGGGAGGGGGAAGCTCTTCTCTGAGCCCAGGAAACTGAAAGCTCTGTAGAGAGAGAGCTGTAAAAAGAAAACCTTCATGTAAATTTAATTTATGATAAAGGTGTCAGTTTGTTAGTTTATTATTCTTAAACGTTTTTACTGTTATTGCAGCTGCTGCAGAAAAATGTGGCTCTCCACCCTCTATTGCAAATGGAGCTCTTACTCTCCCAGCACTGCCCCAGTATGACAGTGGCTCTTCAGTTCAGTATATTTGCTCTGATTATCACTTTTTGCAAGGCTCTGAGAGAATCTACTGCTCTGAAGGACAATGGACTTCGCCACCAGTTTGTATAGGTAGGTGTGATAAATAAGCACTTATTTCCCTGTATTTCCTTGAGTTCACAGCCTCAAGGAGCAGCCTGGTAGTGACCTGTAAAGGCCATCTAGTCCAATCCCCTGCAATGAACAGGGCTGCTCAGAGCCCTGTCCAGCCTGGCCTTGGCTGTTCCCAGGAATGGGGCAACCACTGCCTTTCTGGGAAAGGGGAGAACAGGGAAAACTGTTCCAGTGTTTTACCACTCTCACTGGTGGTAGTGTCTTTCCTGTATCTAGGCTGAATCTATGCTCTCTTAGTTTAACACCATTATCCCCTGTCCTATTGCTCCAGGCCCTACTGCAAAGTCTGTCTTCATCTTTCTTACAAGCCTCTTTCAGGTTCTGGAAGGGTGCAGTGAGGTCTCCCTGGCTCCTTCTTTTCGCCTGGCTGAACAACCCCAATTCTCTCTAAAATCAGATACAATTCATAATAGAACTTTTAAATCTCAATTTCAGGGTCTTCAGTGACATATGAAAGTTTTAATAGAAGCCAGTTAAGCTCCTCTGGTGTTTTTTTTATTTCCTTAACTATGATAGGCCTGCAGTATAATAAGACAATAGGAAATAATTTACAGTTTTAGTCTAGCCTGCTCAAAATATTCTGTTCCAAAAAGAATCAATTTATTAGCACTGATCAAGTTTCTTTTTTTTAGAGCCGTGCACTTTATCAAAAACTGAAATGGAGAAAAATAATGTGCTGCTGCAAGCATTCTATGCAGACCAAGTTTACTTTTACCACGGGGATTATGTTGGATTTTACTGCAAACAGAACCATTTTGGAGCAGAATCTGGCACAACTTTATTTCAAGTACAGTGTAATAAAGGACAGCTGGCATATCCAAGGTGTGTTGAAAGAGGAAAGCAAGTATGGACTTGAGGAAAACCTGTAGGAAAGGTATGTACCTGTTCTTTATTTATTAACAGGTGCATTAGGGTGGCCTCGTGTTCTCCAGGTCACTCCACTCAGCTTTGGGAAATGAGTGCTGAGTCTGAGCTGGAGGGGGACAGAAGGGAAAGGCCTTTGTGGGATGAGGATGAGCAGTGCAGCACAGGGATGAACTATTGGCATACACATGGAGGAAGCTGAAGGAAGGAGTTGTACATCTTAACAGCAATCATGTCTCCCCAGGTAAAGAGCCTTGGAAGGACTGAGCTTGAGGAACAACAGAAAACAGCAAGTATAAAAAAAGTTTTTAAGGGATCTGTAAAACTACTTAAAATCTAAAAGTATACAAATTTACTGAGAAGTTAATAATTATTTTAAAAATTATTTTAAGAATATTAAAATCCAAGTACTTAGTATGATTTCCTATGACACTTAAATACTGAATTCTTAAGGTTCTGCCTGAGAACAAGTGTGACTACATCTCTGAAGAAAATCCAGGAATATGGACAATGTTTGCTTTGCATCCATTTTAGTCTGTTTTAATAAAAAAGCCACCTAAGGGTGTCTCCTGTCTTTTATGTCTCATCTGTCTGTGAAATCATGGCATGTATGGTGCTCTGTATGGGTTTCCAAGGGTTATATGAATGAATAAGACAGAAAAAGAAATGAAAGCATTCAGGAATAGAGAAATTCTGCTTATTTAGTCAAAACCCAGTCGACCAAGAGGTAGAAAAAAAGGTTGATAAAAATACTTTACACAGTGTATATAACAGCAATACCCTTCCTCTTACAGAGCAAACAGAGGCAAATGGAGCAAAAGGGACTAAAAGGCCCTTGCTAGAACAGCTGTTGGAAGCAGAATTCATTTACCCCCATCACTTCCTCTGGATGTGCACACAACCCTGGCTGTGACTGTGAGCACAGGACAGAACAGTTCAACAAGATGAACTTTGAGGCAAAGAATGCATCAAATACTCGACCTTCATGTGGGGCTGCTGCCACTAACTCACCTACCTGTTTTAGTGACATGCCACATCTTCTTATTGATTGTTTTAATCCTAGTGCAGCAATAGACCCTTCTTATGTCCCCTGTAAGTGCCACTCTGATCTTCCTCTTTTCTATCATTATCCATACATGCCACATCAATGCCATGGACAGCTCATCTTGGAGCCTGTTTATGCCTCAATCCCCTGTACATTGATTTCTGCTTCAGAGATCTCTGTGAAGTCTCTGATGAGATAAGCCAGTCCAGTCAGATGTGTTTTTCCTCCTGAAGATGAGAACTGAAGACTATTGAGCTTGCAGGATTCTGTGCTTCAAGACCTCTAAGCTTTTCTGGACTCATATGACTCCCACACACTCTCATCTCCTCTTTTCCTAAATAAGTCAAAGTCTGCTCACCTAAGGTGTATGATTTGTACTCTGGTACCTGTTTTTTTCTCTCCCTTCTGAAGCAGGGAGTGCATTAGCACATGGCTACCACAGCCAGGCTGCAACTGATTTCCACAATCACTTTCTCCTTGTTTGGGAAGGGCAGATGGGGCAGCACAGACTGCTCCATCCAGGACCTGGACCAGGAACTAGTCCCCACTTTCACCTAGATATCCCAATTACTTGCACCCCAACATCTTGCCTTTGCAGGCAAGATCTGGCTCAAGTCCCCCCAGAAGAACTGGTTCTGGCTAGAGACTTCCTCAAGCTGTTCAAAGGAGACTCCACTTACTTGTTCTTTCTGCTCAGGCACTCAGGACACTCACCCCAGGCTCATTTCCAAGCAAGAGCATGGAGAAGAAGGTAGGAATAAACAAGGCCAAACACACTTTGTGTGCTGATAATCAAATTACCTGTCAGCTTTAATTCTTGTCTCAGTATGCCATCAAAGCCAGCTTGTTTTCAGGACACAATTGTTAATAAAAATAACAGTGAGATCAGTATACAATGGATAAAATGCAAGCACAACCCTTTGGCTGCATAAAATGTAAATACATTTACAAAACTAGATCTGATGTGGATAATATGCAAACACAACCATCCAGTACTAAAACCAAGAACAAATTCCAAGACAGAAGCTTGGCTAAGCTGCAAAGCACAGAAAAATGGGGAAGACCAGGAAACATTGAGCTCAGATTACTGGGTTTCTTGCGGGCTCTTCCATTTCCACAGCTGGGCTCCCTCCTGCCATTTCCATTTACCCCCACCATGTTGATACTGTGTAAAGAGGAAAAAAGGGGAAAAAGACATGAATCCAAATCCTGACAGACCCCAAGGGCTCCTCAGAGCAGTGAGCAGGCAATATCAGCAGAACTGCCTCCTACAACCCCCGCCCCATGCCTTTGGCAGCAAGCTCTTACATTCACACTGAGGATATGTAATCACTCCATTCATGCACTGTGCTCTGAAGGTCTCTATCTGGGAAAGCTTCTGGTACCCACTCTTGCACTCAAACACAATGGAGTCCCCTGAGCGATAGGATCTGCCCGGTGAGCTGCGTGACTGCAACCGAATGTTGTTCTCTTTCATGGTTTTCCAATCCAGGGAACAGTTTCCTGCAAAAAAAACCCTTCTGGTGTTAGCCTGTAGATCTCACAATGGACCACTGATGCTCTGTCGGCACCGAGTGCCCCAAGTGCCCTTTCCCCAGCAGTCTCCCCAGCTCAGGTGTGCTGGGCCATGAATTCTTGGGGGCACTACCCCTCCATTCCCGCAGTTTCCAGAAAGCTCCCACACCCTGGCTCAGGGCCGGGAAAGGCAAGGGCTTTCTGCTTCCCTCCAGCACTGAAAACACAACAACAGAGCAGCAAAGCTGAAGAGGGGATGACTTACTTCCTGGTGTGCACCATGGGTATTCCAATGTCCCCTCCACACACTGTACTCTGAAGCTAGAGGAACTTGTGTTTTGCAAATATCCCGGTTTACAACGGAATTCAATATAGTCACCCGATGTGGAGTACAGCTTGCTTTGTGCAACCCATTTCAGCTCAATATTGTTTCTGTCCATATCTTCTTTGGATGCCGTACAGGCCACTTGAAAAATCAAGAGAAGAATCTCAGCGCTTCATAGAGACATACCACATGTAACTGTTATGGCCCTAGAGCCTACAGAAGTTCTTCACATCAAAAAATGCTTCCGAGTATGTGCTCTGAACTTCTGTTACTTGCAACAGAAAAGACATTCTCACATCCAAGCTAAAGGGAAAAAAAAAAAAGCCCTGGGAGAAGTCTTGTCACAGGGACAGTCAGGGCACGAATGAAGCACAGGTGGGGAAGACACCAGGCGCCAATGAACTTCCCCATATATTTTTTGAGATTCCTCCTTCCCTTCTGCTCAGTACTTCTCTAAATTTGTTTTGTCATCCTGGAGGCACCCTTGGCTTTGCCCAGGACTGCCACTCATGCAGACCCGTCCTCCCAGCTCACAGCCTGCTGGGTGGAGCTGTGTCCCCAGCCCGAGAGCACTCAGGAGCTCTGCACAAGTAATGGAGATCCCCTCACAGGGACGGTTCGGCCACCTCCCCTCCTCATGCACCTCTTGGCAGCAGAGGGGACTACACAAGCTGAATTTAAGAAGAAACTCCTTTGGGACAAATAGGAGGACTCACTGCCTTTCTGCCCTGCCAGCATTGTGGCCCCAGCACCAGTGCTGCCCTCGGGGTCTGAGAAGAAGACAAGAGGAGCAGTAACACAGCCTTTGCCCCCCCAGCACATGCTTCAACCTACCCAGGCAAACTGGGGGGCTTGTCCACTGCTCATTAAGACAGGTGATTGTTGGAGATCCTTTTAAAATATACAAATCCGGGCATTTGTATTCCACAGTATCACCTTGTTGATATTCTTGCATGGGGAAGACAAGAAGCTCTCCACTTTGAATAGCTGGAGGTGTGCCACATTTCCCAGTTTGTCCTGAAAGAAATTTTCCAATCAGAGAGGAAGTTTGGCTGCAGAGAAGGTCTGGTCAGAAATCCCACCCACACTATGTTGGCACTCAGAGAAGCGGAGGAAAACAGAGAGAAAACAAAACTGCTGGCAGGACTAAGAGTTTCTCATTTCTCCAATGTTCAGGCTCACAATTGCCAGCTAACCTCATCTGGGCACTGCTTAAGTGCTTGCAGTTGTCTGCAGGATTTCATCTTGTCCTGCATAAGGTGTGGCACTTGGCCCTCTTGAGTGAAGCCACCTGGGTCACTCAACTTGGTAAACTCATCCCATCTGAACAGAGACCTGGGAAAATGGCCTTGTCCTGACTGTGCCAGAGCCATGGCAGCTGTGCACCATGAGGGCACTGAGATGCTAAATTACAATGAGGCAGCTTTATGATGCTATCTCTGACAGGAGGCTGGATAGAGAGAGAAAGAGAAATTACCTTTGCATTTTGGTAGCTCTGTCCAGGTCCCATTCTGGCACACTACAGCGGAATTCCCAGTCATCTTAAAATTTTTCCAGCACTGATACTCTGCACTCTCCCCAGGGACATACCTGGACTTTTTAATACCTTTAATTCCACCACCAGCAATTTCTGGAGGAGGTTCACATATCACATCTGAAAAGAGACATTGCTGCAGTCACCTGTGCAGATTTTAAGATATTCATCTATACAACCAGAAGTGAAAGGAATTAGCCTTGTTACAATTTCTGTACAGATATTCTGCCTCAGGTGGGTCACAGGAGTTCACCATGGGGAAAGCAATGAGGTATGGAAGTGCCAGCAGAACACTGGGACTCTCAGGAAATGGCAGGGTCAATAGGAGTTTCTAGAAAAAGCCAGTGTTTCTCTACTTATGCACAAGAGCCACACCAGCCTTGTCTCTTGTCTCTCAGGGGAACCCTGGCCTTCCTGGAAACCACAGTGGTAGCAGCCAAACTGATTCCCTGCTGAAGTGCAGACCTCTGGAGGGCTGGTGGTGCTGGAGGAGCTTGTCAGCCTGTGCTGCTGGGTAAGCACAGCCAGCTCCACGGAGCTGTGCTCACCCTGCAGACACAGACTGGGACGGGGACTCTGGAGCACAGCTCCTGAACGTTCCTTGTCACAGGAACAATCTTTCCACTTCCATGGCCCTAGCAGATCTTACATGGTTTAGATCTGGCTCTCTGCTGGGGTCTGCATTGGTCAGAGTGGAGCACTGCAGAAGAAGAGCTGCTTCTCTATCCTACAACTGCTTCCATTCAGCTTTGAACATAAGAGAGAAGCCTTTTTGTGTCTGTCCACTGAAAGTCACTGAAGTGGTGGACACTGGGGAAATACCAACAGTATACAGAATGACAGAGGAGCACATTTTAGGCCCTGCTGCTTCGGAACGTTTTTGCTATTGATGGAAATATTCCCAGTATCTCTAGAAGCATCAACTTTAATTAAAGTGCTGTGCAAGGAAGCAATAGTAAGCTCAAAGTTGGGGTAGCCAAAGAAAACAAGTAAAAAAGGCAAAGTCTTTAGAGTATTTGGGTAGACAGCTGGTTGCTTCCATGCTAACAGGCAAGGGGAAAGCACAGATTCCTACCTCTGCAAACTGGTGCTTGTGACCATTGACCACTTGAACAAAAGACGTAACTTCTATCTGCCATCTGAAAATTCCTTTCACACTGATAGTACACTCTGTCCTCAGGCAGATACCTGTCCTGAAGAGGGTTTACAATGTACCCATTGGGGATCTCGGGCGGGGCTCCACAGGTGACATCTGCAAAGAGAGGAGTGTGCAGTGAGAGACAGAAGACTCACACAACACAGCATTCCAGAGCTCCTGGGGAGCAAAAGCACTTTAAGTGATGCACATAATTTTCTACAGGTAGAAAAAGAAGGTTTATTCTGATATATTATATGGCTCATTCTGCAATGCTTCAGCACTCAATATTGTTTGCCTAAAGTAACTAAAAAGAGAGACCAGCCAGCTGTGCTGCACAGCATCATGTGCCACCAGTTTGGAGAGTGACATGATTTATTTACTATTTGAAGGTTCTGTCAGCAACTGACATGCTTAGTGATGTGAAACTAAGATCCATTACCCTACAGTTATCTGCTCCTTTGCAGTCAGCACGCATCCCTCCATAATGTCTGCCTGTTTGATTTCAACAGAGAGCCAGGATTCAGCTACCAGCTCCAGCCCACAGGAAGATGATTGCTTTGCTGATCTACCCTGCTTGTTGTTTCCCAGAAGCCAGGAAAATAGATATGGTAGCAGCCCATTCAAAGCAGGTCACCTGTTGGTTCTATTGACCTGACCCACCTGCATGCCCAAGTAAAAATTATTTTAATTCACAACATGAAATGCTAAGAAGAATCATGGATTACTTAGAAGTAGAACCAACACCTTCACAGAAGGGTGGTGCTGTCCAATTTCCATTTCTGCAGATAATTTCAGGGGGACCAGAAATCAGGAACCCTCGATCACACTGGTAGCGAATTGTTTCACCAGGCTCATAAAATGCCTTTCTTCTGCCTTCAAATTGAGCATTGGTAACTTCCGGAACACTTCCACATGACATTTCTGAAAAGGTAACAGAAATCTGATGCTCGTGTTACTGTGATACACACTGAAGAAGTGTACTTTTTCCATCATACAGGTGCTTTAGAGAGCTGTTTCTAACATCAGTATAGTCATCTGCTGACAGTGGATTATATAATTATACTTCATAACTGTATAAAAGGTAGCATACAGAAGATTAGGTAAGTCATTCCCCCAAATATACAGACTTCAGCTGCCGAAATACTTCAATTCTTTTTCTAAACATGCCAGAAAGTTTTACTCAAGGTTTTTGTCCCTTGCTACACTGATGTGATTTCCATCCCTGAAGCACCACAGCAACTTCTAGTCACCAGTGGACTCTGTAGAAAAGAGATCCTTGGATGAGGAGGACATGCCTAGGACTCATCTGGCACAGATATGAACTGAAAAAAGACTACAAGAATATGAAGGAATATTTAAAAATTAATTTAAAATTTTCTGAATGCAGCTGCATTCAGAAAGTCAGTTTTGCATCCAAACAGGATTGTTCTGAAGACATTCATGATGGAAGAGAAGATTCCACAGCAAAATATGGAGTGGAAAAAAACACTTTTACTGATCAACCTCCAGTTTAAAATTCTTTCCTTTCCTTTCATTGTTAAATGCACTTCAAAAAAAGTAATTTTTTATATTACCCAAGCATGAAGGAGCTTCAGTCCATTTTCCCATAGAGCAATTTCTCTCGGTTGGTCCATTTAACATGTATCCAGAACGAGAAACATACTTAAATCTAGCACCAGGCAGATAAATTGTTTTCCCTTCTCTTTCAATTTTTAAGTGTGGACTTTCCAGCCTGGGAGGATCAGCACATTCTACAGATTGTGGTGGCAAACATGGTCTTTCTAAAAAACACAGACAACAGAGATAAACAATAATGCAAGACAATCAATATTGCAACTGTAACTAAGTAATAAATAATTTACAGAATACTATTTAAGGCCCCCAGTCAAAACCGAGACGTTGTTATGCAATATACTAAACAAAAAGATAAGCACACAGCTCTGCAAATTGTATATACCATCTCAGGTAAGTCTGTAAATGAAAAGACTATAGTTGTTTGCACCCTTTTTAGCAATTTATGTTCTATTGCTTTCCTGCAGTTCCCTGCTCGTGGTTATTTTAAACAACTGCAATGATGACTGCAAATGAGTAACATAGATATTCTTAACAAAATGATGGAAAAGAAATATGCCAGTACTGACCCACACAGTGAGGTGGTGATTGCCATTTCCCTTCTGTACAGGTTATTTCCTTTCTACCAACGAGCTGGAAACCGTCAAGACATGAATAAGCTGCTTTACTCCCATTCCTGTAGTTTCTTCCTACTGTTGTCTGCCGAGCACCAGACACCTGAGGTGGAGGTGGGCACATACTCTCCTCAGCTAAGGACACATATTCATGTTACAATAGAACAAAGAGAAAGTGTAGCAGTTCAGCAGAGATTACAACACAACCAAGACAACACCGGTGCTAGATAACTCCAATAGCTATCTTAAGCTTTAATTAATACTATGATCATTTTGTTCTGCTTCAGAAACACCAGAGCTGCCTTCAGGTGCTCATATGCTTTCAGAGTCATAGAAAAGACAGTCACAGTTGTCTACACCAAGCTAAGAGGGAGTTTCTTGCAGTCCTGCCCTTCTTTCTCACACAGCTGCAAACTCTCATGTGCTTTTCCTGTTCCTCTCTCTATAATGAACTATTTATTTTAGGAAAACTGAACCAACATCTGGAGTTCTTTCTTCAGACTAAGCTGATAGAGCTAAATGAGAAATCTAAAAGAAAAGAAAAGAAATAGGCTAAAGTTTTTCCACTCCAGGAATGGAGGACTATTTGTGCCTAAGGAAAGTAAAGGAGAGAATAAGGTAGATCTAGGACAGAGATCTGAGGAGTCTTCCAGAGCCTGGTTTCTTGCTTCTAGTGGTTCCAGAAAACTGAAGTAGGGACAGTGATTGCCATACTTCTCCCACTTCCAGGCATCATTTCCCATAAATCTAGTATAAACAAAGAGAGGAATGAGGCAATGGCTGTTTTATAATCACACTTTCTACAGACAATATCCTGCTCTGCCATGCATAAAGGCAGCCCTAAAGACATTGACCTCTGGTGTGTGTGTGTGTTACATATGGGCAGCCTCTTCTGGGTCTGTGTTTTTTCACTGGCCAACTCAGCTCTTTTCTTATAGTTTCACTAGGAAGCAATTGGAAAAATGGAGGAAAAAACAGAATAGAAAAACTTTGAAGATTTAGAGGAAATAAAGGAACTTTGATTGGAGCTTGAACTATGTGCTCTCTGTTTTGCATCAGAGTAAAGCCCTTTTGAAGAACTGAGCTTAAAATTATCATTGCTCTTTTCTCACATCCGAAGTGCCAGTGGCAACCATTCCAATTGTCAGAGTAGAAAGCATTAAGTCTGCCTTACTAAAGTGGTGCATCTCTAAACCTACTTAACTGCTCAAATGATGGCCACAACTACCTTTTAGCATATGATCAAGTAAATATTTCTATTTCAGCCTAGTGATACAATGCTAAGAATCCTTAATAATGAATATTTATCATGCCTGCATCAAAAGAAATGTTGCAAATGTAAAAACACACCTGTACATGCAATCTCTGGTGTCCATCTCCCAGACACACAAGTTGCCTGTTTAACATTTTCATCAGTTAATGTACACACGTAATGTATAACTTTCTGGAACCCAGTCTTCCTTCTTGCCATGACATACTGACCAGAGCGCACCAGCTTAACATCCTCTGGAATTACACATCGAGGGGATGCATCTGAAAAAAAATATCAAAAAAAAGAGCTTTAAAAACAGATTTAGATCTGACACATACTGATGAAGATATCATCAGCTGACAAAAGTTTCACGTTAATTTGAGGAAGAACTTTACTGGGTGGGTGCTTGAGCAGGGAGGCTGGACCAGGTGACCCACGTGGTCCCTTCCAACCTTCATTCTGTGACTCTGTGAGAAGGACTAATCCACATAAAAGTGGTTAGGCTGGGATAAGCCTAACACATTGTGGCTATTAACATTACTTTAAATTCCTTTTAATAATTGACTTTAACTGCTGGGCATGTGTCTATTTCCTTCCCTTTACAAAGCTATAGGTGCAGAGTCTTTCCAGGATGAAGGACATGCTTCCATTTAAAAGGAGCAAATTAAAACACCTTAGTTTTGATGCATGAAACTACAGCATATCTGGCTACATACTGATGGCTGAAGTCCTTCAAATTTTGCATACAACTATGCTACACTCACATCTCAAATATTATGGAAACAGATTACCAGCACAAACAGGTAAAGGCTTCCATTCTCCATTAAGACATTTTATTTTCATTTCCTCAGTATTGTCAGAGCCTGGTTTACATCCACAAGTTACTTCATCCCCATGTGAATACTGGCTCTGGTCTGCCTGATGCAGAACAACGTTCGGGATAGAGGAAGGTGATTCACACGGTGTTCTGTCTTCTGTTGAACAGAGCAGAAGTATTCCACAATAATATAGGAATCACATGTCAATAGCTGAAAAAAGCTTAAATAAAAATAACTGTATCTGCATTTGGTAAACCAAGCCTACACTCACGAATTGTAGCAACTAAATTTCAGCACAGCTGGAGTATGTATATCTTTTAGCCAGTTTGCTAAATTGCTGTCCTGTCATTTCCCTTCTTTTTCAAACACTGGCATGATCCTCAGGTAGTTTTGTGGACAGTACTTTCCCAAAGTGTTGGTACGTAAACCATAAAGAGTAAGGAAGATTTCAATTAATTCAAGTCACCTGAATCACTGATTCTGATCAGTCAAAATTAAAATTGATCATACACCTGCACATTCATAATGTGCCCTTTCAGTTAGAATTATTACAAGAACTGAAACCCACTGTAAGGTCTCAGAGGACTGTAGAGCTGTCACCTCTGCAGGTGTTGTCTGTGATAACAGCAGCTCCTGCTTTGGGTTGGCACTGCTGCAGTGGTAATGACAGCACAAGGTAATGCCTTGTAGTGCAACTTTATCTTATTATTTTATTACTTTGAACAGAACGTTACATCTGCAAATACGTATTTTTAATTGTGAAAATATCTCTGATGCAATAGCCTACAGAGAATTACAGACTTCTCAGAAGTAAGAGCTGTGTAGATTACCAATGCAAGAGGGAGGAGATGACCACTGTCCATCAATACATTCTATTTCCTTTGATCCAACCAACTTAAGTTCGCCATCACATTCATATTGCTTTCTGTCTCCATGCTGGTACTGTTCCACAAAGCCATCAACAATACTTCCATTGGTAATCTCAGGGGGAGGTCCACAGCCTCTGACACTCGCTGAAATCAAGAGATCAAATCTGTACTCTGAACTCAGTACTTTCACCACAGTTATATGTTAAGTGCAACATAAAACAAAATAATTTAAAGTGAAGAAAAATCAGTGGAACGGGTTAAACAGGTAATTGATTTATGCCTTTGAATATCTGGATTAATGTTGGGCTGAAGATCACAGACAGATACATGTGACCTAGTGTCCTGGTTTAGGGACACCATAAGGTTACCCTCAGACACCTAGGCTCACTTTTGTCTCTCACTTCCATGCACTGTTCAACACCTGCTCTGAGAAAAGTGGTTGATGAAACCAACCCAGTTTTAAGGAAAATTGACAATTCTGCAAGGAATAACCTATGTCCTGAAAGCCAGCAAAAAAAAAAAAAAAAAAGAAAAAAGAAAAAATATACACAAACACACAGAGTCTATTAAAGGAATTCACTTTTGATGCAGTGAGAGGAACCCCTATTAAGGAAGCTTAAAATGTTCCCAAGCTAAAGAACTAAATATATGAAATACACTTGCTTTTAAATGCAAAAGAGTGTGAGCAAAAAGAAGGATGGCAGAGTAAAAGTCACCAAAAAAGCTGATTGAGTGGGAAGAAAGGGAGGTCCCTTTCTTCTTTCAAGCTTTGTGAAAACCTATGCACCTCATGAGAGGGCTCAGCACCAGCACAAGAAGCTCTTCTCAGACACCAGAAAGTTGTTTTCTAAGCTGAAAAGAATGCCAAGTACAGGGGTACATATTTTTCCTTCTGCATGAATGTGCTCATTCTACTATAGGAAACAAAGAATTTGACAGGAAAATCCTTCACTGGGTTTCTTTTATTTGGGTCCAACTCCGTGTCATCTCCAAAACCATTTTTTCTTTCAATTTCACGTGATCACAAAAAAAGAGCACAGGATGCAATATCTCATGGGTATCAATATTAGGCAAAGGCAAAACTAGGACCTTTGGAATACAGCAAGAGAGGACACTACTCAAATTAATCATTGCCATACTGCACATTATTTATACAGTTTTGAACAGTAAAATTTTTTTCAAACTTAAATAACTTAATATTTTATGCAAGCCATTTACTATCTCAGTTTCTGTCTTGCAGAAGACTTACCTTGACACACTGGTGGTGATGGAAACCATCCAAAGTGGTAGCACTGAGTAGAGGCAGGTCCCACCCTTATGTGGTTTTTTGCACAGGTAAATTTTACAACAGCCCCACTGAGGTATTTACCCTCTTTAGGAGAGAAATCTCCGTTTCTCAATGGCAGAAGTGCACATTTTATTTCTATGGAGAAAAAATATTTTAACTTATAGTGGACAACCTACAGAAAGTACATGAAATGCTACTGGTTAGAACAAAACCAAAAAAAGGCTTAAAAAAAAAAAAGGTTCACTGAGTGTATACAGAGAGTGACACTGATTAGTAAACACAAAAATATTCACCATGACACTGGGGTGCTGGACTCCATTCTCCATTTTTGCCACACACTGTGATATCAGTTGGCATGTTATTTGTAGTTTTGTATCCTTCCAAACATGAATACTCAATTTTATCTTCAGGCATGAACACAGTTTTGTTTGTGTGGTGAATCGAAATGTGCCCTGGTGCTTGACATGATTCTGAAGCATAAAACAAAGTTAGGGTATTTAGTTATCCAGAAACACTGCCCTTTGGAAGCATCATCCCTGTAGGTATATTTGAAACATCAATAATTCTGCATTGTCAGAACATTATTGTAGAATGTGCAGCATATTCACATATTATCTATTGCATTAATCTTCCAAAAATTGTCTAGAAGTAATATTTAGGATAAATATTTCTTCTTTAGATTCAATTATTTCCTTTTCCTACATATTATTATCATTATCATCATTATTATTAATTTAGGTGTCATAGCAAATGGTTCGTACTGCTGTTCCTATGATCAGTTGAGAGTTAGAAAAAAGTCACAAAATCCTAGGTAAAGGCAGTCTGAAATAAAAGGACAAGATAAAATAGCAGCTAAAGTTGGTCAACATTATGACCAACATATAACAATACAAGATTAAGTCTCTTACTGTACTATACCTGTGTTCGGGAGAGGAAGGAACTTTGAAATAATGAATCTTATTTGTCTCTAGTTTAGTCCCATTTAAATAAAGTTCTGATTAGCAGAATGCCTCGGTTCACAGATGTTGCTCCATAAACTGGGAGTAAATTTGGCAAATGTACCTTGTACAAGCTAAGAATCACTGAAGAGGTTAGTGATTACCATTAACTCAGTGCTAAAGAGACCCCAAAAGATCCTTTACATTTTCTCTCTGTTTCTTGGAGCCTGAGAGAGGTTAATCTCTGGAGGATCAGCCATTATCTGAGTATCTCTCTGCCCAGTAAGAAACCTCTACAAATCAAGGTGACAAATCTCTGAGGCCACAGGACACACTGGTGACAATGAGAGGGAGCTCTGAAACCTTTAGCTACTCACTGATGCACTTTGGAGGTGGAGTCCAGCCACTCCCTTGGCACTGTGTGTATCCTGTTTCTCGTCCTTCTGGAGTCACAAAGCCAGTGTAACATGTGTATGAGATCTTCTGTTTTAAATGGAATATTGAACTCTCCGAGTTCAAATAGCCATTCTCAAAAATTATATTCTGGCATTTTTCTGAAAGAGAGAGACAAGATTTCTTCCAAGTAAAGTACTGCTAAACTACTGTGCATAAAAATCACAGCAGAAGGATAAAAACAGAAGCAGCAGTAGGATTTAGAAAATTGTTTTATACATGGTCAATTGAATACATTTTTAATACATAATGCTTAATGTTATTTAAATGGATGGAAGCCTTATATTCTGAGAGAAAACTTTTGTAGTATGTTAAATTCTTTACTGCTAAATCATTCTATTAAGGACAGTCTTCATTTTCAGAAATCACTGCTACAACAAATAGTTTTAGATAGAAACCTCACCAAAATACAAGCACACTCACTTTTACGGGTACATCTCGGAGGAGGTGCCCAGCCATGCCTTGTGCATGTGACTTCTTCATGCTGAGCTTCGTAGTCCCTGTAGCAGCCATAGCTGACTTTTTCACCCTCCTTGTAAAAATCGTCCCAGCCACGGCGTGGGAAATAACCATTTTCCAGCCCTCTGATGGAACATTTTTCTAAAGAAGGAAGGAAAGTACATTTAAACACATAAGTTTCTACAGCAAGAACTGAGGGAAATTAATCTTTAAGAACCATTACTAACACACAGGCCTCCAAGCACCTTTCTGTAGCCTTGTATGGCAAAAAGATACTTGTGTGCAAATCTGAATGAAAGCATGTTTTGTTTCAGTGCCTTGTGATTAATTGTCCAGAGGAACAAAAGTGGAAGTTACTACATAAAGTGATATGAAGTGGCCTAGTAACCAAAAATCTCATACCTATTGTTCACAAGCAAACTTGGCTCACTTCAGTGCTTCTCAAATCAGTATGCTCTGGTACATCTCTAAAATGTTGATGTATGCCCAGAGAGAACTCCAGCAGATTTTATCATCTGTGGAAGTGCAGTAGCCTCTCAAACCAGCTCTAGAGATTTTAGCAGCAGCTTAGCACACTGGTTCTAAGTCCTCCTGTCCCCAAGAGCCCAGACATAAGGCAGATGGCTAAAGTAATGTTATATTGTGTTATCTGAGTGCCTGCTCCTTTCCTTCAGGAAGGGCTTCACTCATTTCCTGCACTGAGCACCACTCCACTGAGGGCAATAAGGAAAGAGCAACCTTTTGTAATCCACTTTTGTGCCCTACCACTAGGTAGGAACTTTGCTGTTGACTGAAGATGTGTGAGAGGAGGCCTCATCTTGCTGTTTTAGATTAATTTTAAGTGTAATTAATTTGAAATCTGAGTCAGTGTATGTGGTTTTCTTGCTGTTACCAAGATCAATTTCAGCTTATTGCAAAAGTGTGACACCTTTTCAGCTCTAAAAGTTTTCCAAAGGGACCAGGCAATGCTTCTCAGAGAAGATGAAGACTAAGTGCCAAAGTGCCCAAGGCACTGAGTAGAGTAGAAACTCTATTCGTGTGTGCAGCTGTGGTGCAGATGAAAGTATGTGCTTGCATGTTACCCAGAAGCCAGAGAAGAGGAAGGTTTACTATATATTTATTACTCTAATGAATATTTTCAAGAGTAAACCATCTTCAAAATCCAAAAGCATAATTTCAGGCTGCCCCCACTGACAGTTTGTGCTCTGCAGATAGGGAGACAGTCTGTGTGCAGTTCCAGGGCTCAACTAAAGCAGTTTGACTTTCAGAAACTGTTTCATTTTGTGTTCCATCAGAACAAGTTTTGCTGCACAGACCTTTGATTGAACCAGACTGAATTAAACCAGAATTAAGTATATAGTAGAAATGTACTTACTCAGGCATTTTGGCTGTGGAAACCAGCCCATTTCAGAACAGGTGCTTTGAACCCAGGTAGCTCCAGTGGGGGTTGTATAGCCATCGAAGCAGTAGTAATCTATAGTCTCTCCAAATCTTCTTGGGAAGTAATAGTGTTTGTAATTCTCATATGAACCACTTAATCTGCCATTTTCTATAACTGGGTAGTCACATGGTTTCCCTTGAAACACAACGTAACAGCAACAATATCAACACATGCATGATAAAAAGCTCAGGGCACAATTCAGATTCGGCTTCATCATCTGAGTGTTTTGAGAAATGGACAGAACCAAGACTGAACACCCTGGCAGATCCTAAGGAGTGCAGAAACAATTGTGCTCTGCTGGGGTCTTTGCCAGTGCCTATATCTGTGCTACTTCCCTCAATTCCATTGCAACCGACAGAAATCCAGCCAGCATTCTCAGCAGACTCCTGAGGATGATTCATGAGACCAAAGGTTAGTATTCATTGTACAGTGAAATGACACTGTAGAGGGTCTTGATTAAATTTACCATTCTGACCATAAAGGGAGCCCAGTCATCTGGCTCAGATATAGAAACTGAACTGTGAACTCTTAAAATTGAGATGACACCTGCCATCTCCATTTATAGTTTTTGGGATCCTGCAGCAAAAGCTCTTCCTCTTCTCATTTTTAAAGCTGCAGCATTTTAATTTTCTCCACTTGGTTCCACAAAACTGACCCTTTCAAGGGACAAGTCCAGGATAAGAGGAGATGTTCAGAAGCTTCCATTCAAGTTTACCCAGGTTCCTCCCAAAATGCTCTGACCCAGAGCCTACGTGCCAGGGCAGAGCAGATTACCCACTGGACAGACCACTGAATAAGGAGTGAAGTGGGCTCAGAATGACCGGAATTTTAGAACCCAGCTGATACAGAGAAAACATTAACTCAGATACTAAAAGAGCATGCTTCAGAAATAGCTCAAATCATCAAAGGTTTCTTTACAAGGCTGATTTCATCAGGGTTTCTCTCACATTCTAAGTTTTATTTTCAGTGATCAAATATCAAAAGAGTGTTATATCATGAAGCTACCTGCTAATTTATATAATTTTTTATATTGTGCCTACTGGGAAAAACTATCATTGCACTTATGGGAAGTTTAACCCAAGAAAGAATTCATCAACCATCAAGAATACGTTGCTTTGTTATCTGACAGGTTATAAAATGGATAAAATTCAGTGACTGTCCATAACACCAAATTACAACACCAAGTAAAAATCTACAGCTGCGATACTACAAGGAAAGCTATCTTCCAGTCATTACCTGTGGTTTAGCTACTTTAAACTCCCCATGTCCTCTAGTCCTGACTGGGATGCTATTCCTCAGCCTGACAGTGAGCTGACTATAGCACATTTTAACAGATTTTCAAATACAGTAAGAGGTAATATGTGTGTTAATAAACACAATGTAAATCTGGATTATACCATTGTTTTTCTAGGTGATTTTCCTAAACCATCAAATTAACCTTTCCAATACAAAGAAAAAAAATAAGCAACTGTCATATCTAATGCTCCTCAAGTTTTGTTCTTAACTTCTTTTTTCTGAGATAATTCCAACAATTCTATGTTATAACTTCATTCATGAGAGCTACTTACGGACACAGGCTGGCTCAGGCACCCAGCCGTTCTTGGTGCATTCAGCTGTGGCACTGCCAGTCATCACGTTAAAATGATACCCAGCATCACACTGTACTGTGATTCTACTACCCAGTGTGTACTTGTCTCTTTGAGGTGTAAAGGTCCCAAAGGAAATTTTTGGAGGAAAGCATGTAATTTCTAAATAAAAACAGGGGAAAAAAAAAGAAAAAAAGATGATGTTTAAATTTATTGCCTAAGTTCTTGCTTTCATGGTATATTGGTCATAACTGCTTAAAATTGTTAGAATTTTATTAAAGAAAAGGTTACATTTCTTCCTCACTCTTAGAAATGTATGGTTCTGTAAGGGAAGAGTGACACCTGTTACTAATGTCAATTAGATTAAAACTTAATTGCAAAGAGAATGGCTGGAGGAAGAATGGGAGGCCATCAAACTAAACCTGACTAATTTTTTCCCAGATCATTCTGCAGCTGGGTTTGCTGGGCTCATTTATGGACACCATCCCAAAGGAGGGCAGTTGCACTGTCAAGTCCTAACTGCAGAAATAATTACACTTGACTAGGAGCTGATCATTCAAGGGCAGTGTGATTAAGATTAGCGTCCTTCACTGACACTGGAAATATTTCAACAACTGAAAAAGGTCAAGAATCTTATTCTTAAAAACTCAAGATATCTTTATGCCCAGAGAAGTCTGGGAAACATATTTATAAACCAGAGCCTGTCTTTTGGGGCTTTTTTTTTGGTCTTCTTCCAGTTCAGAAAATATCATCAACACTGGGCTGGGAGAGGATGACTGTAAGGTTGTTCCTGCTGTGGAGTGAGGGTGGGTGAATCAGTTTTCATGCATGCCCTGCTGAATCCTCTAGGTCCAGTGATAAGCCCAGTAGGATCCAGAACCACTATCTGAGTACACCCCAAATACCAGAGCCCAGCGTACCAGTGTCTAGAAGAATGTTTTGTTTGGCACTCCTCAAAAGCAGTATGTTGTAAAACTGTAGGCAATGCATATTAATTAGTATCATTACTAATCTTGAATCACAAAGGTCAAAAATTGAGTGGGCCCTGAGACTGACAACAAGTCTTTATTTCTAAAGGAGTCTTTCTGGAAGAGGTCCCAGGAAGGTGGGTGGTGCATAAAATCCTACAATCTTGCTCTGTTGCCAATATTTTTCTTCCAGTTTCAAGATTTTGGCAATTCCTTGAAGAAAATTCAAGGCACTGATAAATTCCCCAAAATTTCGTCAAACTGTTTCAGTTGGGATATGATGTGCATATTTGGAGATTTAAATACAGCCTTTAAGTGCTGTAATCGAATTAAACTAAAATAAAATCCATGACCCAGAGGGCTGGTGTCAAACAGGACTAGCCTCAGGAACTATGGATTGAACATGAACTGCTCAGAAGGCATTTAAGAGTTAAAAAACAATAGGGAGCTTTAGTATTGTAAATATATTAATTTGCAAAGATTCACAACAACATTCTGGTTTTGCTACTGCCCTTCATGGAAAACTCTTATCCAGTTCTTTGGTCCCTTCAGAACTTAATCTTTCCAGTCTCTGAATATTGGATGTGGATGGATTTATTTTGTTATGAATGAATTTATTAATCTCTAAAATTAATTCCAAACCCAACTAAAGTGCAAAACCATTTTAGGCAAGACTGACCAGTGCAATAGGGAGGTGGATTCCATCCCGATTCAGTGCACAGTGCATCTGCTCTGTTACCATATTTGTATCCTTCTTCACAGAAAAACGGCATTATTTCATTTGCCTTGTAAGACTTCCTTGGAGAACTGACATATCCATGTGGAATTTCTGGCACGTCACAGGTAATTTCTGAAATTGGAACAGACAAAAATTCAGGTATTTTTATTTTATTTGCTAAGAATAAATTTCTGTGGTAATAAAATTTAGGTTTTTTTGGGGGGGGGGTTGGTTTTTTTTTGGGGGGGGCAGGAGGGCAGTATTAATCTAAATTCACAAAAACTTTCGCATTTGGAAGCTGCTTGGAACTTATTTGAGCACTTACTTGATTCTGGGTTCCAGGTGGAAAATGTGGTGCAGCACAGCTTCAATTGTAAATTGGTTCATGATACAGATTTCAGGGCTTTGCTTTGGATTTTAATGGATCCAGAATCAAGAGATAAGGTAGAAGACATTCCAAAATAAGAAACTAGGCTAGCTGAAATTTAGGATTTTTTATTTTTCAGATAATTTCTTTGTAATTTCCAGAAAATCTAATGTGCTCTCAGAGCCAGTAGGTTATGAATTAAATTATGACATTAAAAGGAGAAAATAATTATGGTATCTGAAAAACTGACACTAGAATGCTTAATATCTCTAAAAGAACATCAGTGTTCCTTGTCAAACCAAAGAAAATCACCAAGATCTTGCAGTTTCCTAGGTCACAGAACAGGACACCAAAGAGCTCCCTTGGGTTCTTTTACTGAATTTACTTTGTGTTTAAAATGAAATATAGCTCATGGAAACTGTCATTTCAAAATGAAATTCACTATATTCTGCCAATGTTACAAGCATAAATGTTTAATTCCACTTCATGCTGTACAAATATAATAAACGGGGATTTCAAAGCAGCAAAATGAAGCACTGGAATTGTGAACAAATCATAAATGTATTTGCCATCCTGACATGTGTATTCTGCTCTTCTAAACACATATTTCATGATCAAATAATGTAGAAATAATCTAAGAAACTTGATGTTCTGAATATTTAAGTGTTTGTTACCACAATCTTCCTGGGATTCATTCTCATATCCTGACAATCCAATCCCATCCATTCTTTTTGCAGAAACTGGGAGGGATAATCCCATCCATCAGTACCAGCTGCAGGAAGGGCAATGTGGGATGGACTGGCTGAAAAGCAGTTTTGCAGAAAAAAAGTTGGTGGTCCTGATGGGCAAGTTGAACAGGGGCCAGCAATGGGCCTTTGCAGCAAAGAAAACACCTTGGGCTCCACTGGGAAAAATGCTGCTAGCAGATCAAAAGAGGTGATCCTGCCCCTCTACATCTCTCCAGGTCAGAACTTCCAGTAGAGGAAAGAACAGGGACATGCTGGAGCAGATCCAGTAAGGGACAGGAAGATAATTAAGGAATTGGAAAAAGAGGTGTATGAGAGTCTGGAATAAAGAAGGCTTGGGGGAGGAGGGACAGTCGTTTTTACATGTGTAAATTCTTGCTCCAGTGGGGCAGGCTAAAGTAAAGATGATGGAACTGGACCTTTCCCACTGGCCACCAGCCATACAGTGAGAAGCAATGGGCATGAACTGCAATACAGGAAATGCCACTTCTAAGTTTTTACTAAAGAGAGTTGAACCACTGCAGTGGGTTACCCAGAGAAGCTGTGGATCTCCATCCTTGGAGATATCAAAAGCTGACTGAACACATATAATTGCCCCAGATAATTGCTTTGAGGGACCTTGAGAAGTCCCACACCACCTCACTGATACTGGGGTTCTGTAAAAACTAAACACGAACCTTCCAACTTTTCCGAACACATTAGTGTGAGGAAAGAAAAACCCAACTTTTTTTTTGTATTCTATATGCCCTAAAAATTAAAATCCTACTCGTTTACTAAACTTGGTTCACACAGGTTCAAAGTTGTTTCTGATTACTTTGGTTAAATCAACACTGAAGTGGTTGACTCTTATGCAGACATATCAAAGAATTTGACTGCAACCTGGCAAAACATACAGCTTGTAGGAAAAATGTGAAACAAACAGATGGTCTATTATCATTATATTAGTATCCAACACTATTATATTTCTCTTTCTTATCTTACTTTTTCATATATGCAGTGGAGATTATTTACAGACAAACTACACTTAATTGCTGTGAAATAAACTGAAAACTTTGTGGCTTCCCATATGGCAACCACAATTTAGGAGTCTGTGAAAACAAAGCTTCTTAATGACACACAGTAAATAGTGTCCTTTTTACCTTGGCACTGAGGCACATCATTACTCCATTTTCCATTAGCAGAGCAAATGATTTCTCGAGGTCCAACAAGCTTGTATTTTGCATTGCATTCAAAATTCACAACCTGGCCAAAGGAATATTCTTGGCCTAGTTCAAATGCACCAGTCATAACTATCCTTCCATTTTCAGGTTCTTGTACAGGTAAACACTTTACCACTGGAAAAACAAAACAAGGAAAAGAAGGGAAAAAAAAAGTAATTTTGAGGTCTAGTCCATAAAATAAGCTGACACAAAGTTAAAACACAGAGAAATCACTCCAATTTCCTTATACACTTAAAAATATACACTCTAGCTATGTATTCAGATACCATTTGCAGCAAGTATAATACAAATCCCTAAGCAAAAAGACAGAGTGGCATAGGAAGAAGCTTTTAAACCCTCTCTAATCATCTCCTTCTCTGCCCTTGAAGGCTAAAGACAGAGCATCCACTGAATTATATGACCTCACCCAATCTAAATTATCTTAGGATCCTGCATTCTATGGATGGTTAGCTGAGCCTTGACTGACACCATTAAAATTTGCCAAAATCAGTTGACTTTGTTTAGAGGTGTGCCAAACTAAGTTTGCTATGGACAGACATCTGGAACAGTCCTCTACACACTGCCTACAACAGTTCAATTAAATTTTATTAACTAAAATTCTAATTAAGGATATCAGAGCAATTATATTACTGAAGTAAACAAACACAGTGGCAGGCATTAATTAGAGCTCTTGTACCTCCCAATTTTGTACCTGCAGGAAAAAAAAATAATTAACTTATGTCATCAGATATGTCTTATTAAGGGGGGAAATGACTATTAAAGCTCATTCTTAGATGTTTACATGGATATCATTGAGCAGGTACAAAAGGCTTCTGTTTTTTCTACCAAAGCTACTTCTCTCTGACATTTGCCATTTTAAAAGTCATCTGCCTTTTCCATGAGCTCATACTCTGTCTCCTGGGTTCTTCACATTTAGGGCATTCTACAAATTCTTTATTTCAAAGGCAATCATATTTCAATGAAAACTCAACCATGACAGAAATAATTTAGGAGGACTTTGTCTCATATTGGTGAGGCACGACAAAAAATGTTGAAAACCCTTGCTCCATATGGAGACACACCTCAGTACCTAAGTGCGAGGGGTCTCAAAATTCGGTAGAATAAACACAAAGTATCTAAATCCAAGGAAATATCAAACCACAGACAACAAGCTCTAGTCAAGGTATCTACTTTCATTTGTCCTTAGAGACCTTTTTCTAACATCAGATGCTTAACCCAAAGAAAAATGTCACTGCTGCTCATATATGTTAAAATAAAGCAGTAAAAATTATCCCTGTGAAGAACAGGAACCTTATTTTCATGATTATACAGGTCTGAAACTGGAGAAAATGTTTCTAAAACCATAATCTGAGGCATCCAGTCTATGATGTCTTTATCCCCTTTGCTCTCATTCTTGCTTGAATGTCTTCCACAGTATGCTAATAGGGAGACCTTAACAAAATCTTAATGCTTAGGATTTTCACAAGGATGGAGGAGGAAAGTAGCTAAAAACACACATGCCTTCACACTGGTTTGAAACTCATCATCTCAAACGTTATTTGCAACCATGTTTTGCAGGCAGCTATTCTATCAAGGCTTTAAGGTGAGGCAGAGCTTTAAGCCAGTCTGGAAGTGACAGGACTCCACTTCTTGAAGGGATTTTAACAAAAACTCATTGGGCTAAAAGAGCTGAGCAGTCACTGTAAAAGCTTCACTGCTGCCTAACTTGAATTTAAACATAGGTGAATTAATACTAGTAAAGCAATCACAGACCACTTTATATAGTATCAGATAGAGAATTGAATGTCAAACTCCATTTACCTTCACAGTGAGGGATGTCATTGCTCCATCCATCTGCCTGACACTCACGGTAATTCCTTTGGCTGAGCATCTGGTATCTTACCAAATAAAAAGTAAAAAATGCTAAAATACAGTTTCATACAGAAACAACAGTGCTGCTGGTTTTGAAGCAAATGAAGACGGCTTCAGGTGTTCCAGCACAGAATAACCAAAATGTGACAGCACTGGGTAGTTTTTTACCTTAGTTTTCCCTATTTGCTTTCTTTTAATTACATATGGGAAAATATAAATTCAAATCAGAGAGTAGGAAGGAATAAGAAAGAAAGCTTCTTCATTACAGAGATTGCAAGCTTTGGCTTGCTCTATCAAATGCACTGAAATGACAGTGAGGAACTGAAGGGATTAAGGAGAATATTGATTTTGGAACTCTCTTTGTGGAACTCAGGCTAGATTCCAGTAACATAACAACTACAAAAGCATGGCTAAAGCACTGTACCAAAGCTGATTTGCTTTTCAGGAATAAATATCCAGACACAGGCACAATACCATGTATTTGACTTGCTGCAGTTTTCACTGGAGAAGATGGATAGAAGATTTCTTTCAAGCATTCATTGAAGACACATGAGTGATTCTGCCAGAAATGTCTTCCTTCAAATATTTTTTACAGCACATAAGCAAGCATTAAATATTAGTAAGTTGTATTACTGAGAACAAATCTATAACTGACAGTATAATTAACACCTTTTGTTAATTCCCATACATTGAATTAAATGAGTATTACCCATCGTTACAACTGTATTCAACTCTGGCACCAAACACAAATTCACTTCCACTGGTAAGTTCAAAGAAACCATACGCAGTGTCTCCAGGATGTCCACAGGGCTTATCTGGTTGGAAAACAAGGGAAAAAGCCTTACTTACACAAGTGACAATGAGAAAGACAGCATTTTTCCAGTGATTAGTAGTGAGTATAGGCCTTTGAGGGCTTTCAAAAATTCAGAGATGTTCAGCAGAAGTTTGATTGACCTCTCCTTTTTATCACTGTTTTCACAGATTTCAATGGTAACATGCTGGAGTATGCTTATTTTTAAAAAAACAAACAAAACCAACCTACCTACAACAAATCCCCCAAAAACAAATTAGCCTCTTTTATTCCTTTAAAAAGGCCGGACTCATATTCAGTTTTATGACAAATTTATGGCAATTTTCATACAATTTGTGACATAATCTGGTCCAAAACCTCCACTAGAGAATCCATCTGTGATTAGAAATGAAATTTTCTCAATCTCCTGGGGATTGTGCTGAATCAAGTGAGGCCATCTAAAGCCACAGGAGTTATTTTGGTGTTAGTGCCTGCTGCTCAAAGCTCCCCACAGGACTTTCCTTACGGCCTAATCCTAATTCTTTGCTTTGGATTCCCAAAAGAGTGGCAAAGATGAACACATCCTCCCTCCCACTCATCCCCTTCTGATCTCATAATATGGACTGCAAAATAAACTGCATAGCTGAAACCTATTACCCCTCCTCTGCAGAAATCTTTCCTGATTCTTGTCAGGCAAATCAATTTAATTCTTGGGGCCTATCAACATCCTCCATTTTTAACAGTAAAGATGTGTTTGGGTAGGCCCTAAACATGCTCCAGTGGGATTCCGAGCAGATGGAAACTCCTGAGCAAGGTTTCTGTCGTCTGTCCTGCCAAGGGACCGTGTTTCCCCAGCCTCCTCTCTCTGCACGAGCTCCCTGCCGGTGGCAGCAGCTGCTCACTGGGTGGCAGCATTTGCTAAAACATGCCACAAACCACACCAAATTTTGTATATGGTGTTCACTACTGTGCTTTGTATATTGTATTCACCGTGTTCACCGACTACTTACACAACACTGAGACAAAGTAAAAAAAGCTTTTAGTAATTTATTAATTCTTACTTACTGTATGTATCAATCTCTGTTTGAACAACACACAGGACTTATAGTCTCAAATCAAATATTTATATTAGCAAAAATTTTGTATGTTAGATACATAAGCATAACCCCTTGTTTCTAAAATTCCTTTGTATTTAAGCTCATTTATTACAGAAAAGAAGTATCTACTGACTAATGATAACAAACTTCAATTTCTTCAGTAATGAATTCTGTATGAAGGTGTGAGATACTTGAAAACTCTCAGCACAGTGTGCTAGAGATAATAAATAGCAGCTCTCATTCGAATTGTGAATTACAGCTTAAAAAGAAAAGGCAGGGAAAAATAATTTCCCACTTGCAAGAAATTGTATCTTTCATAGAACTAGTTGAATAAACTGTCTCTTGACTTGCATTCAGAAGCTAGGTTTGTGCTTTATCCTTCTTAGACTAAAAAATTTTGAAAGCAAGCTTCTAAGAACTTAATCATTGATTTAAGTAATGTAAATTTGGTTAATAAGGCTGGCCTAGAATAAAATCTTCTGTAAAGAAAAAAAAAAATCCTTGAATCTGGAGAAAAGGAACTTAAAAATAGCTCCCTTACACTCACATCCTTTTTAATGTGATATTTTAAAGAGTGCAGAAAGAAGTAATTTACAAGCAAAGGTACAACTTCATATTGACTTCACTGGCATGGAATATGGTCTGCCAGATGAAATGTCTGCAGATATTTTGCATAAGTATTTACTTACTTCTGCATTCTGCCACTGGGGCCATCTGCTTCCACTCTCCATCAAGGCACTGAAATGCAACTCTTCCAATTTTGATGTATCCAGGCCGACAATTGTATGTTGCTTGAGTCCCATGTGGATAGGGAGGCTTGTCCCATCTTTTAGTAGGCACTTCTTTTACCCTCCTAGGAGGAGGTGTTTCACAAGCTAAAAATTTTAAATTAAAACAATAGTGACTGAAGTACATGCTATAAACACCAAAACAATCTTGCAATAGGAAATGTAGCAAGAAATCCTGGGGCCATTTGTGATCAAACCAGTGTGTTTTCTACTGAATCAGCACAAAACAGGAAATTGGCAAGGATCCACATTTTGTAGGAATGTGAATAGAAGGACATAGGAACAGGCAGGACACTGGTGGGTCACGAACTAGATTTTAGTTACAAAGCCTGAGAGGAGATCAGTGCCCTAGTTCTGACTGCAGACACCTCCTACCCTTCCATCTGCAGGAGCTGCTCCTGGCCTGTCCTTCCACTGCCACAGAGAACAACTCTGCACTCTGGAGTTTCCTTTCACATTATTTTCCTCTCCACCCACCACTACCTTTACTGACATTATTTCACACGTCACTTGATTAAGTTCTGCCAAACCTTCTCTCACCTTTACATTGCCTAAACTTTCTCTCCAGCCTCAGATCACCTGATGTTCCAAAACTTATTTCCTCTTCTTCCTTACTTACAAGTTCCTTATTACACAATATAATTAATTCTGGGTAGTCACTCTGACCCGTAGCTTCCAAGCATTTTCATTCAGTTTGGGCAGTGGATGGTGGTGTCTGGTATTTCTTATCAGCTCAATATTACACAGTCCTTGCCCAAAAGCTCCTTTCTGGGCCTTCTTCAGTGCACATGAAATGCACAGCCAAGTCCATATGAACTGCAACAAATGAGCCTAAATTCATTTTATTAAGACATTCCTCAGACAGCTTGAGAATGAGAAAAGTCACACTAAAGAGGAAAGAAGCAAATGTTGGGAAACTCTTAATGAAAGACTAAATGATTTTGTCAGGAAATAATTGCCTAATTTCACTGCTTGGGTGACTGAAATGTACCCATGCTGGAAGCTGAAGCTTCACTCAGAGTAACAGTCTGAACAGCCTAGCTAATTAAATTCAATGAACTCTGTTTTCCATCTGAACGTGAAAGGTGAGCATTCATCAGGAATACATAAAGCAGGCTCTGAGGAATAAAGCCTTGGTAAAGGAATGAAATCTTTGTATAGAAAGTAAATGGGAGAAGAAGTGTCCACCAGGGAAGGAAATCCCTTGGTGAGTAGATTCATTACTCAGCAGACACCTGGCACAGGTATTCTCTCCCCAGTTTAGCTGTAAGGCCACGGGTTTGGGAAAGCAGCAGTAGTCTCACTGAAACCTTCTTATGGGCTGTCCAGGTGCTGCCTGGAAATAGGACTATGGGAAAAATCTTTGGGATCTTTCCTCACGTGAGGGATGTGGAGTTTACGCTCACTGAACTGCACTGCAGAGATCACACCACACATTAAGTAGCTGATGTGGTAAAAGGAACATTTTATCTGCTTACTTTGTGTTAGAAATCCCAAAGTGTGGCAAGTGAGTTTTACTCGAGTTTACAAAGACACACCCTTGAGAACTCACTCGTCGTATTTCAGTCAGGGGAGTACCAACCAAATTAGAGACATAATTTTATAAAATTGTTTTAAAAACTGGAAAAAAAAATGTTGCAAGGAAAAAACAGTATAATTTTAAGTGTTCTGTATGGCATTTTGAAAATATAAAGAAAATAATGTCAATTGTGAGCTCTAATAACTTTAGTTTAGCTGTTTTAAGTAGAAAGAAGAATTAGACAAACTTTGACAATACTGCTGATGTGCTAAAGGAAGAGTGTGCCCACACATTCACATTTTTCCCAATTACTCTGATAAGTATTCTCCCTCGTATGAATAATTACATCTGAATAAAAATTGTTTCTGTGCACTAGAGGGTACTAGGCTACTCTAAAAAATGTAGGAGAGACTTTTTTTAGCAAGAAAAGACATAAAAATTGTAACAACATTTTCTGCAAAATGTAGGAATAAGCAAAATCAACAGGAATCTTCTAGCTGGTTCTTTCATGTGTAAAAATGGTTAGTTTATCCAAAAAGTTCTTTGCAATGGTGAGAAAAAGAATATTTTTAATTAGACCTTTTTGTCTGAGTTAGCACTTTCAGTTTGCAAGCTGAGAGCACACACTGAAATCTATAATTTGAAAAATAGGTTATTGAGTACAGTGAGAACTTCTTTATTCCTCCCTCTGAACTGTATCATATTTTTATTGTCTGTTGTGCAGAATGCAGCCTCTTAACTCTTCCTTGCATTAAAAAAAACACCCCAAAATGAAAGATAATCTCCTTAGTCTGTTCACCATTACTGAGATGTGCTGGGTCTTGCTGGGTTTTATCTCAACTTTTCTCCACTCCCGCCCTGATGTTAAACTGTGTCTTACCATCAAGTGTCACAGTATGTATATATAAATATATGTGTGTGTGTGTGCAGTTTTTTAGTGACTTGAGGTGAAGAAATCTACTGGCAGGTTGTACTTCAAAGTTGTATTAATTCCACTGTGCACTTGCCAATACTGGAGGGTTTTATTTCTGTATTAAGCAGCACGCACTGAATGGATACCTTCAAATTCCTTACTGACAGACCAGAAGAGCTGGAATTAACTCATTCAGTCTTTACATGTGACTTGACCTCAGTTAGAAGTAGCTCAAGCTGCTTTTTTTTGCCAACAATATGCTGGTAGCAGCTTCTACAAAGTACAAGCAAAATTACAAATCCAGGTACAAGCAGCTTTCAGTCCTTGGGCAAAACCCAGCTCTCAGAACAATCCTCACAGACTTGCAGCATGAAGCTTGAACAAGAATCCTGCATGACCCATGGTAATAGTTGTTCTGGATAAATCAAATTTTGCTACATTCACGTTTCTTTCCAACCTCCCTGACCTAAAGAAAGCATTGTGAAAACAAAGCACAAATTCAGGCAAACTTTCATTTCAAATTCCAGGACTTTTCTGCACTTCTTTGCAAATAAATTAGACTGTTAGTTGCTTTGAGGCAATATTTATTTGTATTTAATTAAGACAGGACATTCCTTTAATTTTCTGATTTTTCAGTTTTTCAAAGTAAAATCCATTGGATCTTTTGGATTAATAAGGTCTTCATAACTTTCAACTAAACTTAAAACCAGCCTGAACCAAGCAAAGACATACCAGCTCAAAACCACACAGCACTCTGCACAACAGCCTATGCAAAGAAATTCAGACTTAAAGCAAACAAATAACTAAGGATACACTAAATAATATAATCACAAACCAAGAAAAATACATTGAACAGAGAAACAGAAAGTATCAGAGGTTTCTGAAAAGATACACAGAACACCAGCTACCTCCTTAAACATGAAAAAGCATACCTGTATATATTTATCTCCTTTCCTAGACTAAAACCAGGCAGTGAATAGATATATTAGAAGCTTTGCAGTCAATGTGGTAATCATTCATCTTCCTCAGATCACCTCACAGGTTATTCCAGACAGAAACAAAACATTTCAGAAATGTGCATTTCTATTTTAATCTACGTTGCTTCCTGGTTTTAGATATTAAAATAATTAGCAAACATAATTAATAGAAAATTAGTTGTCTGGCTCAGTTTATAGTGACATTAACCATTTAAAAAGTTGGCAACAGAGTAATAATTGCAATAGCTATCTAAATAGATAGGTGAAAGCAATCCTATGACAGGACACTAAATACTAGAGGTGCTGAATGCTGCCAGAAGAAATGTCAATTATTGACAGAAGTTCATGAAAAAAACCTATAAAGCCTTTGCATATTGCTTTAGTTACCATCTTCACATGCACTCCAAGACAGGAGTTAGAGCTTACCTCTTTGTGCAGCACAATGCAGCCAACACAAGAGCAGAGCTGTGTAGCCCAAGAACGACATTCTAGAGATTCAAAACCCCAGCAAACACATCCAGTATTGTAGCCTACTTTTTTTCATTACTTGGTGTTATTTCCACTCCTTTTTTACTTAACTGGTCCATGGACTGACCTTGCAAAACATTTATACTCTGATTTCAGCAGTCACTTCCCCTAAACCTCTTGCAACACACAAGTGTTTCTTTTTTTTTAAACCCCCTCTCTAAACCTTGCTAAATGAATAAACAAACAAATGTCTGGCAATTTAGGTCGACACATTCCTTTCCCTGTGGTCTGCTTGTTTTTACATCACATTTTTCCATATTTATCCCTTCCACGATCATATGAAGTTATGTGTTTTGATACCTAAAAGTTGGACAAATAAATTATTTTGTAATTCCTTGTTTCTTGAGTGCTTAGTTAGAAAACAAATTCATGTTAATTGTGTGTAAAAATGAACTTCTCTATACATATAATTCAAAATATATGTTGCAAACAATCAAAATAAAAAGCAGCCAAAGTACAGAGTGACTTAGGGGTCACTCACTGGTTCTTATAGAAGATAACCAACTACTCACAGCAAAGGAAATTTATTTGGTCATATTACTCATTAAATAAACCCAGGTGATGTTGAAGCACTTCAGTATCACATAAGAAATGATAATATAGAGAAGATTTAAATGGAGTGTATCACAGATAATGAAAGAAAAATATCAAACTGCAAAAGAACTATATGCCTAACAAAGGATCTTCCCACGGGTTTATGTAAGCAACAGCATTATCAACAGTTTCACGAAATGTCATGGCTTTACAAGTGCTCTTGAGTGGAAATGTAAATCATATGAAGAGAATTACTTGAGACTGAGAATTAGGGGGAAAAAATGTGTGAGTATAAAGTGCTCACAGGAGAAGGACATAAAACAGCTACAGGCCAGATGCCCCACAGTGGTGATGTCTGATTGGAAGGAGTACACACAGATCCATCCTGTCTATGTTCCCAAAAACTCACATAGCATATCCTTAAAAATCACTAGCTTAGTTAGTGTGGTGCTATAGGATAAAAACGAGATCTCAAATAAAACCTGAATTCCACAGCATTTACAGCAGTTAAAACTTTTCCTCTTCTTAAAATGCAGGTGGAATACTTTTTTTCTAACTTTGGGCTGTATTTTCAGTCACCAGCTCTAAGAAATAGTCTTAGTAAAACTGGCATTCAGCTGTTTCCTCTACAGAAACGACTTCAGAGAGCAAAATGTCTCTTCCTTTCCCTTCCCCTTGACAAATGACTCTCGTGGAGAATGAACTCTCACCGTGCTCCATGACCCTGTGATGATCGATCTGCATCCAGTTTACAGTTACTAGTGCACACCTTATCAGTAAATGGGTATTTCATGCACCTGTCAAAGTTGCAATTTCTGCAGTTTTAAGTATTAAATAGTCTGATGTCACGAAGCTCAAATTGGTTCAGGTTTTGTCAAACTGCTTTTGGGTTATTAAACCACTTGTCAAATAATTATGGGCTTGAAATACAGTTAAAGATACTTTCAGATACAGCTGAGCAAGAACTGGAATTGAAATGGTAACATACATTTCCTGACTGCTCTCTATACATACAGGCAATGCTAAAACTATTTAAGCTAAAATGTAACATCAGCATGCAAAAACAGATATAAAATGTCTGTGAATAAATTTACACTGAAAATTAGAAGATTCAGCTGGTAAAGCTTTGAAGCAATATTGGTATATGCATAACACAGGCCTATACAAACAAACCATCTTCAATCACAAAGCAAGGGACCAGGCTCAGTCCTTGCCAGTCCTGGGTTTGTCATCTTCTTAGGTCATTTGTTAAACTTACCCTAGGCAAATGGAAATAGAATCAGGAGCTTAATTCTTTCCTTCCTCACCTCTTCCATTGGCTATCAGTTCAAAATCTCTTATCTTTAATTGGGTCTCACTTTGTTAGCCACCTCCAGTCTCTACCAAAACAGCACATAGAAAAACCATGCCTCAGGACCTCTAAGGCAAGGAGAAAAAAACCTCATCTTTAGAGTTTACCTCCTACTCATGAGAAAGGCAGAAATATCTAAGCAGTTATGCAACCAAAGACAGCTGGATTTTATCTAAGGAAGCAGAGCTACTGCTTTGAGAACTGGTGTGACTGCACTCAAAATACTGCTGTGGACACAGCCAGCCAGCCACACTAGCAGCACATACTCCCTGTACCAGCAAAACTGCATGTCAAGGTGTGAGATCATAGGAAAGTACAGGTTGGAAGTTATTTTGCCCAAAACTCCTCCACAAAGCAGAGTCAGTGTGAGGTCAGAATAAGTTACTCAGGTTTTTATTAGTTCCTTACTCAACATGGAGGCTTAACATCAAAGTTCAGAGTGTCTGTTCAAACCAGAATAATTTTGAGAACAGTGTTTGGAAGCCATTTTGTGTTAGGAAAACAGGTCTAAGGAAGTCAGTGTATTCCATAGGGGACTAATGAAAACTAGTAATAGGAGCTTAATTAGCCACAGCTGAAATAGCATCTCTGGCCAGTACAATTTCAGCATGTTCTAACAGCATGCTTGCTGTCACACTTGAGTTTAATGACCTCATTAGAGCACACAGAAGCATCAGCCACTGCTTTACCCAACAATTGTCATGAAAATGCCCTGCCCCACTGTATTAATAGTGAGATTGTCTTTGCAACCTCAGCATTTGTCCCTCCTCCCACTGGCATACAACTTCTGTGACTTCTAATTACATTAACACATCATATAACTGCTACAATCACAACCTAAGCGTGTGACAGGGAAAAACTGCTCAGTTTACTTCATTTAAACCAAATCATAATCAAACTGGTTTATTGGTCTATTAATAGAACACAACTTGAAATCAGTGGAATATACCTTCCGGTTCAGTATGGGCAATACACTGTTAAACAAAATGTTAATAAACACCTAATAAATAAAGAACCTTTCTTCACTAATCCCCCAAAGTTCTAATCATGCACACAAAGCTGTGCACCCACCCCCTCATGGCTGTACACAGATTTCCTCTCACAGGTACCCCTGTAGGAGATGTGGGTACTTAGAGTGTACTCTGCTGCTCCTTACCACCTGCTAACGCCCACAGCAGGGAGGAAGCACCACATAAAAATGACAGTGGTGTCATCAGCTGTGAGTGCTACCTGTGCACCTGCCCAGCCACTGCCCCAGCTGGACACGGGCTGCTAGCACGTCCACACAGGTTTTGATGCCAGAGGATCAATGTACAACAACAAACGTGTCAAACCCACCTCTTCTGTTTTTGACCACTTGCTCCATTCCCATTGTTTTCCCTCCTGTTCCAATTTCATTTGTCCCATACATTTCTTTCCAAATTTGCCCTTCCCTCATTTCAGAGCTCACTTGGTAACTCCCTAGTGGTTTGCCATCCCCTTTAACAGGATCAGCTGTGGCATAGGCACTCTCAATCAGGTTTGGATGCTTGAACTTGCATTCCTGTCTTAACAGCTCTGGCTGTTCAGGCCATTTTACCGAGAATGGGTCATGAGAGCACCCTTGCAAACAGAAGCACAATATTAGGAATCCTCTAGGAATATCCCTTTGACTTCTTCTGAGGTAAATTAGATAACAGCACGTGCTTAGACAGGAGATATGTCTAATTCTAAAAGTAATATCAACCTACTTCTGATTACATGTGTTTAAGTACTACCTCACTCTTCTGCCTTGGTGCTCTATATTCAAAAGTGAAGTGAAAATTACTTGAAAAGGTGTTCTTTGCAAAAAAAAAAAAAAAAAAAAAAGATGTTCTCCTCCTATATAAAAGCAGCTGTCAGTAACCCTACTTTTAAATGAAGTCAGTCCTCCTACTCGCAGCCAAGTGAAGATTCACTGGAAGGCAATTCCCAGGTTATCTCCATTTCCCAGCAGTTTGCTCTCCTGTGGCGCTGTGCTGCTGTTCTCTTGTTCCTACAGCTCCTTTTCAGGTCACCACAGATGCCAGAGGGCTGGGGTGCACCAGGCCCCGTGTGGCCCTGAAGTGGGCACTGTCCCTTCCATAATCTGTTCTGTGATGGCTCACAAGAGAAGAATAAAAGGATCAGGTCATATTGGATGCCCTGTGTCTGAAGCAACTCTCAAGATCATGCTTGCAGTGTAGAATCCTGCTCACTGGGCCATGGAAAAAAATGCCTTCTACCTACCAACACTGCAATTTAATTAGACACATGAAACCGCCTCCTTTTTTTTTTTTTTAATGCTTTCAGAGGAATTATCACATTTGAAATCCCTCATTTCAATTTCTGCCCTAGCTTTGGAGCTTTACAATGACCTTAAAACTCTGTTCTCACTTCGGGCTATTTCAGTCTGTTACTGTTTCTGACACTATCAAACCTTTTGTGCCAGCAGAACAGACTGCTACTGTGCAGCCATTAAAAAAAAAAAAACAACAAAAAAACCCCAAAAAACAGGCATTAAGTGGAAAGATAGGAGGACTCCAAGAACATTTTTCCTCCTGAAGTTTAAACAATTCCAAACTCTGCAGCAGTGAACTCTGGAAGGTATATCAGACAATAAAATAGAGAGATATGCAAAATAGACAATAAAAAGCAAATAGGATAAATAAAGATTTAAAGGTATATAAGAATAGCAAGACTTGCATAGAAAGAAATAGTTCTTTAAAAAAAAAGCCAGCATGGAGCAATCTGGAGCTTGTAAAAAATTATGATTATGATTTTTTTTTTTTTCGAAGTTTTATTACATGTAAGAAGTATTCCCCCAACAGCTGCACTTTCCTAAAGGACAGTTGAAGTTACCATTAACTCTCCCTGTTACCAGCCCAGCATTTTACCCAGCTACCTAGCAAGGAGGTGACACAAACATTTCTTTCTGAAGAAGCTTACTGGGCTACACTGTCATTTTTATGCTATGGTAATACTCAGACCTCATCCCCAGACTGTACTGTAAAATTGAGAATAAACCAAAAATGGGCCTTATCCCCAAAAGTCAAGAATCCAGTAAGGTGTAACAAAAGTACACTTAAACTAGCAAGCAAAAAAAGGGACAAACCCAATAAACCCCTCACATTGCCCTAACTCTCTAGCAAGTCCTTTTTAAGAAGGGGATGTGAAAGAGAAGAGTGGGATTGTAGTGACAATTCATTTGCAGCAAGGGAGAAGTAAGAAAATGATGATGCTTTCACATAATAATGTCTGCAAACAGAGGCTATTAGGGAAAGATGCAAGCTAAGTAACCACTGAATAGGAAATGACAAAAAAGAATAAGGCAGAGTCCCTGCAGTAGTTGGAGTTGAAATGGAAATAAACAGTTGCTCCTTGATCTAGCAGATTTGGTGTTATGGTCACAAAAATGGAGAAGATAAAACAGGCTGTCCTTACCCAACAGCAACTGACACACAAAGCGGGACAAAGAAATTGTATTTTAGATTACATGAAGAAAATGTGCAAGAAGAAGATAGTGTGGAGGTAAGGATCTAAAAGTACAATCTCGAAGTGCTGTAGGCTCTACAAATGTTGCACTGCTTAGCAACATGCCTTTGATTTCTCCTTTAGCCTCAAGAAGCACAAATACTGGGTAAACCAAAGGCTATAGAACTTCCAGGTCATTCTGCCCTCCTCCAACTCAATGCCCCCTTTGGCATCCTGGCCAAGGTCCATTACTAAGGATTATCAGTGTGCAGTAGTTTTAAAACTTCAAAATTGCAGTCAATGAGTTTAAATCCATTCAGACATTCACTGATGTAGTCTTTAGTCTTACACTCCACACCACTAAACAACAATCCTGTACCAAGGTAGGTAAACAGTGAGTGCTCTCCAAACACACCTCTCCCCAGGTTTTGCTCCTGATTAGATTTAACCTCTCAGATCCATTCAGATTCCAGGATGCTGAGACTCAGTCTAGCACACCTAATTTTAGTCTGATAAGGCACTTGTACTTCAGATTTGAGATTACTTTTGCAGCTGATGGTCTGAAAGCCCCTGGAAAAAAGAATGGTAACAAATTCCTTTAAAAAGTAAAAAACGTTGTTTTCTGAGATGTATGCCTTTCTTAATGCTGAAATTCAGTTTTCCATGTAAGTAGTATTTATCAGCAAGGGCCCTTCAGACTTTCATCTAGGTACATTGTAACAGATAGTCATGACGCTTTTTCTACAAACTATTTTGGAAGTGAAACTGCAGCCAAAGTAAATAAAAGATTATTGAAGTACAGTTTACTAATCTAAACTTCAAATAATTTTTGAACTCTGAATACTGAGTCCCTAAATATTCTATTCAGCTGCCAAGGGTGCAGAACTATTCCATGGACTGCCAGCACTGTCAGTACTCTAGTTCCCTGTTCTAGCCTTAAACCCAAAGCCACAGACATACTTCAGTGAGAACTGATCATCTGGCAGAAATGTGAGAGTTCCAAAGTTCACAATAGCAACACAAACATCCAGATGCTTCTTAATTATGGGGAAGAAAAATAAAGATCTAAAAAAAAAAGAGAGACTTGGGAAAAAAACTCAAAATGACCCTGATTTATTTTTTTAGCCAGTTTTTCAGCCTGCCTAACCCTTTAGTAAAACCAACAGACAAATAAAAAATAAGCACACAAACTCTGCAGAGATGGAATTTCCACTGACCATTTTCCACTGCAGCCCAGACTACAACTTAGAATAAGTGCCTTGTGCACGTCTGCTGAGTTACCTGAATGCCATCCAGACAATACCAGACTACCTTCCTTGAAAGGACAATAAATACAAGTTACTCATGTTACAGAACTCTTTAAAAGGATTACTGTGCATTCACTCCATAAACGCCTCATCCTTCTTCACCCTTTGGTTTAAAAATTATATTTACCGATGTCTTTTCTTCCCCCAACCTCAGACTATTATTTAGGAGAATAAAAACAATGATTGGGATGATAATCTTAGCCGGGGATGACAAGTCTCTAAGTCATGGTAGACATTTGAAAAGCAATGGAGGCAACAGGGCAGAACTGTATCTGGCAGGACCATTTCAGCACCTCAATGCTGAGGACCAGCAACACATTCAAAGGTAGAAATGGAGCAGTATATCATGGCCAAAACGCTTCTCTAACTCCCTCCAATGAAGTTTGGCTTTGTTTTACTTGAATAATTTCAGGTACCAATACCATCACTAAAGAATGCCCCAGTGAGTGTCAATAATTAAAGAGAACCTTGCAAGTGTTTTGAGCAAAATATCAAAACCTAACCTGATAATTTGATTACAGTAGACTGCATAATTCAGATTTAGATAGAAGGGCAGAACATCTTGAATTAAAAGCAGTATTAATAACCTATGTTTCCCTCCACACAATTGTTCAAAAGCTCCAGAAGCCATTTGTATTGCTTCAATGTGTTTTACCTATATGCCATCAAAAATATGGTAACCTAAAAAAGAAAAACCAACTACCTCTTTTTATTCTTCCTGTACCTGAGTATGAACCAGGATTTAAATCCAATCACCAGCAGTAAACTCAGTTACACAGTTCTTAAAGGCCCTGTCTTCCTCAGACTTCAGTCAACTACTGAGAGCTACCCAACTGTACCTACTCCCTTTGACAAACAGAAAAAAATAGATTGATTAAAGTCTATTTTCAGTCCCTAAGACAAGGTCACAGATGCTTCTGACACTTCTCAGGGCCAGAACCATCCCAAAAGTACAAACCTACATTTGTTCCTGAGAGTGGCTCACAGCTTTTCTTTAACACTAACACCTACCAAGGAACACCTGGCTTGAGCAGAGTGACCCAATATCGTGGCTCATAACCAGCATCTGTCTCCAAGCAGATGACTCAGCATCTCCTCGGCTTGAAGACAAAAGTTTCTCAAGTGTTTTGAGTTACTAATCAAAATACTGGATTTAGCTAACTAAAATCCCATTTCTGCCCAATTTTATACACTTAGAGCTTTTCAGAGGGATCGAGCATCATACTGGCAGACATGTAAAAATGCATTTCACATTGCAAAGAGTTTCTATTACTTGGGAGCACAGAATTAAAGCATCTGTATAAATTGCATGACTATAGTCACAGTAATGAGTTTGTTTTCTATTAGCTCTGCTCAACTGCTCACCAGGTTGCTCATTTCCCAGTCAGCTATTACCTGTCTGAAGTGCATTTCCATGGCAGAAAAAGAGCAAAAGCTCTTCTTGCTACTTAGCTCCTCAAGTATGAAAACACATGTTAAATTAATCAATTCAGGTGGAAAAATTAATGAGGCTGCTAGAAGATAGAGTAGAAACACCATTAATTTCCCATCCAGTCTAGGATTCATAGACTCCAGAAACGACTGCAGTCAGCCTAACTGCTTTGCTTTTATAACAAAACATTTTAACATACAGCCTGCACCCCACCTCAAGATTTGGTAAGATGAAAGACACTCAGGCAGAGAAAGGAAACAACGTTTTCCTACAAGAGAGAGCCCCTTTAACTGGAGCAGCAGCTGAGAAAGAATATAGTGGGCAGCACATAACAAATATTCTAAGGAAAGATCCTTGACTTTTTTTTAATTAGACTTTTAGAAAGCTCTGATTTCAGAACACAGCATGGTAAAACTGGCAAGAACATGGATGCAGAATAATTCACTATTTTATTTATTTCCCATATCAGCCAAAGCAAAGAGCAAGTTACCTTTGAACTCTTGCCACATAGGTGCATCTGTTTTGCTTCAACTAACAAGGCTTTCTGAGAAGCACATTGTAAATGCTGAGTGCAGCAAGCTGTGAAAAAGGGTAAGCATCACAGTCCAGTGATCCCAGTGTTTTATAGGTCCTGAGACTCTATACTGCACCTCTCTAAAGAAACAGCAATCACCGAAGCTGTGCTTAAGAGCTCTGCTAAAGAAGCAAGGAAAGATGCAGTGACTGTAACAGCAGAGACGATCTGAGCTCTGAATTGAGCTACCTGTTGGTTACGTGAGGAAATCTTTGCATCACAGCGTGGAGCTCAGAGCTGGATTCTCAGCAGGGCACGTTGCTACATGACACACTCCAGGCTGCCATATTTGAGTTGATCCTGCGTGTCCAGCTTTTAACTAGCTTACCTTCCACACAGAAATCCAGCTGAATGGAAAATACAAGGCTCTCTCTTCAATAAACCTAATGAATCATTGCCAGCCCCTTATTAAATATATGGTGTTTAAACCATATTTAGGAAATAAATTCTTGTTTATCACTTAGCTCCTGATCCAGCAAAATCTGAATCTAGAAACTGACCAGTGTTAAGATTAAGCATGACTTAATTCTAGGAAATGACTGCTACAACTGAATAGTTTAAGTGAAGAGTTAATCTAGGGAAGTTAATCAGGACAGGCTGCAGAAACTGCAGTAATGTCAGTGTTTACTAAAGTTGTTTATTAGAAGTGTTTAATAGAACGTTAGATGATTAGTTTGACAGTCTAGATTAAAGTAACCCTTTAACGGCAAATCTAAAAACACAATTCTCTTAGTTCCAGTGCTTTCAATCAAATCACCATATTAATATTTTGTGCTTCATCGGTCAAGCATGGAATTAAAATACTCCTAGAGTGTCTCACACTTTCATGCATTACCTGCAAATCTCAACCATGGGAACAGTTCCACTTCTTCGTGTTTGTTTTTTTGTTTTTTTTTTTACAGGGCCGGCACCACCTGCTACGTCCAACAGCAATTCAGCTGTTCCCAACTCAGCAGACGCAGAAATGGACCGAACGCTCAGCCCGCTCGCACCTGGCGTTTCCGAGGAGCCGGCACTGCCCAGGTGTGACCTGCCCAGGTGCGCCCGGGGAGCCGGCACTGCCCAGGTGTGACCTGCCCAGGTGCGCCAGGTCACCGCGGGCAGCACGCGAGGCTGTGGCAGCTCCGCCGCGCTCAGTGACCCCAGCGCCACCAACACCGGGGCTGTGCGGTCGCTACCTGCGGTAAAACGCCCGCTTCTCACGTCTCAGGGCCTGCAGGGAAGCAGCCCCGAGGCAGCCCCAGGATGGCAGGGAGCTGCCCGGGGGGCGAGGCGCTGCCGAGCGCGGTGCAGCCCGCCGCCGCGTCTCCCGGCCGGCCGTGGCACAGCCCTTTGTTGTGGGCCGCGGCGGCGCGCCCGCCGTGAGGATGGGCGTGGGCGGGGGGCGGTCGCGCCGCCGCCGAGGCCGAGGCCGCCGCCCGCCGGCACCTGCCTCCCCCCGGGGCGGGACTTGGCTCCCGGGGCCGAGAGGCTCCCCCCGAGTCGCCGGGGACCGCGGGGACAGCCCCGCCGCGCCTTTGTGCGGGGCCAGCGCAGCCCTCGCCGCTGTCGCCGCGCCGGCTCTGCCCGCCGCACGCCCGGGCGGGTCCGGCCGCTCCTCGGGCAGCGCGGCGGGGCTTCCCCTCTCTCCCGGCCGGCCCCCTGGCCCCCGCTCCGGGCAGCATGGTGGACCTGGACAGCGAGGTGCCGCCGCTGCCGCCGCGGTACCGCTTTCGGGACTTGCTGCTGGGCGATCAGGGCTGGCAGAGCGACGACAGGTGAGCGCGGGGCGCCGTGTCCCCGGCGGGGTCGCGGGGCCGGGCAGCGCTCCCCAAGGGCACCTCCGCCCGCGGGAGCGCAGCCCCGGGGGAAACTTTGCCGGGGATGGGGGGCGAGGACCGCCCAGGGGCTGCGGTGCCGCGCCCCGCCCGAGCCGGGCCGGAGCCCCTGGGCGAGCGCGGGGCATCCCGCAGGCTCCGGAGCGCTCCCGGCAGCGGCACGGCACGGCAGGACAGGTGTGAGCGTGTCCCTGCGATAACCTTCACAGAGGGAGCGTCCCAAACCAAACACGCGTTCCCGATTGTCTAAAGGCTAACTGCAGTATCCTTTCGCTGTCCAGCCTGCTTCACATGCAGTTTCTTTCCGTGCTGGGATCCTAGGCATGGACGCAACTACTGTGATTTTACTCCTTGATGAATTTTTTCAAGTCTGTCAGTATCTTTAATCACACCTGATAGAAAAAGATTTGTTTGTTTCAAGTCAGATGCTGTCCTTAAGAATGACAGAGAACCCGTTACATTAAAAGAAGCAAGCGAACCAGGAATGTGTGTTCAGTTTCAAAATGTTGAATCAACAGCGTTCATGAACAGCACCAGCATCATTCCGCTCTGCTGGACCATACAGCCTTGTGTCTCAATAGACTATTACATGATCCCATCGTACAAAATTATGTGTCGTATCCACTTTGTCTTAACACTCTTTTGTAGTCAAATGTCAGAAAAGCAAAATCGGCAACATATTAGATCGATTTTAATTCAGTAGATTTGCATTGTCAGAGTATGTCTTTAACTTGGCAGTCAGAAACTTTGATTTATAATGATGTTCTGCGTTGTTCAGATTTTCACTACTTTCCTGAAAAAATGTGGATTCTTGTTGATTGCTAATCACAAGATCATGCAAATGTGTAACTATATATTACCTTTGTTTAGGAGAATATGCTCTACATTGAAGCATGGTGAAAATGGTGTTTATTCAGACAGTTATGAAATGGTTAATGATATCCTAATATAGTCACAAAAAAATGAATGCTGTTGGTTGGAAATGAGAGCATTGTAGCTACATAATGTTTATCAAAGCATGGTTTTACTGTTTAAAAATTAGTGAGTATACTATAATGTAGTCATTACTTCTGATTCTTTAAGATTTTAGAAAATGTAATCTTAGCTCTTACACCTTCATCTTATTTCCTACTGGAATAGGAAAAAATTCCACAACCTAAGTTTATTTATTAGTTTTGGGTTTTGGTGGCTAAAATTTACAAAACATGCTTTGTATACCTTTCTGGATCACTCTGGGACTTAACACTTTTTCCACCTCGAGTTTAAACTTCTGTCAAGCACTTCCCTGATGCCAGTTATTTGACTTGCACTTCATGAAGTTACCTTCTACAGAAGAAGCACAGCGTGGTTTCAAATAGCAAATAGTGTAACTGCACAACCCAGAGCATCCTTTTAGCTATTGTCTATTTCAGGTCTGTGTGCACTTAACAAAATCAAAGTAAATAATCCTTAAAGCAATCTTGACAGCAGAAATGTAGCACAGAAGTCTTCCAGAGCATGGTTACCATTTGAAAAGTGCAGCAAGGAACTGGTGAAAAATTAATAGTCATTTTTAATTATTTCATTAATATTCCAACAAGCATTACAAGAAAGATCTCTGGCACAATCTGAAGTATAAAAATGTAAATGGCTTTCTAGATCTTTATGCACTGTCCTGTGCTGAGGCTGGGCACAGCTGCACAGTGGTAGGAAGGTGTGCAGGGGATTCCCCACAATGCAAGCAAGATTGTGTTTTACATGAGGCTGTGATAGCAGCTCTCTGTCCTCCAGCTCTCCAAGTTACCATAGCAGTATTTTTGGATACCAGCTTTCCAGTAACTGAACGAGAGCCGTTCTTACAAAGATCTTGAGTATTATCTGTTGTTTGTCTGTCCAGATTCTTACTTTCCTGAACTGGAGGCTATCATGTGTAATACTGAAATATTCATTCCTTCCTATGTTGCTGGAATGTTGCTGCAATCCATTATAGAAAAAGCATGCATGCTCTGCCTAGAAATAGTGTCAAGTGGAATATTTAGAATATTAGGCATACTTCAGGAAATATTGAATGAGAAAGACTGCAGACCTATGGGGACTCTGAGATAAGCTTCTTTTAGTCTGCAATGATTGGTATATATGTACAAGTATATATTATTTTTGTCTGCGTTATTGTCTTGTCTTTGTACTTTTAGGTCAATGGTTCTTGGTTGGTTTTGGTGAAGCACATCCTTTGTAGTCTTTTCTAAGCATTGTGCAATATAGATACTGCCAGAGGTGTTGTTTGTAACCCCTTCAGTTGAATGGATGTTAACTAGGAATGGAATATCTGAATCCTGAAACACTGTTAAAGTAGCCTTTTAGGATGGTTGCACCTGATCAAGATAGTTCATTTTAGATATTGGACTTTGGCTGAGATGCTGCAAATATTTTTCTGCCTATTTGCAGTTCAGTACACTTTTTAATTCCACTTGCTCTCAACTCTGGGAGTGTGTTGTATGCTAAGGGTTTCCATCTGTGTGATCTGTGAACTTCAGGTCTGTTATCAGCCAAACTCTGTGTCTTGTCTTAGTTCCATTCTCTTTTTGATCTTTGCAATCTATTCATCCTTGGAGGCATCTATTTTCTCCTTCCCTTATGCCCTTTTTGGAAAAATGCTGGCTTTTTGTCAATAGGATCAATTTCCTGGTTTTCAGGTGCTTGTTGGTTTTTTAGAGTGGAGATGGGATTATTCCTCTCATCTGCCACAACCCACCCAGGATTCTGTGTCGCTGAATCAGTTTTAATAGCATAGTTTGCCATTATATGTCATATGGTAGTATTTAATAATAAATGAGATTGTGTGACCTCTCCTCTTTTTGTTGAAAGCTATGTTTCTGACATAGCCATAGTTCAATTTTATAGTTCAATTTTGAAACCTCAGTAGTTATGTTTCTTTAGGGTGAGTGTTTGATCACCTATTTCTTTTAAATGTTCCTGTTAATTTATAAAATGCACATGTGCTAAAATGCTTAGCTGATTGTAACAGGGCTCTCATTCAGGAATTTTGTTTTTAGATCTCTACCTGTTTGAGGACAGATTTCTAATATTTTTGTTTTTTCCCTTGGGGACTTTTCCTATAGAGGAGCCTCACTCAGACTTTTCTTTTTCTCTTTTTTTGCTGTCTGGTTCATGATCCATTCCTTACCTGTATTTCTCCAATACAGAAACGTCATTTCAGTGCTTTTGCATTTCTGTCCCCTCCCCCCAAAAATTCTGCTTTCATAGCTTAGATTCCTAGCCAGCCTTGCAGTTGGATTCAGTAACAGATGGATTCTGGGCTGTCATCTTCCACAAACCGCCAAATTGGATTGTATATTATTTTTCATAAAAGAAGTTGCTGTGTGCAGAAGAACATGCTGAATCTTTGACAAATGATTTTGTTCAGTGAGAAAGCTACTTCGAATAATTTATTGGCATTCTTGAATTTGCTGAGTGGTTTGGTTTTCTTTTTTTTCAGAAAAAGGGTGTTAAAACCAGTTTTGGTTTTTGCAAAGCTAGATTTTCAAAGGAACCTTGGTTCCCTTTGAAAACTGGAGATGAAGCTTGATGCTTACACTACACTCATTTTACATGGAGAACACTTCTACAAGGCAGCATGTAAAAGATCAGTCCAGCTAGAGCATGTGTGTGTGTCAAGTGGGTGAATTCTGTGGCAGGTAGGGCAGTGGATCAGGTTTCCTCTGGCCATGGAAATATCCCAGGCACTGGGCTGAGGGTAAAGAGAAGATTGGATCCTTGACTTCTTCACTTGTTCTAGAATTATCGCTAATATCCCTTTGCAAATCTTACATTTTGCTTTCATTATTGAATATCTGAAAATGAAACAGACTGGTTTGATTTACTCGATGTTCTGAGATGTTTATTGACCATCATAATACAATTTGCTTTTCAGTTTGGCTGCTGGGAAGTGAGCAGAAATAAAAGGGGATCTGAGTGATTAGCACTATTATTCACCTGTTAATTCAGACAGATTTCACTAAATTGTGATTGTAATATTAAACTATGCAATGAAATGTGTCATAACCCTACTGGTCATTATTACCAGCTCTGTTGAAAAGCAACACAAATAAAATTAGAAAACACCCTACCTGGTGAAGAGGTGACATGTTCAAAGTCGGTAAATAATTTGTACAGAGGAGGGGAGAAAAGAGGATATTTATTTCGGGTTCTCATGTAAGTTTGGGAAAGCTACAATGAAGAGGTTTTTGTGTACCTAAATAGTTACCATGTGCTTCAAAACAGCCAAACCACAGCACACTAGAGGTGTAAAGAAAGAATTCTAAGTTCAAAATTAAAAGCATTTACATTCTGTCCATATCACCGCCTTTTTATTAAGGCCTTTAGTATCTTGCAGAGCACAGTTTACCTCACATTTCTTAAATCGTTTATGTCCAGACATTTAATCCTTTCTTTAGAAGCTTTTGAAGATAGAAAAACTGCATTTGGTTTAGTGAACTCTGGCAAGACAGGAATGTTTCCCACCATTGAAGCATGACTGATTATTCTGATGAACTGTTCAAATTCTCTGCCTGCTCTGACAAAAATGTCTTGCACTATGCAGGAGTGGTTTGGCAGTTGAGTGTCCAAGGAAACAATATGAACAGATAACTTGTGGGTAGTCCAACCTCCACCTTCAAAGCATCCGATTTCATAAGTTTTTTATATGCTGCTGCAAGATATTTTTACAATTTCAGTCATGGAACAAAAATTTGCATTTTCCAATTCTGTATTTTTTTTTTCTATTCTGTGCAGATATAACAAGAACATTAACTGGTACTGGAAATTCATTTCAAATCCTGCTTCTGTATTGAGATTAAAATTTGAGTCATTTTGCTACAGTATATACTTTAATTTTAAAACTATAGAGCTAAATTTTACCTTTGTGAAAGAACTGTTCTTACACTGAGTACTTATAGGATTAAATTAAAATCAGCCCTCCATTCTGGTGTGCTTTTTACATAAATGCACATTACCACCTATCTGGAAAGGAAGGAGATTCACATAATACAGAACACCTCCACACATCACTTGGACAATTGTATCCTGCTGACTGTCATGTTGACTGGTGACTTTCAAGGAGCAGCCCCCCACTGCAAATCTCAGAAGGCACTTTAACAGTCATTTGTCATGGTGAGAATTAGTGAGTAAAGCCCTCCCTTTGCCTTTCCTTTTGGAAATCACCTGAGATTGTTAAACTAAAAGGGGATAAAAAAGCCCACACGTTTCTGATTCAAGTGATTTAAAATAACTGAGTCTAGATTCAACTTGTATAAAAATTCTATTATAATTTCCTCAAAAGAAAATTCTATTGCAGTTTCTTCAAAATAATCCTCCTCTTTCCTTCAAGAAATACTTTAGTCAATTTGGCCTCCTCGTTTAGAAAGCACGGTAACTTACAGGAATTCTTTCATTTAACAGAGGCTACAAATAAAAGGACTTGAGCAGATATTGTCAAATTTATCTTGATTTGCCCTTGTAACTAAATTTTCAAAACCACGACGCCTAAAATCTAATGTAGAAATTTGATTTTGATTGAAATGGCTCAAAATCTTAACTGTCTAATTCTCTAAGAGAGCAAGTGTTCTCATATCTTGCAGTGGGCCTCTGCATAGTAGTAGTTGAAAAGTTTGAGTTGCCCTAAACCCTGAAAAAACTTGCTGTGTGTACAGGTCAAGCCCTTTCTCACTGCTTAGAAAAAAGTGATAAAGAAAAAAATTTACATTTGTTAAACTACTGCATTTACCACAGCAAGAGGCCTGAGTTTATACTCTTGTGGCAGGCTTAGGAGCACAGCCCAAGGAAAGTAAACTGTTCATATATTTCCCTACTCACTAACCTAAATTTATCTTGATTGGGTCCCTATAACAGATAAAACACCGGTGTGTAAGGGAGAGGAATTAATGCTTTGTAGCAGGCAGTGCCATTGGCCTCATTCTAATTTGTATTTTATCGTATTTCTTGCAACGACAGAGGCCAAAGTGTGTTGTTTCTGTGTTTCTATATTCCACTTAAATTAGCACACAGTGTGGAATTGGGAAAGGACATGGAAAGGAAAGAGGAATTTCAGTGCTGCTATGACTGGATCTGTCCAAAGAAGATGTTGGTAGCACTTCCCAGCAAGTTTTCTACTGCACAAACCATTTAAGTGTCTCATCTTGAAAACTCTCACAGACAAGTAGTTTTCCTCCTCTGGGACAACATGATGCACAGTTTGTAAATGTACTTGGTACTTCAGTCATTACTTAATTATAGACTTATTGCTAAAGCTCTTACTTTTCCATCTCCAACTTGACACATACTACTTTACATCTGGCAGACTCTATAATACTCCATAGGGAGCTAAAGCCGTTCTTTCCCTCCTAATTTTATGATTATTATTCTATCACATCCCATGATTAAGACTATTTATTTTATAATAGTAAGCTCTGTGCTGCACTTTGCCTTTCATAATGACTCTTCCATAACAAATGGTAGCATTGATTCATATTGTCTTCCCTTTATCCTTTAACAAAGAAATAGATCACTTGGAGCATCAGAAATGTCTGCTTTAAACTTCCTTTTATAGAAAGAGTAAAGTGGTACAATCTGCTAGCCATTTCTGTGCTACACATTTAGTTTCTAGACTTCATAAGCAACGGTGATCTTTATCTTATCTGAATTCTGACACAGTATGCCCAAATGCTTATTGTAGTCCACTAAACACTTTAAATGTGGATTCTTCACCTTTTTCTCAAGTGAATGAACAATTCAAGTCCTTCCTGGAGGCCTTCACTCCATGGTCCCATAATCTGTGTCATTGGAGAGAATGCCATTCAAGAGCTCTAAGTGTTCTGCAGCACAGAAGATTTGGTGCAGAATGCCTTAAAACAGCTGTTAAAGATTTCAGCCTCCCCCGTGCAATCATCTGCTAATTATGTTAGCAGTCAACTTCCTGGTGGGAAGTAGCAATAAAACAGAAACAGTCATTAGGAGACAAAACCCGGTGTTTATCCTCACAGATAAAAACAGTGATATTATTATTTACTCAGAAGTATCTTGAGGGACAAATCCTTCCTCTACATAGGGAGATATCTGTTGGGAAGTGCTGTATTTTTGTGGTGGAAAGCGGGTTGCCAAGTCTGTCATCTCTGTGCCTGCCTTGCCAAGTACCAAGCTATGGAAGATGTGGAAGGAAGGCACTAGGTTAAGATCAGTGCAGGTTATCTACTGAGGGAGCAAGAAAGAGAAGACTGCCTACCCCTGAGCCTGGGTGTGACAATCACCTGTCAGATGTAGCCATTAATAACTGCATCTCCAACAGCCACCAGCACACGGGTCATGTGCCTGGCAGGGACAATGACACAGTTTGAGCAACAGTCCTCGCTATGGGTTAGCTCTGCCAGGAGAATCCGGCCCTCCCTTCTAGTTTCTGTACCCTGTGTCAAACCCCTTTGGCATTTTGTAAAGAAAAGAGTTTTGCCCTTTAGCTTTCTATGACGTTAAAGTTAATGGCATTTGCTGTATTTGTAGCTTAAAGTTACAGAGCTCCTTCACAGCATAGCAGTTGTTAAAGTATGTAATAAGGAGTAAACATTATAAAATATCCTCACTCATTTATTGTTCCGAATAACCAAAAGTGTTCTAGAGATTTTATGTTTTTCTCACTGTTTTCTCTTGCCCTTGTGGCTCAAGAAATCTGCAGTACAGACAAAACCAGAGTTACCAAACCTAATCTGAACCAAATGCCAATGAGAAAAAAACCAATAAGCTGCACTGCAGATGGAACAGTGGTTATACTTTAGGTTGCTGTGAATAACGACCTAAATGTTGATACACAACGTTCCCTGACCCTGGAATGGGATTTAGTTTCTCATCTTCACACCAAATTCAAAAGAAGCTGAGGGCACTGGTCACTTATCACTCTTGCCCTGTAGTTCTCACCATGGAGCAGAGACAGCTCTAACAGAGGGACTAAAGGCTAAGCTCTATATTTAGCTGAATGTACCCTTTTGAGAAGTGAGCAAGCTATGTTTTCACTGTGTACAGCAATCTAGAATTTGATCATTGTTCAAAGGGGTTTTAGTTCAACAAATATCTTTTGAAAAGTTGTTTTTGTAGATAATGTCCAGTCTTTAATTACTGTTTTGCTCTCTCAGTAGTAATTCAAAGAACATAATACAAACACAAAAAGTGGAGCAAATGACTGTAATGTGCAGATGTTGATTAGTCAACCTGGTTTTATAAAGACTCTCGAAATCTAAGTAGATTTTTCACCCACCTAAAATTATCATAGAAGCTAATCTCACAAGAGCCATTGCAGATACCGTGTGTCTCATTGACACTGTGGACTGCATTCAGTGACCCACATGATCATTTATTTTTGTACTGGCACTGACCGCAGATTGCATGAAAATTACAATTTAGCTAAAATGGTACAAACAACATTGAAAATGCACTGAATTAATTTTAAAGTCTTGATTAGCTTTTCCTTCATTTTTTTCCTATTTTTTGGCACTTGACAGATCAGTTTGAGTTCAGAAAAGAACAACAAAGTGAGTTAAATTCATGTGACCATTATTAATCCATTTAAGACAATTAATTGTGGCTGTGACCAGCTCAACTAGTGATTCATAATGTTGGGATTTCACTGTGGTGTTGGCAGAGCATTTCATGTAGGAAGAACAAGGCTGGCTTCTGGGAATGTTTCAGATTATGGAGGAAGTACCTCTGAACCTGTAGAAGAGAGGAAAATTTCAGGAGCCTCTAAAAGGCTGTCTGCTGGGATGTAGCATGGGCTAGTCTGAGACTGAGGTTGTGGAAAACCTCAGGTTTTGCTCCAAATTTCAGATAAGAGCATGAATGTCTTCTTCTAAGGCAGATGAGTGGGGACATAGAGTTGTGTAGCACCCTGCTGACTTGACTTCAGGCTAAGCTGAACTGCGCATTTAGAATTTCCTTTCCTTTCTGACACGGCAGAGCCGCTTTACAGTGACAAAAGTGGCTGCTGGAGAGAGCTGGGAATACTGGGAATACTGCTGTGCTTTCTTGTGTCACCCTAGACATTGGAGAATTGGCTCCCAGACCTCCTGGCATCCATGCAGCCGGTTCTGTCCATGAGCACAACCTCACCTCGTTGTATCCGGATATCCCATGTGAGTGTGAGCAGCACAAAGTCTGTGTCAGACTGGAAAACGAGGTGGCAGAACAACACCTGTCCTGACCCCCCTCACCCTTAGGTAGCTAAAGAGATCTTAAGTAAATTGACTGTCAAAAAAGCCGGCAAAATCTGAAATTTATGCATTCGTTTTGGAAGTTATGTTTACGGGGGAAAAAAATAGTATTTGTATTGACTAGGCCAATATTCTAAAGGCACTTGCTAAATGATTTTCTAAACACACACAAGGCACATTTTGAAAGTTTGACGTCATTATTCTGAAAAATTGAATACTGGGCAAACTATTCTGCCAGCCATAAAACTGATGAACAGCATTTTACTTCAGAGAGTACTAAGTGTTATTTAATATGAATAAAGATGACAGGATTAAACTTTTAAAATATTGTGAAACTTGATATTTTAAATTTTTCTTAAACTAATGAAGAGGTAATTAAAACCATGCCTTATGATTAATCAGGAAGTGTAATAGCTCACTCTGAGTAAGGAGACTGAGATTTATATGAAGTCAGTAATTATATGTACTCTGTTAGCTGTGGAAAGAACAGTATCAGACAGGTGACATTTTAGAGATAATAATGACTTTTAAAGCACTTGTTCAATTATGCGTTCAGAGTTCTTGAATCATTGCCACTCCTTAATGAGACATTTATAATTTATATGAAAATTTTGTAATTTTTTTCCCGTGTAAAACAATAATCATATCTTTGTATCAGGCTGCATTTGAAAGGAAAGAATCAGTTCCAATCCACTGTTAGATATATTGCACTGTGTATGTATGTTTAGTACATAGAAGTATTACTTCAGAAATCCTACATATTTTATCCTCCATCTGGATGTCATCATTGGAGCCAAAGCAGCTTTAAATACTAGAGAATGAAGACAGATCTGTCTCAAGGTGCAATTCTTTTGGAAGGAGTCATCAGCAGGAAATGTCATCAGCACTCTTCTCCTGATGATTTGGTAGAGGGAATGGAGTCTCCACAACCTTTCTCTGTGAAAGAGAGGAGAGACTTTCTCTGTGTCTGTGGGAGGCATCAGGAGAGACACCTCCTGTCAAGTACTGGGCTTTTGGTTTATGTCTTCATGAGTCTTTGTCTGAATGCTCCTTCTCTGTATTTATCTGTTAAATCTGCCTTTTGTGTGGCTGCTAAACGCGTGCTTGTGGGAGACTGCAAGTGTACACAGCTCCCATCATTTCAGGAAAATTGCTATCATCTGATATTCAGCCCTGTATTACTTCTCAAAGTTGTTGGCATCCTAATGGCATATTTTGGGGTGTTGTCTAAGTGTTTCCAGATTGCATATGTGGACTGTCTCAATATGTAACTTTAAAAAGACACTCCTTTTTATAAAGTTACCCTGCTCCTGGGCATGTGTAAAAAGCATATGTGGTATAATTTTTTTTTCTTTTTCACTTTTTAACACTTCAGCTATAAATGGAATCTCAGAAAAGTTCTTTCTAGGCTTGTTAAGGTGTCTGTGGGAAGTTCCTGACAAATTTCATTTGACTTCTTATGACTTTTTCCCTTCCAGATCAGGCATGGTTCCCATAATTTTTTGCCCTATAATAAAAATATTGTTAATCTAAGTAAACCTGTGGACAGATGGGGAATTGAGCAGAGTACAGAAAAAAAGACTTAAGCTTTTAAACTAACTTTATATATTGGCTTTGATGTCATTGTCTTGCATCCTATCTAATCCTTTCCAACTAGAAGGAAAAATGTATCTTGGACAGGCACTAAACATGCAAGAAAAATTTAAGTGATCTGATATAATGTTTTTCCATGCTCCTCTGTGTTTTGTGACAATGGTCAGTACATAATTTTGGAATAGACTCAAAAGATAATGGTGTAATATTTTTAAGTACTAAAAACTCTTAAAAAAGTAAAAATATAGTATCATTACCTTTAAGAGTGCTATTAGTAACTAATGACATTTCTCCTTTGGGAATAATGCTGGCTATGACTAGAATCAAGAAAAAGCTATAAAAATTAAGCTTCATTGTGTAATGTTTTGGCTTTTTTTCCTTACAGATAAATAAAAAACCCAAATAACAGCTTTGTTCCATATTTGCCATGCTCTCCTCTTTTCCTAGTCACTCCACCTCCAACAGATTTATAGTTGAAACTAGGAAACTGTGAAAGCCAAACACCAGTGTTTGATCTGTGAGATTGCCATGCCACCTAAAGTGTATTTGTATAAATTCTCCATCACTAGTGTACATTATGGTTTTGGCCAGAGTTGTGTTCCCTACATGTGATTTAAATACTGTACACCTACTAAGTCTACATGAAGTTAGCCAGAAAGTGTCCTGACAGTTATGGAGGATTGAGGCACATATAAACTTATTTTTAAGTAATTCCAGAGAGATTTTCATCTTTTCATGTTGAGCACCACCTTCTTCTAAAGAGGAGTTCATTTCATGGGTGTCAGTCTTAGTTGGAAGAGTTTTTTTTCCATTGAAGTACCAGGCAATACAGTATCATGATTTCTGATCATCTTCATTTATTGCACCTTGATCCAGTGTAACTTATTAAAGCAGCAGATATAACTTCAGGGATTTCCCAATATATGGAAAACTCCAAGCTATCTTTGATTGCACTTATCACTAGAATAAATATAGGCATAATAGGAAAAATAGAAACAAAAGTCCATTAAATTCTGTGCTGAATTTTTCACTATGAATGTGAAATAATAGTTTATTACTCTAAGTCTCAGTTTGATAAATGAATCATGATAAATGCATGGCTACATTTTCAGCCCCTAAAGAGTTGGGATGTATGTATAACTAATAATTATTGGAAACCATCCTGTTCTATGCTATACTGAGGTTCATGGAGCATTCTGCCAGTGTACCCCTCTTATTTTATATGTTTTAAATGGCAATGCATATGTCAGTTCCTAAATAGAATATTTCAGGTGACAGCTTAGCCACCAGTGTTTGACAATCTAAAAATGTTCTAAGAGATTGAGAGGTTCACAGATAAGACATGTATCAGTCAAAATGTTGAAAAGAATATGCTAATTTTTTGTTATTCAGTATTTTAAGGATGGAGATGCTTTGAGTGCTTCTGTAAATACAACTCTACAAGTCCAATGCTAAACAAAAAGCAGATACAAAAAAGAGAACTGCGTATTGTAGCACTTGGCTTTCTTGCAAACCTTAGCACCAGGTCCCATTTCAAGTATTATTTCAAGAGAATGTAAACTGGCTAATTTGAAGGATCAGGAATCTGGGAAACTAATTATATTAAGAACCAAAGTATGACCAGTATTTCTTTTAATTTCACTTATTTTAATTTGGAAAATACCCCAGGCTGAAGTTTACAGTGCCAAATAATAAAATGAAATATTCTTTCTTTTTTGTGTAAAGCTTTACTTTGAAAAGTAATTTATCATCAGAGATAAGCTATCATTAAAGTAGGTGGCATTTAGGTAGCCAAGAGGAAGTTCTGCTCTCATTAACCTTATAAATAAGTGTCTCATAAATTACTACATAGCTCTCTAACCATAGACAGAAGGTCTAAATCTTACTCTGAAGTCTGGCTGAGATTTTGGTAAGATGTTATGAAGGTAAGCATAAAAATAAAATTACATGTCAAGTTGATCTTCAGAATAAAAAAAAATGTAGTCATATGTGTTTGAAGTTAATTCAGTAGCTTCATTGAAAATTTGGTGATTTTTAAAGGCATAGTAGAGAGAAGCCAGAGTGGTATATAAAATTTCCCGTTGGTATTTGATCATCTCACCCATTATATGGCAGCATAAGTGGGATTGCTGGATAAATGCTGAAATACTGGCATAAATAGGCTCCATAAATACAGTAGGAATGCTATTTAACAGTGTATTTGAATATATCTGAAATACACTTTGCCATTTCCAGAGAAGAAATAGTTCAATACAGTCAACTGGAATAAAATTATGCTATTGATAAATTGTACTAATTTCCTTTCCAACTGTGCAGAATTGAAAAAAAAAGAAAAAGATTCTGAGAAAAACAAAACCAAAACTCCAGGTAGACTAATTTATTTAATCTCTTAGTCTAGACTGAATTGGCTACACCTTTCTCATCAAATTCCCCCAAGTCAGCCATTATTGCACGGCTTCATTAGTGAGGAGAATCTGGAGCATTTTGAAGACAAGGCATTTTACACTCCATCATTTTAACTGAGACTGTTTTATTCACATTTTAGTGATTATGATGTACACTTCACAGCACTCTGAGGTATGAGAGCATGATTTTATAACTTTTATTTCTTTGTAGTTTTTGTGGAAAGCTTTTAGAGCTGAAGACTAGAGTGCTGAAATAAGCAAGTGACCACAGACAATGCGAGAAACCCAGGCTACAGCAGGGATTTGAATCAAAAACATGCAAGAGAAGGGCCTGTTTGCTCTTAGTACCTATGATAAAATGAGTGGATTAGATGTGTAAAATGTAGGTAGCAACATAACTGTTATCTTCCTGCTCTTCCAGTGAAGTTGGTAAACTGCAAGTCCTGAGCTTTGCATTGCCTTTCAGGTAATTTTTCAGACTTCAGCTGTAACAATGCAGTTTCAGACCCTTAGTTCAGTCACAGAGGTACCAGGAGGGAAAGCTCGATAGAGATATTAGGAAGGGAAGAAAAATTATTAAAGGCCTTGGAACTGTTTGATTTTCCAAGTCGTACAATCCTGGAAATTGTTCATACTTCTTTTCCCTTTCTTTGTTAAAAATACATACCCTCCACTTGCATTACAAGATAAAATCCTAGGAAAGGGTGCATGCATTGTAATATCAGGAGATCTGAGCTTGGAAAGTTACTGAAGTAAACTGATTTCCTTATAACAAAGGGATGAAGATTGAAAAGTGAGAACAAATCAAAGTTCTTACCTCTGCTCCTGCTTTATGAGATATGAAGGTGAATTCTTAACCTGTGGTGAGACAAACAGCAAAAATCTCATTTAATGGAGCAGGATATATGTTTGCTTAGGGGGAAAATGCATATGGGTTTTTTTTAGCATCTCTATGACCAGATGCACAGAGGTCAGAGTCTGGTTAATAAATACTGATGAACACATTTTTACCTAAACAATTAATATATCCACACACAGAAAGAGAGTAAAGTATATGGATTTAAAATTTCTTTGAGTTCAACATTTGTAGATGTAGATGTATACAATTTGAAAAATATTTATTAAATGCTGTTGGATTAGTGGTTTTATTGTCTGATTTCAAGGCAAATAAAGATTAATTTTGCTTTGCTTTATTTCTGCTTTAAGGTGCAACCAGACTCTGCTTTGCTATGTCAATAAGAAGTTACCTGTTTTATTCTATTAGAAGGCTCTCTGTTCTAGCTGTACATTCCTTTATGAAACATGGGTTTGTGCTGTATTTTCTTTTTCAAGTTGTTATCTTCTTATTCATTAGTTTCTTTTCCTCTGTGACTTTTAAGCTGATTGATTATATGAAAAATAAAAAAAAATGGCATGTTTCTGCAGTTTCTACAGTATTTTTATTGAGGATAGGCACTCACTTTATGTTATATCATAACATGTTTATTTTACTTTTTTGTGTTGTTTGCTTCTTTTCCTTTGTATGAGCATGTGATTTTTTTACCTTCAGTATCAATCTCTGGAGACCCTTTTGAAATGCCTTATAAAAATTTTAGTACATGATGTTCACTTTAGACTTCCCCCTTATCTATCTCTTCCAATTATCTCATAATGGAGCAGAGTGCTACAGCTCATAGTCTATTTATATCTGTCATTTGCTTCATTCTTAGTTTGTTCCCAGGCTAATCCAACTCGTAGATCTTGGCATGGGTGCCATTTATTCTTTTTTCATCTCTTGTTGACATGCTAACTAGTACTTATATTTTTGTCATTCTCGATGCACATTATGAGAATATTTTGGTTCGCCTTTTGCTGTGGTTTTATTTACCTGCTATTTTTAACTTTACTCTTATCTATAATACTGTGGTTACAAAATATGTCAACTCAGTGTCTGGCATTGGAGCCTAGTCACTGTAGAGAAACAGCAGTACAGGATTCCCCTCTCAGAAAGAGAAGGACAGAAGTCAAGCCAGTGACTACATGGGGCACAGGACAAGGATGTATAGATAGAATATGAATTGAGCAATGAAAAATGCAGGGTACTGAACTACCCTTAATCTGGCACATATATGACACTTGAGAGACACTGTTAGAGAGTTTTGAGGTTGGCTTGGTTTTTGAAAGTCATTTGAAGACAGCAAACGTGAAAATGGAAGCATGAATGCAGGAAAAATGGCCAAGATGACAGCAATAAATGGAACACAGCCTTCCTCTGGGCAGAGCAGTGGCTCGACAGCCTTCAGGTGTAGATTTGTGTTTGTGCAGTAGCGTGGGACAGGGGATTTAGTTATTGACTCTGGGTAACTGCAGCTTCTCCAGAATCAGTTTAGCACAAAAATACGACCTGTAAAAGCCTTCCTTTGGGAGTACTGTGTTTGTGCATCTTCTTACTTGTACCTCTGACGTGCACTGCTGACTATGCCTGTAAAAGGATCAGTTTTGATTTTATAAACAGTACAAATTGAAATAGGGAATTACAGAATGTTTTATTTTAGTAAGCTAGCAGTGTATAATGCTGTTTCGGTTGATGGTGTAAATTTACACAGCCGAAATTTAAGATTCTAAGTTTTCTAAATGCCATTGTTAAAAGGGTGAAAGCACTCTTATAATATTTTCTTTTTGGCCAGCCATATTTGTCTTTGCTCAATTAGGTTTCTTTTAAAATTGAAGTGTGTCTGTACAAAGGCAGACTTAGTCTGTTATTTAGCAGAATGAACTGGTCTGTTTGGTCATTTATTTAGCAGAGAGTGGTAAGTGATAAGAGGAAATAATGTAAGAGCAGAGCAAGTAACACACTGTTGCCATATTATTTTAATATAGCCTCATTCTGGTATACTCCCTTTTTGAACATTTCCCTCCATCAACACTTATCTCATTTCCACACATTTCCATATTATCTTAATTTTGCTCTTACCATCAATATAATTATTGCCATCAGCATTTTCCCAGTGACTCCCAAGTGGTCCACAGTGGTCTGCTGTGTTCTGAAGTGCTAAAATGTTCTCTGGAGCTTTTCTATTAGTTAACATTTACAGGCAGTGTCAGTAAGGAAAGGTTGGAGAAACATCTGTAGCATTTTAGACAGGAGTAACTTGCGTTTGTGAAAACGTCTTTGAATGGATGATTGTTATCATGGTCAAGTAAAAAGGTGATGTGTTCTGCAAAAGTTACCTCTATGATCACAGTTAGGAATGCAGTTCCATGAACATCACCCTGTACAATCATAGAGCAGAACTTTTGGTTGTTGTGTCCCCACCCATCCTTTCTTCCCATTATTTTATTTGGACATCTAAGAATTGGTCCATTAACTTGTGGCAGCAAATTTCTGCAGTCTTTTACACCAGTAGAAAGAGATTGCAATCACTGTAAATCAAACACTGCAAGTGGACTAGGGACCTGCCTTTTCCACTGTCCCAGCGTGCTTACTCGTGCTGTACCTTTGCATTCGGTGTAAGAATCACAGTGATGAAGAAAGTCTGATCAACAAACTGATCTCTTTGAAAATCTCCAAAGGAAAGAATATGGACAGTCTCCAATTAGAGCAAAGTCCCACTCAGACTAATCTAGAAATCACCCATTTGTAGAGGTGTGAGCAGAGACACTCTCCCTCACTTGTACAGATGGCAGCTTCTTCCATTGGTCATAAAACAGCATCCTGACTTGACAATGTGCCTCCTGCTGTCTGCCAACAGTCAGCACAACCTGATTTGGGTGATTTGGAGTTTATATCTGGTTTGTACACAAATCTGTACTGGTGGTTTATCTGGTAATGAGCAAATCAAGTGTTGGTTGGGCACTACTGATAGATTTAATCATAGCTGGCAAACAGTTGCATTGTTGAGAGCAGTGAACTACATGTTCGTAAATGAACAACTGTCTAGTTCCAAACGTAAATCAAACAGCTACTGCCTCTATAAACTAAAAACTGCCTAGATGACTGTCCTGAAAGCCTGATAAGCAATCATCCAATGATGATTAACTGAAGGCATGCAGCTGACTATTCCTTAATGATTTTGCTGCTTCTGCAGACATCCTAAATCTATACTTATAAAAGAGTCCATGCTGAGCGCACACACACACACACACACACATTTCCCAAGTTGTGTATACCCTTGCCTGCAAGTTTCTCAGTCATACACCTCATGTCCTGAACCCCTCTACATTGCCAGACTCTGGCAGCAACTCTCTAATAGCGAGCTCAGACCAAAGCCCAAGGCTTGGCCCTGTCCTCCTTTCAGTGCTGCTGTTCACTGCTCTGCAGGCTGCAGGAGAAAGGGAACTTTGTGCCCCTCTGTTCCAGCAGCCTGAGCCCGATGACACTGTGTACTTGCTACTACAGACACTGAAATCCTGGGGAGCTGCTTTTATTTGCCACATCATAAGGCTTTGCTACTGCTTCCACCAACCGGTGCTTAAGTCTTTTTGTGGTGGTTGCTCGCTGTGACTTCTTTATAACATTTTTTTCTCGTGCTTTTATGTTTCTGTTTATTTATCTTCTAGTTGTGGGGTTTTTTTAAAGACACAACTGGAGAAATAATAAGTGCTGTCATTTTGGCCTTTGTGGATTACTGCTGCAATAGTAATTTGGACTGCCAGACTTATTTACACTCTGTTGCACTACAAGGCACCTGTCAAGCACAGTTTTCAGGCAATTTCTGTGGAAGTACAATAATCTTAACTTGTCAGTCCTCTATAAATGTTTACATTGCAGTGTATATCCGTACAAGGATTTACCTTCCACATAGCACATTTCAGCCAGCCTTGTTTGTGCTGTATGAGCTGCTCTGAGCAGCTCTGCTGCAGAGGGCCCTGGAGAGCAGCTTTGGCACTTATTCCACACTCATCATATCCCTCTCCGGAGGGGATGAGGAGGTGACAAACCACACTGTGCTGACAGCTGGGGGGTGGCAAGAGGAAGTTGTGAGGATTAGGAATGGGAGGAAAGGAGAAAGTGGCAAAGGTGGTAACAGGGAGTGAAATTGAGCACTTTTCTTCCTTCACATCTCCTGAGCTGGAGGAAACAGCCAAGAGGTCAAATAATTGGAATCAAAGATGTTTGTGTCACAGTCGTGGAGATGCACACACAGACTGCACATGAGAGCACTGAAGACTAAAACTTCATTCTGCTTAAGTCAAATCTAAATATGTGAAGGTTATTGTGTCTTAGGAATTTCACTGCTTACTTTCCTGTGACTTGCCAATAAGTCCACTGGTATGTGAAAAAGTAGCTTGTACCTGGATTGCCTTTGCAGAATGGGCACAGCTGAGTTGTAGACTGAGTACCGAACTTTCACTGGAGATGAATTTTACCTGCAAGATTTTTTCTGCAACAGAGTGAATAGTTTTTGAGGAAATTATGTGAGTCAGGTTTTGAGGCATCATGTTATTATCACATTACAGGAAATACAGAAGCCACATTCTGTTTTAATTGGGTCAAAATCCCAGGTAGTACTAAAACAGAAATGAAAACAAAACAATACTTTGGTTGATGAATGCATTTTTCTTGGAAAACCAAGTCTATTTTCTACTTAAGGAACAGTAAAGAAAATATAAAATATAATTACCTCATTGAACAAAACAATTTTTAGAGGGAAAAAAAGACATGTTTTTGACATGACATGTTGACATTTCTATCTTAGAACATTGCATTTCTGAAACTTCTCTCCTTATGAAATGTTAATCAGTGGGTAAGACTCCATATAAGATGATGTAAATTCATACTGAATGTTATAGTTTAAGACCATTTTTCATAAAGTTCCATTTCCTTTTGGGTAGGGGCAGTTAATACTCCCCTATAATTTACTATGTCATTGGTAAAAATGTAGCTTAATTTACTAAATCCCAATATTTGAATTTGGAAAAAACCCCAAAGCCTTTGAAATTTGTTTTTCTGACTTGATGTAATTATACTGTACATTTGTTTCAGGAAACACTGAATAAATTGTTGGCTATAATTGAAGACTACCAAGTATAACTAACATAATACAGTAAAAAAGAAGAAAAGAAGAAAAGCTAACAAACAGAAGTAATAATAGAACAAGATGGTGACAATAAAAAGCTGAGGAATTATATTAAAGTCAATATGTAGATATGCTCTATTGAATCTCATACTGACCTCCCAGTTTTATGTGCAATACATTGCACAGTTGACATAGAAAGAAAATTACCTTTCTTTTGGGAGAAAAATACTAATTAAATTCTTAAAGTAATAGGAAAATATCTAGTTCGAATATTTTTACTATTTGATTATTTTACTCAGCTTTAAGTGAATAGAATATTCCATTAATCTCAGTGTGCATTGGATCAAAACTACTAGGAAGAGGGTTCTAGTTTCAGGTAGCATATTAACGAGATATATTTAAAATTATATTTTACACTTGGTCATGTAATACTTAAAAAATGACAGATTGGGATTCACCCACAAAGTTTTTTTGTTCCTTTTTTTTGATTTTTCTATCCATCTGCTTTTTTACTTCTTCCTTCTGCTGCAATTTCAGAACATTAAATCTCTTAATTTCAAAGTAAAAATGAAAGTGGGATTAGCTGTCTAATCTGTCAGGATGTCGAGGCTCTCAGCCTTGTTCTACTTGCTGTTTTTGAAAACATGAAATTCTGAAAAATGAGAAGTAAAAGGTAACTTACAGAAGAGGGGTAACAGAGCAGTCAGAGACTTAGAGATGAGAGTAGAGTTTAAGTAAATAGTGATTTGAATTTCTGTGGTAATCAGAAGCTCGAGTCACTAGCAAGGGACCAAAGTGAGAAGAGTTTGCTCAGCATTTCCTTAAGGTCAAGACACGGGTTTATCCTTTCTCTTGTTCATGGGAGACCGAAGTTCACACAGTGTCTTTTGCTGGTTTAAGCTCTGCACTATTACACCTACACCAAAAACACTCCAAACCAACCAAACCAAAAAGCAAGCAAAGATGGCACGTTCATTCCCAGGTATTTCTTTATATGTAAGAAAGGTATATGGATCTGTGAGCTGCCATATCTAAAGAAAGCAATGAGTCTCTAAGATTTTTATTCATGAAATTCTTTAGACATAACAAAATCTACCAGAACAGTTTAAGGCTGTTATTTCTCTGAACACCTGTTTCTATCTTTATCTGGATAATCTCCATGACAATGTCCCTCATCGTGTTTACTGCTTGCTTTGTAAGAGAAAAGTGTTAAATGGGGAGCAAAGTGAATCAAAACTTAACTAAAATAATATCTACAGAGAAATAAAACATGTTAAGTGTTTGGGTAGGAGAGACTCAATCCATCACTACCATCCATCTATTTTGGACATAGAGTGGATATTTTCACAAATGGTCACCAATAAGTTTCTGTTGGGCTTGAGGAAGAAGGGTTTTTGCCAGAGCACCAAAACTGAGATGCCCATGTGGCATTTAGGCAGCGCTGCAGGGTTGATAAATTAAAGCCTATTTGTTGGCTGCCCTAGTGTGCAAGAGTGGAAGTAGACTGAAAGTTGGTGAAATAATTTAAGAGGAGAGAAAAGAGAAACATCTCAAAAGACAGATTTCTCAAAGTCACGAAATGATAACTTTAAGAGTAGTAAAGTCCGAAGACTGAGTTACAATTCCAGATGGTGAGAGTGTAAAGAAAAAAAACATGTTGAAAGCAAAGGTCCGTGTAGGGAATTAGAGAAAAAGAACAGTGGGACAGTGCCATTTCCTCATTCTTTTCAACTCAGACAGTGAAACTGTGTAGTCCACAGAAGAAGAAAGAAAGAAAGGGTGAAATCAGCAAGGAATAAGAGAAAAGGAACTGTTTGAAGAAGGAACTGGAAGCTTTCTTAAAATTTGGATGGAAGAACAGGAAGAAACAGGAGGTGAAATGAGAGGACTGTGGACAGTAAATTGTGGACACTGAGAGTGGAAGAAGTAGCAGGGAAAAGGTTTCAGAGGACCAAAGAAAGAGACTGGAGGCAAGAAAGCAAAGAGATGGAGGGCTACCAAACTCTTAAACCTACCCCTGACCCTGCAGACTGTCTTCAGGGCAGACACAGGTGTGTCTACTTGGGAAAATAACTTCAGGGGGGAGTTTTTTGAGAGAACAAGAGTCTTACTGAGGTAACAATTAATTGGCAGCATTACAAGGTACAGAAGTTGGGTAAGTAAAATTAAATAGCTTCAAATGAAAGGTGTGCGGTGATCAGCATTAAAATCCTGTAGTAGAAAATACTGTTAAATTTTAAATCAGCAACTTGAGATGTGACTCTAAGAACAGTAATTTCTGTGTGTGAGATGCTCATGCAAACTGCCTGACCCTGTGTGTGCCTCACCTATCATGGAGGGGACAGGGAGAATGCTGGAGTTGCGGGGGAGGGATCTTTGTGTTAGAAGATCAACAACTGAGTAGTTGTGATACAGAGGAATAGAGTACAAAAAACCAGCTTGCAGTGGGTTAGTTTGTATTTTGATCCTAATGCTAGAGCATTACAGAGTTAAACCCAGGCTGATAGAAAGGAGTTACCACAGAATGCTTGATTTCAACGAATTTGTTTCAAGTCTCTTTTTGACAAGTAGTTGCCACTATTACAAAAAGAAAAAAGCAACAAATTAACCTTCCTGCTCTTCAGGTCTGGTTAATTGGCTCAACTCCATAAAACTGAACAGTGCCTGGAATCAAACTCCTGGAGCATATCCCATTAGTCAGACTTAACCAGCAAAAAAACCTTGCATAATGGATTTTCATTGCAGCAGCTCTGTGCTGTATATATCCTACATGTGAAGTATTTTTGCCCAGAAGTTAAAAAGAGCTATTTTTACATGTAATAAAAACATTTTAAAATATCCATTTCCTCACCTTTTATGTAAAAAAATGTTTTAAAAAAATCGACTAAATTTATCAGGCATCTTCCTACAGTGGTTTTCTTCCAAACTTTAGCTTCAAAATGCACTATTTCTTAATGCATCATTCGTGTTTGTTTTATGAATTTTCTCACCTTAGCTAATAGACTTGCAATAAAAAAGTGTATTTGCAGGAAAAAGTGTGTAAGAGAAACTACTTAGAGATTTCTTTTTCCCATAGTAAAGCATCATAGTATTTTCTCCTTTAAGAAAATTTCTAATGACAATTAATACAGATTGCAAATTCATTGTTTTTATTACTGCAGCATTACTAGAATGGTGAATTCTTGCTGGATTTTTATGAGTGCAGGAATCAGATAATAATTTCGTTTTTGAATGTGCAAGACTGTGAATAAGGGATTAAGAAAAAGTATTATTAATTGATTAAAAAGCATGCTTACTACCTGCTGCTGAGTCTCATCTCTTGCTATTAGTCTTCCCTTAAAAATCCTTCCCTCAAAAGAATGAAAAAATGAAGATATTTTCCACAGAAATGTTTGATAATGTCATTTCCTCTGTCTGTTGCTGTAACATTAAATTGCTGCTGTAGACCTGTATCGGTTTCACAAAGAGAGTTTTATGTTACTGAGGCCAGCTGATTGCAAAAAGGAGCATGAAGCTGGCTACAATCAGATTTCAAGATACATTTCTATTTATATCCGCCAAAATATAGACACATGTACTATTTAAATTGTAAAGAAGATAATTTTAATTAAGGGCTGAATTTTTTAGCATTTTGATGTTTGAACAGTGAAGTAAAGGAAAAGTTTGCCTTGACATAGAAGATATTTTTTTTGTGGTTGCAGATCCAGATTTTTACTTCGTGCAACCTGAAAAATTTGGTTTAGCCAGTTTTCTGATGCTGTCTTAGTTTTGTTTCAGTCAAAGCAGCACTTATGGAAAGGAGACACTAAACAGAATTTGAGCACAAGACACAGTTCTAATGTCTAAGATTATTTATACATACTTAATCTTTTATAGCTTATTATTAACTCAGCTTATGCTATTTCTGTTTCATTAATGCAGAGAATTATTTACAGTGACACTGGTAACACCTGATATCTATAAATCTATTAGTTATGTTAACATTCAATTACATAACCATGTGAATATAGGTATGTCTGGAAAAACATCACTAAAGAGTTGAACTCAGATTCACTGATATGAAAGGCAGCTTCTAAGTAAAAATCCCTGTGGAACCTGTGTTCTGTCATGTAGTTTCCCAGTGTGAGGTATCATAAAGAATCTGCCAGACAATGTTACACAAACAGAGTTCTGCAGAGTTGTTGAAAATATTTGTTGGTTTGTTCCTACTAAACTGGCAAAAATTCCTGTCAGGAAATGACCTTATATCTGTCAGTTTTAAGTACTCTGCACTTGCTAGAATCATGTTTAAGAAAGTGCAGGACTACATTGCAAAAGTTAGATTTCATCAGCCCAGTGCATGGCAAACACCTTCGGTAGGTGTGCTTACTGTGCTTTTGAAACAGAGTTCTGAGTGTTTCAGAACTTGCAAAACTTCAAATAGAAGTATTACCCATTAAGTCATCCTTAAAACACACTAATCCTTTTAATGAAAGCTATAAGAAAAAAAAAGCCTATTTCTTCTTTTATTGCAGTAAAATAAGATCTGATGATAGCAGTTCACTTTAGCAGTTCAGGTGCTTCATTTTTAAGCACTTGTCTATACCTTACATAATAAGCTTTCAGGTCTGAAATCTAGCAGGATTTCACATTTATTGAATTGGCAAATCCCAATAAAAACCCCCTATATTCTTTTTCTATTATAAGGCTTTCTTTGTAGGCATATATGAGATATTCTTTTCTAAAACGATGGATTTAAATAAATGTAAGTATTTTTCTTCAGATTGGTTCTGTTTGTACACTTAATACCTTTCCTTGGTTCCAGCATCAATAAGCATAAACATTTACAGCTCTTGGCATGCACATAGTGAGAAATCCAGCTCCTACTTTCATTTGTGATGTGATTATTTCTGCCAAATCTGTTTTTTAACATGAAAGTAAGAAAATTTGTAGTTTTGAGAGCGCAAGATAGTACTGTTACTGTTGGAAAATGTGGCTTTGGGGTTACAATGACATTGTAAATAGTAATGGAAAAATGCAGAAAAAATGAGTTAAGTAGACAGAGAGCAGACAAATTGGTCCCAGTGTTTTACAGCCACCAGTAGTGCTCTGCATTAGTGTCCTTGACAGGATTTAGGATTTTTCTGCTATACTTTGTATTACATTAAAATGTACTTCTCAAATTACATCTTAACTGAATTATTACAATGCAGTGTGTAGTTGGACTTAGGATACTTCAAGATGATTCTTACAGTTTGAAAGATTTGAAATTATTTCAGTGACCTCACTGTTCTTTGGGTTTTATCTAGTGAGGACCACTGCCAACGGTGTTGAGCTTTAACACACCACACTGTGTTTTCAGGACAATAATACAACTTCAGGAGTTTTTGCTACAAGCTCATCAGGTATTTGTGCATTTTCAACACAGCTGAGGGAAGAGTAGAGTATAAGACCTGTTCTTTTAACTTCCAGAAGCAGCTTTTCATGGAATATTCAACGCCAACTACATGTACTGAAAATTCCTGAGGCTATTAACTGACTGCCAAAACAAAATCCTTACATTCACCAACCGTTTCTCTCCCTGTAACCACCATTAAGGAATAGCATTTTATCCTTCAGCTTGACTTCCTTCTGGTTAGGGTGGACTGTCTTTTACAGGAAGATAAACATGAAGCACAAATTGTTGAAACTACACTTTTAAGTTACACTATAAATACAGAATAAACCCAAATCTATTCTGTAGGCCAGGATGTACTATCACCTTGATCTGCATGGTGGGCCATTTTATCAAAACCATTTGCTTGGAATCAAATTTCAAATATCCTGTGAGAGAGTAATCAAGTTTTATGTAAGTGTGTCACAAGAATTTCACTCCCTCACTTGAAACATCCTTAATAACTTGTCCTAATTTAGTCCAGAAAAATCTTGTTCAAACCTTTTACCACTACTGCTACAAAATGTTCTCAATATTTCAGTGGGTGATCAGAATTTATTTCTTGTAGGTTCCCAGAAACCTCCCTTTCTAGGCTATATTTCATAGTGGGAAAAATACAGAAAAGATCAAATACTTGAGGTAAAATATTAACCATTAAAAGACTGTAATAAACATTCAAGTAGAATGAGTGTTCTCCTTAGAAATAAATAGCAGTGTTGAAAAGAGTATCTAGAGATTTCTGTCCTTGCCAGGGGCTCCTTCAGCCAGTCATACTTAACTTTACTTAGTAAATAGCAACCTTCAAGAAACAAAGTGAAGTATTCTCTGGTAGCCAGAGAACGAGTAAAGTGCATTGATTATAGATGTGTGATAATGTATTTCTGCAAATGGAGAAGGCCAGTACAGTTTCTACTAAAGTATAAGAAAGTCAGGGGAAGGAGAAGGAGCCACAGAACTGGCATGAGCAGCAATCGTAATCCATTTTGCCATGGAAACTGCTGCTCTGTGGAATCCCAGTCTGCTGTGAGCACAGGTTTCTAAGAAAAGCCAAGAAGACAGCTGTTAGAGGGCTATCAGAGCAATTCATAGTGCTGGGGATAGGAGGGTGATTAGCTCCCACATCCTCTTCCCTCTTTATCATTAAACCATGGCCCACTGTTAACGTGTTGCTTTTTCACGGTAAGCCATTACTGACATTTTCTTACCAAAACTCTAATAGATTAATTCAGAATGTGTTAAAAAAAAACAAAAACCAAACACCGTGCATCTTCTCAATAAAATCCCTTACTTCGATAGCTTGTACCACTTTGTTTACCTCTTGAAATATATCCTTGAAGATTAAGTATGTACACTTAACATGGCAGCTGCCAAATCATGGGAGATGTTTGACACTAAAGCTGTCACTGCATTAATGACAGTAAATACCTTGGAAAATAGATTTCTTAAAACAAGGTTGTGTTTGTGCTTCCACCGAATAGGAAGTAATGTAGGAACACTACAATAAAACACACCAAAGGCAATAACTAGTTAAAATTAACTGACTTCACTGAGTGAATCATAGAGGCTTCTTTTTATGACCCTGTCCTACAAAGTGATATGCTTAAACTTCTGGTAATAAGCAGGCATGAAAAGTCACATTGCCTGAGATGCCCCCCATTCTAAACCTGTAAGTGAACAACCCTCCAATTCCTTAAGTGTATGGAAATATCTGGTACAGACCACTATTTGAGAGACACTACAGATAACTGTAAGTGATGCAGAAATTGTTTCAGCAAAAGGCTTCACATGCAAGATGGGAGAAACTAAAGTCAGGATTCTGCTAGAAAAATATGACTACATATAAAGCCAAGTAGTGGAAGTACTGTTATTTGATGAAAGACTGCTGAGAAGAAATGCTGAAATAAAGTTCAAGCATGCTTATGAACAGAAAAAGTACATGCAGCTGTGCAAAATATGATGATCTAGAGAGAAAGGGAGATGTAGGGAAGTAACTCACTTGTGTGGTGTTACTTTGTTCTTTAGCAATAATAGACCTTCTCCAGCTGAGCTCTGGCTTCTCAGGAAGGCACAGATGTGCTGGGGCAGAGATTCATTGCTGGGGAAGAGCTGGCTTGGGGAGGGAGATTCACTAAAGTGGGTAGAGCAGGGACTTGAGTGAGAATGAGACTACTGCTGCTCTCATCTTGCAGCAAGCACTGGAGCACCACAGCTCTGAACAGCCTGAGTTGTACAGAGCTAATGCACGCCTTCCTCCCTGGCCAGTCCCTGCAACAGTTCTCTCTTCTAATCTGTGTGGCTGTTGAGATGTACTCAGGCTGAACTGAGGGACAGAAAGATGAAATATATCCAGGCAGATCTGAGGGAATGGAGGAAAGATGCCCCTGTTGCTTTAATATAATCAGGAGGAGAGTTATTTTCTGTGCAGTTTTGGGGGATTGCAACATAATTCTTGCTTTCAGCTCTCACTATTTCATGGTGACAAGAACAAGTTCAGAGAGAGTGGTTTTGTTTGGTACATGATTGTTTGATTATAGGTGAGTACAAACAAGTGGACTGAGACATGAACATTCAGCAGAAATGTGAACAAGATAGAAAAAAGAAGGATCATTAAAATGTCACTTTTAGAGGCAGGGAGTTCAATTGAGATGGGAGGCTTAACCTGGACATCAAGTAGGGAAATCTTCCTTACTAGCATGCAAATAGGAGAATGGTCATCCAATGAAAATCCCAAAACCATAGAGCCTTCTTATTTTGCAGTGTAGACTGTCCAATGTAAAGGGGATAAATGAAAGGTCTGCTTGGTGGTGGTGGGGTGGTTTCTTTTGTTTATTTGGTTTAGGTTTTTTTTTAACTTTCAACATTAGTCATTCAAAGTCAAGTGAGCTTTTGGCTGAACACTCACTATAAGTCTCTCTCGTTTTATATGAAGAAGAAATGATTAGAGAAACAAATTATTTTGAAATACTGATTTATTATCTTTCATAGCCAATCCTAATACTTTCTTTTTTTTATTATTTCAGGGTGCAAGTTGAATTCTATATGAATGAAAATACATTTAAAGAGAGACTAAAGCTCTTTTTCATCAAAAACCAAAGATCAAGTAAGCAGTTGGATTAATTTCTGTTAAGCCTATTTGTGATACTTTAAGTAAAATCAAATTCATTTGAAGGCAACAGTGAAGTTATTATTAATTTTCTTCTGAGTTTAAATATTTAAACTTGAAAATAATGTGCTCGTACAGGATCAAACAATTAGTGATGTCACGAATTATTAAATAAAATAATGATTTTATTTCTGTGTCGTGATCAAGTTGACTAATTTGCATTGATCTGGCAGCAGTGCTCATTGATAAGTTGTGACCTTGTGACTAGGAAAGCAAAGACACTTAAGACAGTAAAGTAAAAAGCTGCAAAAGTACCAGCTTTTTGAAGTGTTCTATTTTATTATGTATTCCTAAAATTTCAAACTTTATCTGCACTGAAAAATAAAATGGAAAGGAGACTACTGGGGATATGGTACTTCAGAAATGTAGTCCTTGTCATTAACCTATAATCTGACTCAATTTACAGTCTTAACAATATAGTCTAACCTAAATATATCTTCATTGACATTCGTGCTTAAAGTCATTGGCCATCATGGAAGAGAATAATGTGGAGGAACTAAGATATTAATCTTTTTTAATACATCCATGCAGCTGCTCCAGGTGGGTGGAAGCAAGAAATGTTATCCAGTCTTGGTTAGGACAGTGGGGTTCATAGGTCAGAAGAGCAGTAACTGACCTTAATTTTCTTCTGTGCCACAGAACTGAAGTTACTTCTCTTTGCCTTTCAGATGTAGAGAACTAAAAATACAGTAGCTTTATACATAAAGCTTTTATAATACAAAGAGTATATTTTGTCATTTGTACAGTTGAATTTGTTTAATGGTTTTGTGTCTGGAAAAAGACAGAAAAAAAATAAAGAAATTTTTTGATGTCCCAGTCTGAAAATACCCAGACAAACAAAACTGGGCAGACTAGATCAAGCTTTTAAAAATAATACATACCAGAAAAACCTTCTATCTGTAAGAGCTACCAGTAAATAAATACTAGCTTTACATTGCAGAACTTGATGATTTTATTAGCTAAGCTTCTTTTACTTTCCAAGTGTGGGAAGAAGAATACTCCTCTAAAAGGAAAGAAAAAAGGCACTGGGCTGTGAATAACTGACATTTTCAGTATGGGCTTTGGAATTAATTGCTGGTTTTTAGCTAGAGAATCAGGTTTAACAAAGCTTCTGGAGGTTCATCCATGGGGAATGCATTGCTTATTGCACTTCCTAGACACACATGGGAAATTCATCTTAATTCAGGTGCCTAAATAGCATAGGAATGATGTGGAGAGCCATCATAGCACTGAATGAAACAAGAAAAATTCCCAAGCCAAAGTAGTCAGTATTAGTAAGCTGAAACACTGCTGCTCATGCAGATCTTGGTTCTTGTCCAAGTACTCAGAACCAGAATGTTCACAAAGAAAGTCTCCAAAAAGCTGCTGCTGACCCAGTACCCTGCCACTCTGTCACATGTACTCATTCAAACTCCACTGAAACAGGACTCTCTTGCCCAGAGGTACCAGGGAGCTGATAAACAAAGATAACAGATTTTAGTCAGTGTTCAGTGAGAGCACTGAAAACCTTCCTTCACACATTAAAGATGGACTTGCTGTCATTGAGAAAAAAATTGTCAGTAGGATCAGCAAATTTTTTTGATAGTGTAACTAAATCAAACCTGTTCACCAAAGAGTTTTTGATAATATCACATGGTTCTGCCAACCAGAGCAGTCAGTCTAGAATTTATAAGAATTTTCTACAGAATACTGTCCTGATCTCAATCACATATGGGCAAGTAACTTGAAATATCAACTGTTTCATTAATTATTATCATTTTTTAAACGGATAAACTGATAAAACAAGCCTTCATCTGTCTCATGCCAATCTAGTTTCCACTCAATCTTCTGCAAGCAAATGTCTAATCAAATTCAAACAATGTATAAAAAATATCTTACAAAGGTGTCACTTAGCACCCTCCCAAAGAAAAAAAAAAAAAGAGAAAAAGAGAAAATGATATAGTCGTACAAGCATGACTTGCTTGTACTTGCCAGGACCACACACTGCATTATCACAGCCAACAGTAAGTCTCAAAGGGAAAAAAGTGAAGTTTCAAATCAGTGAAGAGGGAATAAAGGATAACTGTCGCTAGGATATGAATTATTAAGAATATATTTTGGTCCAGCTCCTAAAGCCAGCTGCCACTGAAATGATTTTGCTGAGAATCAACAATATATTAGTAACTTATGGGAAAGGAATAATGGGAGGTGATTCTAAATGCTCACCTGGTATCTGTCTCTCTGTTTAGATCAGCTCTCTAAATCTGACATTTAATCTGCAAAAATGTTTGCAAGGACAGCATCAAGAATTTATAATAGAAGTGAAAGTCAGAAGTGGTAAAATATAATGCATCACTCTATATTTAAAAACGCCTGCAAAAATAGCAAATACTTGTTTAAACTGAGAAAGAAATGTTAAGATTTGACATAGTTATATTTAGTTCACAAAACAAATAGATTTTAAAATGTTATTATAAATTCTTGTTTTAAATAAGACGAGTGTGTAACAACTTTGTTACATAGACACAGTGAAATTGCATTCCCAATAAACAATACATAACTGCATAACAGGTGGAGCTGAAAGTTTCAGGCACCACTCATATTCAAAACATAGAGATATTCTGTGCCAATGACCCTGCTACTTAAGCAATCTGTCTCTGAATGGAGAAAAAGAAATTAAGTCAAGCAGACCATGTTGATCCATTGACAGAATGTGAAATGCAGAACAAAAATAGACAGGAAGCAAACAAATATGAAATGCTTCCTTTGAACCAGAATAATAATTGAAAACCTGTTTTAAATACCTTCTGTAGTGTTTGTGCCCTTCCTTCCCACATTTGAAATCCTACATCTCCATGATAGTGGAACACATGCATTGCTTCCAACTCACATGTGAATCTCCAGCTGGGAGGCTGCAGAATCTCTCTACCAGAGAAAAAATGCATTTGTTAGGCCTGCATGAATTATCCAAAGTTTAGCAAGGTGGCTGCATATGTTATTAATGGCTGAGGCACACAGAGCAAGGAGGTGACCCAGGATAGACTTGAAGCCTGTTATTCTATATTTATATTTTAATAACTGACCCAATCACCTTTGCTACAGAACCTGTACTTTGCTTCATAAACAACCCCAGCCACGAAATTCACTCTCTAGAGAAGCTGACTGGATCTCTTAGATGAAAACATGGCTGGTTTGAAAACTCTGCCTCCCATTCTGTGGGAAGCAGCCATTCCTATGGAGATGTCCAGAGCCTGAGTTCCAGACCTATCAGAACTAAAATTTGAGAGTTAAGGGTTTAGGGAAGCAGGCTGGAGCATCAGTCTGCTGTATTGATGCACCTTTAAATTAGATAATATAATATAATACATATAATTTCAAAGGATGGTTAGAAACCAGGCCATTATCAATGCAGAAAACAAATGTTTCACACCAAGGATAACATTTACAGAGCTAAAAAGCAGGAGAAAAGCAACAGACTTCTGTACTTGCCCAAGAAAGTTAGACAATACAAAATTGGTAGGCTTTTATCTTGTTTAGGATTTGGGTTTTTTGTAAACATTATCTGCTTTACTAGTTGTAATTGCCTGGTTGCTAGGGCAACCATTCATATTCCAGCAGATTTCTACAAAAGGCTTAGGACAAACAAATAATTCATGTTTTCTTCAGCAACACTTCAAAAAAGCTGCAAATTAGGATCATAGAACTGGCCAAGTCAAATAATAGGATAGCCCTTCCTCCATCCCTCCCCCCCTCCCCTCCCTCCCTCCCTCCCTTCCTTCCTTCCTTCCTTCCTTCCTTCCTTCCTTCCTTCCTTCCTTCCTTCCTTCCTTCCTTCCTTCCTTCCTTCCTTCCTTCCTTCCTTCCTTCCTTCCTTCCTTCCTTCCTTCCTTCCTTCCTTCCTTCCTTCCTTCCTTCCTTCCTTCCTTCCTTCCTTCCTTCCTTCCTTCCTTCCTTCCTTCCTTCCTTCCTTCCTTCCTTCCTTCCTTCCTTCCTTCCTTCCTTCCTTTCCTTCCTTTCCTTCCCTCCCTTCCTTCCTTTCCTTCCCTCCCTTCCTCCCTCCCTTCCTATAGTCTGTGCCTAATTGCTCTTGATAGGGGAGCAGGGATCCTTTGGTTAATGTTCTCAAACCCAATTGCCAGTAACAGCTATGGGACTTCTCATGGACAACAGGATTTTTAACCCTTAGATCACAGAAAAAAGGTGCTGTAAAAGTCCATCCAGTTCTTACATGATAACTGGAACTTCAGAGTTAAAAGGTATACGTGGTTTTATGTAATAAACTTAAAGATTTCTCTCACAAATTGCATGGTAAAATATTTAGGAATCCATTTTCTGTTTTTCTGTGTTTGTAGTAGATGGAGTTTTAATGGGAAAGGAGCTAGTAGACATAAGGACAGATTTATCAGTTTTGTCTGTAAGCTGCTGATTTTGAATTTAGGACTGAATAAAGTTAAAAAAATAAAGAAAAGTAATATTACCATAAAATGATTGTGATTCTTTCCTTAGAAGGACATGTATGCACACAGCTTTGGGTATGCCATTATTTGGGTAATTCCTAAACTACAGAAGTAATTACATTGAGTTCAGCAGACCTGCTGAAGTATTTGCAACTCAACAATAAAGCAAAGTGTCCTTGCTGTGACTGGGGCAAGGAAAGTCAGATCTGGGTAAGACTCATTGGATAGAAGGGCTCAACCACACAGAACTGGACCCTCAGTTTGCAAGACTGAAAAAAAATTATTGCTTAAGTGACCTCCAGTCACTTAACATTAGTCAACTAACTGTTTTAACTTAATTAGCAAATGAATCTAAGCGCCAGATGCAAATATTCACACTAGCAAAAAATTCTTTTGAATTCAATAGCAGTACTAAAAATATAAACCTTAATCTTCTAATGACTGCAAAATTACATAAAAATACAAAAAAGTTCCACTTCAGTAGATAGTGGCTCCAATTGGCAGTGAAATAAATTAGCCATGTGATAGAAGTAAATGTCCATTAGGATCCCTTTGAAGGAATCCTGTCTTTGTGCATTAAACCTATGTTTCTGGGAAATAGTGTAATATTTTGTGATAGTATTTAGGGCATATCCGTTCAGCTAGAACATCTCAATATTTATATGGTCTGTAGAACAAGTTGTTGATTCAGTTCAGTTGTGCATTCAGCATGACTTTTAGATGTCCTGATTCTTGAATGTATAGTTATTCAACTTCAGCATTAAATAACTCCAGTTTAATATTTTATAAGTTGGAATAGAGTTAATATATTCTATATGTGAAACAACTGCATGAAGACTTTTCTAGATATTAATATTTTCATATTAATTGCATATCCTCTGCCTATGGTTGAAAGTATGTCCTTTCATGTTGCTGTATCCTGTATCTCAAAAAACATTGCATAGTTCTGGTTCCCCTCCAAAGAAAGAGAACTTTTCAAGCTACCAAAGACCCAAATAATGGCATCAGTAAGGATTAACAGCATAGAATAGCTTTCAAACAAGTGACTGCATTGTTCTTTACATTAAAACAGGCTGAGTCTTAACCCAGGCTGGTTATATAGATATTTGCTTTTTACTACAGGACTGTTCTAACTTCCTTTTAGTTTTACCTTGAAGGTTGGTGAAAGTTTAAAACCCCTGTACTTTTTTCAATATTTTCTTTTATTTTCTTTTAAAACTAGGTCTGAGAATACGATTATTCAATTTCTCTCTCAAGCTACTAAGCTGTTTCCTGTACATAGTTCGTGTGCTCCTGGATGATCCTACACAAGGACTTGGATGGTAATGTTTGGGGCTTTTTCCTAATTTCTGCTCTCAAAGCATTATTTAAGTTGTAAGAAATAAATGAATGACTACATGAAGGAGTTGTTTTATGTCTTCCAGGTATTTGGAAAGAATTACAAAGCTGGTCTTACATTGTGAATGGAAATAAGAATTAAAATAACAGTATTATTTTTTCCCTTTACCGCTAAAATAATCCCGGCTCTCTCGTTAGATACAGTGCATCAGACGTAATTGTGCAAACATATATTTTAGATTTATTATTGCATAACATTTCTATGTAAAATTGCAAATTCCCAGTTTATGCAACAATTCTTTTTGGATTTTGCTTAAATTACTTAAAATCCCAGATCTCGGAAATGGACAGACAAATACATTAAACTGAGTTTTCATGCAGATAATGTTGATCATTTTCGAGCCTTCTGCTTTCTCTAAATGCTTCAGAGGAGTGAGACTAAAAGTACATTCTATACTTGCAATGATTTATGGATATGATGCATGGTTTAGCAAACTCTGAATTGCCAGTATGGTATTCGGTATGACCCTCTTTTTCTAATGTGTTACACCACTAATCGTCAAATGTAGAAGAAATTATAATTTATTTAATCCTGTACTTCTGTTGTATTTGTATCCTGGAATATTGAATCTCCTCAATTTTTAATGCTAATAAGCATCACATTTGATTAACATATTTCCTTTCACTTGATTTGATTCTTTTGTCCTTAAATGCTGATAGAAACAAAGCACCTAAGAAAATACTAAGCTTAAGATGATAGAGCCAGCAGTCTTCATACAATGTTAGGCAAGGGACAGAGTTTGATTTCTTATTTTAATATGTGGATATCAGTTAAATCTAGTAAGGGTAGCACCAAAAAAAGGTAGTGCACAGGAGAAATACTCTACAAGAATGAAATCCAAAGCAAAGAGAGGTAAAGAATATTTCCTTTATTCAGCAGTACATGAGAGAAGAATAGTTGAATAGGAAGTACCGAAGATGCATTTCATATTTATTTGGGTCAAAATTTATCATGAGAATTTGTAAGATCTGAAAAAGGGCCCTGAAGAAATTTCCCCGAAAAACAAGACCCATAAAAAACTAATTTTGACTCTACATACACCTTAGAATGTCTCTTCATTAAGAGAAAACAAGCAGTAAACTTATCACAAAAAGTTGTGGAGAAAAGGAAATCCATCCTTAGAAATTTATGAATATTAGCAACTCAGAGACTTAACATTTTCATTGAATCATGGTTTCTGGCATGCTGCAATTCTTTCATTATGAGATCTCTGGTGAGCCCAGATGAGTATATTGTACTGCATGGTTCTGTCTGGGTGTGCAGGACAGGTTAAAATATCAGACCTTGTGCCAAATATACTTTTGTATTTATATGCAAAGATGCATATTCATATACATCTGCAGGCTGCTGAATGCCTCACACCTTTCCTGGCATGTCCTTCAACGCAAGTGTTTTACAATTCACCAGAGAGTGTATTTATATTTTCTATGCATGTTATTCCCTTACATGGTGTTGTGGTACATCTAAGAGAGTGTGTTCTGTCTCTGAATAACATTTGTCTGCCTGAGGAGATTCAGGTAAGTCCTTCTGCCTGCTCACTAAGGCCCTGTTCTTAGAAACTGTGCCAGACAAACAAATGGCACCCCATTAATGTCCTAGAGATACTGAGGGCTTGATACCAAAGCTCCTGCTTGAAAGCATTCTTAAAGATGTGGTGATGTGAAAGAAAAAATAATTTCTAGGTGCTGTGTCACAGCGTGATGAAAGAAACTACTCAGCGTGCTGAGGGCGTGGCCAGAGAAGATGTTTTCATCTGGTTGGTTTTTAAGTGGCAAATCTGAGAGGAATTATTTTCATCAGATTTATTTCCTGCTTTTCAGAATTGCCTGCACAAGTTGGTGTTTTTCATTTACTCCTTCAGGCACAGCAGGTGTACAGGAAAGGGCTTAAGACGTAAAGCATCCTTATTGATGGGTACAATTTAACACTGTCCCACTCATAGTTGGTACAAATGCAGTTTTTGCTAATCTGTGGGCTGCAGATCCCTTTATTTTCTGCTGACCTTGCTTGCCATGGATGAGCAAGGATATTTGTCATCATTTACAGATTATATATTCCCACAACCTTATATGACCATTTAAAAGGAAGATTTGTGCCAGCAATTAAAGACAAGATAACATCACTAGTATAATGGCCAATATTTTTACTTGGGTATCACCAGTTTTGTACTTGACATACTGCTGCCTGCATCTCCAGCTCTCCTCACATCCTCAAAAGAGGTTATCAAGTGTAGTTTGCTGCGGTCTTTCCTGTTGAGAACGTGCTCTTTGTATCACAGTCTCTCCATGGGATAGGATTTCTAGAGTCTCTTGATCTTCAGTATATATTGTGTACTTAGTTCAGCTTCACAAAGTATCATTTCAGTTGTTTTTAAATTTGAAAAGAAATCTTTAAAAAATGTAACCTGGAATGCTTCATAGTCCTTTATCTACAGATATGGAACACATACAGCTGTACTTTCTAAAAGTTACTTTACTTTTAAAAATATATTGATTACCTTAAGTTTCAAACTGTTGCATGCATTTCATAGACCTCTTAATGATGTAATTAATGTTCTTTTCGTCCCATATGTTTTTATGACTGTGTTCCCATACACGTTTGCTAATGGAAATGGACTTTGCATGGATGGTATGGCAACTATCAGTAAGGAATTAAACCGGAGTTGTTCCAATCAAAACTACACACCTGGAACAATTGATTGGTGAGTTCCTAAGTTAAAACAGCAAACCAAGAGTCCAGAGTATGGTGGGAAGGGAACACAGGAAGACAAATCCATTTCCGTCTGGAATGGTGGCACTTTAACACATAGTAGGGATGCTTCTGTAAATCTCTAGCCATTACTTATTTTCTGAATGTTCAAGCTGCATTTAATACTTTAATTCTTTCTCTTGATTGCAAATTGAGCTACTGGACTGGATGCTGGGGTGAGATCTGGGTTCCATCAATGCTGATTGCAGAAATAAAAAAGGACGCCCTTAATTTAAAAAAGCAATTCTGAGTAGCAGTAAATGATTAACAGGAAATTATTGTGCTGCTGACAGTGTCCCATTCCAGTGGTGCTGGATCAAGTGCCTGTTAGCATTGATAGGATTCTTCCTAAGAATTAGATGCCATTTATATTGTTACACAGATAGCAAAATGTTCACACAAAAGGATTGTCAGTTTCCCACAGGAGCCTAATGATTTGCTGTGGGTTAGAAATACAAGACATGTCAATACTCAGTACATAACTACTGGTTTAAAGTTTTTATTACTGAGAAATTTTTTTTCAGTAGGTCTGCTCTAATTTCCATTCACATGTCCAACTTTTTTTTGTTGTTGTTTGAAACACCAGATTATGCTTAATTTCATATTTATTTCCTTACTGTAATGAACAGGTCTCCCATTATCTGGGTGAATCGAAGCTTACCTTTATGGGGATTACAGGTAATATGTAAATGACCAATTCAATAATTGCCATGTAACAGCTGCAGATGATATTGATTTACAGAATTGTAGCAGTGTGAAAGGATACTTGGAAATGTTGATGTCAGCAAGGAAATACTGAACACCAAGTACAGGAAAAGCATAAAGATCAGCTGATCTATACTGATTCTCTCTGTGAAATGTGGCTTTTTACTAAGAAAAAACTTACAACTTAAGCTTCCAGATTGGTTATACCATTATATTCTCTCACCATGATTGTGCAATGCCAATGCAATGATTGTACTTCGATATAATCCACAGTTTTCTAAGGGAAGAAACCCTTGAAAATACCTTTAGAATATGCACAGTTTGAATAATTTTTGAACTAGTGTTCAGATTACTTTATTAAATTTGATTTTAAAATACTGAGATATTTATTTGTGTGTGGATATGGTCCTTTTCTGATATGTCTATTTGGTAGGGGTAGGAATTGATTTGAAAATAAAACCTGAGTTTACCTAAAACTGATGATTATGTGGAGAAGCTGATATATTTTGATTGCCTGTTTTCATAACTTTGTATTTTAATTGTTTCCCAATTCATAGCATCTTTTTTACTTCTAGATAAAGGCACTGTGCACCCTTCAGAGTATTCAGCTGTAGGGAGCATTAATTTAAAATTTAAAATCCTGAGGCTTGCCCTCAGGTTCCAGCCTGATAGAATCCATCTTGATGGAATATTGCCACGGTGCACATTAAAATATAAATACTTTCTCTGCAAAGAACTTGAGTAAATTCTTAGTATCTATAAAGGTTTAAGTATTTTGTTTTACTCTTTTGTTATTTGACTATTTCAATATTTTAAACTATTTAATACATACACTACCTACATATAATCTAATTGAAGTCTGGTAAATCAAGCTCAGCTCAGCATTTACATATTAAAATCAATAATTATTCATTTGTATAATTTTTTGCTGCTTTCTGCTTTCTGCACAGTATACACAGTACACACAGTATACACAGTAAGAAAAACATTTGCTTTTCTACACATTCATAACATCTTCACAGGAAAGCAAGGAGCTGACTGACTTTCCTTATTTACAGCTTCCTTCTGTCTCTGTCACGTGGGAAGATTTTGGTACTGTTTAGGAATAAATGAAATTGAGAAAAATAACAATATCTGAGCTTCGAGCAAAATTCTCTTAGCTGAGAGGGTTTCAGAGGATTCATGGAAAAGCTATTTTACATAATCTTTTATTTTCATTGTAATGTTAATATCTATTCTCTAAAAGCTGGTATTAATACATTTATTTTATTCACTTCACTGAAGGTGTCTGTGGCCGTAATAAGTCTCTTTGAAACTCTGTTGCTAAGTTATCTAAGCTACAAGGTAAGTACTCTTTGTTACTTTTAGGCAGAATTCATTAAAAAGTAATGAGTTTAATGTTTCAATATAAAGTTTATGTACCTGTGCCCATGCTGGTGTCCTAGCAGGGAGTTGAGAAAAACACACTTATTGAGGGTGGCATATTGTCACACAGGCAGCCCTGTTTCCCAAATTTATGAGCAAACTCCAGTATCTAAAGAGTGGAAGTCAGCAGTTAATTCTCACTATTTTCTATTGTCCACTGGCACACTGTAATTTGAAAACACATTCTCAAAAATGACCTTGATTTTTTTGACACAGATTTTTCAATTGTGCAGTTTTATTTTTCTGTCCATAATGTATTGGACACATTTGTCGTTGATTTCAAAGCTGTAGCTACTCAATACATATAATTCAAGGTTTAGCCCTCTAAAAATGTGCATAGAAAAACTAGGCCAAGACAGTACTTAAAAAAAAAAGGATATCTGCATACTTGTGTTATCCATCTGTGTGATGCTCTTGGAATATATTTTGAAAATGTCTTGAAATAATTTGATGTGAATACAATGTATTTTTGTATTTGCATTCTCCTTTAAAAGTTAATTTTTTCTAATATAATTATTCTGTTTTCTTCATTCCATTTGGTTCTCCTTTATCTCTGCATTTTTAGTATCTTCAGGAGAAAAATACTAAAAACATTTGAAGTCATTTACCAAAGAAAATACAAAAATACTTGGTTTCTAAATCTGAAAATATCTCGGGGGATAATATTTTTTTTTATTATCATATTTTGTATTACTGACACTCAGTAGCTATCAGAGCCACCAGTGAATTTAGAGACTTGTATTTCAATGTGCTTATCGAGTGATTATGGCATAAATGTTTTCCTTAGTGCCCAATAATGCTAAGAGGCTTGCAGTTGTCTGCTGTCTAAAAATTATTCTTCTTAATCCTTGGAGCATATATTATTTAAGGGTTGGGAGTTACAAGTGCAAATCAATTATGGGCAGAAATAGTCCAAAATTTATATCCTTGTGGCAAAGCAGTAAAGGGCAATCACAATTTGTGCTGTTCCTGAGTTTACTAGGCAGCATTTTATCCTCATCCATTCTGCTTGTGATTTGCATCAGTTTCAGTGGGTGCAAAAGATGAATTCTTGGCAAATCAGCTTCCATGAGAAGTTACTCATTAGTGTGGGATGGATGGAAAGCTCCACTGCCCTGATTGGCTGCATACACCTGTCACAGAAGTTGAGGCAATTTTGTGATTCCACTCCCCATAAGAGAAAGAACCAACTATGTTCTTTCTAAGACTAATCGAAGGAACAACACAATTTGTCAATCACATCAGTCCACTTGATGCAAACACCTCCTTCCCTCTGGTCCTGTTTTCCTAGTTTTACACCATTCTCTTGAAGCTAAGAATGAGTGTTATTTCACCTGCTGTAAGGCTTTTCTGCACAGCCAAGGTGTCCAAAGGTGCCTTGATTCATGTAAATCTGTGACAAATTACTTATTTTATGGAAAGATTTTAAAAACTTTGACAATTTTAGTAACTAACTTTTACAAGTCAGAGAATTAGCAAGCAAGAAAAAAGATGATTGTGTTTGCATTGGAGTGCACATTATTAGGATTTCACAAATAACTTGTAAAATGAATAAAGCTGTCATTTTAGAGAATACTCCAAGAGGTTGACCTTTCTGATACCTGGTTCCTGACATATGAGAAATGATTCAACATGCAGAATAGTGAGGACAGAGTAGCATATAATGCTACTATGATGCAGTGAATTTGCATTTTTCATAGCTTTTAAATGGAGACGAGTGCAAAGGATGTAGCATTGTGTTGTGATGTTGATCACTTGGATCCAGGAATGGGAGGTTTACAATCTGCATTCTTAAGTATTACATGAGGGTTTGTCCTTGGCCAGAGTTCTAAAAGATGTCTGTGTCAAAAATCTCCATTGTCAAAACTTGCCACAGACATCTGGCAATGCTGCATATGCCTGGTGCTCAGGCACTCTCAGGGCTTTGAGCAGCACCATACATTCTCACTGCAAAAGACACTTTTGTGGAACTCATGATGCATTTCCATGTGGAAGCCAGAATCCTACAGCTGCATACATCCCTAATTACCTGGAGCCCATCCATACTGGCATTTTGCTGCACAAGTAAATTATGTGACATTTCTTCTCTATAATGCAGAGGAGGAAACTCCTAACATTAAAAATGAGGAAATTTGTGAAATCACAAAATGGTTCAGTTTGAAAAATCAGATTTGGTTTTGATTTTACTCTTCATACAAAACCCCCTGAGTTTACAGCCTCATAGTTTCACTTGTATTCTTACTCCCACCAATCCAGATGTGAAGAGTTAAAAATGGAGAATGAATTTTCTGTGATACGGAGTTTGTATTTAATTTTCAGTGGCTGTATCAAGTGGTTATTTTTTCAGGGAAGATGCACATGTCATTGTAACTGAAAATATAATGCTTTACTGCAAATTCATTTAATACTATCATGGTAGGTGCTACACTATTGCATTACCTATGATGGAGTCCTGATACACAGCATTAGTAAAGCTGTAAGTCACTAAGGTTCAGCTACCTTCGTTTTTTAATATGTGGATTTTCATCTCAACATTTAATCACACAGCCACTGTGCAGATTTGGGAGGAAAAGTAGAATTATCCTCATCCTGTTGCTAGCAGTAAGAAAATTAAAAGATCAATACCACTTCACTGAAATATGTGGGAAGACCTCTCATTTCATGGAAGCAAGATCAAGTTCCAAAAAGCCCTGAAGTGTTCTGAAGTCTTGGTGGCAGAAATAGAGAACTTGATATTGAAGTCCTAATTCAAATATTAAACACTCCATTTCTTCCTTACTTCCCTCTCCAAAACAGTTGGGAAAGAAAAAATACAAAGTAAAGATAAAAGATAAATGCAAAGGATGAAAGGGAGGAGATATAAAAGTGTTTATCTTTTACTTGGGAAGTACATTATGATATAGTGTAGGAAAAAGGATCCAGAGTGATCTGTATTCACATTTGTCATGTGTTTAAATCTGAGATGATTGATACTCCTGAATTTCAGGTATGGGAGAGACTCCCTGTGTTTCATTGGGGTATCACATGTATTTCTCATTGGAACTGTTTGTAAGCTGACTGTGACATTGTGGGGTTTTTTCCTTTTCTTTGAAGGGAAATATCTGGGAACAAATTCTGAGAATACCCTTTCTCCTGGAAATAATTAATGCTGTCCCTTTCATCATAACGGTAAACATATTTGAATTAATACATTTGCACATTGCACTTTCATAGCTGCACAGATACTCGTACTTTTTTAAAGTAAATTTTATTCTTATGTGGATGATGAGTTTGTGCCTATGGAAGCAGAAATTTGCCAACAATAACAAGATAGTTTGCTACTGGAGTGAAGTCATACAGGTAACGTTCCTCTTCCATGGGCACAAACAAAACCCTCTAATTCCAACTACAGCACAATCAATAAAATAAACCAGCTGGTTTTAGAAATGTAAGAATCACTCATGTCTGCAGTGAAAACTGACTGTGGTCCTATTTTATCTAATTATCTTGCATGTGGTTAATCACAAAAGCAGCAAAAAAATGTTATTTAAAGCCAAATCTCACGCTAGAAACACATTAATAGTAAGTATTTTTCCCAAGTGTTTCATTCCTGCCTGAATAGTAAAGCTCTATTATTTATCAGAAAAGCTTCTAATGAATTTGTTAATTTTTCTTTCAGATTTTCTGGCCAGTCCTAAGAAACCTGTTTATTCCTGTATTTTTAAATTGCTGGCTGGCAAAGCATGCTCTAGAAAATATGATTGTAAGTATGCAAAGGAAATAAATATTCTAGTGTTGTGGTTTTTTAGTATATTGTCTTTAGTGGGATTTTGGCAGTACAGTCCAACTCTAATAGGAAGCTAACTGGATCTGTATTTAGATTATACGAATGGTCAAGCATTACTAAACTGCTTTCTGCATGAAAACTAGAAAAAAGTAAGACGTGAAATGAAATCTTAATTAGTATAAATTGTTACTGTGCCAATAAAGGAAATGGCAGTGGATGGTTCTTTTGCTACTCTGCCATTCAGACACAATTGCAGGGAACTCAACTGTTAGGCCATAATTGGGCCTTGCAGCCTGTAATTTGTAAGCTAGACATGAGCAGACCTCAAGGCAGCTTGCAATAGGATCAGAATTGTGCTGGGATGAACAAAGAACTACTTAATCACAGAATCACAGCTGGTGCTTCTGCACCTCCTGTATTATCAGCAAACTCTTAAGTGCATTTGGGTGACTGCATTGCTGTCAGGGTACTGCATAATTCCTCTGCACAACCAGATCTTGACTTATTGGTTCAAACCCCCAAATAACACCTATTTTCCGTTAATACAGAATGATCTTCACCGAGCCATCCAACGCACACAGTCCGCAATGTTTAACCAAGTCCTCATTTTAATATCTACCTTATTATGTCTCATCTTCACTTGGTGAGTGGCCAAGCCCCCTCTGTTTTTATTATATATGTTGACTTCTCTTTCTCTCCTGCGTGGTGATAAAACAGGCCTGGTGGAAACCATGCAGTGAAATAAGGGTGAAACACTGCAGTGAACGTGTTAACTAGCACCTGTACTACTGGGATCTGGATGCACTGGCTTTGGAAATAGAAGGTGCATACATGGGAAAAGGAATCCTTCTCACTCTTAGGAAGGAAATACAGACGATGCAAAATCACAGGATAAAGTAGGGGGAACTTTTCATATGTACCAAGAGTGCAACCTCAGCAGAGAAGTCACTCACATGTGAAGAGTTCCAACAGAAGTATATTGACCCACACCAAGGTCACCTTCCTCTGACTGCTGGGACAGTGAAGAATGTGCAATATCTCAGCCTTAAGACTTTGACCAAATCAGGTTCCCCTAAGTATTACAGGGGATAGCTGTTAATAATCCAAATTACAGATGGTATAGCATGTATTAATCTAGAGTACTGACAGTACTGGATGGTAGGTTCAAACAACCAAAATGTATTACTCTGAAGACTGTTTTGCTGCATGACCTGAGAAAGTTAAATTTACATCCACAGGAAATAGCCCTCGATTGTGCCATGTCTGTATTGTGCCACAGTGATAAGGTGTTAGCCAGGGCTGGAGGCAGATAAGGGAGAGTATATGGTTAGTCTGGCTATGCAGTAGCTCTGTAGGTTACTCAACATACAGAATTTTCTCATCAGTAGTGCCTGAGAATTGAGAATCATACTCAGGGGAAATACAGGACTGTGTACAGTGTGATACAAACTGGTGTACAAGAGGACAGGGAAGAGAGAAGGTGGTTTTGTGTGGAAAAGCTAAATCAACTGTATTTGTTTTGCCAGACAAGATGCCTTTAGGTCAGCACATTGATAAAGTTTGGTGTGTCATTTTGGAGACAGTAATTAGATTTTTCTCTTACTTTATTTCTCTAGCTTGCTTTTCTGATAGTCACTGTTATGTGCTGCCTAACCCTTTTGGTAATAAGTGTAACATAGCACATGGCTTTTTAGAAGAAGAGTTTGCTCTAGCCGGTGGCTAAATGAATTTTCCAATTTTACCCTTTGTCTTAGGGCCACACACTTAGGGCTTTATGACAAATGCTGCCTGTTCCAGACAGTAATGAATTTTTGTGATGTTTAATCTCCTATTGAACATGATGTAATTTTATATGCATAAGGACATGGACATTTTAATTTTGCTCCTTAGTTTTTTACAATACGAGGTGCTATTGAGTAAATATTGCTTCACCTTGTTTTTACCAACGTACTTCAATATTTTACTGAAATTCTGCACAGATTATGTATCTTGCTCACTAGCAGGCATTGTGATAACTGACAGTAAAACACTCAGAAGTGGCAGGCTCACCTGTAATAATGGCTGGGCTCAACACTTGCAGGTACTACCTCATTACAGTTCATTATTTACTGACCTAGGACTGACCCTGCTAGACTTGAAATTAAGCTAAATAAGGTGAAGACACCCAGTAATGCAGTAACAAGGAAACAAAGCACTTCTTGACTGAGAATAGTAGTTCAAACATCTGTGCCTTCTCTTAAGGCTCGAGTTATGTTCAAGTGATTGTTACTCTTGTCTATGTGAACACACATAATGGCATTTTTATACATTCTTTCTTTATACTACTGATGATATATTTAAAATACCCTAAAAGTACTCTGTAAACAGTCCAAATCAATTAACTTAGTGTCTTTGGTTATGTTACATCTATGGGGAATTTGAGAGATTTAATTTTATATACATCATTTAGAGCTTATGTGAATTCCTTCCTGGTGAAGGAGGACCCAAGTCCATTGCTGGCATCTGTCCACTTAAGGGTGCCTTTCACCAGACTATCTTTCATGTTTTTTGCAAAGGCAAGCAGTACCCAGGTCAATACCCCCAAACACATCTGGGAGCCAGCACTTGCACAATGCACAAAACTTTTCAGTAATCACCAGTCTGTTGCCATAAGCATGCTTTGGTTCCATTTAGAAACACTGCCCCACTGCATCCAGTACCATGGGTTCAGTAAAGCAAAATTACTAAGCCTAGATTAGTATCTTGTACAGTGCCTTCAGCTGCAGAGCTCTTGCCCCTCAGAATATGTGGGACATGCTCGTGGTGTGCCTGCCCTCACTGAGCCTCCCTGCTGGCACTCAGGCCCTGTGTGCATTCAGCTGAAACCCCACAGCCCCCTTAGCTCCTGCTTGCCAAGCTTGTGCCATCTGCTGCAAGAGCAACATCAGCACTTGTGAAGCCAGTATAGCTTTAAAACTCAAGTTTTCTGTTCAAAGCCACCTTTTTTTGGCAGACACACAGACAGAGAGGGAATGGAGCTTTTTATGGGATTGACATGATTTTATAAGAAGTCCAAGATGGTAGGATGCCCAGAAAGATTCCTCATTGGCTTTGTTCCCGTCTGCATATAATAAGTATTTTCAAAATAACTTTAGCATAACTAGCAGGAAACACACAGAAAATGAATTTCACCTCGTACATCATCTGTAAAGCCATCATTTACATCTCCACATCAGAGTCTTCTAAGTGATGGTTGCACAGATGGGGCACATGCCAGCTTATGTCTTACAACTTAGATGGAAGCTTTCCAATGAAAAGTAAAAAAATAAATTATCTGAGGTTACAACTGATTGGCTAATCTCACAGTCTTTAGATACCATTATTCAGTCTGTCCTTTGCACTCAGAATATAGTAGAGAAGGGCTCCTTCTGCATTTTTGTATACAGCTGACAATTTTCACTGTTATTACAGAGCAAACAGTAATCACAACAAAATTATGCTCTACTCCACTCTTTGATCGTTGGTGATAATTGTTTATGGATCTGGGGGTGGAACTCATTTGCAGGTCAGTAAATCTATAAGACCATTTTCATCGATCTGTAATTTATAGATTACATACAAGGATTTTTTTTTCTCTTTTTCTGACTTGAAAGACAGATCAGCCTGTCCAATGATTTCTCTTTCTTTAAGCATCTCAGTGGCCTTGGAACCAGAGCAATTTTACATCTACTAAAACATGTGTGCTCCAGTATGACAGACTGTTGAGCAGTTACTATTGAGACAGTTCTAGCGAGAGTTGCAGACCTAGTCATAATATGTGTTGTGTCATTAAGCTAATGGATGTTTGCACTTGTTCGTCAAATGGAATACTAATTATTTCTGTAAACTGTACAAGAAGACAAATAACAGTGAATGAGTATTTCAGGCATCTTTCTGTGACAGTGAATCATCTATTAGAAGTTATTTTGAATTCTAAAGCAGTGTTAGTCATATAGTGTAGAGTGATTAGCTTGTGAAAGAGGTGGCTACAAATTCTTTGAGGTGGACAGTTATTTTTTTTTCGTACTCAAACCTGCACAAACTTTGCTTATGCTTTCATGGAAAGCTCACTGAGGTCAGTCTTAACATTTTTTACACTTCAGTGCTTTCAGCATCAGAAAATAAGGATGTTTCCACACAGTAACTTACAGAATACCTGTAGAATGCCAGTACTGTCGCCTCAATGGCAGTTACCCACTCACAGTTCTCATCAGAAGGAAGCAGTAGGAGTAAGTTGCTTGAAAGGATGAAGACAAATCCCAACAATGATCTAGTCCAAACAAGACAAGTAAAAAAATTATGATTTGGAACAATGTGTCAAAAGAAAAAAAAAAATCGAACCAAGAAAGGATTAATCACAGAAAATTTTAGAGAGGAAAAGGTGTCTCAGTGCTCCAGTTCCCTTTATTATCAGTAAGTAGATATAAACACCTCAGAAGATGATCTGAAGGGAACTAAATCATCACATGGACATCTCAACTTTACCTTTTTGTGTTGATTTTGACAGGAGCCTATAATGGCAGTTATCCAAGAAAGATGCCTAGCCTTAAGTAGGATGAAAAGTGTTGGTGGATTATGTAATGTAAAATAAAATGTGGATTTTTATCCAGTGCAGTTCTTTCTGTGATGTTACATTCTGTTGTACAGCAGTGTCAGTGATCAGGACCGGTCTCAGTTTGATTTAGAGAGATTTTCTGCATACCAGGACAGCACAAGTTAAGACTGTGCTTCTGTCTTTTAGAATCTAATTATTCTAAAGTAGTAAAGCATGTGAAGTTTCAGGAGCTAACAGAATAAACAAGAGCTGCAGAATTTAAATCCTAGAATATTAGACAACATTAATTGAAAGTTCTAAGTAACTGTAAATAATACAAAATAAATTATTCAGCTATTACCAGAATCCCACAAAGCACTGAAGTAATAGCAGTGGTACTTTTCTTTCTCTGAAACAAAGCAGATCTGTCAGGAACCTGCTTGTTTCAAACACGGAGTCTCTGTTTCTTGCTCTGAAGTATTCCCATGCAGTGCTCTCCTAACATCAGCAAGCAGATCTGGAAGTAGGCCAGTAGCACATGCAGTACCTTCCACATCCATTGTACCAACTCCCAGCCTGTCCTGCTCCTCAATTCCTGGAACCAGGGCAGTGTGCATGGCTGCTTTGTCCCCATGTGTGCAACGGAAATTGAGGTTGAGTTCAGACACTGCTTTTACACTTCCTTAAGTGAGGCAACAGTGAAAAGGCTGTGCAGCTCCTGGGAGGTCAACAGCAAAACATTTCCTAAAATATCCACTAATTATTTGTGAGCAAATGATCTATAAATTCAACTAGAGTTCACGTGAAATGTTGCCTTCTGGGAAAAAACTGTGCATGAACTCAAGGCCAACAGTCTTGTGAGCTTTGGTAGGAGAAACACATATTGAATACAGAGTTTATCTGTTTTAGATACAGAAATTTCTAAGGTGGCTCTGCTGAAATCTGCTGTATAAGTCACATGGGAAAACAGTGTTGCCAAAAATAGTTTAGATTTAGTTTGCCAATTTAGGTTATTTAAATAAAACAAATTCAGATACAACTCTTAGAGTTTCTTTTGGAATACAAATTTATGGACTAGCCACACTTCTTTCACCTTTGCTAGCACTGGCATCCATTTGCTTACATGCCTGTGATTAATACTTAAATGGCCAAGGCTTTTCAAAAGGTGAGCAAATATAATGGAAAATTACCATGAAAATATGAAATAAAACCCACAATTGTTTCTTTGATTAATGCCTTTTCGTATTTTTATGCAACTATTTTATTGTGACAGCACAGAAATATTGCCATATACAATTTTCTTCATTGATGTCTCTGGTTTTGTAATAATACACTTTAAAAATATTTTTTCATATTTAAGTTCAAGAGTTCAGATCTGAAAAAAGCATGTGAGCTATTAGTGCTGATGAGGAGTGTTGGATAAGGATGTATGCTGGTTAGTTGTTGTGAAAGGCAGATCAGAAATCATGTATTATAGGGAGAGCAGAAGTATTGAAGCTCAATCAGAAGTCTTTTTGGCTACCCATCAAAGACAGTTTCTATGGAAACCTAGATAATTATACAGTGATTTTCATGCTATTTTAGTTATTAATTTGGTAGTGGCATAATATTTCCTTTGTTAATCTTTTTAGATGTTTCTACATAGTTATTTCTAAAATAATTAGGTCAGCATCTTTCCCATGGCTCATGCAGGGAATTCTCTGTGCCACTGATGTAATGGAATATTTAAAACTCGACACAGACACCAGCGAAATTAATAACAATTTGAATAGTCTATTTACTGTAGTCTGTGGAAAAAAGTCATAAAGGTTAGAAGGTTCAATCTCAATTATCTTCTTTGTGTGAGAGATACATTTGTAGTCATCTTGTTTGCTTAAAATAAAAAATAATCAGACTAAATGATAGCTCTGAAAGCTGCCTTCACAAAGCCTCTCTAAAATGAGGTTTCAACAACATTATTTATAAGCAAATTCTCCTATTTGGATTATATATATAAATATTAAATTAAGCAATTAAACAGTGTGATTGAGAGATTTCTGTTCTTTTATTTCACCCTGGAAAATGAGACAGATTCATGTACTTGCGAACTTTTCAAGTTACAAACTTTGCTAATTTTTTAGAACAGGTTGCAGGTCATTTATTAGTCTGAAAATCAGTAGTTCCAAACTGAACGTAGATATAGGTGGGCAAAGTTAAATTTGTATAAATTTGAAAGGCAAAATTAATTTATCCACATTTTTTGTTCTCTGTTGTAGCACAAAGTATCTCAGTATTTCGGTACAATACAGTGTGTGCCTCTACCTTATAGGTCAAGTAAATCATCCTTTGACAATTAATGTAATTGCAATTTCACAGTCTAGTAGTATATTCTATAAATCAATATTTTAAATCGACACTGGGAAGAATTTTCAGCCTGTCTTGCAAGGCCTTTACTCTTGGTGGGAGTTACACATCAAAGCACTTACTTAGCATTCTGAAAGTTCCAGCCTCTATCCTCTGAAGCATTTTTATCTTTCTCTTCTAATAATTTTTTAATGCCATGTGAAGGTAGTGAAACTTCAGTAATCAGAATATGCATATTTAAGGAGGGTGCAAATCATATATTTAAAACCAAACTCCTGCCCAAGAAGAAGATAAAATGTCACTCAGATTCTTTCCCAATATTATCCCAAATAACTTCCATGGGATGTAAAAATTCTCAAATACCAAGTGCTGCTAATATTTACATCAATAATCTTGACAACTTTTCATTGAAGATGCATTGAGAATATTAGGGAGTCACAATATTTTGGAAAACATTCTGCACTCTGAGTATGCCATTGGGAGAATTTCAGCTTTTATTATCATGACATCTTGCAATAGAGTAATAATATTACCAGATACCATGACAAGCAGAGCTTGTTTTGGCAGCAGAGACCAATTACAATTACAAATGGAGAAAAAAAAAAGCAAATGATTTTGAGTCATATAACATTTGGACTGTTAGAAATACAATTCTAAGACTGCATCTCCATGGTGTCCTTTCTCCAGCAATCATATTTTGAATTTTTTGAGAGATAATAAAATCAAGCTTGTTGCTAATATAAACTAATTATGGCTTGCCAACACATGTAAAGCAACATGTGAAATTCCTCAAAGTTGGTCTAAATGCATTTCTGTCCTTATTCCTTTGCAGGAAAAAAGCACAAAATAGAGTGACTGTGAGGAATATGTAATATCTCAGTAAAATTAAAAAAGTAAATTAGCAAAATGTGCTTTCTATGTCATAAAACGAGGTTTAGAGAAAATGTAGAAGTGATTGTCCAAAGAGCAAGGATGAAGAATAACAAAGAAAAACAGAACACCATATTCCATAAAAAAACCCCAAACAATAACCGTATTTTAATATGTGCAATATGCATTTGAGATGTGCATGTCTTGAAAATTATCAACACTTGCCAAAGATTCACAGGAAAAATGCAGTCAGATAAAAGGATTTGACATAGGGAGCCAGCGAGGTGAACTGAGCAGGCATGCAGGTTACTAGGATGGAGGTTTTCTAGTAAGCTTTCCATTGGTTTATAAATACACAAGCTTATAAGGAGATCCCTTGTGTGAAAATGTAAATGTTATATATGCAAAAGATGTTTGTTACCTTCAGAACAAGGGTGAAAAGAAAAAATGCTGGAATGAAAGTTGATCTGGAGTGTAACCAGAGTCTGCAGGATGTGAAATACTGTACGATCATACTGGCAAAATAAATCTTAGGTTTTGATTTGGTTTTGGGAAGACTTATATAAAAGCAGGTATAGTTCCCTTTAAAGGGTTAATTTGATATACAAAATAAGTGTTAGAACCCTCAGTCTTCCATGTCTTTCCTTACAGGAAGGCATTACATTTCACAAGCTTCATTTTGTCTTTGCAGTAAAAAGAAAAACCCGATACTCACATGCTGTCTGAAAATATGCTATCATTTTAGACAGTAGCAAATAGAATGCCAAGTGTAACAATGGTGAGTAACTATGCTGAGAATGTTACTTCACCATTCAGTAGCTGGCATCAAACCATCATCACTCACAAATCCTGGCTCAAAAATGAAGTCATTAGCATGCAGACTTAAAAAAATAAATATATCTTTCATTGACTGATTTATTAGGCTGACAAACCATTTATTTTACTTTACAGAGATTTGGTGTTTGTGGTGGTTTATGCTAACACATTTAATGGTATTATCAGATGCCATCGGATATTCTGGTTCTCCACTCATTATGGTGATTTGGGATCAGCATAACTCTTCAGTGCTTTGTTCACTTTTGTTATCTGTTTCATATTTCAACTATATTTTAAGGGTGTGGAGTTTAGCAAAGTTCATATTTATCAAATCAGAAAGTGAAGAGTTAAAAAAGTTGTTTGATATAACTCTGGGCATACAAACAGAACTTGACACCAGCCTCCAGGGACTATTCACTCACTCTCTGTCTGTATTAAACATGTTGATGCTTTTTGGCATGTTGAAAGCACATCTCAGAGGCTTTGGCAGAAATCAGGTTGTGATACCAGATCATCTAAAAAGAAGGATTTTAATGCACTTAAAATGTTTTTTAAAAGAAAAAATCACATCTGAAGTGCATTTTAAAAAGACCTATTCTGTTTAGTTGGTAATCCATTAGAAATTACCATAATATTTAGACAGATGTTTTTCGAAGAAGTGAAGAGTAGAGGCACAGTCAGCCATAGAGTGTCACACTTGGGTGATAAATACACATAAAACAGTAGTTTGTAGATATAGACCTTTAGGGTATAATCCAAATGAAAAGCACTCTGATTAGTGAGTTTTGTACTTCCACTGGCAATTAAAACTTTCTAAAAAAAGTTAAAGGTAGTAAATTAGTTGAGTTGTGTTGTATCAGTGTGCTTATAAAGGAACTCAAATATGTGCCTGAAGCTGAACATATGCTCCCATTCTATGCACAAACACAGCTGTATTTTTTCATGTTTCTGGAAGTTTTGCATTTCTACCATATATAAGTGTATATTAGAGTGGAAATGCCTGAGCCACAGCAATAAGGAACTAAAAATAATCAGTGTTCATTAGTATAAACTGAAGAACAAGCCATGGGTTGACTTTGTAGACTGCAAACATAACAATAAGCATGAAATGCTATGGCCAGTTCCTTTGGGCACAGAACACCCAGTGTATGTAATGACACTGCACAGCAAGCAGGGTGTTCTCTTTGCTGAAGGAGTAGGGAATCATACAAGAGACAAGGCTGTTTAAAGGTCTGCTGCATTGTTCAGAACAAAACTCTTTGTGGCATTCCATTTCATTTACTTTTTATTTTATATTTTAGGTCATTGTTACCACTGGCTTTCATACATGGCAAGCCTTAGTCAGCTGCTGAGAATGAGCACTTAATCTGCTTTTTGGTTTAAATACAGTCCTATATTTTGCAAGTTTCTTTTCATTAGAGATGAGCAGAGGAAAAACAAGTAAATGCAAATATCTTATGCAAAGAAGTTAAAAATAAATTTTCTGATGAGAGGGCACAGCTACATATGGGCATGTACTTGCTTTTACTAAAATTGGATAAATCACTGAATATTTCAAGTTGGAAGTAACCCATCATCAAGTCTAAGTCCCTGCTCCTAACACGTTTACCTAAAACTAAATCATATGACTAAAAGCTTTGTCCAGATGGTTCTTGAACTCTGGCAGGCTTGGTGCCAGGACCACTTTCTAGGGGAGCCTGTTGCACTGCCAAAACACCCTGAGTAAAGAAATTTACTTCTGTTTTAACTTTCCCTGGAGCAATAAGAATGACTGTAGGTCATCTTTTAAATGTACTGCTTCACTTGGATCTCTTTTTGTTCACTTCACTAATATTCTAAAACTATAAAAGAAAAAAATGCACAAAATATTCAGCCAACTTTAAGGCAAATATGAAATGCTTCCTATTGAATATTCAGAGTGAAAGTCTAATTTTATGAGTTGTAGTGTGTGTGTAGTAAGAATAAAATCTTACTGAATATTCTCCATGGGCTAAGCAATCAAGGGGAAAACATGCCAGACAAAACATAGCAGAAATTATAGAATATGCTGTCAGTCCTGGTAGGCACAGTGATCTTCCTTCTTCTTCCTTCCCCTTCACCTCTCTGTTGTTGTGATCATTCGTCCCATTCAAGCATGGCTGCTTGAGGAAGTTCCCCTTTTCACTCACTTGTCTCTTGTTTTTTAGTCATTATAACACCACCTGTGCCCTTCCTTTAGATGATGAGTATTAATCATGTACACTGTTTTTTTTTCCTAAACATGCTTGTATTTGTTAAACAGTCAAACCTCACATTTCAAGAGTCCTGAGATGTCTTGGATTGCAATGATTTTTTAAAAAAGTAATATGTATAGATCCATTTGAATTCCAGCCAAAGAAATTATTAGACTTGGAAGTTTTTCTTCAAGCAAGCGCATTGTCAAAACAGGTGTCTCAAAGAAAATTTCTCTTTCAGAAAACTCTTTAATCATTTTAAATTGAGGATTTTTCACTCAACTAAAACATTTCATTGAAATCACCAGATCACCAGTGTTAACAGTAGTGAGGAGCAGGAGGAAAATGATGACAGTGAAATCGCACAGCTTGCTGATCAAAACAACAGTTCAAGGTATCCAAGCCCTCTGGCTCGTAGCTAAAAGAATTGCTGGGTTTCCAAGCAGGAACTCAAACCATAAAGGAGTCTACCCTGTAATGCATGGTAGAATATATTGCTTTTATCTCCTCACAGATTACCTCCTGTAATTTTCACCCCATTACACAACCTCTGTTTAACGCTTCCCCCCTTTCTGGTGTTTTAGCAAACCTAAGCATTAAGTCTGGTGCTTAATTATATCTTTTCCACAAGCCAGTTGTTTCCTTGGTCACTGTCCAAAAGGTCAACAAGGAGGCGACTCTGAAGTAAAAATACCTTTCCAGAAGGAACACAAACAAGGAAAATTTACTTATGTGGCACGCATTTTCATGTGTGCCCTTGGTTATTTAAGAACAATTTGTTATGAAATAAAAGAGCCAGAGCATACCATAAGAGTATTTCAAATAAACCCCCAGGCTGTATTTTAGGTCACATTGTAGTTTCCATACACCCCTTTGTGTCTTGCCCTCTTCAGTGAACTTTCTGCTCATCATGAATCTGCAGTGTTTTAAACAGACAGACTGGATGTATCAGTGCACTTTTCTTGGATCTGCCCATACAGCCACCTCTTTAAGCAGCTGTGTGGACGCTCCCCTTGCAAAGCAGCAGCCCAGCAAATGTTTCCATTTAGCTCACTGCCTGCTTGAATTCTCTTTGCCTTAAGACTGTCATGGAATGTAGCAGCTACGTTGAGGACAAACTAAATACACATGCAGAGGGTTTACTTTCATAGGCCAGATCAAGCAAACCTTGCTGGCAAGCTGCAGAGCTCTCGCTGTAATTATTGGCCAGATTTTCTATTTCTAATGTTGACAGGAAGGTCACAGATCTGAGAGTAACTGGTGGCCTTTGTTCTTTCCTGTACAGGTGACCTCACTGACAGAGGTATCAACACTTATAACAACACCTATGCATATGAAAGAAGCTTAAATGATGCCAAGTTTGTGCACATAACAGCTAAAATATTGAAAGGAAACACTCACCATGAGAACAAAGACCATTGATGAGCAGTGTTTTCACAGGGCAGTTTGAAATGCGAGGAATGTACACCACTGTCCTCATGTGATCTGACTACAGCCTTTTATCTTAAACATTCTTTCTGTATTTACATTTTCAGAAGGGAGAATTACAGAAGCTGGAATTACAGAATTTAAGCTGGAAAGGAAAGCATTACTTGTGAGCTTTCCAAAGGGCTGCACACCTCATGGCTGCAGTTAAAGGGGATAAGACAAGAGGCATTTGATTTCAGTCACTTGCAAGTTTTAGAGCACTCCAGCCTGTGTTTTTTACTGGTTTGAGTTTCACAGCAGGATAAACACTACAAGAAAGTCCATTCTTCCTTAATATTACTCATCTGTTATTTTCTAAGAAATTCTTTTTTGTTTATGGTGTTAGCAACCATAAAATGTTGCAGCTAGGTAAGGTAACTCGGCTCGTTCTGTAGCAGCTGTTTCAATAGCAGCAAGGAGAGCTGCAAAAAGAAGTTGAACTCAAAGTGCAGACAGATGAAAAGCTGTCAAAGAGATGTAAAAATGGATGTAAGAGTAAGGAGGATCCATGAATATCCTTAAAAATCAAATGAAAATGCAAAATCTGATACGGAGGGAATTTTGACTTAACAATAAAATTCATTTGTCATTAAAATATGTCATGACTTGAGTTAGGTTGCAAATTATCAAAAGGTTTCTGTCAGTAGCTAACGGAATATTCTGCATGCTGGGTTATCTTTTTCTTATGCACATTTAACAAATATTCAGATAATGAGTCTTTCAATTGTTAGTTCAGTTTGACTGAGGGAGTGTGGGTGGTTTGCATAACAACTGTTACACCCTAAGAGTGTTTCAAAACTGTTGCAAGAAACATTAAACACGATGTTCTGAAGCATAACATTTCGGGTGTATTAAATTAGAGGTTTGCATTTGAATTTTCCAGCACAACACATATAATTTTTTAATATTATAAATAGATTGCTTAATTATTCTTCCCAAGGAAGGATAGGTATAGAATGTCACCTAATTCTGTAGCACTCTGCAGGTGAGGAGTATCTGGTGGTTAAATAGTGACTGCAGGATTCTGTTTCCTGAGTAGTTGCTGACTCTTTGTGTGAGCAGTCCATAACCTCAGGCTCCAGCAGGCTCTTGGGTGCCACAGCGTTGAGGCTACCAAAATTTACTTTAGTTACCATCAAAGCTCTGGGGCAGACTGAAAGCACACACAAATACAGGTGGTCCTTTGGGCTTAGAGGCTGAAATGTGGACAGACCTGCCTGTGGAAGCACACTGAGCTGGAGGCTGCCCAGAGAGGGACCCTCCTTGTGCAGTCTCAATGACCAGAGCTCTTTAATTGCAGCTCCACTTCTTATCCCACTAAAGGCAGCAGCAGGAGTAGAAAGGTTCTCACTCAGATTAAACAAATATTTATATACACTTGGTCATTTCATAATCCTCTATTCTGCTTAACAAGATGTTCTGCAGTTGCTGGAAGTCACATGAGTTCCTAGGGGGGACAGTTTATTTTTATAAGTTGAGCTTTTGCAACCATTAGCTGCATATAATGTTCTGATCTTTGGGGAAGGAAAATGCTTATAAAGGAACCATGGGTAAGTATTAATCATATCATCAAACGCCGTCATTGGGGATAAAGATAAATTTGGAATGCAAACAAAAATGACCTTTCCATCTGAAGAGAAAGTCCGAATTAATTTCTGATATGGTGGCATTGTTGTGTAGTAAAAGTAAATTCGTCACCCTTACCTCAACTTGTGTTCAAAGTCCTACATAACTGAAAAGTTTGATTCAAAGCCTGTTGAATTAATCCAAGTCTTCCCTTTCCCTACTGTGATTCTGGGGGGGGGGGGAAAGGAAAAAAAGTGTTGTATGAAAATGAATGCTGGTCTCTGAAAAAAACGTATCTAGAAAAATAGATTTATGTTGAATTCTCTGATGAAGTAGCATTAGAGTTGCAAAAATGTCTGAGATTGTTACAACTTTTGACCTTTAATATTAAGAAACCACAATGTCCAGTATTGGTTTTGTCCAGTCAATGAATGCCCTGCAGCTGATCTGCTGCATTTGTTAGATCAGTTGTTGCCAACCTAGAGCAGCAAGGGTATTTCTCTGCCAATTTACTTTACAGGCAGCGTGACCTTCATCTTTCCAGTCAGCAGTTCTCCCTCATTTCTTTCACTGTCTTGTATGCAGTCAATATTTTCCATGTCCTGAAATTCAGTAATTCCTACAGCTTTAAAGCTTTTTATGTGGAATGAAAGGAGAAAATAGCATCTTCTCATTGTAGTGCTTGAATTTGATAACTTTATGAAAACTGTACGTATACTTAAACTAGTGGGGTTTTTTTCTATTTTAATATTGTTTATGAAAAATTGCTTTTAGAAAATAAATTAGAAAAAAACCACTGATTTTAGAAAAGATCTGAGAAAAGGCACAAGACTTGGAAAAAATTGAAGCATTTGGTTTTTAGCAAGTTAAAACCTCATCTTCCGGGCTTTTGGATGAGATTAACATTTTATTATTAGTCAGAGTATTTTTTGATTGTTGCTTCACTCTTTTACTTGCTGCAGTTTCTGTCATCCCTTGTTCTTTTCGTCCATCTCTTCATTATTTACACAAGTGTCAGGGTTTCTGTCAGAAAGCATCAGGTTTTTAGGTCACAGGTAGGGTTGGTTACCAACACCTTCACATTCTGCATTTATTGTCACAGAGAAGTCAATAGACAATATTTCCATCTGCATCTGATACAGGGAGTGAAAAAGAAATGCACTTTAATGTCACTCCAGTTATATTAGTATTCAACCCAGAGTTTGTGAAAATTGCATGTCTAATGATTATATGAATACTAATTCTCCACACTGAGAATTGCTGTTCCATAATGTCTAATTTTAAAATATGACACAAACCTTCACTGGCTCTGCATGATGTTCTAGAGAAGACTGAACACCCCACAGAGACAATTTCTAATATGAAAAGCTGTTTTCCTCTGTAAAAAGCAGGACTTTCTCCAAATACAGCATTAGTCCCAACACCACTTTCATTTCAAGGACTTCAGACTGGCACCTGCTTAATATTTATGTCTTTGGCAAGTAGTGAGCACCTTTTGCCAATTTTAAGCAAGACCTCTGTACATTTATCAGACTTTTATGAGATCTTGCATCTTCTAGAATGAGACTGAAGAGTGAACTATTCTATAGGTACATTTTATTTTGGTGTAGAGATTGAGGAAGTTTCCTTAAGCAGTGACAGTCACTGTAGTGGTAAAATAAGTCTCAAATGCTTGTCTGTATCCTGGTTAGTCAACATGGCCCTTTTCTTCAGTATTTCACTATTTTTGTACTTAACCCATGAATATTTGCTAGAGTTAGTAGTCTATCAACAAGTTTGTTTAGTTCATTCCAGTTTTTCTCATAAAGAAAAAAGAAAAAAATCTGTGATACTAGGCTCAGAAATTGTTAAAATAACATGAACAGCAATTGGCAGTATCAAGGACAATCAAATCAAAGTTTAATTTCTAATTTGTTCTAGGATCACCATTCTGTGGTAGGATATGAGGAATTTGTAAAGAGTTTTGGATGTGAGAAACTACTGAGGACATTTGCTTAAGCAGGATTGCTGTGCTTGTGAGTTAGTTCAGGTGTAACTTGTGTACTACAGAAGCACTGAGCCTTTGCCACAGAATCACACTGAATGTGGTAAAATGAATCCATGTTGAGTTCAAGACATTCATTAGCTAGTCCCTTCAGCCAGCTGCTGTAAACATGGCAAAGTAATTGCACAAGGTGGAGCTCAAAGTTATAGGTCCAAAAAAACCAGTGCTGGTAATTGCTGCCTGATCCTCAGCACACAGAAGCAGCTCTGACTTTTGGCTCAGCCTCTGGTGCATTATTTTAGACCTCAGGAAGTTGTACGTGTAAACAGTAATTTTCTCTAGAAGTGAAAATGTAGAAATCAGATTAATTTGTCAATGCTGACACATGAAAATATAAACTGATTTCAAATAGATTCTAAACAATTGCTTATAAATAAGGATATTTAATGCATATTATTTGCAAAATACTATCCAAATGGTTCTTGTTACATCCATTTCTGTGACATACTTCTGCAGTATAATAAAAAACTGACAGTCTCAAGGATTATTTTACTCGGCAGTATTTATTTCTGTAGTGCATGTAGAGACAGCTTATTTACAAACAGGAGTTAGTTTTGGCACATAAGGTACTCAAGCAAACAAAGATTCCTGGAACTAGAAAGAAAGCTTCCAGTAAAACAGACTGAACTCTCAAAAGTTCAAATAATACCCAAACTAAACATTACCAGTCTTCAGAGATTGCATGTTATTCTCTTTACTTTTTGTTTTTCAAGTACAGTGGTAGCAGAGTATTTGGAATCATACTTCTGTCCTCTGGATGTTTATAATTTATTTTCTGATACTACTTTTGCTTCAGCAGACACTTAGTTTGGTTTTCTGTGGGGTTTTTTAGAAATACTAAATCCCTTCTGCATTGAGGCAGTTTTGTTTTGTTGTGTCTCCCTTAGATCCACTGTGAAAAGACAGACTTCCTGAATTCACAGGAGTCCTAAAATTGGCATAGAAGGTGCTGACTTGGCCTTATGTTTAACTAGGACTCTCTGTGTACCGATTATTACAGTGGTTTATTTTCTCCACAAAAACAATTAGGTGTTAGCATTGCCTTTACTGCACATTCCTTTCTTGCTTGAAATAATTTTGTTTATCCAAGGATGACTAAATAAATTACTTACCTTCAGGAGATGAAAGAGGAAGAGGAAGCAAACAAGGAGACAAAAATATCACCAAAAATATCAAAACAGGCAAAATATGAAGCCTGAATTACTGCACATTTCATTATATCAGGACACAAGAAAGCAGACACAAGAGCATGTGTATTTTTACATGCAGAATTTATGCTAAAAGTAACGATTAACACTTCATTTCTGAAAATAAAAAGCTGATACTTTTTCATCCAGAGAATTGGGATGTATTAAAGGATGTCAATGAGTTGTGGGGAGTGGAATAACTAATCCATGTGAACTTGGCGTCTTGGACATCCACTGATGTTCTGCTGCACTCTCTCTGCAGTGTAATCAGGCAATTCCCAGACAGATGGGAATGTGCTGTCAGTGCTGAGTAATATATCTGTGAAGGCATTGTTGGTGAGCTGAAAGTGTAATATTCTTGGGGGAGTAGTCACAGAGGTAATATTTTAATTTTTAATTGGACTCCCATAAAGCTGTCTCTTTGAAAATCAGGTTTTTTTTCCTGCAGTTTGGTGCTCTCTGGCTCCAATAAAGACAAACAGCAGAGCATCAAAACACCCAGACTTGGTAACCTGATTTTAGATTTACCATTTCCTTGTATGCAGAATGAGGGCTTCAAGTACAGTTTGGTAGAACTGCAAATGAGGTGGAAATAATTTCGAGGAAATAAACTAATTTGATCAACAAGTTGTTAGAAGAGCTGAATTCTTCTGCAAAGAAACAGTTCCTTTGTCTTACTGTCTTTAATACTGTTAACTAAATGTGGGAAGTGAGCTCATTCCCACTAAGTTCAATGAGAAACATCTCGAATCCACAACGTTTTGGATCAGGCACATTAGTTTGGTGGCTTCAGGGAATAAGAATACATAGAACTGTAGTGGGGTAGAGGTGATAAATGAATTCTTGATCTCACTGAATTCAATGGGAATTCTAGTGTCCTCTTAGAAAAGGCTGAAATAGTTCATGGTATATTACCTTATTTCATTCAGCTGAAGTATGATTGGGGGGGCTGGCTATGGAAATCTCAGTAACAGTAACAACAACAACAACAATAATTCAAGACCTGAGTTTTCCTATCATCAAGCTATTAAAAAATGTCAAGGGTTTACAAAAAGAGCAAGAAATAAACAATTCTAATTCCTTGAAAATTAGAAAAAAACTAGCCTGGGGCTACCAGATTTTTATCTTTTAATCCATCCTGTCAGATACAAGGAGTAAAACTGATCCTTTTGCATTTACAAACACCAAACAATTTCACAGGCATGAACACCAGAAAAAATGCATCTTTACCAATGATAGGCTCATGCATTATGATTCAATACAACCTGATCTGCAGATATTTAGTCTGCCGAGGGCAGTTGTGTAGTAGTCCTGTTACAGGGGAACCATACCCCAGCTCAGTGTAACTGCTGCTTTGGTCTTTATGAGCTTAATTCCTGAAGTCAAGGTTTTGTGGTTTTGGGATATATCCACAAAAGGCAGCTAGAGAGAAGAAAATGCACACAGGTGATTGAGAATAGTAAAATAAAGAATTAAAAATCCATCTCCATTCTGCTTTTAAAATTACATGTAACTTACGTGAGTATTGATATTAAAATAACTTCTTTTGCTATGCTTCAGTGCCTTTACAATATACTGCATTATTTCATATTAAAACTAGAAAAGGCTTTAGCTGAGAAACTTTCTTGCCTGAGACCAAAAGAAAACTTCATTAGCATAATTAGTTACAGTCCTTCTGTTAGTATTTTTAGGGACAAAAATATAATTATCCTTTTACTGAAAAAAAAAAGAAAAAAAGAAAAAAAAAACCATCAAAACTGTGAACATAGTGAAATAATGGAAGATCTGGATTACAACTCCAGTGAAAAATGTGGGATGAACTGGATAGGAATATAAATATCAGTTCTGACTGAAGCATACTTAGGCAAACAACAGGGGAAAAAACCCCACCCTTTTTAGAACATTTTGAGATGTGTGAAAACTACAAATGCTAGAACTGTGAAAAGGAAACTGGGAATTTGATCCATATGTTCTGGAAATGCCACTGCCCACAGCTAAATTATATTTGGAGAACAGAAGAGAGAACAGAAGAACAACTGCTAACGCTGTTATAAACACAGGGTCTCCCTGGTGATGCAAAGGTCTTCCCATGGCAGATATTAATGAGGGACTCTTACCATCTGGATACCATACCTGAAGAAATAATATTTAGCATATTCTAGAATAATTACTGAGGGCTACAATATGATTTGTTAATTATTTATCTAATTCTCTGAGGAGAAATCATCCTTCTAGCTCCAAGGAGAAAAAGTGCTGTTCAGGGTGGTTCACACATTGGGGTTTTTTTTAATATAGGTGAATATAATTTAAAAGCTTGAACTGATCTAAGTCATTCCACTGTATCAGAGAAGATCATATTTTAAGCTTGGAAAGCTCTTTGCCGTGATATATATGTACAAAGTGAAATATTTTTGAAATCTGCAATGTTTGAAATAGCAGGATGACCTGTGGAGGGATTCTCTTACAGCTTCTCAAAACCAAAAGTGCATCATGCTGATTCCAAGAAAAATAATTACCAGTTAACTTGGGCTGCTGTTTACTTCTTCTGAGGAATGTGTGACTGGGAGGGGTGAACTCCACTTGCTCTGCTATTACAGATGCAGCCAAGCCCCATATTTCTACTCTGTCCTTCTAGTGAGCACAGTTTTACCAATTGCCACCTTCCACTTCCTACCTGAAGGCTGACCCTGGATGCTTTCTCCTCTGATAATTCAGTAGCCTGCAGTTCTGATGTTCAGTTTATCCCAGTCAGTCAGTGCCCATTTGTACCAATAGAAACCTCCCAATATGCAACGTGTGCTCTCACAACTGCTTCACATCAGTGACTTTCACCACAGAAAGGGCCAGAGACCAACATAAAGAGAGAGATTTAAAGAAAGCTGTATGTGCAGTTTTCTTGGCCACGGCAGCAAACCCTCCCTTGAAAAAGTTGAAACATATCTATAAAAAATATTGAACGGTGGCAGCTCTATACCATCTGTTTTGTTCTGGTTTGGAAAGAAATTGCATCAATCCATGATGTTCTATATACTACCTCTCCTTCACAACAGCCACTAAGCAAAACCTAGCAACAGTTGTGCCTATCATATGAAAATAATAAAAAATGTGTTTATTTTATTACAAATGACATTTGAAAATTGTAACAATATAGCACTTCTGGTTTGATACTGATTTTTGCTTTTCTTGGAAAAAGTGTCTTTGCTAAGCAATTTATGAATTCTGAAAATAGTTATTTGCACATATAATCATCAAGCTTGAACAGTTTTTATTTTTCATGTCTTTATTCATTCTTTTCTACGTAGTATTTGTGGAATTCAGCATCTGGAACGAGCAGGAAACAGGTTGACTCTCTTTGACTCCCTTTATTTCTGCATAGTGACATTTTCTACTGTGGGCTTTGGGGATGTTACACCCAAGATATGGCCTTCAAAGCTGCTTGTTGTCATTATGATCTGTGTTGCTCTTGTGGTGTTGCCCATACAGGTAAATGTGGAATTTTTTTTCTCTTTAGAATTGTTTTTGAAACAAAGGAACAATAACTGAAATAATTTATTGTTACTATTATTATTGCACAGAAAATGTCAGAAAAAAGAACCATCTATCTCTCCTGTTGTGTTTTTTTCCTTTTTCCTATATGTTCTCCTATACTTTAGATTTATACTAAAAAACAGGGCAGTAATAACAGTTTTCAAGTGCTGATGGAAGTTTTCTGTGCCAGTCATGTACCACAGAGGCCTTCCTTTATCCTGAGATATGGGTTTGTTATTAATGGAGCAATTACAAAAAAACTCCACAAGAGTAGCCAGCACTTTCTTTATGAGTACAGCTCTTCCTCTGCAGGCTCTCCCTGTTTCTAATCTTGGTTCTCTCCACTTCCTCTCTTACTCTCACAGCTCAGTGCTAACTTGAAAAAAATCTCATTAAATCTGCAACTCAAGCAAATTGGGTTCACAGCTGTGTATGGAACACATGCACACAGAGCCAGCAGCACAGTTTGGAATTTTTCATGCCTGCCTAAATTTAGGACTTCTTACAGTTTCAACAGAGAAAGAGCAACTTAAGAAAATCCAAGTGTTCCAAGGAGTCAGTCAGCTTTATTAAATTTGTACCAAACATTTTCCAGCTCATTAGGCGAGGCTGGATGACAAGAAGTTCGTGAGGTCACATGGGAAACCTGCCAAGATGTTCACTGTTCCACACGTGGTGATCACCCAGCCCTTGTGCCAGAAAAAGAGAATGTGGGGACACACTGCGTTTTTATCAAAGCTTACAGCAGACCTGCTAGACCATGAAGCTCCAAAGTTTCTCACACAACCATAATTTCCAGACTCTGCTTCTTTGGCAGAGAGCTAAAGCTCAGTGTGGGCACACAGCACACAAGCCCTGGGAGGGTTGAGGCTCAAGCTTTCAGCGTTAATTTTCGTGAAGTTATTTAATACTCTAATTAAATATTGAATGTATGTATTCATAGCCATATGTGCTAACACAATTGTATTCTCACTCAGTGAAAAATTAGTGAAATGTATATTCTATTGAAAACTAAAATGTGCTCTGTTTAAGAAATTTGGAATTTCCTAGGAATTTAATCCTTAAGATAGTTCTGATACATACTTCAGGCCCGAGAGCTCCACAGGAGTAGTAAATAAATTAGAATCTACTGGAATTTCACATAAATTTACCTATTATTAGCTACTTTATTTTATACCTTTGTAGTGATAATGGGGCTTCATAAAGCTTTCCATACACATAATGGAATGGGAGGCGTTCTCTCCTGAGTGTTTGCCCTTCAATGAGATGAAATCAGTTATTATTCACAATCCAGCCTCTCCATCAGTGGAATGTGGATGAGAAAAAGATGCTGTCACACAGGCATACAGTTAAATTGAGCTCAGGATTAAACATGTGTTAGTTACAAGAAGCTTTGAACTGGTATTTGCATGTTTCTTTACAGACTTACAGTATTCTCACAAGTCTGGAGGATTCACAGTAATGTTTGCTGTTAACCTGCATAAATTGTTCAGCTGACAAAAGCAAACTTGCTGTATCAGCAACTGCTGTGTATTTAAGTTGTATCTGAAATAATAAGGCAGATAAGAGCTTACAGAGCATCACCTTCAGAACACTACTCTGGAAAGAGTTGCTGCCCAAACTAAGAAAAAATGTTGCCTCTCTCCAAGTATATTCACAATACATGTGTGAAAACTTAACCTTTCATATGAGGGAAGCAATTACATCTCAATACTAGAAAAAGAGAGCTCAGAGGTATAAAATACTTAAAGCAATAAGGTACCAGCCTTCATTCTTTTCTAAACTCCTGTGATTTAATGTATTCTCATGGTATTTTAATGATTTTTCACTGCTGTTTGTGTGTGCTAGATTCTGGCACTATTGCCATGGTTTGTGATCACCTTATTAGAGAAAATTGAACAAAGAAAAAGATATTGTGGACTAAGGGCAGCTCTTCATAGAGGCATGAGATGAACCATACAACATTGCCAAGTCATTGTAGAGTTGTAGTGCTCACCTGCTGCTCTCTATTTCACTGACAATTGGCATCTCTTGCAGTTTGAACAGCTGGCATATTTGTGGATGGAGAGGCAGAAGTCCGGAGGAAACTACAGTAGATACAGAGCTCAGACGGAAAAACACGTTGTGCTGTGTGTGAGCTCTCTGAAAATTGACTTACTCATGGATTTCCTAAATGAATTCTATGCCCACCCCAGACTGCAGGTACTGAGAATGAAAAAAAAACCCCAGAAAACAAAAAACCCAAAAAAGAACAAAAAACCCCTCCAAACACTGTTTGTTTGTTGTGCTACTTTTTTTGTTTCTTCGTTTGTTTGTTTGTTTTTAAAAGAAAAGTTTCTGAAATGGTTTTTAATTGGTAAAACTGATTTTGGGAATAGATAGGTGAATTGGGAATCTATACCTGCAATAAGGAGCTGAGATAGAGTTTGGAGGCATTTTAAATTGAGGTATTGAGGTGAATAGACTAAATAGGTAGAATTAGTGTCTTGTTGAATTGTGCCAGTTTTTTAGAAAGATATTTCCATGCAAATTCCTTAGATTCTACCCCAAAACAGAAAAAAAAATGAAAGCTACTCAATTTATTTTTTCTCATTGTTTTGGGACAGGATCCAAAAATCCTCACATGTAAAAACATCCTTTGGTTTTCTCAATGTGCTTTGCTTTTTGCCAGTGTTGGGAATCACAGAATGGGTCAGGTTGGAAGGGACCACCAGGGGTCATCTGGTCCAACCTCCCTGCACAGGCAGGGTCATCCTAGAGCACATTGCACAGGATGGCAACGATTAGATCCTCCTGGAATTGTGGAAATTAAGAAACAAATACGTGTACTTTAAAGGACAAAGATCTTGACAGAATACACAGATTATGTTAGTGTACACATATTCCCTAGGCAATGCAGACTTGTCATATGGCTTATTTGGAACATCTAGAAGCTTATTTCCATGAGGTGTCAATTTGGATTTGTTATCATTGCCTTTCCTGCAGGCTCTCCCTTTTTGTAAACCTTCTCTATGTCTTTTACTAAGTTACCTGTGGTATCATGCTTCATTAACTACTGCAAGAATCACACAAATACAGCCCTCAAACAGCTGAGCAGCAATTTCCCAAATCCCAAATCCAAAATATTCCCCAAAACAATTAGCTAGTAAGAGGCATAAGCAATTGCACAAAGAAATCCCGTTCTTTATAGATACAAACACAAATTGAAACACAACATTTAGTTAATTAAGCTGAAGAATGAGTGAGGCTCTGTGATACACTAGAGACCAAGAAGAAAAGCCCTAATACTATACAGGTAACTTAAAAGGGCTTATATACATTCCCTTCACAGGTGAAATTGAGTTGGACTCAATGATCTTGGAGATCTTTTCCAGTCTTAATGATTCTGTTCACTGAAGGATACAGAGGGTGCACTGCATCCAATGCCATTTTGCTTTCTGCAAAGATCTCTGTGTTGCAGATGGGAAGATTTCTACGACCAGCCAGACCTAAGCTCTCACTCTCCTCTCCCATGTTCTCTTTTCCCCTCCTTTTCATTTCTGCACTTATGGATCCTTCAGACCATCCTTATTTTTCCAAGTAGCATAGGAAGCAGTTTGGATTGGCCCATTAATGCAAAAGAAAAAATTTTGAGGAAGTTGAGGAAATAAACTCTGTCTGTCAGACAGAGTGTCTTATCTGAGACATTTTTGACATCTCAAGTGACTGTTGACTCATTCTCCAGCAACAATAACTATGACTATTTCCCCTTTTTTTTCTATTTTGACAGGACTATTATGTGGTTATTTTGTGTCCTACGGAGATGGATGCTCAGGTCCGAAGGGTGTTACAAATCCCAATGTGGTCCCAAAGAGTTATCTACCTGCAAGGCTCAGCCCTAAAAGATCAAGACCTGTTGAGAGCTAAGTAGGCAAATATTGATCATTCTTTTTTACTTTCTTTTTCACTCATGCTGTTTGATAAATAAGTTTAACAGGCAACAAAAGCTGTGCTAGAAGGAAAGCCATGTGTATTTAGAAGGCAAATCAAAGCTCTTTGATATAATTAGTTTTTCTTAATATCTGAAATTTTGAACCCACTGTACAGTTTTGTTTTCATAAGTTCAGCCTGGTAAAATTAAGCAACTATTCTGCTGTACATATGTGAACTCTTCAGGGCCCTCCTCTTACCACATACTTCCATCACTTCTAAGACATGCTCTCTGCCAATTAATAGTGAATGACATTTATCAAAACACATCAGTCAAGCAGAGTTCCTCACACACACCTCCCTCCCTCCAGTGCTCAATCAGTTGAGCTGCAAAGGAATTCACAGTGGAATGCATTTAGAATGATCATCTCCTTAAACTCTCCAAAGAGAGGGAAAGGTGATTCTTAGCAGAAAACTGATTTAACTCATCTGCATTGCTCGGTGTCATAGGTTACTAAAATTAAGCTAATACCAGTCTGTGTCAGACAGGCTATTTGTGCCATTCTTTACCTGAGGGGAGTTATTTCTAAGAATCTCATCTGTGAGAAGCTTCATGGGCAGTGTTATCTTCTCAGACTTCTGCCACTGAAATAACAACTAGTTCTACAGCTGTTTAAAATTTGACAAGACAAGAAAGCTTTTTTCAGGATCAGAGATTTTCTTTTGGAGAGATCCTTTTTTCTTTTTTTGTTTTTCTTTTTTCTTTCTTGCTGATTCCAAGAAGGAATTCTTATGTGGATTTAGCTGACATTTGTTCTACACATTACAAGAATTAAAATTAGGCTGTTCCCTAAATATAATCTTGAATTTCACTTATAATAACCTGGAGGTAGTCAGCTGTGGAACTGTGCTTTTTCCTGCAGAACATGTAATTGAATGTACCTGTCACAGAATAATTTTCAACCTCTCCTGAGGGAAGAAGCATAGTGGGAATTTAATAGAACATTTGATATGAAATATAACCCTGTACCCAAGATATTTGGTGTATTTCTTTTTAATGAGAACATAATGTACTGAGGAGATTACAAGGCACACGATAAAATTCTTCTAATAAATAAAGTAATGGTTACCAACAACAACAAAATAATCAAGAAGGCTCTCATTGTCAAAATTTATCCATATATTATATGTGAAGCCAATGTCAAAATAACACGATGAAGATCACACCAAAATGTAAGGGAATACCAAAAGCTGGGTGACTGCATTAGTAGGGAATAGCCAATTAACTAAAGACTGAATTTTTGCAAAAGAATCTCATCTAATTTAACTGAATTCTCTTTCCTATAACTTTGGTAAAGACCCTGTCTTCCAGAACTGCTCCCATGCTTAGCTGAAATTACTCATAGAGCTCCCATGTTTTCTTCCTAATCAAAGACCCCAAGAACTGGAAGTAGTACATTTAATCCATGTATACACAGAAATGTCTGTTATTTATCCCAAACACACTATTCTTGTACATCTACCCAACTTGCTGCTCTCACTAGGCAAGAAAAGTCTATTATCTGCCCTCTCTTGTTTATTCTTACCAGTAATAACTTGTGCATATTGCACTCTGACACACCAGGCAGACTGGTGCTATTTATTCACCTTCCATACTCATGGCAGATAACTTTGACACAGCTTTTACTGACACCAGGGTAAGAAATGAGAGCAGACTCAGCTTGGTGTTCTGCTTCTGTGTGCAAGGCTGACTGTGAGCCATGAGTCCATGACCCATGTGCACACTGCTTGGGCTGTGACAGATGTGTCTCCTTTCTTCCAGGATGGACAATGCTGAAGCCTGTTTCATCCTGAGCAGCCGCTGTGAGGTGGACAGGACAGCAGCTGTAAGTTGGGGAGGGAGGGATGTGAGAGGATGTAGAGCTTTTACTGCCTTACTCCTCTCAGTTCTTTTTTATGCAACAAGGGCAGAATAGCATAAAAGTAGTCTCATAGTATGGACACATTGATAATTGGTCATTAATCACTTCCAAGAATGGTACTTTGTCAATATCCAAAGTACCTGAACTGCTCTATATATTCAATTATATCAATTGTATTTATTAAATCAGAAAAGAGACAGGTATCAACTGACTGGTGTATTCAGAACTAATGAAGTAAAGCCCGAATTCAACTTTATAAATAAATTTGTGACGAATACAACTAACCAATATATATGAGACTATTTGAGTATTTTTCATATTGGCCAATTTTAAAAATGAAAAATGGCAATATTCTTTAAATAAGCTTCTGTGAGTTTGCCCATGCTGGTAGTTATTTGCAGTCAGGTAAGTTACTGTTCACAAAGGAACACTGCTGATGCAAACCTCTATGCAGTGCATCTGTGATAAAAGAATAAAACTGTATGAACTACAACTGTTCCAGCTAATGAAATCATCTACTGATCACAAATATCCAGCAAAAAAGTCCACTGAGGATGGATTTATGAACATAACTTAAAATTTTTCACCATATGCACTACAATGAATTATTGCAGTCTTGCCTCATTCAGTTCAATTTTGAACTCCAAAGGGGTTCAATATTAGTCTGAATATCCCCGAAGATGCTTATGAATTGCCTAACAAGACAGAACCAGTATTTATAATTCAGCAATTATGTTTTAAGCAATCTCAACTAAAAATATTGTTTTAGTGCTACACTGTAAGAAATAGCAATTATTTTTCTAAATGTTGAAAACAGATATAGTAAAAAATAAGAAACGAGAGCTTTGCATTGCATCTATAGCATTACTTAATATATTCTCTATCCCTTATTACTTCATGTGACATTAGAACTTAGTTAAAAGATCTTAGATAAAGACCCTGTTCTGGACCCATCCACTGCAGAAAGTCACTGAGCTCCCCAAGAAATAAACCCAAGAAATAAATTTTAAATGTTAAAATAACATTTAAACTTACTGACCTAAGGACTTTGAATTTGATTCATCAGCAATAGACTCCTGAAAACACAGCAGTGAAAGCCACTGGACTGGCAGTAAGTAAGCCCAGAGTAGTCAAGCAAGGCAGACCTACTGCTTGAAAGTGACGAAAGGTCTGGGGTATTTAAAGGTAAGAACTAGCAAGAGTTCTTGCAAATGCCTGGAAAAATACCTGCAACTTCTAGGAGACTGAAAAATTCCAAAATAGCCCGTCAGCCATTAATTCAGAACAAATCAGCTACAACATCTCATTTCACATAATGTACTTGGGAGTTGCACAGTGGTTACAAACGAGAAATCCCATAAAATCAGAGTGTGTGATTTACACTGCACTGGGAAGGTTTATGCAGCATTAAGGACAACAAGAGCACCAGTCAGGTGTTCATCTCTGCTCATAACTGCTTCAGAATTTACTCAAAGGAAAGACAATTTTCAGCTCTGCTGGACTGTGCTGTAGGGCAGGCAGTGGACTCTGCATGGAGCTCCCAGAGCTGCCATCCATTGTGGCCAGCACGGTGCAGGTTTGGCTCTGGAGCCATGGCCCACTGCAGCTCTTCCTTTCTGCCCTCAGGAAACATCAAAATAGTACCTGGCACACTTCAGCTGCCACTACAGACTTTTTTCAAATCTCATTTCACTTGTACCTGGAGCACACAAACAGGCATATCTCACCGAAGACACTCTCCTGGTACCTTCCCCTGGGCCACAATGATATCTCAGGGTCAGTGGGATCTGAAGCTTTTAAACAAGGTGTCACCACTCTGTCTTGTTTTCTCTTTTGCTGTCAGATTACCTTTTCACAGGGAATGCAGTTATTTATACAGCAAGTAGAAAATCCTTAATTTTAAAAAAATTATTTCGTCTTACTGCCCCCTAGAGCTGTGAAATGAAATGCATTGAATTTCCTACACTGCTCCAGCTTCACGTTAGTATTCAGAAGGTTTGTTTGTCACTGGGCTGAAGGAAGTTCAGCTGTCATCCCAGTATCAATCTCTCTAAGTACCTCTGATTTTCCACCCTGCTGTTGTTGAGAAGCTGACAAACTGATAAAAGAACTTTGGATCCTCTCCTGTGTGTGACAGCTGTCAAAATAAAAGGAGGAGATTCCTGACCAGAACAGCTGTTGTTACTCAAGTGATTTAGTGAAGCCCGTGAGGGTTTTTATTGCCCAGCTACAATCCTCAAGCATTTGCCATGGATACCCCTGGCTGTTCATTGCTTGCTATTTTGTTAGTTAATAACTTCTAGTGATAACACTTCTGCTGTTGCTGACAGCTTTGTTCTGAGGCTTTCTGAAAATTCAGAGATGGTCCAATTCAAGCTTGCACCTCTTTTTTTTCCTCCCTTTCATTAATCAAATTGTGTGACTCTGCTGTACTGGTAATCTAAATTATACTGCCTTAATGGCATCACAATATGGATGCAAACATGGGAGGATTTAACTAATTTATCAAGTTATGTGTTGCAAGAAAGAGATTCAATTTACAGAACTACTTTAAAATACATATTAAATGCATTTCTTTTCTATAAAAGTCCCTTTTCTATAAAATAATGTAAAAAAAAATTTCATGTTGAGGTTCATACTTTTAGTTTTAAGACTCTCACTTCTATGGGTCTAGGTTTGTTTAAGTTTTTAACAAAATAGTGTAATTTGTATAATTTTTTAAAAAGTCTTCATTCTTACATTTAACAATCATCACACATTCTGATAAAAACAGGATTTTTAGACAAAATAATAATGAAAAAAAATCCAAGAAAATATCTGACATACAGGTAACTGTATTTCTAGGCATGTACGATATCTGTGTGGTGGCCATTTAGCACATTACCCAGTCATTTGCTGCTTCTAAGCTGTGTTGGCGTGTCATTACCTTAAGACAAAACAGCAAAAAGCCCAGCAGCACACACACAACAAAAATCCTGAGCAGGGTAATTTGCTGTATGTTATAGAAAAGTGAAAAAAAAAAGTAGTTGCATACAAGGAAAACCTACAGCAGGTTACACCCAAGCTCTTACATCTCCTGGCTGGGCACAGTAATCCTACGTCTATAAAACCACTAATAAGAAAAATGTGAAATAAGATATTTCCCATCCTCTCATGACTCCATTCTAGTTTTTCTAGTAGAAAAAGTACTTGCTAACATCTCAATTGGTAATAAAATATTATGGTTTGAAAATGTCAGTCACACTCTGTTCCAGGCAGATATTTTTCCCTTGTGTTCATGAGTGCAAAACCTTTTCTTACTGCTGATGCTGCAAATGTAATGAATCATTCTTTATATTTTATCTTTAAATATCACCAATATCATGGTTAGGCAAGGCACTTCAATCCAGGCATGGCTTCCTAGATATAGCCCTGAAATGCTTCTTTTTGTTTTCAAATAAATAAAAACCAATGGATGATACACTGGAATTAGTTTTACTTCACAAAATTCAAAATATGAATGCATTATCACAAAGATGACTATTATGGATAGCAGTATTTACTCTGTAGGTAACTCATTCTTGCCATGTGGTAAGAACAAAACCTAACAGCCTGAAAAAATCTCTTGGAATCTTTAGTTAATAGCTGGCTAAAACCTGACATCAGTTGTGCAAATGTTTTAGTTCCACAAAGATCTGCTTTTAATTAAACTGATATTTTTAGAATTACCCACAATTTTAAACTCTCAGTTCCTGATGTTGTCATTTAACACTATTTTAATTATGAGTCTCTTTGGAAGGACATCTATGCTGCATTATTCTTGATTAATTAGACATGACTAATCACTGCCATCTTAAGTTTTCACAATCATTCCACCTCCAAGTGCTACCCCTTTCCAAATGACACAATCATTAGCATTTGCAGAAAGATAGGAGAGCTTCAAAATACCTTATTAGTGGAAGATTTCTAGAAATTAATGAGTAGTAGTAATTATATAACTTAGACATAAATATCCATACCAGCTGGTGCCACTCGGTCTTAAAATGAGTTTTCTTCAATGGAGCAAGTCTAATAATAGATTCTTTTTCATTCCTTTGCCATGGTTATTTGTATTTCATTGGCATCCCCTTGTACCCTTTCTTCTAGGATCACCAAACCATTTTAAGAGCATGGGCAGTTAAAGACTTTGCTCCAAATTGTCCTTTGTATGTTCAGATACTGAAGCCTGAGAATAAATTCCACATCAAGTTTGCAGGTAAGTGGAAGATTGCAGTCATTTGAAGCATTCGGTGTGTTTGACAGTTTGTTTCAGGAACACAATCAAAGTGAGAATCCCTGGGCATATTTACTACTTGGAAACTGATTCAACGTGCAGTTTTGTAAAATGATACACACCCTAGCAATGGTAAAGACTTGCTTATAAGCACTTTAAAGAATTAATAGTCTTATGCTACATAATACAGAGAGTAGAATTACTTGATGTATAAATTATTTAATGTATAAGTTCTCCTTTATTAGGTAGCTCTCCAGCTTACTGTACCCATGTCTGTAATTTCTGTCTACTAAAACAGTTACTAAGGGTGTATAAGAAGATATATTCAGATTTAATTGAACAAGTGATTGAGGGGGAAAATCTTCCCATTGGACTGTTTTTTACCAAGTGGTATGGAAAACATTATTTTAATTACTTGCAAATATTTTGGAGAAATATAATTTAATTCTATATCCAGTAAAATGCGTGCCCTAGAAACCATGGCATAAAATGCAAAATTATGTTAAGAAATCTGAAGAAATCCACTCGTATAAGAAGAGATTGCCATCTTTTATTTGACAAAATATTTCTCTGCATTATGTGTTTCTCTTTCTTTCTGTCTATATCCAAACAGTCACATGTATAAGTACCTAGACATACATATGCTCATGTGCAAAAACACACAAATACTTCTGGAGAAATAGCTCTGAAGTAGAAGAGAAGCTTTCCTTTTCAGCTGCAATTTTGAAAATTCCATTTTCTTGAATGATATTCCAAGGAAGAAAAGATTGCTGATTCTGCTAAAATAAAAACAACTCTATGGAAAAATATTAGTCTCCTCCATCATCCCAGAATGTGATGAAAAAGTAAATTCCAGCAGAACAGCTCCAGAGCAACAGTTAAAGCTGTAATTTTAAAAGCTACGGAATTTACCACTGGGTTAGAAAGGAGAAAAAGCCCCATCAGTAGCAGTTCTGAAGTTATAAAAGTGTAATCTCAAGCTATGAGATGGCACAGAGGGGAATAAGGCTCATGCTGTGATGAGAACGATGGTACTTTTTCATCTCCCCCTTAAAACCACCCAGCACAAACATAATCCCTGCTCCCTTAGCCATGGCTGCTTTTCTTTATCAGTAACTTTGTTAATTTGTTGTTCCAAATTGTGATTTTAAGAGACTTTCATTATTCCTAATGGCTTGTCTCTGTAGGAGCTTACATATAACTAGACTTTTAGAACAGAGCAATTTTTCATGTCTGTTAGAAGTGTTAGAGAATTTGGACCGTATTTTAAAAAAATAGAAAACCAAAAATAAAAAACAACAACCAAAAGTGCAGAAAACCTCTTTAGGTAAAATTTCCTTCAACTGAACTTCAGCATCACCACTGGATTCTCACCTACTGCAAATGGTTAGGCACTGCTGGAGCCATAAGAACAATATTTGTTGGTATACATTTTCCTAAGAGGATCCCCTTTGGTATTAATGCCATCCAGCACTTCATCATCCTGAACCGTGTACCCAGACTACAGACCTGTCCAGAGTGTTTACAAGTAAAATCTGTCACGGCCATCTGGAGCATTTTTCTAAGTGCTTTTCCTATTATGATTCAGGGCTGTTTTATTACTGCCTTAATGTAAAAGCTTCTTTTAAGTCCGATATTCCTTGAGAAAATGCCTATTTTCTTCTAGAGGTTTCCCAAAACAATACTAGGCATTTTTGTGAACCTGAAATATTCAGTAATAGGATTTCTTCTTCTTCTTCCTTTTATTTTTTTTTTTCTTTACATACAGGTTTAGAGACTACAGCTGTCAAAAATTAAGTTCTTTAATTTAGAAGAAATACATCCAAATAGTCCTCCTAACTAAAGTTTAACTTTCAACTACTTTGAAAATGTATAAACCACTAGAAGCCCAGTTCTCAGCAGCTTATATTAGGTTACCAGTCCTTCTAGATTGCATGAAGCAGTCCTGAAATTCAGACACTGATTGCATGTTCCTATAGGAGGGAAAAGCCTGGTTTTCTGCCTGGAGGTTTTCTGCATCCTGGAGTCTTTCTTCCTCAGGCAGAAATGGTATATGGGAAAAGCAGTTGTTAAAATGTATTCCCATCCAGTAAAGAAGACTTAAACATCCTTCCTGTCTTTAATGAGAGAATGAGAATTTATTTTTGTCCTCAGAGCAAGAGAATGGAAGCACCTTGGCCAGGCTCATACGACCTGTCAGAGTCAATTTTCCTAATTTTCCACCTGATGGCACACACACATCCTAGCATTCTGTGCATTCTGATATTTTTTAGAATGGATTCTAACTACTTTGTTTAAAATATTAAACTACTTACTTTGCTACAGTGGCATAAATGTTTGTCCCAGCAAAGCCCCTCACAAGTTTAAGGTGTGAACACTTTAAATACACAGCCACTCTTACCATGACAGTGATCAGATGGGCAACTGTCTTAACTTTTAAGCTGAAATGCTTTGTTTTCTCCCGAGTAATTTCCAATATAAAAATGTCTTGACATGGCCAGTTTTTCTTTCAATAATGCTGGCAGTTACATTCTTAATCTTCCCACTTTTCTGTCAACCACACAAGGCTACAAGAGGTCATGTACCCTTGGTGCAAGCTCTTGGCCTTGCATTTCCCCACGAATAGGAAATAAAGTGAAGATTTTCCAGAGCAGAGCAATATATTTATGCAATTCAGAGACTACTAAATTCAATATTTTCTGAGCTGAACTTAAAACTTTATAATTTGTGTGTGTATATGTATGTATATATATATGTGCTTTACTTTGAATATTTGGAAATTATATACAATTACAATTCCAAGAAATGGGAATACATTTTGACATTCTCTGTTTATTCAAAATGCACCCATGAATTAGCAAAGATTGTTGGGTCTGACATCAAAGCTTCAGTAGTTTATTGCAAAGCATAGTCCAGATTCACTGAAATGGATATTGAATGCAGCAGATGATTAATCTGTCCAATTACAGATAAAAATAGTCTAGAGGTAATGGATGGGCATTTTTCTCTATCAGGTCTGGTAGTGGTCACATTAACTTACCGAATTGACAAAAGCAAGGTTTCTCAGAATAATGTTGCAAGGTCTAGGTCATTCTTACCACATGGCTGCTGCTGCAGGCATAAATCAGTATTTTGAGTCTGTTTTATCCTCAGTAACATCACAGAAACCATAACTCACCCCACTGCATTACTACATCCATTTGAGACAGACTTAGCAACAAAACTTCTGTCAAAATATATTTTCAACAGAAACAGCAACTTACGGAAATTCTAAATGTAGTATTTCTTTAGTGTAAACTCGGTCAAAATACTTCTTTTTCTGGGAAGCTGATTTGACGTATTTAATATTCACTTCAAGATAAACTGCAGTTTCCTGGGATGAGTAACTGGCTGATTGCTGTCAGGGGACATGACTGGTGTCCCAGACCTGAGGAGTGGGAGAGCTGTCATGCAGATTCCTCCCTGCTCACTTCGGAAAGAAAGCAGCAGATAAAGTTCTGTGTAATCCTCCACAATTCAAGTCCTGAGCATACAGAAAAAACACAGTAATGGTCTAGGAAAGCTATGAACTGTCAAATAATTGGAGAAATGGGCAAGGCATTTTTGGCCTGGTCTGTGTCCAGTACCAGAACTTAACTGCGGATGGTCACAGTCTCCAACAGGTGCAGAAATATCCACAAGTCCAGCTCCAAGGCTGCTGATGTAACAACACTTGACAACACCATGTGAATCTCTGACAGAGACATGACTGAGAGGCTGTGGTAGGAGAGCAATCTCTGTTTGCTGTGTGCTAAATTCTTTGGTAACATAGTATTTTACATAAACATCTGCCAAGAAAGTTTACCATATATGTTAGAGAGCAGAGTGAATCTGGAGGATTAAAGTTACAGTTTCCATCTGCATTGTGCCATCTCTCATTTATTAACTTCCATTTGTATATATTTAGGCCAGCATGTACAATTGAGTTGAAATACGAGATCTGAAAAAACAGATGATGAAATCATTACCCTGTGTATTTTTTCTTTCTTGTATTTTCGAAATGTTTAGCTATAATATGACAACATTCCAAACAAAAAATAAGGGGAGATTATTTGGGAAAATCCTATATAAATTAAAAAATAGGGAGAAGTCCCTTTCTTTCTGTGTAAGGAAGTTGGTGTTCCATAAATCCACTTCCATAAATCTTTGCCATCTGACCAATGGTAATGGACTGCAGATACTCCATTCAAACCACAGACTATGCCTTACCCTCTCAAAAATCCCTGGTTTGAAATGCAAGTAGGTTTATTAATGGCATATGGTCAACTAAAAGAACATATTTCTATCTGAAATATATTCTGCAGGAAATATTTAATTGCTACAGCTGATATATTTACAGGAAGAAAAATCTCATTTTGTCCTACATTTGACAGTCTCTTTATATAACTAAATTCATCCCTTCCCTATGACATTTAAATAGGCCCTGATCTTCAGAAAATGGGAAAATTAATTACTCAATTCAGTAGTAAATGATTCTGTTACTGAAAAGCCTCTAGATATTTCAAAAGAAAAGGCACAGAGTAGGCACACAAAATATGCCTTCACTTTTATTTTCATGAAGTGTCATCAGGCTTATAGCTATACTATCAGTTCTGTCAGGAAAGCAGCTTGGAGAGGCAGTGTGGTTCCAAGGATTTCAGTGACACGTTGGTTAAACCAGAAGCAGGTGTGCACAGTTCAGGTCTAGGTGGGAGGTTATTTGCCTGCCTTTACTCAACATGCCTATGTTTTGATCATCTGCTGTACTACTTGTAATATTCTTTCTGATTAGAAGCAAATTCTGCTCCCATTGAAAGAAACGAAAACTAAATTCAGAGGGGGAAAAAGCTTAGTATTGAATGCCTTCATGATTTTACAAAACCTCTTTGATTTTATGTTTCTAAACTGACAAGCAGTTACAAGTTTTGTGCTTGTCCCTTTTTATAGCCATTTCAATACTGTCACAGATATATGGGAATTACATTAAAGAATTATTTCTATTTCCTTTTCATGCCATCAGCAAGCGCTGGAGAGCATTTAACTGTGATCTGGATTTAAAACAGTAGCCATCCATGTTAGATAGCATAGAAAGGGAAAATTTATACACAGCTGATTTCCAAGGTTCAAGCAGATTAAGATCTTGGACCAACTGTTGATTAATCCATCTTCACCATTTTCCTAGACAAAGAAGTGATAATTCTGTTCAATTGGAAGTATTTTTGTAAAACAAATTGTATTCTTCTTTTTCTCCCTACAGATCATGTTGTATGTGAAGAGGAATTCAAATATGCTATGCTAGCTCTAAATTGTATATGTCCAGCTACTTCTACATTAATCACTCTGCTGGTTCATACATCTAGGGGACAGTAAGTATATAGTACCATAAAAAAATCCCCAAACAACTTGGAAAATCATAGCTGATACTCTTTGGAAAACAGCTTACCCTGAATTCCCACAGGGACAATTACAGTTTTAAAAAAGAAAATTAAATTTTCTGCACAATAAAAGCATCAAAATGCCTTACTCAAGGCAGTATAATTTTGAAGAGAACACCCCCTTCCCCTAGTATTTAAGAGTTTTTGCATGCTGTTGTGCCACTTCCACAATATAAAATACGAAAAAATTATATTTCTAGTTTAGTAGATTGAAGTGCCTCTATCTATCACAAAGTTCTACTTACGAGTGCTAACAAGACCTAAGAATACCTATTAGGTTAATTTGAAGATCTGCTTCAATTAACTAAAAAAAATGTGGTTATTGATGACATATGGTAGTTGCTTTTCTGTGCCTGTACATTAAGAGGCAAACAAACATACATGATTTTTAACATGACCACACTGCTGGAAGGGCTGCAGAATTATGGTGTCTCTGCAGACTGCATAGACACAATAGAACTTCTCTGAATTTACTAAAATAATTTCACCACATCTGGTGTATCTCTTTTATGTTGTATTCTTGGAATAATAAGGCATTCTTGATTGCAATGTTGTGGGCACACAGATGCAATAAAGAGTGAATCTCTAAATATATTTTAGAAATGGAATAGCTGCATATACACAAGTCTTGTTACATGCTAACTTCTTTTTCATGTAACCATGAACTCAGTATATATATAAGCAGAGTTATTTAACCTTCTATATGACATTTCTAGTATTCCCCTTTGCCCAGAATGGGGAAAACAGAAATTCTTCCTAGAACTGCTACTACTGAGAAAAACAAATGTCAAGATTTTAATGGCACTGTCTGCACTAGAATCTCCTGGTAGGAAGACAACAAAACACTGTTTTGATACCTGCTGAGCACCGTGATTAAATACATTCTTCATACATTGTTTCTGCCTACCTTTCATTCTGTGACATGCACAGAATCCAGAGCCTCATCCAGTTATTTCACATTGTGTGCATGTAAAAGAAGAGCAGTTTTCCTAACAGCTGTCAGGGAATTTTCCATCAGCACAAAACCAAACACACAAAAGGGAAATGTTTTCTGCTGTACTTAGGAACTTCAGCATTTCACTGTTTTAACACAGTCAGATTGATAATTTACAGATTCCCAACTGTGATGCAAAGTAACTGTCACAGGATTCAAAAGTGCTTAAGATTTCTTCTGCAATCAGAATTAATAGATATAACCAGCATAATAAATTTAGCTGTTTTCTAGTCTGGTCATTATATACTAGGAGGAAAAAGAAAAAAGTTTTTGCATAAATAGTTGTAGCATTACTTTGAATCCAGAAGGATTAAAGTAATGTGTGTTTCTGTAAGAATGTACAATGTATGTTACTGTAACAATACTTTTCTGTATTTATACAGAAAGAGTGAAAAAGTGAAAATGTCTAGTTATTATTTATCTACTGTAGTCAGCACTCTTTAGAGCATTTATTCTCAGACTCCAGAATAAGGGCATTTGTCATTCTACTGCATGTACTGCAGACATAAAACTGCTTTGGATTTGACCAATTTATAGTTCAGAGGGTTTGGGGGTTTTTTGACTTTCCAGATGTTTTCTGTTGTTGAACAAGAAGTAAGTTAACTGCTAGTTGTTAAAATTGGTGAAATTACCTTTATTTATGCATATGAAAGATGAAGTCAGATGAACAGTTTAGTTTAGCTAAGTAAAAATTAGGTGAAAGCAGATTATTTAAACTACAAATAAAAATTCTATATGCATGTATTTATAAACCAAACCAAATACAAAATGAAAATAATTTGTTAAATAGACTTCCATTGTTAATATTGAACTGCTTTCCTTTACATTAGGTCCTGTTTAATTATCCTTTTATTATCATGGTTGCTATTAACAACTGCATTAAACCTTATGTAGGACTCAAGTTTTAAAACCTGTCAAGGAGCTGATAAAATAATCCCGTTGTCTTCTCACCTGTTTATGGAATTCAAAACTTCAGTCTGTGAGACACCAAAATTCTACCTTGAATATTAATCTCGTTATTAATCTTAATTAATAATCTTTAAAATGATCTTTAACTGTTTTCTGATTATCTAAATTATTAATACAACTCTATTAGGGTTTGCTCGATGATACAAAATACTGGAAGAAAGTAATCTTTCTGACTTGAATGTGATCTTTACAGTACAGCCCCATGGGAAACTTTCAGACAACTCACTGGAACCAAGCAGACATTAAACAGGTGACCATTTTATTTTAGGGGGGAAAGTGAAATAAGGGAAAATGTTCTGAAATTACATTGCTAGTTCTGCTGTTCTGTACCTAGTATACTATTTATAGTGTTGCAACAAAAATGGTTCACATATTTTCATCAAGAAGTTCCCAGGAGCTCCAGGGCTACAAGTGTTGGGGTTGCTGAGGTTTGGAACATTTCCACTAAACTCTTTGCATTAAGGGCAGCAGCTGCATAAGGATCATCTGCTTTGTTGTTAATTTTCTTGCACTAGAGAAAAGAAGTGATGTACTTGCAATAGTCTACAAGACAAGGGTACCAAAAATACCAGAGGGTAAAGATCACTGCTAAGCAAATGCAGAAAAATCTCTTTTACAGATCAAATGACCAAAGACAAATGATTCTTTCCTACATAAGTTGTTAATAATGATATTCAGACAGCAATGAGAGCCACAAAGCATGTGAAGAAACTGTCTTTATGAATATAATGAGAATGCTGCTGGTTTTACCTGTCATCTTCAAATTGCCATGGATCTACTTATTATGGTGTGATTTTAAAGTAATTGAGCCACTTCTCTTCTGATATTAAAGTACATACTCTTATATGTCTATTACTTAGCAGAAATTGCTCTTTAATACATTAAAATAATCTCTGTACTTACATTATTACCAAGATTTGATCTCAGATACGTCCTTCAGATTAGCCTATGGGACTTTTTCAGTTGATATTTGGAGTTTCTATTGACATGAAATACTATTCTGATTAATAAGAACTTTGCATTAAGTGTTAAATTACTCTCTTTATGTTTCAGGGAGAGTCAGCAATCACCAGAACAATGGCAGAAAATGTATGGCAGATGCTCTGGTAACGAAGTCTATCACATTAACCTGGAAGAAAGTACATTTTTTGCAGAGTATGAGGGGAAGAGCTTCACATATGCTTCTTTCCATGCACATAAAAAGTATGTTTATTTTTCTTATCAACCATCAAAACTTCAAAGAAAGAATTACTTGTTTTGCCTGCAACGCAGCTCTGCACTAAAGGCACAGTACTGCACATTAATCTGTTCCTGGGTTTAAGCATCTGGCCACTAATATGGATATATTTCTGTGAGTTGGAGCTGGGCAGATAAAAGCTTGTGTTCATTCTCTACAGCCCACCTCAGTCTAAAAGAATAGAGTATGAAAGATACACGGGATATTGCTGGACAGCCAGGAAAAAAAGGCACCTTTCAGAGGTTTTTCAAGAACACCAATCCTTTCCCAAGTCTAAAACAATCTAGAAATGAATGGGTGGGAGGTGTGGGATTTTTTTTTTTTATTTAGGACTCAGCTGGAAATCTGGCTTCCTTTATGGTGTGTTCATATTATGGAAAATGTTCCATTTAAAGGTGTCACATGGTACATTCTGGTGATCGTTCAAACATAAAACTTTCTGTTAGATGATAACATACCTACTTTAAGGTCCAGATGATGCATCACTTATCCAGTGCTGCTCTCTGAGATGAACATGCAAAATAAACACAAATCATGTATGTTTGTATAAATTTGATGAAATAAGCATTTATTAAACCCTAAATGCTGGGTTTATTCTCCTATTTAATCAAGGAGAAAAAGAGGATTTTTTGCTGTAATTCCTTATTTTCTATCACTAATCAAATACATTTTAAAGAGTGAATTGCAAAAATGAATTATGAAAATGGTTTCCATTACTTATAAATAATGGAACAATTTAACATGATTAATAATTTTTCATATCATGTATCCATTTTTCTACCAATATTTTCCCAAAAAAGACTATTCATGTGGCAGAAAAAATCAACTAGAACAACATTAGGAGAATATTATGGGCATTATGAAAAACACTTAACTGCCTAGGAATTCAGGAGCTCATAAAATCTGCTTGATTTGATGTGGCCTATTTAACAGAACACGTTTTTCAAACGTCTTTGTCCAGAAAGCTGCAAATGTTCGTAAGGTGCAAAGAATAAAAATATACCTGAGGTTCATTTTTGACAATGGAAATTCTGGTGTTTGCAGAACTATGCAAAATGAACCATGCCTTTCCTTTTCTAATTAAGGTTTGGAGTCTGTCTGATTGGTGTTAGAAAGGAAGATAACAAAAACATTTTGCTGAATCCAGGTCCTCGATATATCATGAGTTCTACTGATATATGCTTTTACATAAATATCACCAAAGAAGAGAATTCTGCTTTTAAGAAGCAAGAAAAACATAGAAAAAACCATGAATCAAAATTATCTTATCATGGAGCTTCTAGGTTACCAGTACACAGTATAATAGCCAGCATGGGTAAGTAAAAAAAAAAAAAAAAAAGATTACCTCACAACATATTCTTATTTAATAAGTAGTGCATTTTAAAGCATGTTCATAAACTTTTAAGAAACTATAAATATGAGTAGAAAGAATTAATATAAAAATTTCAAACATTTGCTCTCATATTAAAAAAACCCCACAGACAAACAAACAACAAAAACCAAACCAAAGAAAAAGCCAGACAAAAACAAGCAGACAAACCAAAACCAAAACCCCCCAGACAAACAAATGGAATTTCATTCTGTTTTACTTGACAATGTGGAATTAAACTATTAAACTGTGCTATTAAAAAGTAATAATGAAGTGCATGCAAACAAAACATGTGAGTAAATCATGTGAGTACTTCTTTGTCATTTATACCTGATGGTTTGTAAGGAGTTTTTATGGGCTTCTTTAATTTAAAAAACACCATAAGTAAAATCTGCAGGTTGTTGATGCATTTAAATATGGACTCATTATATAAGGTATGATTTTAAAGAGGTGGTTAACAAGAAGACGTAGACTAATTGTCAGGAAAAGTGTTGCTTTCCTTGAGTACAGTTTAAATATTTGATTTATTTTAATGGAATAAACACAATCAGCATACTGTTGCTGTCAGTCCTTTGCCATGCAGCCAGGCAGTCCCCACTAAACCTGAGAATCTCATCTGGAGGTTCTGAGAAGCACTGAGGAAACGTTTTCCCTGTCCCTAGGGACCGTGGCCATCGATCTACAGGACACGGGGTGCCGCGGGGCCAGCGGGGCCACCCTGGCCCTTCCTGCCGAGGGGGGCAAGGAGGGCAGGAGGCCCAGCATAGCCCCGGTGCTGGAGGTGGCAGATTCCTCCTCCCTGCACACCTGCGACCTGCTCAGCGACCAGTCAGAGGATGAAACCACCCCGTCCGATGATGAAGTCTCTGCAGGCTTAGAGTACGTGTATTCGATGTAAAATAAAGTGAAAAGTTTGTACTATGTAAAAAGTATCAATAATCTTTTTTGAAATGCAGATCAGTCTGAGGACTTCTAGGAAGCAAGTCCCATGAAGCCCAATTATGGAATTATTCCCATCGAGGAAATGCTGGCAGAATGCCATAAGCCTACTTTGAAATACAAAAACACCCAACAGATTAATTCTTCTATTTGCTGGAGATTTTCTCTTTCCAGTCATAAAAGCTGTAGTCGTGTTTTGCAATGCATTCATAGTATATTTTAGGGCCTTTTTTTTTCCTTTTTTTTCTTTTTTACTTTCCATAATTACTAAGTGAGCACTCAACAAATTTGTAAACAAATAAGTGTTCCTGTCATAAGAATGCAGTGATAATCAGATCATCCAACAGGTTTTTGAATACTGGGGTTAGGTGTGTGACTTCAAAATGCAGGAATGACAAAAAAGCAGTACAGGACAAAATTATCACATCTAATTCAAAATGCTTGTTAGTGTATTACTGAAAGTAATGATGCATTACTCAGATAAACCCAGAAGATTCAATCCTGCTGTGCAGATGAGCAATTATGTTTATTGGAATTGCTGACAGGGGTGTTAAAACTGAAATACACAATTAAGCCAATGCCTCAACCAGCAGAGTTTCCCATCTCCACCAGTGACAAGCATGAGAAGCCCCAGGGAAGATTTCGGCTCCAGAGAAAAAATTAATAGAGCAAGTCATCTTAAATCTGCAGACTGAAACACCAGGATTTAAAAGGTCTCATGTAAAAAAGCACTAAGGCCAATTAGAAATTTCACCTTATTGAGAAGAGGATTTGCCATTTAGAATTTATATCAGCCATTTTGAAAGTACATTGTTAAAGCTAAAAGGTAATGACTTCACTCATGCTTAGCAAATGTTTGGAAAAAAATGGAGAGGGAAGAGCAGTACAGTTATTCCTTCCTTCCTTCCTTCCTTCCTTCCTTCCTTCCTTCCTTCCTTCCTTCCTTCCTTCCTTCCTTCCTTCCTTCCTTCCTTCCTTCCTTCCTTCCTTCCTTCCTTCCTTCCTTCCTTCCTTCCTTCCTTCCTTCCTTCCTTCCTCCCTTCCTTCCTTCCAACTTAGAAGTTTCCAGTTCAAAACCTTGACAGCACACTGATACAACAATTTTCAAAAACCCAAGCAAAATGCCTTCAGTCCCCAAAAGCATGGCAGCTTTCACTGAGTTATATTGAACTGGCTGCAAAATATATTCTTTTGACCTCTGTTAAACATAGTTCATTTTGTGTACTTGGCTCTAAAACTTGGACAAATGTATAAACATCCCATAAAACACTTGTGTAGGCAGCTGTGTTTTTGTCATTTGCTATACTGAGAAATGTTTTTTTTTCTCATTTTAGGTATGCCAAAGGCTATCCTCCTTACTCTCCTTATATTGGAAGTTCTCCCACCTTTTGTCATCTTCTGCATGAAAAAGTACCCTTCTGTTGTCTAAGACTAGATAAGGTAAAAGGGGTTTCTGCTACTGGATAACCCTGCATTCTCATTTGTCTCTTGAATCTGAGCAGAGCTAAATTCTGATTTCTCCTTAGAGATGAAGTTTGTGCTGTGTTTGCTATAATGCTGTATTTTCTCCTTTTCATCACCAAGTGTTTATATCTAACCAGGTCTCTCTTGGTCATCTGATACCACAGTCACATCCACTGAACTTGTTTCTTACTCTGGTTTTAGGGATGCCAGCATAACTACCATGAAGATGCCAAAGCCTATGGATTCAAAAATAAATTGATTATAGTTGCAGCAGAAACTGCTGGAAATGGCTTATATAACTTTATTGTCCCACTCAGAGCTTATTACCGACCAAAGAAAGAGCTAAACCCCATTGTATTACTGCTGGATAACCCGTAAGGAGACTTTTTTTCCCCCCTTCTGATAAGTTTTAAACTCATTTTACCATTACTTCAATAGATGACCCCTTTTCACGTGGCCAGCTGAAAATCAAAAACATTATGGCACACTTACCTTTGAGAAAAGTTAGTGACAAAAATCATACTCGATGTTCACTGTCATATACAAAATTGACTTTTTATTGACTGTTAAGAACTGTAAACTTAAATGTTCTTATTCTTCACGGCCAATGTTTCAGCTAAGTTTTTGTTAAAATTACCCCCAAAAATGTGAATAATACTGCTAAAATTAAATGGCTTAATAAACACTGTAAAAAGCAAGCTGTGTAGCAGTTTCACAGCTACATGACAGCACTAACCTACTTAACACAATGCACTTACTGGCCTGGACCAGTTAGGTATATTTTTAATAACTCTACACTCAAAGATAAACAGTTCTTTAAGCCAAAAGGACGCCCACAGACACACTTTATCTAAAATTATTTAAAGCCATGGATGAACATTAAAACCTGCAGTATTGTTGTTACTTTTATATCTCTCTGGTGACTGCTGGAATTTTGCATTTCTTGCTTTAAATATTTCAGACAAATTTGCCTATGCCAAGACTGGTTCATTTATAATCTGATAATAAATTAGTTTTCTGGGGGTTTTTTTGCAACACTTTGGTACAGTTCAGCTACTTAAAATCACTTGAAAGACACCGAAATGGAGGTTAGCTGTACACAGAATAGCAGAACAAGCTAAGAAAGCAAAAATGTCTTGTAGGTTGTGATTCCAGGGCTGACACTTCCCTTTGCGTAGATCTGTTGCAGTTTAAGTGATTTTTTTCTACGAAGACCTGCTGTGAGGTGTCCCACTTTCCCTCAGGCAGTTCCTTCGTCACCTGTGTTTGCAAAACAGAAGGTTTTTGTGTAGGTACTACAGTGAATAGCACAAGCTGAGAAGCCTAAATGAGGCTAAATCACTTCCACGGGCGGTGCGAGAGCAAAGCCATGGGCACGGGGGGCCCTCTAGTGCCAGCTCCTTTTGCCAGCACAGTGCCCAACTTCACACACTTCAACGCTGTTGTGACACTTCATAGCTAAACCCACATTTGATTGATTAATGTAAGTTAAAGCTCTGCTTGCTAATTAAACCAACACCCTTAGTGTCGTCTATGCAGCACTGGCAGTGACTTCTCTGAGAGGGAGTAGGCTTGAAAGCAGTAGGTCTCACAAAACCCAAAAGATGATTTGATTTCCACTCTACATTTTAATTAAGAATTGTTGATGCTTATTTTAAGTCGTCATAAGACATCCATTGGAGTATACCTTGGTAGTGTGTCTTTGACATCACTCACTTGTTCTTATATTTGAAATTGTCCTGTGCCATAACATTTCTGATTTTAGAGGTGCATTTATTAATATAAGCATGCTAATTCTGACCATTCTTTATGATCACAGCAAACTGTTGATTCAAAGCTTTCTGAAAACCTATTTCCTGCTTAAACTGACATTATAATGCCAAAGTTTAAGAAAGTTTTTTTTTTAAAAAAAACACCCCAAACTCTACCAGTTGATTAAAATATTTTCGAAGAGATGCTGCTGTTGTGATACTGTGTTTCATTTTGTAATTCCATCTGCTGCTTAGGCCAGATATGCATTTTCTGGATGCAATCTGTTGGTTTCCAATGGTTTACTACATGGTGGGCTCTATCGACAAGTAGGTGAAATAACTGTTAGAAAACTTACCTTTGTAGTCTCAGTGGTTTGTTGTGTGTATTTGTCATTGCATGTTTTTGTGTGTGTGTGTGTGTGTTGTAGTTGGAGATGAGCTTTTTGCATGCATTGTCTGTATCTGTGTGCTGTAATTTGGGATTTCAAATTTCTGATTTATAAAGGAGCTCATTAGTGAAAAGCATGACAGGGAGCATGTGTTAATAACTACAAAAACATAAGATTAACACTTATTTAGGTGAGTTCATACGTTTCTACAAATGAACAGATTATAGCCCTGATTCTAGTGTCAGTCTGTACTGAGTTATAATTTGTTGGAATTCATTGATTCAGGTTTTGTAAAGATAGCTACAGAATGTAAACAGTCTTGAATGTGTCCAAAAGTCTTCATCTTCCACTACTTAAATTATCACTTACTCCTACATTTCTGTCTTCACCTCTGCTAATATATGTTTATGGATATAGGTTTAGCAACAGAACTTTAGTGTGAAAATCAGGCAAAAACAAGAGAAGAGCAAGGAGTCATGAATATTTTAGTAAACTCCTCTGTGTAGATTGTAAATTTAAAGAAAACTGTTTGCTTCACTACATAGTGAATTGAGGCTACAAGCCCATAATACTAATTCCCCTTGTAGAAATCAAAATTTTCTGCTTATAATAGTGATACAGTTACAGATTTGCCTTGGTGCTAACAAATCCTTGCGAGGTTTACAAAGAGCCCACAGAAATGTTGTTTGCTTTCCATTTTTTCCTATAAAACAAGAAAGGGTCACAGGTTATTAATATCTACTGTTTTCTTAACTCTTAGTAATTATAAAAAGAACTCATAATGGCAGAATAATTAAACTGTTGCCTTTTTCCCAACCTGGAAATGATACTCGAGATAATTTTAATAAGGAGGTAATATGAAAGGAGATCTTTACTTGAAGGCCTTCAGAGGCAGTTATGGGAAGATGTCCACAAAAGCTCACCCCTCCAAGGGTGAATACAATTTTAAAGGTTTTAGGAAATTAGCTTAATTTATAAAAAGCACCAATTAGGAGGACAAGTGGTGGTGAAATTTCTCCCTAGGTCAAGCCCCTTCTCTGGAGTCCCCCCCTTGGCAGTGGCTGTGCTTTGTCCATGAAGGTGTTTCTTGAGGAGTTGTTCTTGGCCTTAGTTCCCAGGAAGAACCAAGACAGCACTGGGGCCCTGCACCTCCTGGGGCTTGGAGCTCTGGAATTTGTTTTGTCTTTCTGCCTAGGGAAAGGTCATGGAAAATTACTGGCAAAACTAACTACTAATACAATAGGCTACAGAGCTACACGTATGTGTGTGAAGAATACAGAGAACATATAAAAGGAAAAAGGCAAAACCCAAACAGCATCAAAATGTACACTCAAAAAGGAATACTCAAAGTATTTGAAGTAATGAATAACTCAGATGTTAACTTGTTTTACTAATATCGAAAATTAAACTTCGTTTAAATTTACTGAGTTTATTTCAAAACAGAAATCGCCAAATGCCTCCTTAATGGTGTTTTGTTGTTCTTTCAGAATTAAATGCATTTTTAAAAAAATGAAGCATGTAGTCTTTGGAATAAGTGATTATTCAGAAGTTCATAGTAATACCAGCATGAACTTCTGCATCTTTTCTGACACTAAAATCACTTTAATTCCTGGTGCAATAAGCAACTATAGTTTGTAGAGGGTTTTTTTGACATCTGTTATCATCAATAAGAATGCTTTAAAAAATATAGTTCATACATATTCCCTGTGTTTTCCTCACCATGTTTTTAAATCATGTACAACTAAGAGATCTGATCATCTGTATATAAGAAATAAAATCGAAAATATGCAAATTCTCCTTTCTTATTTAAGGGGTATAAAGTACATTCTCAAAGTACCACCTACTTTCTAAGTATCTAAAATATTTATCATTTGTTCACCAGCAATGAAGTATCATCATCTCAGAGAGAAAACGACTTGGTTTGAATGACTTCCATTTACCATTCGTTTTATTAGAAGTAGATGGCTCACAGAAAAACAGCTTTACCCAAATTCCTAGCAGAGATGCACTTCATCAAAATATGTCAAGTAGTAGGTACCTGTCCCCCAGTCCTTGGGTAGGATTTGAGATCTGTAACTGAACAGATTTCACAGTTGTGTAGAAATCTAGTCAATCTTGAGAAACCTTTAGCTAGAGGTACCTGAGAACTAGAATTATAATACTTCTACATTAGCTTTTTTCAAATTCTCCACAAATCAGCTGAATGTGACTCATAAAATAAGAATAGCTATTGAGTTTATGAAACACTGAAATGCAGAAAATCTGGGTATTTCAGAATATGCTGCTATTTTCAGGGATCAACTGAAAGTCTGAAAAAGAAGAAATACAAACTACTCGGAAAAAAAGTTTGGACTTGTGCACTGCAGTTGTTCATAAATCACATAAAATCACTTTTTCTTTTATTGTAGTCAACCATGAGTGATATTGCACAGTTTCAAAAATAATGGTATATATTCTTCCAAAATAAGTTGTTAAAAAAACCCATCACACTTGTCAAAAACTGTTTAGGATCCATGGAAAACGTTGTTTTAAAACAGCTGAAACATGCTTCATTTTGGAGACAAAGCTACAAGGCATGATGAGGACTGACTGTAACTCAGCTGTCTGTGAGTGTTTTTTTGTGGTTGGGCTTCACACAACCATTGTCCAGCTGTGCACCAAGTTCTGCTGCCCTGCAGCTGCTCCTAAAAGCATCCTGAGAACATTGCAACTCATTTATTAACATTTTGAAACCAAAATAAAACTGTGGGAAAGAGCAACCTGGAGCATTTCTTTGGGTTTTTGTATTGTCAGAAGTAACTGCAATGGAGCAAGTTGTTGCAGTGGTTAAGGTCAGCCTTCCCAAGCAACTTAAAGGCTTATTAAAAAAAAATTTAAAAAAATTATCATTAACAAAATAGAGGGACTGTAACAACCTACTTAAGTAGATTCTATATTCTATTCTACCAGTTAATTGAGATATTGTCCTTTGATTCTATTAGAAGTTGTTACATCAGTTACATCAGTTGATGTGCAGGTGTGAGCCATGGCTAATCTTTCGGATGTTCCATATTTAAGTTGCTTGTTTCTTTCTCCCTCTTTCTCTTCACAAAAGCCTAGATGACTTACTAAGGTGTGGGGTCACCTTTGCAGCTAATATGGTGGTGGTGGACAAAGAAAGCACGATGAGTGCTGAGGAGGACTACATGGCAGATGCCAAGACTATTGTGAATGTTCAAACCCTCTTCAGGTAAGGCATTTTTGCAATCTGTCTGCACATCCTTGTTAGCTGTGACATACTTGATGCCTCTTGTGCCAAGAACTTTATTTTTTTTTATTCTACTTAAGTTTTCCCTTGCATGAATTTGTGTCTTACATGGGCAAACTTTCTCACCCTGCTTAGCAATTCACTTAAAATCCTGAAGTATTCTCCTGAAAGCTCAGATGAAATGCTTTGCATCCCAAAAGCAGATAATAATTTTAAAAGTTAGCTGTCAGGTTTACAGGAAGGAAAATAAAATTACTCTTGAAGACTCAAAACGAAAGATAGTTGAGAAAAGAAAATTCACAATAATGCTAAAGCCCATGTGAAAAGCAGATCCCTCTAATGCTGAAAGGTAAGCAGTGCATCACTATAAAGTTAGTAGTAATTGTTCACGTTTTGAATATTTAATTTTGCACAAAAGTTAGGTTTTTAGGCACATATATATAATATTACATATGACAGCAACATGCTAAGAGTCATGAGAGTATAAAGAGGCTGAGGAGGCTGTGATGAAAAGCAAAACACTGAGATTTGCTGTTCTTTTTGAGAGCTCTCCTCATTAAAGCCTTTGTGTTCAATATCTTGGTTCGATAAGTATAAAAAATGCGTCACTTTGAGCTGAGAAAAATACTACTTGCTTAATAAAAACACCCAAAAAATCTCACGTGAAACAAAACACCCTACACAGTCAGATATGAAATGCCTCCCTGATTTGGGCTTTAAACCTAGCACTTCCTGGTGTTCATTCTAGTAAGACCGGGAATAAAATTGATTCAATGTTGCTTTTATGGCAATTACCTGTTTTCTTTGTCAGACTTTCCACGAAAGACTGGAGAGAGATGCATAGTAGACGTCTTTTGAATCCTTCAGTGATTTAGAAAACGGAGCTCATTAAAATGCAGTGGAGCTTTTTTTTTTTTTGTAAATGCAGCTCTGTAAGAATGCAGTCATGCTCTTTGCATTTCTGCATGTGTTCAAAGGAAGCAAAATCTGCATTGCACAAGAAATGTTATTTCTGTCTGTTTCTAACATTTCGGTTTCTGCATTGGTATCTGATACTTGCACAGGTGTATGTTTCATACTTACAACCTATGAAATTTGGATTGAAACTATAATTGAACTTCATCTGTGCATCACTCATATATACTATTAACCATACAGTGCTAGAGCATCTCACCAAGGTTTTTTACATACATCAATTTTTCTGAAATACAGTTTACCCTCAAATGGAAAAAGGTTTTGTATCAAATGTAAAACTTGCAAAGTCCCAATTGGTTTTTCCCCAGTTGTGTCCTACTTTGTAAAAGAGAAACTACATACGATAGATAGGCCATTAGATGTTACTTTACACTCCTTCAGTTGTCTTGCACATTGTTTGCAACTAGATGGCAGCTTTAACTCGTGTACAAACTCTGTGTCTGCTTCAGTATTGTTTTAACACTGCATATTTACAATCAAAGTAAATTAAAATAAATAGCTTGATTTAAAACTTAACAACACTTTTTCATAAAACGTTGTAAACTTTCACAAATAGTGTATTGTATAAATGTTTTCTATTTTTTTCGCTAGAAGACATAATGGAATTTTTTTAATTAAAAATTTTTAATTTAATAATTTCACTGCATTTTTATATAATATAAAATTTGTAGAAATAAGTAAGCTTTGGGAAGAGGTGTAAGGTAGTGGCATTTGCATGTTCTTCAGAATAAGCTACATCCTTTGCACTTAGGTAAATAGTTTTGTAAATGACCTTTAAAAATGTATTGAGAGCTTTTTTGTTAATTACGAATAGCTAATAATATCAGAAAGTAATGAAGAAAAGACATGGTAGAGAGCAACAGCACTCGACACCAATTGTAGTGTTAAAGAGGGATTTTAAACCACTGGATTTAATGTGCTGTTTTCAGTGATATGACATCATTTATAAAGATTCCACTTTAGTCTCAGCAGGTGAAACTGTTCAGAGGATACAGGCTGATCTGAACACCCTGATGTGAGTTACTCAGGCCTGAAAAAGCCATGTGAGAGTGCTGCAGTAACGTTCAGCCTAGGCTGGCAGTTCTCATACACCAGTTATGTCGTTATTCCCTGATTTACATAAACTAGCAATCCTGCTTTGCCAGGAGAGTGGGCTCCCCACCCTGGAAGGCAGATGCATTGTTTTTAAGGACAAGCTTATTAGCACCTTTAGGGATAGAAGCTTTGCCATCCCAATTAAAACTGACACAGCACTGATTTATCTGACACAGGAGTACAGAAGTGTGACTCAAATGGGCACACTAAGGAAGAACAAGTTATCACAGCTTAAAAATAAAAGGAGAAATTAATAGACTTGGACTATACCTTAAGATGCTTTTCACTTTTAAAAATTAAATAAGAAGCCAACCACTGAGTCCCTGTAGACAGGTGTGAGCCCACCTCAGAAAAACAGCAGGTTTCCTCAGGCAGTAGGTCTGTACTACTGTAAAGTTTTATTAGTTAACCTCTTAAAGGCTGTGTTTCAAATCCTGCAGGAAGCCTATTGCCAGCAGTACACAGCTAGTAAAAGGTATCTAGCTGTCAGGGCTATTTTAGAGATAAACCAAATGAGGTGTTATGATGGCATTGCATTATTTTCTGGGTTTATCATTGTGGTTTGGGAAAGAACTACATGTCTCTCTTAGTTGTCTGATTTCCAAATACAAGTTCAACAGCAAGCCATGCCTTCCATCAGGCTGGTGGAGGCTTTCTCTTCCCCATCCAGTCCTTTCTTACTAGAATGGTCTGCTCCAGTGCTGAAAGCTGGCAGGCAGTGTGCTTACACCCAGGACAAGATGCAGTCTGTCCCTGACTACCTGGAGAGTAATTTCCCCTAATTTGGCTAAAAGGCACTAGTAAATAAGTATTTTACCAATACCAATTTTGAAACTGATTTCCTAACATTTTTCACATCTTGGTAATAAACTAAACCATCTTTGAGAGAAACATAGCAGCCAGCAATTTTTCCTGCTGTGTATATTTTATCATGAGATCAGCTTTTAATTTTCTATTACTCCTAATTCTGAATTCTGTAGTGTTAGTTTTTAAATACAGTGTGGGATTAACACATACTGGCAGATAATCTGGCTATACATTTCCCCACATTTAGGCTCTGCTTGAATTGCCATTTCAGTGATGTTTCTCCCTGCAAAAGTGAGGGAGGAAAACAACACTTGCAAAAAGATGCATTGAATTCCATTTGAAACTAATTTACCAAATCCTGCTTCCATGAAAAGTGAGACAGAAGAACGACATCAATGATGTAATTAGTACTACAATTACCTATGTTAAGTGTAGGTAAGTAGCCTCAGGATCAGCAAAAGAGGCTACAGATGTACATCTCATTTTCTGACACGAATCTGTAGAGGAAAGATTTAAATAATAATATGTGTTCCAATCCAACCTATTTAGTATTTAAATAGTGTAAACGATGATTTTCTTTCTGTTTCTTGGAGCGCTGAGTTCTGAGGAGGGGCTCTTCAGTCTGCTGCTTGAAAATCTGTGTAATTCAGCCAGCTCACAATTGAGTTTTCCTAACTGCTTTTAGTTACTGGAAGCCTGAATTGGTGTTAAGTTATAAATATTTTGTATATGTAAATATCTCAAAGTGAGAACATAAGTATACATAAACATATATTTTCTCAGCAACTCCCACAAGTGTCATTTTTCATCTATATTGCTCAGACTGTAGTCACATCATACAAATAGACCTCAAGAGAGAAAAACCAACTGGAAAGGGTACATAAATCAGTAGTACTTTACATGCAACCAGGTACTAAGTACAAGCTTTGAACTTTTGCATTTTTTGGTTGTTTCCTACAGATTTGTGATATTGTACCAATCATTAAATAAAATCTCTGATAATGAAATTGTTTCTTTCTAGCATTTAAGTATTTTGTGAGCTCAGTGTGTGTTTCTTTGTGAATTCTACAGAGAATGTGTTGTAGTTACCTCTGCTGTTGGACCAGCATTTCACTGGGCCCAGACCCACCACAGGTTTCAAGGACTTAATTAAAAACATGGACATGAGCACAAGCTGTAGCTTTATGGAGAGCCTTACATTTGTGAATTGTTATAATTAGAAGTATAACCACTACATTCTTTTAAAATGCAGGTTGTTCTCCAGCCTAAGCATTATCACAGAACTAACTCACCCAGCCAATATGAGATTCATGCAGTTCAGAGCCAAAGACTGCTATTCTCTTGCTCTGTCCAAATTGGAAAAGGTAAGGAGATTTGCCTCCCCCGCCCTCAATTTAAATGTTATATTTTTATGACTTTTTCTGGGTTTATAACAAAGATTTCAAAACGAATGGAAACAGTGAAGTGATTTATGGTTGTAGAGCTGCTGTAAAAGATTATTCTTAAATGAGACTAGAATTCTAAAAAAAAATTGATTTCATTTAATCTCTTTACAATATATTAATCAACCAACTCTGTGGTGGAATTTGCTCAAGGAAAATGAAATGGTTTTGGATAATGAAATATCTAGAGGTAATGTAGTTGTCCAAGAAACTGACACGGGCAATTAACATGGAACAACTTTCAGTTGACTAAACGCTTAAAACATACAGCTTTTATTACAATGTATTTTTTCATTCCACTTCATTTTAAATGCACTATAATCATGTCTTCTGTACACATTTCTGTGTATTTGTGAGATATACTGGCATTACTGAGACAGTTTGAGAACAGGAATTGTTCTCTGTCAGAATGATGAGAGGGACAGTGACACTACTTAAATGTTAGATAAAACCTTCATATTTTATACGTATATTTGGTATTTTCAAATTGTGTATTTGTGGCTGTATGGAGATAAATTTAATCTTCTTGTTCAAAATACTGTTACTTAAAACAGGTGGAGCAAAGGAAGTAATATTGTGCATCTATTTTCTAAACTCAAGGACAATCCTCTCTCACAAATACTCACTGGTGATCTGACCAACCACCTCTGTACTCCCCACATTTTGCAGTATTAATATTCATGATCTTTCAGGCCATGTTCTGAGTTTGTGAGAGACAAATAATATCACTGTGACAGTCTTCAAGGGCAGAAATCCTTCACTACAATCTTTTCTTTCTGTTGGTCTATCAATCAGTACGATTGCTGGGTTTTCTTGTGTACCCTCCCAATCAGTGCACCTCAGATCTGTCCTTGAATTCATACCAAAATCATTACCATTATACTGATTTAACATATAATTTCTATTTCCTAGTTGTACTGTAAATTTCCTGGATTTTGGGTATTTCAGAGTTCACTATACAGTATAATATTAATGTAGGTAATTTTAACATATATGTAGTGCAAAAGAGCCTTTCCATAGAAACTTATCTTCCCAGTCACCAGAAGAAATCCTTCTTACAGAGGAATTGAGTGCTGCAGAAATTCAGCCTGTGTGGATGAGACAGGATAAGGATGAGAAGTAAATCTTTGACTCGGTTGAATATCACACCTGTGTGTCAACCACAAGATGTAGATATCTGGGTGACCTTTAGTGACTTGTTATCTTTGCCTGTAATAGCATGAGGACTTGATCTTGTGTTCAGGTGGTGACACAGACATAACCTGGAGAGCTATGAGGAAGCCAGACAAAAGTTGTTGCACAAAGATAGGAGCTGTTTGCAGCAGGAGGCTCAGCTTTGTTGGGACAATGCCACACCCACTACCCTTTAAGGTTTGCACCTGTGGCTCCTCCATTGTAGCACTTCTTCCCTCTGTGATGAATCCATGAAGGATAAGCTAAAACTGGCTGGAATCTGCATTGCCAGTTCTTCCAGGGCAAGATGGGCCAACTGCTGGCTGGGGCCTTCAATGCTGTCAACCTAACTTCATGTCTTGGTGGACTGTGACTGACACGGATTTTGAAATTATTTATTAACATATTCCCTTAATCTAATTCCAGCTGGATTCTGGAATTCTCTATGGGCTGTCTACTTCAATGCAGTGAAACCAGGATTTTTATCTCAATTATTTATTTACATAGGCTCCTTAATTTTTTAAGCAAATATTCTGGAAATACTTAAAAATATTTTAACTCGCTGACTATCTTTATTAATTTATTGTGCAAAAGTTACGAAGATAGGTTAGAAGCTGAACATTTAATGAACTTCCTATCCAAACTATGCTCTGCTGAAACAGAGGTGGATAAATTATCTTAAAAAAAGAACATTTTCTTCATTGCTCTTGCAGTTGCCTGCTGTTGATATTTCCCAGTCACTTCATCTTAACGTTTGCAGGGAGATCTTCACAGGTGGTGCCATAGTTCATTTGATGTTTCAGAACTCCCTCATGCAAAATGAAAGGCGATTAAAAACTCCAATAAAAATTACCTAAAGCAGTCAAACATACAGTTGCTTGTTATTTCTGCATTAAGCACCTCATTTTCAGAAAGACTGAGAATGTCAGGCAAGTTGCCTTGAGGTAGCAGTGAAACTTGTAAAATTGGCTTTTCAGCCTAATGGGCTGCAGAAGACAGATACACAAATCAGATGTCCATCTGCTGTTGCAGCTGCAACTTTTCTCATTTTAGAGATAAATAAATCTGACAGTAAACTCAGCACCGACATAGGAGACAGCCGTGGCCTTTATACAGCAGAGAAAAGGAAAAACAAAACACCCACACTCTAAACTTGAAATCTGTATTCTCCATTTGTCTTGCATAAGAAAAAAAAAATGAGGTAACCACTCCCTCTTTCTTGAAAGAAAGAGTTTGTAACGTTTTGGATAGGATTCAGACTTATTTTGCTATGTTGTTTTTCCAAGTAAATATTGCAGGTGTTACTGATAAAAATTCTAAAGCTGTAAGCGATCATTTTGAATTAAGTACAAGTTCCTATATCTTTTAATCAAACCAAATCATGTGGTTTTGTATCTTGCACAGGGATAAGCACACAGATGTTAGGTGAGCAGGAATCCATCTGGGATGGCCCAGTATATTTGCAGTGATTTACACACAGCCACGCTGTTTTTTAACCTTCAGGATGGGGCCTCCTATTTTCTGTCTCCATTTTTTTTCTTTAATACAATTCAGGTATTAAGCAGATTTGAATTAACATTAAGTAATAAAAAACAATACTGACATATGAGTTATAAAAAGAGATTGGTACCGCTTATTATTGGTGTCTTATTTTACATAGCTCTCTAACAATTTTCATAAATTCTAAAATTGTACAAGCAATTAGCACACAAATTTGGCTGTTTGACTGACAGGTTCTTAGGAAGTTGTTCCAGATCAACACCAGAAAATTAATTTCTTCTTGCCAAGAAAGTAGGATTCTATTTCTCACAAGTCTCTTTGAAGCAAGGCTGTAGAAGAGATGGAAGGAAACTAAAGTGGCCTGGTCCAGTTGTATGAGGTCAGCAAGGCCAAGGGCTGGGTGCTGCCCTTGGGTCACAATCACCTCTTGCAGCACTGCAGGATGGGGCAGAGTGGCTGGAAAGCTGCTCATGGATGGGGTGCTGGTTGACAGCCTGAGCCAGCATGTGTCCAGGTAGCCACAAGGCAAATGGCATCCTTGTGCTCACTACCAGAAAGAGTGTGGCCAGCAGCACCAGGGCACTGATTGGCCCCTGTGCCATTTCTTCCCTTTTATACCAGATTCTGTTCATGTTTCCTGTTCCTAGGAGACTTCCTGGACCAAGATGACAGTCCACTGTCAGGACCAAGGAATTGGAGCAGGTTAACAGGAGCTAAGCAGAGTTGATATCCCTCCATCTTTTAAAAAGTGATCTGGTGGAATCTGCCCATGCAGTTTGAGATGTGATGACTGAAACAGCATATACATTGATCAATGTCTTTCAGCCTGAAAAACTGTACCTATTGAACAAAGATGCTGCATACTTGTAGGAAAAAACAATGTTGAGAGTAAAGGGATTTTACATTTTTGACTTCTTTCAAGATAATATCTATTTTATGTTTTTGTTACAGTCCTTCCAAAACCAGCATTAAAAATGTTTTCTATTTTTTAATTCCTCAACAGAAAGAGCGGGAGAAAGGATCTAATCTGGCATTTATGTTTCGACTGCCCTTTGCTGCTGGCAGGGTTTTCAGCATCAGCATGTTGGACACACTGCTTTATCAGGTACTATGAACTGTAACTTAAAACAAATATTGCTAACCATTTTATTGTGCTTAATTTCTAGATGACCCTATTTCTGCCGTAGGATCTGTTAAAGTATGTCTGTACTGGGAACAATCAATGGCAAAAGATAATGGGGCATACTCCATGTGTTAGTTCAGTTATCAATCCCAAAATCACCCTGTGACTGCACAAAATCTGATGTTGTGTAATATAATATTATTTATGTACCGCTCCATAGTCAAATAGCTTTGATAAATCCTACATAAATTACTGATTATACAGAAGAATAATGCTTGTGCTCTCAAGGAAAAAGGCAGTGCCCATTCCCACAGCATTATGTCCCTAACAGCAACGACAGAATTACTTTAATATGTAAACTTGCTGATAAAGACCTCAATTACCTTTTAGTGCCTTTTTGTCTTAATCTTGTTGACTAGACCTGCAGAGGCCCTGTCATTATACTGTAAAGTAAGCCATCCTTGCCCTTGCAAGGAATGCATTCAGTGGTTACAGAGACAGTGGGGGAAGAAAGGGCAGCAGTTCAACCTTGTGGCTCAGAATCCAGAAAGTAGTGATGACTGAGAACCAGGGAAGATCACAACTCCAGAGAGTTGAAGAAAAAATACCGTAAAATACAGTTGGAACAAATTGAGGCAGTAGTTGCTAGTTTCGGGGGGGGAAATAAGCCCATATTGCTCACTCTTCAGCAGTGCCCATGTTTCTGCACACTCTGACACACCAGGATGCCCAAGGAGCAGCCCTCAGCACTGCCCTTCAAGGACCAAGGCACATAGCATAAGCAGGAGCACCACCATGGCCCAAATCATCCTCTCACCTGAGCTTCTCCTGCTTTGCCTCTACCTAGGGATAGCCTGTGGGTGCTTTAGTACTCAGGTGGAAAACATTCTTACAGGGTGTCTTAGTTTGAAAGACAGGTGTCTGCTAAGGAAGGCAAGAGCCTCTTTTGAAATAGAAAATGTAAATCCCTTCCCTCCAAATTATTTTAATTTTGAAATTAAGGAGCTCTCAGGCAAAGATATGGGATAGGAATAACAGTTCTTTACTAGGAGAATTAAAATAAAAATACAAGGAAACAAACCACTGACAGAGTCAGAATAAAACCTGACACCCCATCAGTCAGGGTGTTGGTAGCAGTCCCATTAAATGGTGGCTGCATCCTCCTGGATGACAGATGTGGTTCAGTTGTAACAGTGATCCAGCAGAAAGGTGTAGTTTTCCTCCAAAGGTCCAGTAATGATGTGGAAAGGTCTGGTTTTCCTCTGGAATCCAGTGGAAAAAGGCTGCTCTGATATTCCAAATCTCAGATTTTATCTAGGTAGGAAATGCTTGGCTTCTCCCCCTGGCTGGAGCATCTCCCCATGGGATGATGGAATTTTATCAGTCATTCAGTGGGGCTCAATGGGATGATGTAATTTTATCAGTCATGCAGTGGGGCTCCATGGCCCATTAACAAATGATATCTTCCTGGAGGAAGGATGGGTTGTGGAAAAGATCAAGAACACTGCCCCACCTGATTTTAACAGATGGCCCATTAGCAGAGAATATTTCCCACAGAGATAAGGATCACTGCCCCAGCTGGTTTCAACAGATGGTGATAGAATACATGGCTTTTGGTTATGTCCTGCATTGAAACCCAAGACACAGGGAAATTAATTTACTTGGTAATTTGGTGCATGAAAGGTGTTCTTTCATTGCAATTCCACTTCAAAATAAATTTCCTGAAGGCAAATTCAAAATGAATAGAAAAAAATTTCTGGAGATAAATTTTTCTTAAGAAGTCATTTATATATAAACAGTCCTGTATATGGACATATATATTTTAAGGTTCTAGAAATAAATGTATTTGCATATAAAACGTCTTCATAACCTTGCCCCAGAATATCAACATCACATACCACAATACTAGAAGTAAAAATTCCACAGACATATATATAGAAACAGATCTGTCAATCAACAGCTCTTGCCAGCACATAGATAACTTCAGTGTTTTATATTTGCTCCTAGACATGACTAATCATGCTATGACTTGACAGAGTAACACCATTCAGCATAAAGTGTTGAAAAAAAAAAAGCCACACATGCTCATTCTCACTTTAATTCCACCTGTCCTTCCTTTGAACTGCTACTGCTCATAGGTGAACTGTCATTTTTCTAGAATTATCTTTCTTAATCCAAGTTAGAAATTCCATAACAGCAGCTCGCTCTTCTTTTTCATGGTCCCATTTTCTGTCTTTTTCTTCTGCAAGAAACAGAGCAAATGACATGGGGAACATCAGGGTTCAGCTGGTGCTTCCCATTATAGGCTGAAAGAAAAGCCTTTGAATTATCTTCAGGAGAGTAATTAAAAAATGAAAACTTGGTTTTGCAAATCCTGGTGAATAAACTTGTTAATCTAATTAAAGTTCCATGGCAGAAATGATGCAGCCAAGTTAACAAATAGGCTTAATTTGCAAACAAATTTTATTCGAGATGCTCCTTGGTGTTTAGCCCATCACAACTGGGAGGCTACCAGTACAAAAATTAAAATAGTTGAATCACTGTGTATCAAATGAAATCCATCTAGCTTCTGAGTTTGAACAAATCCAGATTCTATAGCACTGAAGGATTTCTGTAGTACCTTTGTGAGGTATTTCTTTGTGGAAACCTCTTTGTTACCTGTGCATTTGCATGAAGCCAGCAGAGCTATGGTGTGCGCTGCATTCCAAGGACTGCAATGCTGCCCTGCTACACCTGAGTACAGGTGGCAGAGAATACCTGAGCCACAGCTAGAAGAGCACTCTCATGGCCCTCTCATTCCAGCAGCCCAGCCCAGGAGGAGAAATATTTGTGATTTTAGCTTATCTAATGTCTGTTCCTGGCCTTAGTCTACACTTCTACACTAAATGTAATTTCTACCTTTTAACCAATGGCAACACATTTTTTAGCAGAGCAACAAGGCATATCAACCCTTAAAAACCCTTCAGATTACACATTTGAATAAAGTAATAGCAGTGTCACCTCAGAGGGACCCACTGAAGACTGCAGACCCATCTAACATGCCAGCATTTCTTTTGCACAGAAGAGTTCATTATAATTTCACACCTCGTAGGACTAACACCTCACTTCCACTGACACATCCATTTTTGCTTCAATGCCTTTGTTATGCCTTAGTCTCCTGAATATTGTATGTACATTGTGTGTACATGCAGAGCCAATTTAGGAAAACCAACTTATATAAGTAAATTCAGCAAAAGGAAAGGGATAGGCATTCCTACAGTGATTCAGATACTTAAAGAGATGGACTGTAAACACAGATGTATAATTTCTTTGAAATTCACACGTGGTACTAATGGTTGCCTACTCATCTGTTCATTAAAGCTTTCTTTCTTTTTTGTCTCTCCTGTTAAAAAATCTTGCAGTCATTTGTGAAAGATTATATGATTTCTATTACAAGACTTCTGCTGGGACTTGACACCACACCAGGATCTGGGTTTCTTTGTTCTGTAAGTTATTTAAAAAAAAAAATCAAGACAGAGTATCAGAGAAGATTCTGTACTGTCTGCAAAATACATCAGCTTTCTTTTTATGGCATTTCCTTTTGTGCAAGCTCAAGGAAAGCCATCTGTTTCCTTTTTCATCGGGGAGAAGATGAGGAAACGAAACAGAAAGCATACCCACTTTTAGTTCCATAGCAAAAAGCATCTCCCCAAGAAAACACAGTGCATTCCATTCATCAGAAATTGGAAACTCAGGAAAACAGAAGAATAGTGCATTTTATATGAAATAGCAATGGCAATTCAGAAAACAGTTTGGAAATTAAATATATAAAAATTAGGAAGCGCTTACCTGTATTGTGCAGCCTGGCCAGGACCATTTCCTATTCCCCATTCCTATGGGTAATAAAGGGCATAATTAGTCTTTACATGAAGATTTGATGTAATAAATGACTAGGAATAGGAGTTATAAAATCATCTTGTTATTTTATATGTCGTTATTTCCCCATGCAGCTTAACTATGTATATACACACATAAAAGCTTAACTGAAGTGATTTTTACTAAAATAAACCCCACCTTTCTGTTTTCTCCTACATCCATCACGCCCTGCATAGCAAACAGATCAATACAAGTTGAGTTATTTGCAAGATGCTTTATGGAGATCTATAAAGAACAAGTTCTTCATAGGCAAGAAGTTGTTTAAATAAAAATTACATATTTCTTGGTCAATCATTGAGCTTCATTACAGTGAATGTAAGAACACTTGAAAGTACAATTGTATCTCTAAAAATGAACTCATACATCTCAAAATAAAGCTAGTAATTAAGTAAGTAAGCTTCATGTAAAACTTTTTATGCCACTTCTGCTCAGTGTATTACTTCTTCCCCACTTCCTTATCCCCATATATTCAGCCTGCAGTCTGGTGGACAAAATTCAGATTCAAAATACTCATGCTGTCCAGTTTCTTATTGCTGACAATATTTAGTTTATTCATTCATATTTTAGTTAAATATAGACACTGGGTGAAGGCTGCCATGTAAATTTTAAGTAATCTTAAACCAAGAGGAGAAGTTCATAATTCTAAACTGCTTCCACTGCAATGTCTTCTGAATAGGGAGAAAACAAAAGAAACAGTCTCACAAACTCAATAGAAGTTGCAGACTTGCTGTGGAGCAAAGGTGCAACACTACAGTGGGATAATTACCAGCTAGTGTTTAGTTTTTTGGGTTTTTTTTATGAGTAGCATAGCGAACAAGTGATAAACACTCAAGAGTTAAAAGTCCTCCCTCCTATTTGTTCAGATGAAAATCACAGAAGAGGATCTGTGGATTAGGACATATGCCAGACTGTATCAGAAGCTTTGTTCCTCTACAGGAGACATTCCAATTGGAGTGTACAGGACAGAGTCCCAGAAGCTCACAACATCCGAGGTGGGTCATTCCCTGTGCTTTTCTGAGAATTTGATTGCAGAGTGCACGAGGCCTCTGCTGACACGTGGATGGGCACACTAAGCCAGGCTGAGCCCCAGGCTCCAGCAGTGCCCACTGCCAGTGGCCTTTGATTCCTGTGCTCCCTGCTGGGAATGGATGTTTGGGAAACAAGGGGTAGCTGGGCCTGGCTCAGGAGTTAGCTCTGCTCTGACCTCGCCGTGCTCACTAAGGGCAGTGTTTGTAACAAACCCTGGAACCAGGCCCTCTGCCACTTGTGTCAACAGTGGCAGCACTGTCTCAAAGCAGGTGGGATTTCACTGCTCGCATGACCTAATTCATTCTCCTGTTGCTCACTTCTGGTTAGTGTTATTCAGAGTATTGTGGGCTCTCTCTAAATGTAGCTGCCGAACAGTGGTAATATTTTATATATGTATTTCTGTGTTTGCCACATAAATGTGTACATTTCTCCATCTCTCTGTTCATAAAAAATGGCAAAAATACTTTTTCCTGACTATTTAACATACCTTTTTTTTTTTTTTTCTTTTGGGCAGCTTTGATTTCTGTCAGCTATTATCCATTTGTTTATATGACCATTACTACTGCCATCTCATTAAACCGTGGCTTTAAAATGCAACAGTGAGCAACAAATCTTTCCTTTCTTCTGAAATACTCAGACGTAGTTTACACTAATTTCCAAGATAGGTAATTTATATTTTCCATATTTCCGAAAAATATTAGAAGACGTTCAGGAATATAATGCTTAATGGCAAGATTTACTCTTGAGGATGTACATTCAGTTGAAGTTAATATTATAAAAGGGTGATAGAAAGCCTGTGCAATATTTCACCCAGTTCATGGGTATATCTCTTTGTAGACCAACGTTATCTCTGCATGTGGCTTTTACAGCTTAGCCAGTGGGCTCTGTCACTGCAGTAATGTCTTTTGAACTATAGTAGCCTTAATGTAATCCATCAGAACCATTCCTTGGAAAAGAATATAGTCAGCCTCACTACTAATATGAAAAAAAGGTCTGTCAGAGCTTTCCACAAAACAGAGGACATACCAGATTTTAAGAATTCATTAAATAAGGATAAGATAAAATTCATGGCAATGCTTTCTTCTCACATTCAGGGCTGGTTATTTAACTTCAGGTCCAAAAAAAGAGATTGAGGAGTTTTCCTATTCCTTCCTACCAATTTTCACAGGTAATCTCACGAAAAATTTGAGTTAAATCAGGTAGAGGATTAAGGAGGAGTGGCTGGAGAAACCTCCTAGCTAAATTATCAATGTTGGACAAATGTGGAAGAATGGCGCTGAAGGCTCTGAATGCAGACACACAAATACTTGTGCAATTTCTTGTTTAGTGAGTCAGAATTTGTAAAACCTTTCCCCTCTAGAGAGGGGCAGGGAAATCTCCCCTCACTTACGTCTTCCCCAGAATACGAAAGAGCAACATCTCTGTGTCCGGCCTTTATGGATACAGACCTACAAACGTAGAGATGCTGAGAGGCCTAATCTTTCTGCAAAGTGTTTATTTTGAAGTCAAAGGAATTTTTTACTTATTTCACTAATGAAATAATAGCATGGGTTATCATTTTAGCTTTTTAATGTGTTAAGCCAGAAGAATGTCATTGGGTAAAATCTTTAAAATGGAAATCAGAGAAAAGTAGTTCACTCTTTTTACTCAGGAACTATGAGCTTCTAACCATAAATTTGAAGGTTTATAACTCAGAGAACTTTCAACATGATTATCAATTTGAGTTTAAACAGATATAAGAAACTAAATTTGTACTGCACATACCTGGATGCTGTCAGGAATAACATGGTTAACTTGAGTCACGCAGACAAAATATGCCAATATTAATATTTAATATGTACAGTTTATCCTTTGGCACTCCCTTTTTCACTATGCAAATGAAAAGCCCTCACTTCATTGACAGATACTTTAAAAATAAAGCAAGTTTTCAGTGATCCAGTAACTAAATAACAAGTGTATCTAGCCTGCCTCTCAATGACTATCACACCTATAACCCAAACCATTTCCACTACATTCAAAAAATATAAAAAAGAGATGCAAAATCTCTTTTCATTAGCTGCTCAGCTGCTTTTCTGTGGATCCTGTTTAATAGTCCATATTTGTCTCTTTAGATTCACTTCTGTTTAAATTGTCTTTTGTTTTCTTTTCCCCCTTCCTTTGTCAGTCACGAGAAATGGCTTCACAAGTAAGTATTTGCTTATTGTCTGCCTGTTTCTGGGTGTCCTGGTTGAAGCAAGCCCCACTGCTGCTGGCTTGTTTGCTCCCCCCTAGGTGGGATGGGGACAAAACTGAGAGGCTGAAAGGGAGAAATCTCTTGAGCTCAGGTAAAGGCAGTTCAGTAACTTAAGCAAAAGCTGTGTGTGAAAGCAGAGCAGAGTTTGCTCACACTTCTGATAGGTAGGGGGCGTTTGGCCATCTCCAGGAAAGCAGGAGGGAACAGCTGGGAAGACAAATGCTTTAAGTTCTCTCATTCCTTCATCTTCCTGCAGCTGTTCCAGGATGCACTATGGATTAGGGATATCACTTTGATCAGTTGGGATCAGGTGTCCAGCTGTGTGCCCTCCCAACTTCTTGTGCTCTCCCCCAGCCCACTTGCTGCTGGGGTGGGTGAGAAGCAGAAAATGCCTTGGATCGGTGTAAGCACCACTCAGCAGTAATGAAAACATCCCCATTATTAACATATCATCTCCACAAATTCAAAACATAGTCCCATATAGGCTGCTATGAAGAAATGTAATTCGATCCCAGCCAGAAACTGTACGTGAGGTTCAATTGTGGGAGTAAAATCCTCACTGAAAATGGAACTATGCAGTGGATCATCCTTGAGTAAATGGACCTTAAAGCAACATTGTTCTGGACACAAACAGCTTCTAAAAATCTGAAAGCTGACAGACTGGGAATTTCAAAGAAGCCCAGTGGAATTCTGGTTCCTTTTGGGCCTGCTTCTCTTGAATTCTGAAGGTAACAAGTCATCTTTACAGTGAAAAGATCATCTGATGAAAGCCTTTAGCTTCAACACACCAAATGCTAGTAGAGCAAAATCCCCAAGCTTATCACAAAAGGAAAATGTGGCTGTACTTAGCAATGGTTTAGACAGCTTTTGGAGCAGAAAAACATTTCTAGAACCTTGGTTGTAAGTAGCATTCTTGGTAGGCAGAGCAGTAAAATGTAGTTAGTATAGAACTTGCAGTAAGGTAAAAATAAGGCACTGCTTCAGAATGGAACAGATGAAGCTACACCTTCAAACTATTTAATGCTTTACACACAGCTCCCAGGGAGCAGAAGTGCAACAAAAATCTGAAGTTAATCGACATTAGGTGTTAGCACCACAGATACCTCGATCACCATCATTTCAAATACGCACACTGGTGTGTCTGTGACTACATTCCCATTTCCGCCATGTGTTGACCAGCCTAGTGTTTAGATTTTAGGGCATGGAACAATCTATTAGAACACCATGCCTGAGTGGGTCACAGCTGTCTGGCAGCACAAGTATATGATCACACACTTCAGGGCACACTGTGGGATATGTCAGACAGGAACCTGCCTTTAAAAGCAAACAAAACCATGGGTTTAAAGGCAAATGTTTCTTCACTGTGTGGCACAGGAGTGACACTGTGTCATCAGTCATGATTCTCATGCGACAGATTTACCTGCTATGAAACAAGGAAATTAAATTCAATGAAAACAATCAAACCTCAAAGTAATGATAGTTACAAAGTATTTTTAAACGAAATACAAGACTGGTTCAAACAGAGGGGGACACACAGAAGTACTTTGCACTGGAGTTTTATCTTCTCTGTGTTTAACAGCTGCCACTGGCAGACATACTTTTGTGCTGCCTTTGAAAAGAGTTTGGGCTTTGATTTTGTTTTGTCTTTAGAGTGGAATTTTTTCTTCTTGCATATAGCAAAGGGTCATTCTGCACATCTTTCTCAACAAGTACAATAAAAACTTCATCATTGCTGAAGTAAATATTTAGCTTTATCACCTTCTTTTATGCTTCCAGCTCACCTATACCAGTGTTTCAAAACTTGAAGCTAAGGATTTACAGATTCACAGAAACAAAAAACTTATTCTTTCACTTGGCCTCTCCCATTTAATCTCTGGCTCAAAAAGTGACTTACCCTCCTGTAGTGATGATGGTTGGTCTCTGCCTTGACACTGCTGCTGTCAGCAAGTCTTATTTGTTTTGCCAAGAGCTTGACAAGGAAAGCTGCCAACGCAGGCAGGAAGAAAGGCAAAACAAGACCATCCTCTACACTCAGTTTGTATCAGATTTGTTCATACCAAATAGCTCCTTCCTACCCAATAGCACCTTTTCCTATGGAATGTACTCTGCCTACCTTAGTCCTTGCTATAAAATGCACACAAACCCAAAATGACAGTCTAAGAAACAACAAAATCAAATTGCATTCCTGTTCAAAGGGATCCAGGTTCACTCTTCTGTCCTAACATCAGTGGAGATCTCTTTTATATTGCAGACTAAGCTGAAGAGCCTGAATAAATTAGTTGGTCTTTACTTGTGGCTTATTGCAAGATCCAGAATATTAAAAATGTGATTTTACTTGAAGTTCTAAAAGATAAACATCTGTAGTATTCTTCTTAATTATGGGGTTTAATTGTTTTGCTGTTTGATTGGGCTTGTTTGTCGCTTTATTTTTCTTACACACATATAAAAGCTAGTTTGTGCAAAAGTGAAAAATACGTATCTTTCACACTTTATCCAGCTTACTCATATCAAATACTGTTTTATGGACTTCAGAAACCTCACAGATTCTGTGGTGAGCCTCTTACAGAAAGGTTGTATTCATCACTGATGAGGTCAACAGAATCTTGCTTTCAGAGTTCATGTTAGTGGGGAAAGGACATTCAGTAGCTTCTCCATTAAATTTGCTTTATTTGCTGATCACTACCAGCATATTCTGTTCGAGGGGATTCACACAAACTCAGCCTGTTCATTTATATCATCTTTGTTTTATAGGTCATGATTTGTTTTAAACACTCACCACATTGAAATCTGTGACCAGTAACTTTGTGATGTGCTTGTACTGACACTGGCAAGGACTTCCCCATTTCAGTGTCAATAAAAGACATTCAAGTAGCACAAGAGGAACTCAGCATTGTTAAGGAAGTGGTTTTGAAATTAGAAACTAAAACGACTCATTAAATCTAAAATACACATTGAAAGAATTTATCTTAACAAAAGTTATCTTTTGAAATGTTTCCTCTGGAAACCTTTGTATGTTAGAAATGCACCTGTAGACCATCCACCGGTGATATTTCAGCACTTGTACATGCACATACCATCGGTTTTATTTGGATTGCATAAGGAAAACACAGCAACAGAGCAACAGATTTTGGCTCTTTATTATGGGGAGGTTGTTACTATGTGAGTAATATCTCTATTCTTTAAGGTAGGAATCAATTACTGCTTTCACAAGAGGTGCCTTGGATCACACTTGCATCCTAATTTTGTGTGTGCTGGAAGGTCAAGAAGACCTGAGAATTTGAGACACAGTTAAGGCATGTTCTACTGGTGGTCTTAAGAGAGTACTGAAAACAGTGCAGCCAAAGTTGAACCATTACTTAATGAATCCACAACACACATCAGTGTGTGTTACACGTAAGCAGTTACACAGTTTAGATTTCTGAAAATACGCAGACTGGGAAGAAGGTGGAGAAGTCATTCAGACCTGATTCCTAGATTCAGGAAGGGCAATATCAGTAGGCTAAATTTGCTCTTCTCAGAATCACAGTGCAATTGGGCACAAAATAACATTTATCTGCTTTTGCACTTGATAGAAGTCTTTATATTATAAATTACATTTTTACATGAAAATCAAAATCCAGTAAAGGGCGCTCAGCTCAGGAGCACTTGCTAAGTACAAAGAGCTGCATCCCCTCAGCTCCTTTGCAGCCAAACCCCATGTCCAACTGCACTGTCGGGAAGAGAACATCTTTGTCTGCTTCCATTTAATGCAGCCCTTCATCTCTCCTGCCATTTTCCTTTCAAGTCTCAAATCTCCATCAGCGTGGAGGAATGGGAGGACACCAAAGACACCAAAGAGCAGTTCAGCTGCCGTGGCAATCACCGGAACTCGACATCCAGTGACCAGTCCGACCACCCGCTGCTGCGCAGGAAGAGCATGCAGTGGGCACGGCGCCTGAGCAGGAGGGCCCCTAGGCACTCTGCCAAAACTGCTGAGAAGATCAACCAGCAGAGAATGAACCTCTACAGGAGGTCAGAAAGGCAGGAGCTTGCCGAACTGGTGAAGAACAGAATGAAGCACCTGGGCCTTTCTCCAGCGGGATACGGTACCACTATTACAGTACTTCAGTAGCAACATTAGCATGGTGCAAGGGGAACTTATTTGTAAGAAATGATGGAGCCAAAAAACAAAATACAACGTTTATGATAATGCTTTTTGTTTTGTTGATTTAGGTTTGGGTTGTTTTCTGTTTTTTTTTCATTTACCAAGAGTAACTTGGAGTGTTTTTAATGCATTTTATTATCACCCATTCCTGTGCTGAGATGGAAGTCTCATAAGGCAGTATGTCAGTCACATTTATATTTAGTGGATGATATGTGTATGCTGAATTTATAAACATTCCCCAGTCATGGAGCAGCTGCACCATGTTTCTACAAACCTCTTGAAATAAAGATGAAGACAGGGCTGTTGTGAAGTTCACTCATATGTCAAGGCGGGGAGTTGTTTATATGTGAAGGATATTGCCTTTTCCCCACAATTTTCAAAAATAATGTCAAATTATCATATGAAAGTCATTTTTAGAAAGCATGTTTCACTAGGTCTTTAGATGCCATTTTTATCCGTCAAGTCATTCTCCAGCAAGGTTGACATCAGGTTGCTTTTTAGTTTGTAGGATTGTTTTGGGTTTTTTTAAGCAATGGGCAAGAGTTCTGGAACACTTTTTAACACATGCACCACAGCTGGCTAGGTTGCCTTTCTCTGGCCTTGGCCCTGCAGCATCTTGGGTGGAAACCCCAGGATTATGGGGCCTAATTTCCTAGAAATGTCAATTTTCATTTATATAGCCTTCGCATTTCAAGCCCTTGGCATAGGTGATAAAAGGGAAGTTCTTCCTAGATAAACAGAAAAAGGGAAAAAAAAGGTTTATGTTGACCAAGTCTGGAAATGGATGAGAATGCCATACACCTGCATTTAACCTTGATCATCATTTGAACTTGATGCTAGCTGAGCACGGGAGTCCGTGCTCACCACAAACTTACCTAAGCTGCAGGTCAGATTGGTAAATCACCCAGAAATTGGGTTACATTCAAATAGCTGTGATGAAAAAAACCCAGAAGATTTTTAAAACATTAGAAAACAGGATTTTTTTAGAGCTGATAACTCAAAAGATAATAATGTCAGGTAGTTTCAATATGAGTACAGTTGAACAGAAATTGCTAAACTTATTTGAAATCACTCTGACACCAGACATTTTTAGCAGCTCCATGAACTTTTATCAAATTAATATGTCAGAAGTAATGTTTCTCACAGTTAATCTCTAAACATAATTTATTTGGTACTTTTTCCCCCCTGTCCTCTAGATGAAATGAATGATCATCAGAACACCCTTTCTTACATCCTGATCAACCCTTCTCCAGATACAAGATTAGAGCTGAATGATATAGTGTAAGTTAAAGCACACATATAAAAAAAGTCACAAGACCTGCAAAAAAATAAAATATGGAGACTTTTATTTAAAGAGACATCTAATTATACTGTATATGTATATACTTAAAATGCACATATAAATATATAATACATATATTTGTAATGTTACAAGCCCGTCATCCTCCTGTTACTCTGTATATTAAATTGAAAAAATCTAACCAATGCTACCTTTAAAGTCTCTAAGTCTTGCTCAGGTCTTTTCAACATTCCAACTCTCTGCACTTACCCTGGCTTGCACCGTGTTGTTTTAGTAACAGCTGTAATTTCTTTTTGTAGATACTTGATCCGACCTGATCCATTGACTTATGTTCCAAATGCTGGACCCAGCCGAAAGGACAGCTTCTGCAATACAGTGGGACAAGACACCAGGGAGGAGACACAACTTTGATATGTAATTCACCACAAAATTCAGAGACAATTTTATACACATGGTGTTTCCACTAACCGTTTTACAAACTGAGTGGTACATTTTATTCAGATTTTGGAAACAAAATGACAGTGGATAAGTGACCAAATGCAGAAATGTGGTGCCTAGAAACTCTGATTTCAGGGATTGTCAAGTCTGTGGCCTGTTCAGTATTGTAGTTGAACTTTGTCAGCCTAACAGAATGATGACACCCATTGCTATTTAACCCATATGAACAAATGTCAGATTCCACCACGTCTTGCTTAGATGCTCCTAAGCGTATTTATGCAGGTGGCAGCATATCAGTGACTGAGTTTCTGACTGACATCAGATTATCTGATGCCCATAGAGATACAATGCCTGATTTGTAGTAGCAAATATGTTAATACCTAAAGCTGCCAACAAGGCTTTCTGTGTCAAGAAAATAATCAAGTCTTTGAAATATTTCAAGTCTTTGAAATAATTTTCGGTCTCAGCCTGTCGCCCATTTTTATTAGTACAGGGTAGTTTGTCCCATTTTAGCCTCCAGGACCTGGGTTTTTGTTCCTTGGGTTTACACAGATCAGGTTGAATGACTCAACCTGGTCACACTGCAGAGGTTGAGATTGAGACACATCAATGAAAGAAGAGCCCAGCTGCAGGAAAGTCCCTGTCATCTCACACAGGCAGCCCCCCACACTGGCAAAAAACTGGGAAGTTCCTGTGTGAAGCTGCATACAGTGGTAGCTCAGGTGAAACACAAGCCTTTGAACCTTGGTGAGCTTGTCTAGAGAAGCCTGAGTAGACTGTGACACAGAAGTGAGAGCATCCCTCTAGGCAGTGATTCCTACAACAAGCCCTTAACATTTTCATGAATGTGCCAGAAGTACAGTTGTCCAAAGCATTTCATGCCTAGTCATCCAGATTACCCAAAAGTGATACATTTTTACATGAAATTATGTATCTCATTGAAAATTAAGGAAATTTATAACCCACTCCACAAAATTAATGTAATTCCACATAGTGGGAAAAAGCATTATAGATTTAAAACCTCTGCTTCAGAAGCAGGTACAGTTGGTCAAGCTTTCTACAGAATTAAGCATTTCTGTCCATGATATTCCAAAATCACTGTCACCAAAGGGGAAGAACATACTCAAGGTTTTAAATCCCCTTCTGTTACAAGTATCCACATAGACCTACGTATAGAATTACTACAAGTAATTTTGCAGGTAGTGTTATATGGAAAAATTGATTATTCTCTGGACTCCCTTGATGTCCTACTTGTACAAAAAAAATCAGTCGAAAATGTTTATAGTCTTTTCTATATTAATTGGTAGAAGTACATTCTATTTCTGAAACAGAAATGACAACCAAGTTGCCCAGTAAGCAACTCCTGGATGTGAGGGTGTTTATCAGCATTGTAAGGATATTGAAATCATATTGGGAATGACAGAAAATCTGCTTTTACTTTTGCCTGCCTCTTAATGATTCCAAGGTTTAACAATTCAGTGCTTCTGCTTAGAGTCCATTATTGTTCAGTGCTTTTCCACACTTTAGTCATTCACGAGTTTATTCACAGGTGAAGTATTTCAGATGAGCACTGTGGGAAACAAACAGTTGAAACAGCACAGACTGAAGTCTACATTTTTTCAAGAAACAGTATATGATACAGAATCTTGTCCAAGATCTGTCACAGAAGTTACCCAGAAAAGTTTGCATGTGCAGTGTGAATAACTTTTCTATTTTTAATACCTTCAGGGAGAAGACTCTATTCCAGTTGAATATTTTTTTAAAAAATACAAGTTTCTTAAAAATGTTCATTCCAAAACGTTAGGAGGATCTGTTGTTTCATACTGAAGGCCTCTCTAATGGAGTCTCAAGGAGGCAGAGAGGCTTCCAGAACCGTGGCTATCCTTCAGCAGGCAAGCTGGATACTCTGCTTTTAGCGTGAGTCACAGTTCACAGAAATTCCCTGTGTGTGTATATAGCACACATCACTGATTTAAGAACTCTCTGCCAAAAGGATCCATAGCGAGGGCTGAAGTGCTCACATTTAACAGCCCATAAAGCAGCAGAAACAAGCAGTCAGGTGTGTCCATTTTCTCACTTAACTCAGCAGAATTGCTGCTCAGCTAGATTGCAATAGTGGTATCTAATGTGACCTGATATTTCTCCAGGCTTAATGAATTTCTAATTGCTCATTAGCCCCAGAAGATTTGCTAAAGCAAACACCAAGACAGCTGGAGACACTTGGAGTCCCTAAAATGAATGCAAGGCAATCTTTGTGAACAAAACACTTAGTTATCTTCAAAATCTGCTGAAGACAAGCAAGGCTGTAAAAACTGACAACAGCTTCTGATGAGGCAGAAGTTCTAATAACCCATGAATAATGTACCACAAAGTTCAGCTATTCAGAATAATACTGTCTTTCATGTTGAAAGCAGAACAGGTTTACTTCCTCTGGAATATCCTCACAGACAAACCATTCTAGTGGGATTTTGATCTTCCAAGACCAGCCTAAGTACCACTGCATTAACCCTGAATGAGACAGTATGCACAGTCCCTCAGTGGCCAAGGAGGTGATTCTTTAATGGTCATCCTACAGGCAATCATGTTCACACACTTTTTCTCATCATGATTATCAGAAATGTAAGACAAGTATAACTGGACTGGAGACCAGATGGAAGAAAAGGAATCTCAAGGCTCAGGGCTGGAGAAGGGATAATGAAGTTCTAGAATGAGCAGGGTCAAATGACTGTTGAACAGAGGAGTTTGAGCAGGAAACAGTTCACTCAGTAGAGAGAGAAATGTGGAGCTGTGAAAAAAAAAAAAGATAATTTCTATCTGTGCTTAACTGTATGTATTTTTCCTCCTGGCTCACTTCTGTCAACAACCCAAAGATGCCCCTCTTCCCCAACACTGCCTTAGCACAGCCCAAGCAGTTTGGTACCCAGAGTCACAGACCTAGAGAGGAGAGTGCTAGCTGATAATAACTTCTTCATTCTCAAGGGAGTGCCCAGCAAAGCCAGACCTACCTATGAAAATGTGTTACCTAGTCTGCAATAAAAAAGTCACAAGAACTCTTTCAATGGCATGCAGTGTGTTTCCTTAACTGTTTCACTCCAATTCCATGACATACATGAATTCACATACAAAGTAAAAAGCATAAAGTTCTTGAGCTTTTAAAACCTGCATGAATGAATTAGTGATGTTGTGACATTTTGTCCTAGAAATTAAAAGACCAGTTATTTCCCAGCATAGATATTTTCTCTCTCATAAACAACATTATACCACAACTACACTTTAACAACTTCTAAATATTACTGAATATTACACATCTTTATTTCCTGATGTGCCAAAAAGAGCTAAAGAACAAATAAATTTTAGTCTTCAGCAGTGGAGGAAAACTGAAATGACATCAAATGCAGCAGAGGTAACATGCACTTCTCTACTTTCCAGAGTTAGGGCTGAGAGCAGTCATTCTGTAATTTTGGAACACCGACATGAGATATTGCAGCATGGAATTCTGCTTGATATCCAATGGATACCAGACACTAAAATCTGGAAGTTATTTAATAACATGAAGCAGCTCTATGCAGATACATCAATTTGTTCATCAAAGTTATAAAAATATTTCTTCAAGGCAATGCTATAAATATAGAATTTATAAAACAAAGCAATATGCATAAAATATGGTTTCATATTCTTGATATTCTGTTAGAAGCAACACTACCCACCTTGAAACAGATGTACAATGAATAAATGTCTAAAGAGCAGCACTTCAAAATTTCATCCACTGTTCCTTGTGCTTGGTACGAAATATGTACTGCAGGGACACAGGAAAAGAATTAATAATTCATATTAAATTACGAGAGATGACCCAGACTGCTTCTTTTCATTTTCTGAATTGAAAATCTTAAGGATAATGTTGTTATATACTTAATTATTGCCTCCACTAATACAAGGATGTCAGTAATGGTAACTCAAGACATGGATAAACTCCCAAGAAACTTAAAAAGGGAAATATTTCTACTTCATTAAGTTAACTAAATTTTCTACAAAATCTAGACTTTAAACTGCTGATTTGGAACTGGCCCATGCCAACCAGGAGAGAGACTGGGAGGCAAAGTATGGAAATGAAAGAGTAAGTACTACTCATGTGCATGAGCTATCTCAGACAAATTGGGACATCCTGAATGGGGCTCTGCACAGGGCTCTGGTACCTTTAAAGCCCACAGGTACAACATTAATGATTTGACTAATCACTAACACCCACACTACCAATTACTGATCACAGGAAAACTTCTCTGGATCACTTCCAATTTCTTTTATCCTTTCACCAGTATGGGCTGGCTGATGAACTGGTTCATTTTGCTGGCAAGTCTATAGCTTTTAATAGTTTTAGCTTTGGTATTTATTCCTGCTAGGAGATGTAAACTCCCACTGCTTCTGTAACTGTACAGAGGTGTGGCAGACTCCACAGACTCCAAACAAAACGGAGGAATTAGTATCATAGCCTTTTATTTGTACAGCTGGCAAATCTCTGTTAGTGTAATTGATTGTGCTGCTTGTGCACTCAGCTTCAGGCTGTGGTGAAGCCTCTATTACCTTATCTTAAACAATCATGGAATCATTACAGTTGGAAAGCACCTCCAAGTTCATTTAGTCCAATCTTTCACCGAGCACCTCCGTGACAACTAAACCACAGCACTGAGTGCCATGTGCCACATGTCCTGTCATTTCTTGGAACACCTTCAGCAATGGTGACTCCACCACTTCCTGGGCAGCCTGTTCAAATGCTTCACAGCTCTTTCCATGAAGAAATTCTTCCTGATGGCCAACCTGAACCTCCCATGGTGCAGCTTGAGGCCATTTCCTCTCATCCTGTCTCCATTGCCTGGGAGAAGAAGCCAACCACCTTTCTGTAACCTCTTTTCAGGCAGTTGTAGTTTGTGATAAGATCTCCCCTGAGCCTCTTTTGCTTCAGGCTCCTCATCAGACCTGTGCTCCAGGCCCTTCACCAGCTCAGTTGTCCTTCTCTGGACTCACTGCAGCATCTCAAAGTCTTCCTTGGACTGGAGGGCTCTGAACTGGACACAGGATTTGAGGTAAGGCCTCACCAGTGCTGGCTATAGAGGGATAGTCTCTTCCCTGGTCCTGCTGGCCACACTATCCCTGATAAAACCAGGATGCTCTTGGCCTTCTTGGCCACCTGGGCACGCACTGGCTCTTGGTCAGCTGCACTCAGCCAACACCCCCACGTCCTTTTCTGCTGGGCCCTCATCTTCAGGAATTACTGAATAACCTGGATTGCCATCCAGGTAATAGGAGGACATGTGAGGGTGGAGTTTGGTTTGCTCACTTTTGTGGGTTGTTACTGCACAGCTATGCACGACATGGTGTTCCTCACCTAGATTAAGGGTGTTCCCTTTATTATGTTTATTATTATGTTCCCAGATTTCAGAGTTGAGCTCATTACCTTGTTTAATGTAAGGTAAAGATGTCAGCTATACAAGATAGCATGGCTACTATCAAGTAATCCACATATTATGTTCAAAAAGACCCATTTTTTAAACACAACATCCTGGAAAACTTTCTACATTTTAGAAAATATTGGGAGACCAAGGAAAGCCCAGATGAATAGGTACCCATTTGAGACAGAAAAAGTGTCCAGTGTAGGTATTGGACGAGTAAGAATATTCCTTAATCAAAAGGTTTAAGACCAAATTCCCATAAGGGAGAATTGCATTGTGTTCAGTGGCTGCAGCACAGGTTCCCACTGTCTGTCCTGGGTGGAATGGAGCTGCACAGAGCACAGAAAGATGCACTGCAGGATTCAGGGGTTTCTTTATTAAAAACCATAATGTACATTTGTAAAATGCCATCGGGGGTGCATATAATGTATACTCTCTCACTTTACCTCCAGCTGAAAGTGTTTGGTGTTCATGTGATTGATATTTTGATTCCCACAACAGGGACTTGGACTGAAACGTTCATCTTCTGAGGTTAGTAAGCATCATCTTGTTTTTCACTTAACTATTTTGTACACAGCTTAATGCCTTAAAAAGTAATTTAATAAATCACTAACAGGACAGTCTATCAGGATTTAATTTTCCTCTTTTTATTACATCTCCATGATAACAAATAAGTGATATCTTGTGTGTGAGGTGTTCTTTGTATATGTGACCACAGAGAGTAGTAGCCACTGTGGGCACTAACTGAGATCTGGGAAATGCTAATGTTAGATTTTCTGAGGAAGCAGTTTTTGCCCACATTTCTGGCACTAATTCCCCAGCACAGGATATCACATATGCTTTCTTCTTCAGTCACACTGGAATGAGTACATTTAATGGTACATAGGCAAATTACATCTGAGCAGTATAAAATTACCACATTAATTTCTCAGTTTTTAATGAAAGAAAAGTTTCATTGCATTGTCTTTGCTTTTTCTTCAGTAGGGTTGATATGGTCTCTTGTTGTATTTTAAAATGCTTTAAAAATTAATTGATGCTTCATCCAAAACTAAATAAGGTACCAATCAGTATTCACTCAACAGAGAAAGGCTTCTTTATGGAGGAAAAATCCTTTGAACTCAACCTAATACAATATCTAGGCACCTGATTCAGGATGTCCATGGACCTAGCAAGTTATCATTACACAGATGTTCTGTTCCTACTAAGAAAACATCTGCTGCTTTGCCCATTGTCAAAGAAAGTTCCTGGGATGCCCCAGGACGGACCCTTCTCTTCTAACACGTGTGTTTCTTCTCCTGCAGCATTTCCCAGTAGTGTATGTGCTCGTGTGGCTCGATGTGATGAGATGTAATTATTTTATTGTACGTACAAGGAGAAAATGGGACCTTGTGTAAGTTAAACAGTGAATAAGAAACTGGTACTATTTCTACTCCCTTTGCATTAAGACAAAACCCTACGTAAACATCTTCCAAATGTATATGCTTAACGATTAAAGAGGCATTGACAATTTTTGCAGCCAGGTCTCCAGAAAAGACGTAGCCAGTTCCTGAACAGAAAGGGTGGTATCTGTCACCTGGGAATTCTTCTTCTGATATGTACCATTTACTGGCTTTATTCCGAATAGGGGTGTGCCCTTTCATTAAATGGCCTGTGAAATAATTCTGTGTGGAAGGTGGGAGAGGCCTGAGTAGATTTTCAATCAGGTGCATCGTGTTGACAAAAACATCACTGTCCGTCTTCATGGCAAACCTCGTGCCGCTGCAGTAAGAGGCCACCCACCTCATGCCCATCAGAGTTTTAAGAGTCAGGTTGTTGTAAGTGTCCAGGAAGTCCTGCTGGATGATGTCGTGATACTGCTCGCTTTCTCTCTGCAGGACGTCCCCGCTGTGGCCCTCGGTGTCGATGCCGAGCATGAAGAGGCGCACAATGTGCGCGCCCGGCACCGCAGCCTCGCTGCCCCAGCTGTGCCGGATGGCCCTGCGCTGCTGCAGCTCCCGTGCCGTCGTTGCTATCAGCAGCACCAAGAAAGGTGTTTTGTCTTTACACTTGTCTTCTTCATTAATGAGGAATGTAAATGACTGCGTAGGAGTGGGTGTGGCTTTATTCGCAGATGTCTCATTTTCGGGTGGTAGTTCCCCGTTTTCTTTCCCTGAGATTTGTTTGAAATTTGTCAGGATTTTTTTAAGTAAACTCTTTTCACTTTGCTTGTGAAGATAATGACTTTTAAGTTGAGCAGGAAGGTGATGAGAAGTATAAAGATAGGAAATCAGATATACTGCTGTAAAAGAGATGGTGAAAGCCAGAAAAAGACTTCTCTTAGTGCATCCTGTAGGAGAGAGAAATTCACCACAGTATCTCATGTTGGCAGCCGTGAGAGGATGCACAAGAAGCACAGATATTTTGTCAGAAGAGCAGCTAATTTGTAGTTGTTTTCCTCTGCGACACAGGAAGATAAAAGCCACTTTCAGGCTTCCAAGTCTTCAGGATTCCTTTCATTTTGTTATTGTTAAAAGAATGCCAATATTTCATTTTAGAATAAACTGCAGAAATTTTTATCAAAGACAAAAAAATTTAAAAATTTCTTCATTAAAGCTTCAGTCTTTTCTTCCTAAGAGAAATACAGTATGATAGAAATAGTAAGAAATAAATGAAACTAAATAAATACACTATTAAAAGTAATAATTTAATCAGGTAGAAGAGAAATTATATAGATCTATATTTAAATATTAAAATATATGTAATTTATAAAGACAGCTTAACTCCCCGTAGGCTTTACAAAAAGTTATCACATAATTGAATCATCCAAAGTTAATGAAATATTATGATTGATTATGGATTCATAGTATTGGAGGCCATTATGATAAATCAAAAATTTGATGCATGGCTGAAAGTGATTGTCTAGGCTCTATAAAACATTAATGCAGACAGACTTTGAGATGAAGTGTCCCCTGCCAGCAACTATCTCTGTGAAGAATGCTTGAAACAACTGTCTTAATCTAGATCCATACATTTCAAATGGCTTCAGCTGAAGGATCCCATCCTCCCTTACTGCAGACAGGTAAAGTATAAATACTGGAACTGTACACAATACTGTAGTTTTGGGTAGTTCTTTGTGATTTCCATAATGTCCACTTTCAAATTTTGGCTTCCTTCAATGAAACAATACAGAAGTTTATCTAAGCCTTGGAGTTGCTCCACAGTTGTTCTGCTCCACAAAGAATCGACAGATTTAGAAGGACTTAAATATCAGGAATCCTACCTCTGTTCCCATGGAGAATCTACGGACAAGCTCACAGGTCCTTGACTTTCTGTTTGATAAGGTGAAAATACTCTGTCCCTTGCAGCAATGAAGAGACAGTCTATAAAAAGGAGACTGGATTTAATAATTTTAGAATATGCAGTAGAAATGCAAAGAAATTAATTTATGCTTGACTATAATTTAATCTGGATAAAATGGATATTGCATAATCTCAATGTAAATGTGTGGTGGATAACCCTTGGCCAGCACACAAACACTCACCCACATGCTCACTCCACTTCCCCTCTCCACAGGAGGACAAGGGGAGAAAATAGGATGAAAGAGTTCATGGACCAAGGTAAAGGACAGGAAGATCACTTAGTGGATACCATCTAGGACAGAACAAAGCTGGCCAAGATGAATTTTAAATACATTTAGATAGTGAGAAACAGAAACAAAAATAAAACCCAATAGCTCCTCCCCATCTTTTCCTGGGCTCAACTCAACTTCTTTTTCTGCCCCTTCAGCAGCAGAAGGGGGTTGGGGATTAAGGTCCCTCCCTGTTCCTCCTCCTGTTCAAACAGATCTGCTCCAGTGAGAGCTCTCCAAGGGTCAGAGTAACTGCTGGAGGTTGACAGAAAAAGGGCATAAGGATATTCTGTGATAAACTAGTTCAGTGCAGCTCACATGTACCACAAACACCTATAAAATATTAAGAACACAGCAAGTAATAGCTTAGCTCTAGCAGTCTTCCTTCTTATGTTTTCAGCTCTTTAGAAACTGTATATTTTGGCATCATAACATATTAAATAACCAGGATCCAAAAAACAAGGTAAGAAAGAACGTGGTCACTATGATATCAGAAATCAAGAGGCATTTCTGTACCCATTAAATGCTTTACTGTTATTTGAAATACAAGAATTTCAGCACATGAAAATGAAAGAGCAGGAGGTAATTTTCAATGTTCTAAGTGTAGTTCTGTACTGCAGTTTTCTTGATGAAGCTAAAGGTATTTTGTCAAAGTCTTTGACTTCTGTTACTTTTGACAGTGCAATTCCAGTAGATGAAATCCTGGTTCCACTGTGGGAAGAACAGAAACTTCTAAGAAGACTTTTCTAAGAGGCAGCTAAAATATTTATTGCTTCATATTGATTGAGTTATCAGTAGAAAATTCATGCTGCTGAAGAGCAAAGAGTATCTATGTCTTCAAAAACATAGTTTATCTTGCTTATGACTTTAAAGTGCCAAGAAGCTCCCAAAATACAATACTCCTTTTCTATTAAATTTTTTCCACAGAAAAAAAGAAAAATACTTTAGAAATAAATGCTTACCCACAATAATTACCCATACCATTAAACCAAAACAATTGTAATTATGAAAATTATTTTTCTAAAACCAACTGTGTAGCAAAATGCAGTGTATATAGGTTGCCTTGGGATACACTGATTATTCAGATGAACACGCATTTAACTACATTCAGATTTTAAAATTACTTCATATGTGCTAAACTTCCCCCTCCCCCCCATAATCGGGCCTTATTAAAATAATAAAAAGGAAGAAGAAGATGACTGAAAAGGAGTAGAGAAAAGCAGGGAAGGTATTAGAAAAAAGGTAAAATAATATTATAATATAAATTAATTATTAATTAAATTATTAATTATTAAATTATTATAGTATATATTATAGAGTATATTATTATATTATTACTAATTATTAATTAAATTATTAATTGTATATATAATAAAATAATATACCATTTCTCTACACTCCTGTTTATGTTATCTTTTCCTTATTTATTAGAAAAAGACAGATTTGAGAGCTCGCCGTGTTCTAATTCTACCCTATCCCATCACAGATTTTGAAAGGATATAAAACTAAGAAAACCAATCCCTCACATTGTAGCAATGCTTTGACATTTTCCCAAATTCTTGAAGTAATGAGTTTTGAAGTGCAGGCCGTTGAAGGTGCTCCCACAAATGGCAAATTTCAAATTAATCTTTTGAGGAAATGCTAGGTGTGTTTGAAGGCTGCCAGAAAGCACCAGATAGGGCTGGTTTAATCCCAAACTGCCAGTTGGCGAACAGATCACAGCACCTCCTCTAGTTAGCCGTGGCTTAGTTAAGCCAGCTTTGAGGCAGATTGGCTAAACGTCCCTAAAAGGATGAGCTAGGAAGCGAGGGAAGAGCCGGACATGCACCCACCTAGACTAAAGGCAGCGTCTCCTGGAGAGGAGCTCCATCGGGGCTCTGCCGTGTCCTGCAGCGCTTCTGGCTCAGCTCAGCCTCACCAGTCCCTTGGCAAGAGCAGGCTGTGCTAAGTCCAGCCCCACCTCCTGCTGGCTCTGTGAGAGCTCCCAGGGATGGCCTTGGAGTCAGTGAGATGAACCAATAACTACTCCACCCCTCTTTTTTGAAACCTCTGTGGAATTTCAATCTCACGTGCCACGGTATTTGGAGGATGAACTTGGGCATCTCAGTGGCACTTGCTCTAGGTGGCTGTAAAGAGAAGCAGAGATATTGCAGTTTCTGTCAGTACTAGTTTGTCATTGTGCTGCAGGTGAAAAAAATCTGTCTTAAAACCACACAAGGAGCAGAGAGCTGCTTGTATCTCCTCTTACCTGCACCATTTGGCTTCCCAGAGAACCCAGGCAACCATTCTGTGGTTTACACATAGAAACTCATCTGAACATGTACGGCTGAGGTGTGACATGGATCAGTGCTGAAATAAAATTGTCTTGATATGTATTGTTGGAAAGATATACATTCAATTTTCAAAAATTTAAAATAAGATTTTTTTATGAGTAAAAGACATGGTCTGTGATCCTTAAAACCACCAGCTGTTACAATGATTACAGCAATTTGAAAAGCAAAGGGCTTAATTAACTGTGAAGAGAATCAAACACTTTGCATAAAGCAATGGAAAATATATTAATAGCAACTGCACATATTTAAGGTGCATATGGAATTAATTTAAGAAATTTATAAAGTATTTATCTGCCAGTGTAGTGTAAAATCCTTGTATATGTCCTTTTCTGATTTAAATTATGCCTAGACTGAGCTAATCTCATCAAAATGCTAATTCTACACAGGAAGAGTACTCTTCCCTCCCCTTCCCCCACTCGAATAGTATTAATTTTTTTTTTAAATTAACCAGAAATACATGAAAAATTGAAGAAGAATTTTAGATTTTTTTTTCTTTACATAAATGCACTTTGGATTTAAAAATAGTCTCCAAAGAGAAGTGAACAGTAACAGGTGTCCTAGAATTTGCTTGTCTCCAGTTATCTGCTATATATTTTTTTCCTAAAGTACATACAGAAATATAGCTGCCAAATAATGAATCACATATAAACAGCACAATTCCCTCTCTGTTTTTATGGAAATTAAATGCAATAAAATTTGTCATGGGACAAAAGGGGAGCACCTGTCTGCAAGGAGCCAAGAATTTTCTGTTAGTCTAACAAAAGTGTCCTATCAGCTATTAGTATAATTTGTTATTAAAGGGCGAGTGAAGAAGGGAATATATTTCTACACGCAGTCCCTGGTATCTCCCTCTCTTGTCTCATGTCACATTCACCTTCTTTAATGCTCCTCTGGTGGGGTCCTTTGAGTCAGTGGCACCAGCTTTTCTCAAGGAGATGGACAAGGAGAGGAGCTTAGGGCAAATTGCCTGCCAGTGCCCAACAGTCTCTACCAGAAGGAACATCCTGATATGGTGGCAGTGTCTTTGCTACCCAAGAAGGGTTAATTTCCGTGTGTTTTGCAAGACAGCACTTACCTTTCTTTCTTGGTTCTCAGTTGCCTGATTTTATTACACGTGCTGTGTATTACACGTGCTGTGTTGGCTTTGGGTATTTCCTCCTCTTCTTCTTTGACTAAATGATTAAATGATTATGACTGAAGCCACCTTTGTCCAGCTGCCAACAGTGCATTCTCATAGCAAGAAGTAATTAGCCATTGGTTACACGTTTCCTCGGTTATCATCCTATATTACATTTCTCTGTACTTCTGTTTCAGGGCCATGAAAACATACTCAACACAGAATAGCTATTTCCTGCAGAAATAAGGACAAATATCTAGCAGGTTGTGGAAAGGCAAAGTAATCAAGTAACAGGAACTAATTTACTACATAGTTTGCTGTTCCAGTTTTAAAGAGCTAGAACAAAGTTCCAGTCCTTATCCTGTTAACTGATCTGATCACGCAGTATCTATGTGAACTATAAGGAAGAACGTGCTTGAGGGGTGTAGCAGTGGAAAGGGGTTTTAACCCTTTAAGTGCAGCAGAAATAAGATGCACAGCTACATGGTCATCTTTCATGATAGGGAAGAAAGAGACAAGTTCATTCAGAAACACACTTAGTTTTATAGCATGACTTGCAATTCCAAGAGTTGAGAAAAGGTGACTGGTTCAGAGAGAAGACACCCCATTCCCAGGGCTTGGTCACACACCACAACAGGTGTTGTATCTTTGTTATTGACTCCTTTTTATTTTGACCAAGTTATCACCCTGGGAGAAATTCTCCCTAGCCTTGAGCTGGACCAGCTTATCGGCTGGGAACAGAGCTGAAAAGCTCCAGCCTGGAATATTTTTCAGGCTGTAATTTGCTTTCTCAATATGTGTCCCTATAGGGGGCATAGTACAGAGAATAATCTAATAATGCTATAGCAATTTGCTGTCTTCTGTCTGAGTTTGTGTGTGTTCCAGGTGACCAGTGTCCCTTAGAAAATGCCCTTCTAGTGGCACTAGAATTACACTATTTTTTATCAGCAAAGATGCTGAGCATTGTGGGCTAGTAATTCTCAGGGAAGATGTCCTCCACAGTTTTAGGTTCTTTGGCAGATACATATACACAATATAAGTATTCATCTAGATAAACAAAATATGAGGTTGAGAATGAGAGTTTTTTGAACTGTTGGACCGTCTAGAAATGTCTATAAACAATTAATAGAGACCTTAGCATAGCTTTTAGACCACAAGTCACCTCAAAACAGTATCAGTTTCAACCATGTAATTTCTGACAAATGTCTGCATGTATCTTTCTAATCTGTATTTAAATAATTTAAGCCCTGTAACCTTCCAAAGCATCTATTTAATGTAATGCCTCATTACTCTATTTCCTGAATCCAAACTGATATTCCATGCTACTTGAATTCATTACCTCTTGAAGCACAGTTTTCTCTGTGATAACTTTTCTCTTGTCCCTTCTCAGACTTTACTTGACATATTTGCTGACCTTCGAACCACTCTCATTCCTCCTCCTCCTCCTCAGTTCTCTCCAGTGGATTCTTATCTCCCTGAAAGGACAAAGGGGATTCCTTACCTCAGGTGAAGCCTTTCCCTGTTGGGGGAGGAGAATGGAAGGAGAATAGAAGGATTACTTTATGTCTCCTCCAGGCTTTCTCCCTCTTTGTACACTTTGAGTGTTAGAACCCTGGTCACTGAGAATTTTAGACTTTCTGTGCTGACAGGCACTGAGCCCCAGGAGAACACTGCATTTGGCCTGAGGCTGTAGAGAAGACTTCCAAAAGTGAATGATAGAACTGAAATTATGGGTGTGTAGTTTCAATAGTAGTGTGTAATATCACATGGTGGAAAACTTTAAAAGTCCACGTTGTGGACCACGGGTGGTTGGTTACTGGGTTAAAAGTAAAAATAATTTAGGTGTAATTTCTTAATTGGACAGTTTATCCTTAAAAGGCCTAGTAAAGAGAAAGATAGGGTTCCATTTTTAGTTTGTTAACTTGAAGTGCTGTAGAACTCAAGGTTTGTGAGACTGTAATACAGATAAGAACTAATAAACATCTGAGTCCAAACAAGAAATACTGTCTCGCACATTTAATCCCAACTCTGGCAAAAAGAAGATAAGCTGCGATATTTGAGAGACCTTATTCTATTCTTTTCTTTTTTTTTTTGCAACTATTAGATGTTGATCCACATGATGAGCTGTGTCAGTAACAGGTAGAGCTCATGACCTGCTCCATGCTGAGACACATTTCCACATGGCTGATCAGCTTGGCCAACAGGCTACCTTTGTTTCTCATTGTCTCAGGCAAGTTCTATTTTCCCTGCTCATTCAGAACCTCATTTCTTTAGTGCATGATTTGAAGTGCCTTGGGAAGCCCTGGTCAGTATAGAATTCGATGTTCATAAGAAACCCCTGCCAGGCAGTCTCTGACTCTGGCTTTCAGACATTTTTACAATCCTCTCATGGCAATTTCATCTGCACTGTAGCTCCTTAGTGAGTGATTCTCCCACTGTGACAAGCACCCTGTCATCAGATCCTTGGCTACCTGTCCAAAAATATCAGCACCGTTGTGTCGATCCCCTTACTTCTGGCAAAGCAATAAGCATCTTCAGTGAGCTTACACTGCTTTTGCCTGAATTTTGGAACTGCTGTACCTTCCATTACAATCACTTTAGCCCCTTTCCTGAGCTTGGCTTTAGAAAGCTGTGTGATTACTGTGTCACATATTATCACTGCAGACAGATCTCTGACCACCTTGTTGAATTATTTCTTATCTGTATACTACATCACTGAAGATATCTGACTCTTTAAGGATATTCAGAAGTGCATCATTTAAATAATAATGTAATAATTTAATAGTGTAATTTAATGATTTGCATGTAATAATTAAAAGGCAGAAAGAGGTGCTTGTATTCTAAGCTATAAATTCTCTTCTACATTTAAGCAAAGGCAACATAGATAAAACTTTCCTCCATATAGAAGTGTAGAGTTTTTGATAGGAAGGGTTTTGCAATGATGCCATCTTGTGATCATGGCCAAAATGATGCTGTGTACAAATAGAGCAGTGTTTAATTTTAGCTACTTTAGGCTCAGGCAGTGAGTGAACACACAATGTCAGCACACCGAACTGATGGCACCAGGTACCAGCCTTCGTCCTGTTTCTATGTTTGACCCAAAACTGTTTTCCCGTGGTTAGGTTTTCATCACGTGGATCTTCAACAGGTAATCCAAACAGAAGGCACCAAACACAACTTCCCATAGTTTATGAGTATTAAAATCCCCACAAACTCAGGGGTTGCTGCATATAGGGAACTGGCTCTCGAATTGTCTTTGAAAATTATACCTCATCCAGAGCCTTCTATCCAGATTTATTTAAGAATTTAAACATACCATTTTAACAGAAAAAGTGGGTCTTGGCAAGGATACTGCTTCACTACACCTTAAGTATCTGCATTTTACTATAATTAGCTATAATTAACATGTAGATAGGGTAGTATGAAAAATTCGGTTTAAGATCTGAATTCTGCAAGGAGAGAGTTTAAGGTTTAACACAAAAAAAAAGGTAGCTTAGACAAAGTTTGGAAACATGAGATTAAATATTTATTTGCTGCAGCTGTGTCTGGATTCTTAACTAAATTTATCATGGCCACAAGAACCAGAGCTGCATCACTTTTCTTTATTAACTTTAGTAACTTGGCTAAGTTTTTGCTGGAATTGGAATAAGTTAGAATACTATGTGTATTAGAGATGTTTGGCAAATTTATATTTTATAATTAAAAGTTCTGACAATAAGGAGTTACTTAGATCAGTTACAGAAAAAATGAACATAAATGTAATTATGGGTGTTTATGTGTGGGTAGTTACAAACAACTAGTCTTCAGGATTAGTGTCTCCTAATTCCTTATGAGGAGTCCTATAAAAGCTGCAGGATGCTGAAGTCTTTCTTGCCTCATCTCTTGGTTAATCATGAACTTCTGCAGTTTAATTCAGCTAAAAATGACATTTATAAAGCTTCATTATTTGCTAGAACATGAGCTCCTAGTTTTGTCTCCACAGGGGGATATGCACATGGAGAGTCCTGAGCGTTTCTGTTCATCTGCCACTGGCAATAACTCAAGGGGCTCCTTCACTGCAGGGACTGGGAATGTTCCTTCACCAGTGGAAACGTGTGGGTCTCGTGTTCTTCCATGCATGGACTCACCACAGGAAGTCACAACCCAGGAGAGGAAAACCAGAACCCTCTGAGGCTGGGAAAGGCACTGAACCAGCTCTCTCCTCGCCTGGACAGAGTGCCACCATCATCTCCCCGTGCTTGTGTTTTAATGTCACTCCTGCACATCAGGCATGAGCAATGAATGCTCCTCGGATGTCCAGAAGATGAAATCAAAATGTCACCTCGTTTGGCTGTTCTGACTCAGAGGTGAGTTTAGGGGCAGATGGGGAGAAGCTGAAAGCCTTTCCCACACAGTGGGTGCTGTGGGGATAGACTGGAGTTTAGCTGGGGCTTTCAGTTTTAACTGTATACATCTGAACCTCAGTCCATGTGCTGTTGTATTTGGTAAATAATTTCACTATCCAAAGCTACATTGTATTTCAAGGAGACCCAAGGTGATGATGACCACTGGAGCTCTCAGGGTTGTTGAGAACTACCTGGTCCAGGCACAGGTTTTACCATTTATATTTTCAGGTTTGTGGTTCTTTTCTAAACCTTTAAAGATAAGCTGCCATAAATGAGGAGGAAATCGTCTTCATTCAGCAGGGCTTGTAAAGAAAAAGATGTCAAGAATTACATCTTACTGAGCAATTCTAAAACGAATTCTACACAGATTAAATTCTCATTTTTAGACAATTCCAAAGAAATACCAACCTGGTGATCTACCTACCTCTCATCCTCTAGCTTGGCCAAAGACATCTGCAAATCCAGATGCAAAGGTGTCTGCTCCTCTGGCATAACTGTTTCAAAACCACAGCATCAAGTTTCATTTCTAAAAGAATGAGAAGATGCAAAGAGCGTGGGTAAATAAAATTTAAAAGCACTTTTACTTTCCTGAGTGAGAATTTCTAAACTATAACCTTCCTGACAAACCCTTCACCTTTTTGCTAGACTCCCAGGGATTTACTCTCAGTCCTGAGAGTCAAGAAGGATTCATTTAGGAGATATTTAGCAAGTTGCCATCTATTTGCCACTATCAGGCAGTTGCACTGTCTTGTTTGGACAGCTTTCAGTAAAATGGGCCCTAAAAGGGCAGAATTTTGATATGCAAAAGGTATTTGAAAACAAGAACCTTCTTACAAGTATCCCTAAACCCAAAATACTTTCTGAACTGATTTTTTAAAGAAATCCTGGGAAGGAAGATTTTTCTTATATTTTGACTTTACATTACAAGTCTTAAATCCTCTATTAGGCTAAAAATAAGCATGCATTGAAATGATCATATTAATCATACTGGACTGAAGGATGAGTATAAACAGGACTCACTTTTCTGGCACTCATGCAAATGTTCAGGTTACACAGTAGAGGAGTTTTCATGGGATGAAAGATTTCTCTACAAGTTGCACTTTCTTACACATAACTAGTTTAAAGTATTTGTATATATTAGTTCAAAGAGGAACTAATAATTATTCTGTGGGTGTAATTGGTATTCCTTTATCCCTTTAGTCTCGGCTGGGTCTGTAGATGGTGCTGTAACATCACTGATAATAGTATATGGGCTATGAGGATATTCACTTTTGTCACTGGCCAATACCAAGCTCACATTACAGATTAGTCCTAAAATCCATGTTACCAGTCTCCATAAAACCAGATGGGAGTACCAGTTTAAGTTTTATTGGAAAACTGTCTGGTTTACAGCATCTGAGTTTGCCTTCTTATTGTCCACGACAGCCAAATCATTATTTCCTACAGCAAATTGCTCTGAAAATACTCCACTGTAATAAAATAAGAGATGTTTTTATATTCCTGTCAAAAAAAATATTAATTTTATTCTGGTACCTAAACAAACATTACTTTTATGTCAGCAGTCTTTTAAAAAGTAGCCTTGTGGCTACAAATTCTTAGAATGCATCATGCAGTCTTTACAGTACATGCTTTTGTAGTACTTTAAACATCAAAAGGAGAAGAAAATAAATTTGGAGTATTTACCAATAAACTTCATCAGTTCAGAATGAATTTATGCATAAACTGTGCCAAGAAAAGTGCATGTGTCTTCTGTATTAAACAATAGGTTGTGATGACTGAGCTGATTGCATTGAAATGATTTAATGGGTTTTTTTGATTCAAAAGAAGTTTCACTTCCTGTGGACAGAGTTCCTGAGTTAGAAAACTCAATTTTCAAAATCACTTCTACAAAGCTTGAAGAAAGTGTTCTTTCCTGGTCTTTAAGGAGAGCACAGGAACAGCCTGAACCTTTATCAAGAAACTGTACTCAGTCCATTGTACTTAACATAAGAAGATATTTTTCAGTTCTCAGACTGGATTCCAAAAGGATAAGATACCTTTTTCCTTATGTCATAGTATTTACAATGGAATAGGTCCCTAGCACAGTTTTGTGGAATCCTCTTGACTGGATTGGAATTCACATCACAGGAATTGTGTGAGCTTGTTTATACAAGCACAGTTAGTTCACATCATTTGTGAGCAATGGAAAGGGTTTAATCTACAGTTTTCTCAAACACTGTAAAAAAAGATCAGACCAGCCACTAAAAATATTTTGCTTTCAAACATGAAATTAAACTGTTACTTCCTTGTTAAAGACTCAGAACCTTTTCATCACAGTTCTAGATTGTACTGCTGTGTTTAAAAGACAAGATTATGATGGCTACTAGGAAATTATGTGAGCAACAGAATTGGAAGCTATGAAAAATGTATTACAGCATATTTGATGTATATGGCTGACCTAGGAAAGAAATTATGTCTGCAGTGTTCTAAAATTAGTATATGAAGTGGTGAAAACCTATGACATTTTTGATGACTTGCATTCTTCCTCAGTTATGCTCTCCTATTTCTCGTAGTGGTTTCTGCTACACCAAATAATGTAGTAGCTGAAAAAAATGTAGTTAAAAATTGCCTTAAGGCAAGTACAGAAAGAAGTATTTAGACATGCATTTTTTTTTCACTGAGTTCCAATGTTCTTCCATTTTCTACCACACTTGAGTTCCTATATTTTGTTTACATGGTCTATAATTCACTTTTGTACTGCAGATCACTGTCATATATAACGAGAACCATAGTTTTGAAATGTAGGAGTTATTTGTCATAACATGGAAGTAGCAGAAAAAGGGAAGCTACACTCAGCAGTGAAAGTAGTGGAAAGCAAAAACAGTGATGCTGCACAGAGACTTTCCCAGTTCTCAGAATAGCACTTTGTTGGGTATTTCTCTCATAATCAAAAGTTTCCAAAGGAAGAAAGAGCAACTGCTCTCTGCTATCCTCAGAGGATCAAGTCACCTCAAAAGCAAGGGCTCCAACTCCAGAACTCCATGACCACTCACAGATTTCTTTCCTACTGTGAAAGCAATGAGATATTTTCATCCCTTGTATGACTGTCTGAAATACAACAGAGTGTGGTATTAGGAAGGGGAACAGAGAATTGAGAGCTATAACAACACTAACGTGTGCCAAATTTAGAGAGAAGCAGGTCATTATAAACAAAGGAGCAAGACCTTTGGAAAATCTGACAGTATTTTAATATAAACTTGCTTATTCTTTATGATTAGGATTGAAGTAAAGAAAATCTTCTGGAAGTAATAAAGTATTCTCTTGTTTTATCAATGGCAAAAATAATAATCAATTGGAAGCTTCTAACTAAATTTCGATGAAAAAAGCATGTTCTTCTTACAAGCTGGCTGTTCACTTTGTCTATGCATATAGGAGAGTCCCTTAAATTGCCTTTTTTGGTGCTATTTCCATGGTCTTAGAAAAGAACTTTTCCCTTCAAACCAAACTGGCCAGTGAAACGAACCTGGGTTTCACACGTCCAAGGATATTTCTTCACTTACTGAACCAATACACACACATTCCTACTTGTTTTTCTTCTTTATATCTCCTATTTAAGGGTTGAAAAGGGGGAAACCATCAATTTGCAAATAAATTTAAAAGGTTTTTATTGTTTATTAGCGCAGTTGAAACATTCTGAGTATAGAAAAATTTCCAGGAAACTGTCAGCATTAGTAAAAATACTTGAGGCGTGTTCATGAAATCCTGTTAAGCTGAATTTCCTTCCTCTAAGAGCACAGTGTGATGGAATGCAGCTTTTGTCCCTCCTTTCTTCCATATCTTGTTCCTGAAGTGTGGGAAATAATCAAATTCCTAACACCACCCCCTTAATTTCTTATGCACATCTATGCAAATATCACAATTTAAAATACTGCTTGTGATTTCCTTCATTACAGGAGCTGCCAAAGTCACTTTATTTCCTTATAGAAACAGTTACATCATAAGTTATTTATTCCCTTTTTTGTAAATAATAGTAAATGGTTCTTCTGCTAGACAATTCAGATTATTGCTCACAAGGGCCATCAAATTATGGATGCACTAAAATACCTACCACCTTAGAGCTTATGCTGTGTCCAAAAGTCTTGGAAATTTTAATAGGCTGTGATATATTTTGCCACTGCAAGTGGCTTTCACAACTCACTGTGCAATAAATGATTTAACCATTGCCAATCTGTTCTTGGGAATCAAAGGCATTAATTAAAATGCACTTTCTTGATATTTACAATGCCATCCTCCCATAAGTAGAAATGCATGGAGAAGAAATCCCTCTTCAGTGTGAACTTCAGCAAGCAAGGTGAGAACCGGTTTGAGAAGCTTTTGAAGTAGCCCTGAAACAATGTCACAGAAGCATTACTTCAGCTTTAAGGTGGTGCCTGTGTGTGTCTGAAGGTATAAGGTAGGCTGTGGAACTATGAAGCTGTTATTTAAGTCAACTACCATTTTATTGTCCTCGTGCTTCTGTTTCCAGCTTTCCTTCAATCAGTTTTAATTTAACCTTTATGACTTGTGTAAGAATATTTATGTAAAGCTGAATCCCTACCCTCTGTTAAGGGGATACATCCTGATCCAAACCCAGTGTTCTTAGTGGTTTTAAATTTGGGATGGAACAAAAACAACCCTAAAGGATCTCATCTGTGCACACACAATAAAATGTTCAAACCACTCTATAAAATAATACATAAACTTTATTTCCTACCTGTCTAACTGCACTGCGACATGATATACTTTACATTAGCTATTATTTCTGCAAATTCTCATTTTCTCTGTCAAATGATGCATGAAAGTGAGAATCACTACAGCTTAATGGAATAAGCCTCTTATCAGTGCTATATATCAAAGGCACCCCTCTCTGAACACCTAAGGACAGAGGGATCATATGTTCTAAAACAATTTCACTTGAATTCACAATAGGTCGCTGGGTTTGAGGTTTTGCTGCTGCTGTTTATTTTTCCCTTGCTGGGGGTACAGTGGTCAGTGTTATGCTCTTATTTGTTCTTTACAGGCTTAAGTGTGCTGGAGGTCAGCAGGGGCTTACAGATAAAGGATGGTGTCAAGAGGGACTCCTCTGTCTTACAGAAACACTAGATTTGTCTCTATTGCTCAAGTCTGGAAAAGAAAAAAAGTGTGTTTGAAATAATTTATATATTAATATCAATGGTGTAGCAGCATCTACATAATATGAAAAATATAATCATGAATAATTGATGAAGCAGCCAAAAGGAGGCTGAAATACTGAAAAGAGTATTTTATATCCCAGGCTGTTGTCACACAGGCTATGGCCAAAGAACAGCAGTGCAGGTTTGGGGTAAGCTACAAGGAGTCATGAGGCAGCAAAGGGGAGAGAAAGAGAATTCAAGTCCATGACTACCTTGGCTGATCTCCTCTGCATCTCTTCTGAGCCTGTGGGAACAGTATTTTGTAGCTGCAAGGCAGACAGCACGATTCAAATACCATCCTGGAAGAGAGGCAAACAGGTACATGAGGGGTTGTGTCTTTCATTAATGAAAATCATTAAAAAAAATTCAAAATTTACCTTTGTAGAGGGCAGAGGGAAGCCCAGGGCTGTGTACAAGGTTTCAAACAGCACAGTAAGAATGAATTCAGAAAACTTCATGCATGTCCTCTTTTTGCACATTGTTGAAAGCCAAACTTCAGCTGTCATTTTCTTTAATCATACCAAACTTATGATGTTGTGGGAGAAAGTGAGTCTGACTGGAAGTGTTCAGGTGGCTGCCTACTATTACTTCCCTTTCCAAAGCCCGACTTTCAATATAAAGCTGCATCTTAGCTAGATCTTCTAGCTCTGTGGAGGTTTAACTTATACAAACTCTGCTTCATTTTCTTAGTTGCACCCTCTTTTGGATTCAGCCAAGTGGTATTTGATTCTTTTTTCATGGGAAGATGACTATGTTATTATACTGACTTTCATATTATTCATACTTTTTAGGATGTGTTTCTTGTCTTGAGAAAAGGGCTGTGCCCACAGCATAGTCTGTGCTCCAGAACTTTTGACTTCAATCTAATTTTTTTTGTAGTTTCCTGGTCCTTCTGTGACATTGCATTTATCTGGGATGATTTTCTAAGCAAATTCCAGCAGCATCCACATGAATCAAAGAAAGAGTGAATTACTCAGTGAAATTTGAAAAAGTTGAAAGAAGCTAATAAATATTTGCATATTTTTAAGAACCTGGACAAACAGATTTCAGAAAGTTTCTTTGCAGCAGAATAGTCCTGGGACACTTGTGCTCATGAGTATTCAGCTTGCAGACAAAGCAGCCAAAGAGCAAGAATGGGACACAGACGGAAAAGTGCTGACAGAGGCAGCTGTACAACTTCCTAGGTATGAAGGGACAGTACAGCTGGAGGCACAGAACTGATATTAATTCATTTTTTTCTTTGTGAGGCCATGAAGGTTTTATTTTTCTAACCCTTTATTCTCAGTTCAAAGAACATTTGACAAGGGCTGGCTCGGTGAACCAATCTTTTTAATGTGATTTATAGAATCAAGTCATGAATCTTTAAACCTGGTGATATAAATTGTCTCTTCAAAGTATCATGAATTGCTGAATATTATATTATTTTCCAGTTTTAAAAGTTCTGAAGCAGAGAGTAAAACCAGCACTATATGATGAATGCTATCAATTACACAACACAAAATCAGCACTTGATCCTATAGGTTACATATGACTTTGGACCCTTAGTAAAGAGGATCTGTAAACTGCAAATTCAAGAATAGTGCAACCAGATTAATAAAAAACGCTGAATGTGATCATAGATATTAGTAATAAATACTGAAATATTTACATCATATTTAATGATCATACTTTGCCTATTTCAAACACTTCTGAACTTTGCTATTTGAAAATGATGACTTATTTCCTCTCCTATACACACCTACTTAAGTAAAGAAATGGCTGACAATCAGCTCTCCTTTCAAGAGTCACATTATCTCTACAGGACCTGCTTCCTCTGCAGGTGAAGTTGCTTTACCAGTTCAAGGATAACAAGTGAGAATGCTGGAATGAGTAAAAGAACTAGTGCACTCAGCAGAAACCGTGGGAGACTGGTCAAAAATACCAGTAAGGCCACTGCATTAAACAAGATAAAAATAGATATATGTGGGAAAAGGCACAAAACTACTCCATCCTCATCAGTATCTTAGCAAAATCCACGTTTGTCTCAATATCTCGTTACAATGACATTGTAGCAGAGAGAGCATAACTCTACAATCAACCCAATTGTTCAAAGCCAATACTCACTCCTCACACCCCATTTTGTTACTTGTGCAACTCCAACTCCAAGGATTTTACGCTGATAATGACATCAGAATCTGATTTAAAAAAAAAAAAAAAAAAAACCAAAAACAAACGAAACAACAACAAAGTGAGGAAAGCCATAAAATGCAATTTAAGGGGCACCAAATTGCAGACACAAATCTGTTGAATTAGCAAAGAGTGCAGAAAATGAATTCCATGTTTCATGGAGGATGTTTAGCTATCTTTCACTGTCATCAGATAACTGAGTCTGTTTTATTCTGGTTCATCTGTCTTTTCAGGAATCACACACCTGGATCAGCTTCTCAATGCAAATTATCAATTGCAGCTGGCAAATAGAATCATGAACACATTTTAAAAAGACAAAGAGCATCCTAGTTTAGATCCCAGTTTCAGAAAAAAGAGGAAATCTCTGCCATGTTTCTTGCCACTAAGAGGGGTCAAGAGAACAAGTCTGGATGTGAATAAATGTATCTATGATATTTTCTGAAATAGATCCCATCCCTTCCCAGCCCTGTCTTCACTGATGTCTTACTCGTGCTCCTTCCTCTTGTTATGGTCAGCATTCTTTTCCACTGTTATCACATAATTAGCACCTATTATTTGTACTGTAAGAGGAAGTCTGCCATTTAGTATACACATAAAAGTCTAAAATGTTAAAATATATTTTCCACTTTTTATTTAATGTCAAATAACACTTTAATTCCATATAACATAGCGATACCCAGAAATAACCAAGAATGTCCACAGAGATGTTTGTATTATTATAACTGCAGTATCAGTTACATTGCTGTGTGTAAGGCACAGGTCTGATTTTAACTGAAAATAGATAATTTATAGAAGAGCTTTGTTTTGTTTTGTTTTTCAATATGATAATTTGTGGGGGGGAGGGAGAGACCAGAAGCAACCTGCATATATGTTTTGCATAATAAACATATGTGATCAGAAAAATTCTTTGGAATTCAACTAACAAACCAGTCATAAAAAACCTTACAGGAGGATAAGCCTAAGGTCTGATTTTTTTCTATTTATTATTAGTTATTACTTGAATTGTAGGTGACAAAAAAATTTTATATATTAAACAAATTTTTTTGTTTGAAAGTGCTTCACAAGTCCTTGGGATTTTCAGCTAGATACTCAGCTAGATTTTCAGCTAGCTAGATATCCCCCAGTCCACCAAAAGCCTCTGTGCCAATGGGACTCCAGATGCTCCAGCAAACCTAATCCTGGTTGTTTGTTTGACTTCCATCTCTGCCAGCTGAATCATTATCAGACATTTGGCACACATGCCCTGTAGGATACCTGGAACGCCCTATTTTCACTTCTCTGCTTTTCAATTTACTTCCCCATCCCAACTATCCGCTACCTTTTTGCCCCCTTTCCACCCTTTTATCCACTCTGTCTCCTAATTTCTAATGAGCTTCTGCCTCTGGTAAAGGCCACTTGAAACTCTCGATTCTCAATCAGATTACAAATCTCTTTCCAAAATTTCAGTCTGATACCCCAGGACTGTGTCTCCTCCTGCCTGACTTGAAATGCACCTGAGGGAAGGTGTGTACCTGCTCTCACAGGGGGATGTCAAATTTCACTTGTAACTCCAACAGAAAAACATGAAAATCAATAGTTTCAAGGAGATGTAAATCTTTCTGTCAGGAGCTCTTCTCAGCTGTGCCCAGGTCTCTGCCTGGTTCTAACCAAAGCCTTTTATCCTCCTGCCTTGCTCCAGGCATGCAGACAGTGCATCTATCTAAAATCCAGAAATAAGGAGTACAGATGTAAAGCTGCTGTTCCTTTCCCTGACTCGCTGCAGTGAATAAACACTAAGTTTAAAAATTTTAAAAATAAAAGGACTTTTTTTTCTCTCCATCCCTCTGATATCAGTAGTTATTTATCAGGAGTTAGAGGATGCACAATCAAGCATTAGTGTAAATTAACCAGGTTGAAGTAGGAAAACCAGTTACAGGCTGGTCACCTGGGCTGATCCCAGTCTTGCTGTAAATCAAATCAAACAAACAATAAATAAATACAGCTGAAGACAGAGGATTTCCATTGCTTTACCCTGGTAGATTTGGTCTCAAGCACTCAGTGCCTCAGTAGTATCACAGGTGATCACTCCATGCCTATGCATAGAGATTATCAAAGAGCAGGTTTTGTTTCACCCCACAGAAACACAAATTGGAGTTTGGGATGGAGGCTCAGTGGGCAGTCAAGCTGGGCAGCAGCAGGGTGGGAGCACCAGAGGAGAAGAGGGAGCAGCTCTCTGCAGTCAGGGGGTTGCTCACTCCTGCCCCTCTGCTGTCCCTTTTTCATCAGCTCACAGACCTGTTAGCATCCTGCTGTCTTCCTTATTTGAATCTGTCACTATGACTATCACCCTGTTACTCCAGAATAATCTCTGCAATATCTGAATATGAGAAGGATTTACTTTTCTCCTAATGAGTTACCTGAGTGTGGATCACCTCTGGCTGGATTAGAAAGTGGAATGCACTGTTAGTTCTGACAGGAGAGAGCTTTTTGTGCTCACTGAAAACAGCACAAGCACTCTATTAAATAAAGTATAATATGACTTAATTTTTATTCCTATTCATGTACCAACATGAACGTCTGGCAAGCCAGGACAGTAATTAATAATATCTGTAAACAATATTATTTGTTTTGATTACATTCATAACTGTGAACCACTACTGATGGAATTGCCAAAGTAAACAAGTTTGGTTGTTTTTTACTCTTCCTCCATGTTCATATAGCCCTGATTTCTTCAGCTGCTGACATTTTATAAATGTCATAGTTTATGAGGAAATAATAAAACCCCAGGTAACATCACACAACACTATGACCTTTAGCTGAGGGATTGCTCTAAGTTCTTTAGTAAGCTCAGTAAAGAAATTTGGAGGTGATAATTCAGGTTCTAGGAAGTAATTGAAGACTTCAAAGGTCAGAGATTTTCTGTCTGTGAGTCAGACTCAGAAATATATTTTTTTTTCTGACCTGTTGCTTGGGATTTGATTTTGCTAATGACCTACTTTAGCAACAAATGATAAACAGCTTTAATTGAAAATGTGGAAATTTTCACTATTATTTGGAACTGAATTTGTTTATAGTGACCAGTCTAGTCAAACCTAAAGGCATTCTCATTATTAGGGTTTTTGCCTAGGAAGTAGACTTGGTGAATATTTCCACCACAGTATTTCTGGTAGATCCTCTTAACAGGTACACATTGGCATTTAATGAACCATTCTCAAAACCCTGTTGGAGAAAAATGGATTTTGCTGATGTTTGAAGACATTTGAATTCTATCATAACTTTCAATAGGTGTTTTGACAAGTTAAGGTGTTAGCATAACTTACCTGTCATGAAATTTGAGGAAGAATCCTCCTCTAGAGAGAACCTCTCTTCTTCTTCCCATGAGCCTATGCATGTGTATCCCAGCAGAATTATGCAGAATTTTAATCCTCAGACTTCAAGAATTGAGGAGAGTGCACCAGTTTAGTTTATACTGCCTAGAAAATGGAATTAGACACAGAATGTCAAGCTCTTTAGATTTTCTGATAGGATATTAAACCACTTCTCACCACTAAAACAGTTCCATCTAAAGCTGCATGAAACATGAAGCTACAATAACCAGAAGCAGTAGAACTAAAAACCAGCTAAACAATTACTATTTAGCCAACAAATCACTATGGGTAAAAAATTAGAAATAAAAATTAGCATATTGTATGGAGGTACTTGATAAAGTAAGTCAGGCAGTGCAGACTTAACTGCAGTGATAGTGCCACAAAAGCAAGAAGAGTCACAGTTTTTCTGTGTGCTGCATTTGAAATGAAAGCAGGAAGAACCAGCCATCCTCTGAATGGAAACTTTGTTATAGGTGGCACAAGAGACATTGGACAACTTCTTTCAAAATGAAGCATTACTAATCTCAGAAAAGGCAGAGAAAATCTCCAATGTAAATGAGACATTTGTTGCAATGACACAAAATTTCATAGACTGGTGCCACTGGAAAAAGTGAATGGCAGGTCACTGCTATGGGACAGTTTTAATTTTGTTCAAATGGTCTTAAACCTGCAACTTGTACTTTAATACTCTTGGGATTAGAAAACATAAATTATATCTTTGGGATAGAATAAGAAGTCTGAAATACACTCAGAACTTGTCCTGGACAATCACTTCAACATGACCTCATGTGAGAGTTGTGGCTTAAATTACTGAGTTTCTGCATATACATATAAAATAGATATTTTCTTGCCTGGATGCACAGCTCCTTCCTACTCTAATCATGACTTCCAATAGATTAATTCCTCATTTTCAGAAAAAAGTGGCAATACAGAACATAGAACAAGAAAGTAATTCACACTTGCCTTAGCCTAAGGTTTAAATGACTTCACTCAGCTCCTAAAGCATCTTGATCACAATTCGAAAAATCCCAACAATTGACAAGTAGTGAGATGAGTTGTTTGATCAAAGTCTGAAGTCAGCACTTTGTTGCAGAGTCTGCCATCTGTTCATTACTGCCATGCAAGGAACACACCAGCTTGCTGCTGGAATGGTGTGAATTGGGACACTGCTGGCACACACACTTAGGAGCACTGCTATACTCTCATAATTTTGTAAGAGGAAAAGAAACATTTGAGCAGTTTGCCATTTATAGCTCCAGTGAGCTATAAATGTTAATGGTGGTGTGAGCACTGGGGGTCTCTGAACTCTCAAAGTCGTGCTGCATTTAGGTAAGAACTGTGAAGTCAGTTCTAAAATAAATATTAAAAAAATTCAAAAGTATTTTTAGCACATGGAGAAATATCTCAGTAGTAGGTCACTTGGTAATTCCATAGAGAAATTTTAATATTTGGTGAATTAATGCATCCTGTAAACATTGCAAAAAAAGGCAACCATTGCCTTACTATAACTGTCTCTGAATTGTAGTGGTACCATTTTGTAACATTTATTACAAAATATCACAAAGCCATCAAACTTGCCAGATTCTTGTGTCATGCACTCTAATCTCCTAATGCCTGAAGTGTAGGAAGAAGTTTCTGTAAAATCTCTCACTATGCTAAAAATTCCTCTTCTAAGTCCTTCTCCATTCACATTTTATGAGTGTCACTTTTTTGCAGATCACACTTTCAAATTTATTAAGTCTAGTTGCATTTTTTTTGTCCAAACCCACAGTTTATGCTTAGAATGCTTTTACATGTCATTGCTGCTTGGACTTCAGGAAGATGATCTATCACTACATCTCAGTCCTCCACTACCTACATATATAACGGATCTTAGAATAAAAGATTCATCAGAAAAAGAGTAGATGAAATCATAGATTTGCCTGTTAATAAGGGAACTCTTGCACTCACACAGAATAATTTTAGGGATAAGCCTATTTTATACCCAGATATAACTATCTCTTCCTTAAATCTTGAAAAAGAATCTTGCTGTTCCCGTTACCTTCTTTTAGATACAAAATCCACACAAAATTACGATTACGATTGTACAAAAAAACCCATTACTACTGATAAATAATAAAGGGTTTGCCAATGTAAAAAAATGCATTTTTTAAAAATCAACAAGCAATGATCATGAAAGATAGCATGAGATTTATCTCTACAGATTTTACAGCATGACTCATTTATAGTAACCTTTAATACTCTCCAACAAAAATCTGCTAAAAATTATTCTATCATAAAAAATAATTTTTAAATTTTAAATACACTTTGCGCATCTAACATAAATACATTTTTTTCTAGAGTCCTATCTTGCACGTGTATTGCACATCTTAAAAGAAATAAATTCGGGGTGACCTCACAGACACTGCCGAGGCTGAGACTGTTGTAGCTGAAGTTGTGACTGAATATAAAAATTGTTGGGCACTGGAAGGGGTGGGACAGCAGATTCCCTATGTAGAGCAGCATGTGAGAAGTATTAATTAGAAGTTATTAGAACTCTAATCTGAGGGTCATTTAGGAAAGGTCAGGTGAAACCGTTTCAAAGGGAAAATAGAATATGAATGCCTCTCTGCTTCCCTCTTCCATCATTAAGCACTCATTATAAGACATGGTTAAGAGCAGTGTTTGAAATCCTGCAATGAGTTCCCTCAGTCTGTGCAGCAGCTGGTTAAAGATCCTCCTGGCAGTAGATTGAGCCATCTAATGAGATGGTCTGATAAAGATTTCAAGCAGAAGGAATTGTGTTCTTCAAAAATCCTCAGAGACTGAATTTTCTTCTGTGTTCAGATTTTTTTTTTTTTTTTTTTTTTGTGAAGAGATAAAATGATGAATTCCTGTACAAACCCATTCATTCCTGAAGGAAATTAGCTTTGTAAGGGGCAGGGGTCAGGAAACTGGAATTCTCTATTCCAGATTCACTAGTAAGAGAATCTGTTCAAGGTATTTCATTATAGCTTTGCCAAGAACGAGGGGGCAAATCTACCTTGTTCTCATTCTTGAGGAAATCTCGCAAAGATTGGCTGCAACAGCAAAGCAGGGCTCTGAAGCAGCATCAGGGAGACCTGAATTTTTCCTGTGAGCTGCTGAGAGGTCTTAAGGTGGGGAGATGGAGGTCTGATAACACAGCTCCTATTAGGGCTCCTGTTTCAGGGGGCAGTGGATGGAATGGAAATCTCTGCTTATCTCCTCACTGGTCCATTAAATCCTTCACTGGTTCACTGACCATCTTTGAGGGTAACTTCAGAAAGGTCCTGTGGTTTGTAGGAGTTAATGGCTTTGATTCCCTGGTGCATTAGAGGTTTGGGGTTTTTTATTGCAAACGAGGCAGAGGCCAGCTGCTGTGGGATCCAGAGTGGGAAAATCCCCTGGAAGTCACTTCAGTGACACTTCTGGCTGCAGTAACTCTGGCTGTAAGAAAAACAGCCAAGGCAGAAAGGATGCACTTTAGACTCCTTCCTCAAGAAATCCTTTAAAGAAAGGATGTCCTCTGTTGCCTGCTACAGGATTATAAAACAGGCTTCAGCTTGATAGGGACACCTGCTTCCCATTTACCAAGCCTGTGGGAAAGGGATCACTCCATCAATGGCTCCAGTCACAAGTCTGACACATTAAAGCCTCCTCAGAGCTGGGGCTGCCTTTCCCCTCCAAATCTACTCTGTCCTTGCAGCAAACCACAGATTGAAACCAGCCCCTCCAATCCCATGGTGTAGATATAATTAAGTTACTTCCCTTTCAAGTTACTGATTTCTTCACAAGATATGTAAAGATTTAAAAGGAAAAAGTAGTGAAATTTCCCTAAGAAAGGAAATGTGTGCTGCTGTCCTGTCTAGGTGCAAGGGAATGTTTTTCATCAAGATATGTTTCATTTTCTATTTTATTTTCTATTTTTGCTACATGGAACAATCCAAAGCAGTTCAGATTGGCTTCCACACGGTACCACATACTTGTTCAGATATAAAATTGAAGGAAACTAAAAAACAACCACTTAAACTATGTGCCCCAAATAAAGTTCCTTTTAGTAATATTGTGAAGTTTTCAAACCACTTTATAACAAAAATATCATAAGTAACTGATCTTTAAAGTTTTGGTTTTTTTAATAAATTTAAACTTTTAAAAGGTGAAAGAAGTTATTTTGCATTTCTTCCCGTTTTCCTCAAACAAGGACAAAAATACCTGTGCATTCAGCTTTATAAACTCATCAATGCTAACCTATGGGAAAAAGGTATTCAAGGAGCAGACATTCTCCTGGCACCTAACTTCATTCTCAGCTTACTCATAATTTATGAAGAAAAGAGCTTTCACTGTCTCCCAAATGCAGCAGCCACTTCAGTACACATCATTTTGTCTGAAACAGTGAAATTACTCAGTCTTGAATGCACCACTGAAACAGCCATTTCTGTGAAACATTTGCAACAATTATTTTTTGAATGACATTCAGAGATAAACAAAAAAAAAAAAAAAGTCTCAAATCAATATAAAGATTTTTAAAAAGCCTCAGCCTTTGGTTAAGAGTTTTCAGTTGCTGGCAGCAGCAAACTTTTTTTCTGCAGAAGCACCTTTGTTGTTCTGACAATTACCTTAAGAGCTGTATCCCATCTTCCTCTCCAAATGATATTCATATTTCCAGATTTTTCCTCAGAGCTGTTTGCAGAACAAGAATTCCACTTGACAAACATTCTGAGAATTTAAAATACAGTTCTGCTCTGATTCAAAAAGAAAACATTATAAACTCCATAAAGGAAATCCATTTAGCTGAAAGCAATTTATTTTGCTCAAAGCAGATGATTTTAAACTTTATATTTGGTATTATAACACCAGATAAATCCTATGTAATATTATAATATATATATAAAATATATAGGAAATAGATAATATTGGTATTATAAGCTAAAAAAAAATTCAAAACTTGTTCTAGAAAAGTTATACTGTTGTAATATCTTTTAATATAGAATAACAAAGGTTTCCAGACCTTTTTCTTTTTTTCAGAATTTTTTTTGTTGAAACACATTTCTAAGAATAAACCCCTGCTTTTAATTGAGGATTTTGATTCAATTTGAGCCTCCCAGAAATAGCTGTGCTGCATTTCCTGCCTCCCTCAGTGAGGAATTCGTGCCATGGTGGGGTTGGTGCAGTGAAGTTTCCAGTTTAGGGTGTCCTGTACCAGAGGTGCAGCTGTCCCCTGCCAGACTGGGCTGATTTCCAGATTTCCTATGGGAAGCCTGGGTGTACCCTTCAAAAACATCCCGTTCTCTGGTGGCTGAACTCTGGCTGAATTCAGATGTCCTGCAAGAATTCCCAGGTATGGGATCCCTGAGAGGATTTCACTTACAGCAAGTCCTAGAACCAGCCTGAGAAGCTTCATGTGCACAAAGTTACTGCTTGTTCTTTACAGTGATTTTTAAATATTCTGGATGTATCACTGTGTGAATGTCAAAGCAAAGTGCAACAAGAAAAATGTTTGTCTATTCCACACAATGCTGTTATTACATTGATTTTTTTCCCCCAATTTCCTCTGTTTAAAGGCCTTCATGTTTCAAACATCACACTCCAGGCTCTTCTGAGTGACAAGTCTGTCTTCTTCACAAAGTTCCTTGTTTAACTTAATACAAAAGCATAACCAGCACCAAGATATTGATAGTGGGAATGGCTTTTCAATAAGATATCTTAATGCATTTAAAGCATTTTTAATGGTTTGTTTTGTGAAAGTTATCAATATTTATGTATAAACTAGATATTATAAAAATATCTATACTTACCCTTTCAGAAACTATTTGGATTCTTTGACTATTATTCAGGGAGCATCGGGCACTGATGTACATACACTTTTGTTACTGTGCTCCATCACCACTGCATGCAGGTATGCTACACTTTTTATTTATTTACAAACCTTGTACAAACTCAGTAAGTCCAGAAAAAAGGATTGTATGAAACAGATCTCGGTTCTGTGCAAAACCACTAGCTCAAGCCCTTATCTAAAACACAGAGGAAAAAAAAGCATATTCTGTGCAATAACACACTCATCTGTTTGTCTTGGATCATACATATGGAATATGTATAATTCTATATATATATACACATATATGTACAGAAGGGAATTATGAAAAGTTACAAATTTGGAATAAAACAACAACAATCCTTTTTTTTTTTTCAAATGATGATTAAGCATCCTCCTTCTGCCAGGAACTGCTCACTAACTACGTGCAACCTGCCCATGGGGATATTCCAAAGACCAGTGTTCTCTCAGTGCCATACACAAATCTCACATATTGCAGCTGTAACCTCTGTGTCCTCCTTCAGGTCCATCCAGAGCATGGAGTGCCAACTGGAAATCCACTTAATTATTTTATTGCTTTGGTTTTTCTTAAGCCATTGAAACTTTGCTAGTATGCCTACAATATTACAAAAATAAACTTTATTTTGAGCACATAGTTTAAGTGGTTGTTTTTTAGCTCTCTTCAATTTTATATCTCAATAAGTACGTGTTACCATGTGGAAGCCAATCTGAACTGCATTGTATTGTTCCATATAGCAAAAATAGAAAATAAAATACAAAATAAAACATAACTTAATTAAAAACAATACCTTGCACCTAGACAGGACAGCAGCACACATTTCCCTTCTTAGGATGACTCTTTCCTTCTAAATCTTTACATATCTTGTGAAGAAATCAGTAACTTCCAACAGAAGTAACTTAATTACATCTACACTATGGGATTGGAGGAGCTGGTTTCAATCTGTATTTTGCAGCAAGGACAGAATAGATTTTTTCTACCTCTCAGGGCAAAATCTTTGCACCAAGAGAGAATAAGATCCATCCTTGAAACATTAAATACATGGAGATTCTACCATAGATCAGGAAAACCCTTCCTTCCTTCACTACCCTTCACATAAAATAAAGATTTATAATGGACACTAAAGAGAGTGTGAGCAGAGTCCATAAAGGTTCAGCTCCTCATAGCAGCTTTTAAATGTTTACTTCTTTATCCAACAACCTGGCTATACAGGATGCCATGTTTCCATGTACAGGCTTCTGACAAAGATGAACATTTGCAAAGGGTCACATTTGCTACTTCCACTGTTCTTCCAAGACATTTTTTTTTTTAAATTAAAATCCCTGTTTCTACCTAGTGCACTTCCATCTGTCCATATAATTTTCTTCACATGCCTATCTATCCCTTCTCCAGAAATAAGAGCTGCTTTTTCATTTAGCTTCTGTATTTGACTTTGGGCATGTTCTCCATTCTACCTGAAATACCCTGGATTTTTGCAAAGTGTTCTGTTAGCAAGTCTTGATACTGTAGTACTGTCCCAAGGTGAATGATTTCCTAATCAATTCCAACCCTTTGAAACAGGTCCCTCTGTGTGACATGCTCGTGTGTGTCACAAAACAGAAGCCATTTGCTGGGTGGAAGGTGAACCAACTCTACCAGGCAGGATTTGTTCCACAAGATGTCACAAAGTGACAATTCCTGTCAAAGGGAAGATCATTTTCAGTTATCAAGGCAACACCTGTAATCGAAGTAGTGATTAGGCACTCCAAAGAGAATGGCTCATCAATTACATCCTTGGAGTTAGAAGCATTTCAGAATGGTTTTTAAAAGGTCCAGTTTTCCACTATTTAGGAGGAGAATTTCCCTCTATTTCAGAAGGACAATGAGTGCACTCCATGAGCACTCATCTTAATTATGAGAAGCACTCATTGCTTCAAAACCCCAAGAATCTTATTTCTCCACAGAAAACAAGGCAAGTGTTCTATTAGCTTCAGGAATTGTAATCCTGTCATTAATGTTTTTATCTACAGAGTTTAGGCTTTTTTTTTCATTATACATAAACCAACACATCACAGGTTTGACAGTGGTTGTATTGAGCAGACAGACACACATCTTCTTTTAGACAGATTAATGAGAGGTTTTATGAAGGAGAGAGCTCATTTAGGAATTATGTCTGAGGCTGCATTGCAAAGTCTTGTCTGCACGAGTACATTAAAGGTGATAAAATATTTAGAACTACTTTAATGAATCTATTCTTATCTCTAAAAGAAGAAGAGAGGGGGAGCAATTCATGCAGTTAGTGCTTAATGGAAGAGGTTTATGTGCTGATGTGTACTGTTTTGTTAACCTCCCTTTAGTTAATTCATTATCTGTTACTGAAAAGGCCTCTCACAAGATCCAGTAAGAGATTTTCTCCTGTAAGCCAGGCCCAATAATTAACAGAGTGAGCTGCCCTGGGCTGATACTACCACCAGTATCAGCCACGCTTCTCTGTGTCATCTGCTGCATACTCCAGATCTTACAGGTGCAGCCATTTGTCAACCCTTTCTTTTACAGAAAAAGAAAAAAATAAAGTGGGAAATCGCAGATAAAGTAGTGAAAACACTGCAAAAACTGCAGATAAAATAAGAGAGCACACTGACTTTAATAAAAGGGTTTTTCATTATCTCTGGTAAAAATATGACAGTTTTTTCATCAGCTTCAGTGGCAGTGCTCTTATTCTGAAGCAGATTTTACTGGAAGAACTTCTGCCAAATTCACCTCTATTCTACTTGAGAAAGACTGGGAAAAGCAGCTCCTTTTCCTCTCATTTGGCTCATTCTCTTCCAACAATGTGTTTAAAAGTCATACTTTTAAAAAATTTACACTGTATTTATTCCCTATTTTTATTAATTTTCACCAATGAAACATGGTACACTGGATTTTCTATCCAAATATTGCTAGATTCTCTTCTATAAAGAGAACTGCTGGATTCTTTTCTATGCAACAGAAATATCTTAATGGCAATGAAAACCATATTTTTTTCACATTAGAGCAAAGTGTGCTGTATAATTAAAGCAAGGGACTGAGAGGTAAATGATCAGGGTCATCAAGCAGCCGTGGGCAAATAATTTAGAACAGCCTTCCCCAAGTCATTAAATCAGACAGGCAATTTAGATTTCACATATGCAACATCCATGAAAATCAGGTCAGTCATCTGCAGTGCCCCATCCCAGTTTATCATTCATTCCTTGTGAGATAATGGTAATCTCTGTGACAGTATTTCTCCCTAAGATTAAAAATGTTTTGGGTCTTCCACAAAGGTATCTAATAAGGGTTAACTAATTAATTTAATGCACAACTATTACTAAGTAATAGTAAAACCTCTTAAAGATCCTCAGATGAAAGCTGCTAATGAAACTCTGTCCTTAAGAAGCTGCTGCTAAGAAATGTGCAGTTGCTGGAAGCAGTTCTAAAGAGGTTCTAATGAGGTCCCTACACACATCCCTCACTTCTCACTGGGTATAATAATCCATTTGGATTGGAAAAAGAGAATGGTAACAGGTACTTCTTCTTTCATGATTACAATCAAAAAGGGTGAAAATATACTGCTCATCCTTGTGACACTGAATAGCTGACAACTGCATTTCTATGTGAAAGAAGGCATTAAAAGTTTAGAAAGATTAGAGAAGAAGCTGATTTAGAGTGTAACATTATGCTCTGACCTACTACATATAATGAGTAATGTGTTCTAAAATTAGAGAGCATGTCCAGGCAGGATGTGGAAAGGTTATGTCTGAATGATGCAGCATTATTAATTACTGAATATTCGAGGCAGATTCCAATAGAAAGACACTTCCTGTATCTTTTAAGCTCTTTGTCTCCCACTTCCTACAAATATACAGTTATAGAGAAAAATATTTTCTACCACTTTATTGAAGAGTCATGGGTCTTTACCTAACTAGTGACTTTTAAAAAAATAGCTAAAACTAGCTGCTGTCATTAAAAGTTTGGGTTTTGCAAGTTTAAAAATCCAAGCTGAATACTGTAGATACCCCTTTTACATGCAGTATTCCTCATTTAGCAAGCAGAGACCTTACATGTGCCCTACAGATCAATTTGGCCTCAAGCAGGCTGTGCTCAGGAGTTATCAGTGTAATCATGTCTAATTATTTTACAAGTGCCTAAAAAACCAAAATATATCCAGGTTAAATCATATCAAAGATAACGACCTTGACCAGAACTTCAGAACTACACCTCCCACTGGAAAGCCTTTGATGCACAGGCTGAAGGAGACTCCAGTTCACTTTTTTTACTTTTTTCCCCAGCTGAATTGTCTTAGCTGAGCCAGGCAGCAGAGAAGCCATTCCTCACTTTTATTACCAAACAAGAACTTAAAAAATGTTAAGCTTGGAAAACAAATGCAAAAGTTGCAGCAGCTTCTCAGAAGTATTTGTTGAACACTAACCAGTGCCTAACATCACAACACATTAAACTCTATCTCTCCTCCTTATTTCCTCTTATACCAGATACTTGCAAGTGCAGAACTTTGGAAATTTTGTAAACTCTCTCTTTTCACTTTGAAATCCAACCCCAAAACTTGCTGTCAAACCAACTCATTAGTATAAAAAGCCTCTCCACAGCTAAAAGCTGTGTGATATATTTAGCACATCATGAGGGCACAGTGTTAATTGTTTGTAGCAGTGGAGATGATTTTGCTGTTTCATTTCCTGATCACCACTTCCACAAAAAAGTTCACAATGGCTATTGCATTACATAAAACTGTGTTCAATAAATCCTTTTTTGCATTTTTTTTCCCTAATGTACATTGGACATATTTGATGTGAAATCTGCAAACTAGTGTCACATCCCTAGCTTGTTTCCATGTAATTAATTCAAATATCATAGATAATTAGAAACAGTAGAAGTAAAAGAATATTATTTCTCCTGGTTGAGGTAGGTCAGCTGTGTCCCAGCTGAGCCATCTTAACTCTTCTGAGTTGCAAATAATATTTGAGGATCCTTCCATGAGAAGTGTTACAACCTATAAGGATTTTTTCCCCATACTGGATCATACAGAGTTTAGTTATTATTTCTGTAATCTACCACATTATTAATTATTATTAAGGCAGTATTGGAAGCCATCAATGAGACAGTCGAGGGAAAATATGCCAGTGTTTCATGATCCTTCAGCTGACATGGTGGACTGGGCTCTCTGATAATTAACTGTGTGGTTTTGTTTGAAAAGAGAGTTGAATGGAAACAGTACCCCAAAAAAACGCCCATAGGAAAAAAAGCAGCTGAGAAGGAAACCCCATAAAGCAGCAACTTACATCTGCCAGTCAAAGGCACCACTAAGAACTCAGCATCTAAACAGGCAAGAGCTTCAGAACCTGCCTTCCTCTTCAAATCCCAACAAGTAAGAGACTTATTTTGTATGTTTCAAAAATGAACATAGAAGTGTGCAGTGCAGACAAGTGCCTACGAGCCTTGGAAAGCACAGAGGATAAATTACAGCAAAATGATGACTTTTTTATTTAGTAATATAATTTGGTACATAGTAGTATCTGAGTTAGGCTTAGATTTTCTTTCTTCCTCTAAACTGAGGGTAGAGTGAATGTGTTGCCATGGAGCATCATTCACTACCAGAAGAACTGGAAAACGTATTAACAACTAATATATATACTTTGTCAGATACACTGTGAATAGACATAAAACACAATAAAAGAATCCTATCAACAGTTCATGATCTGAGCTTCCAAGGCATGAACCCACTTTGTTTCCAGACAGGGACTTTTTTTGCATTATAAATATTCCAGATTACAAAGCAGCAAGGATTTGGTACTGCTGGGAACACTCAGAGCCAAGGGTTTGCACAAGATGAGTCACTGTCATGAAAAACCCCCCATGCAAATTTCAGACAAAATAGAGTGAGGAGCTGAACTGAAAGCCCAGGAAGGTAAAACCACATGTGCAGCATGGGCACATCCTGGTGGAGATTCACCTGCCCCACTCAGCAATAAGTGTTCCACAGGGTACTGCTGTCTTTGAGGACAAGCACTTCACCTTCCAACCTGAGCAGCAAACTGCAGCAGAGGAGTGCACCCCACTCTCCCCTGGGTGAGGAGCCTCTGCCAGTGAGGGAGTGAAAAACCTGAACACCCCCATTCCAAGCAGGAGAGAGCTGGGAACAGGGAATTGCTGAGAGCTGGAAAAAGGAGTCTCAGGCAGCAACTGTCCTTGCCTCAGACCGAGCTCCAGCACTGCCATCAGTTGGTTTGATACAGGGCAACGCTGATATTCATTTTTATTAAGGCAAAGCACACTTACAAGCAATAACAATCAATATAGGACAAAGAGTGACAACTATCCTGTCCCCAAACATTAAAGCAAAACCCAAAATCTTTGACTGCAAAAGGAACTGAGAGGCCCATTTTTAAAATATGGGTATTAGTGTTGGATGTTTTTCAGCTGACTCTGTCCATGACTTCATGGGATAGGCTCCTAGTGAGGTGGTCACTAACTGCCTTCAAATCATATTTAGCCAGCTAAACATCAAAGCACAGTGTGACAATTCCACAAGTGCTGTGTCCCTCAACATCCAAACACTGATTAATTGTCACATCCGACAACCCTGAGATGAAACTACTGGTTTCACACAATCACAACTGCATCTTTGGATTGCTTTAGGAACAAACAACAGAAAACCCACCCAAAACCACAAAAATCCCAGAGTGGAGAAAATAAAACAAAACAAAACAAAACAAAACAAAACAAAACCCCCAACCCAACCAACCAGAAACCCAAACTCACAAAAGAAACAAACACACACCCCAAACAGCTCCAGAAAGAAACGGCTCAGACAGAAAAGAAAGACTGATGGTAATCCTAAAAATTCTGTGATAAGGGAGTGCCATAAAGTAGGAATTGCTGTTTTCATTCTGGAGTGCAAACAAACACTGAATATTGGGGGTTTGGACCCATGGCCACATAACTGTCCAGTTGTGCACTTGCAGGCTGTTACAAAACCCCAGGTGAAATAAAACAAGTGCAGTTTCATGGATCCTTCAAAATCCACTGAAGATTCTTCATGCTGTGCCACAAAATGTAAGGTTGAAAGAACATGAGATCCATGTAAAAGGAAATTTATCAGTATTAAACATTGAGAACCTTAATTTTCATATCTTTATCTAAAGAATGTTATAAAATGGTGATAGAAAACCTGAAGTCCATAAAACTGGATTCAGAACAATAAATCTCCTAGCAATGATCTACAGATAATTGAAAAAAATCTCATCAGTTTCAGCAAACTGTAAATCAGGCTTGTGTATATTTGTGGATAATAAACTCCTTTATATGTATTTCCTTAGATATGCATCTTTTTTATCTGTATTTTTATACATTCAGAAGATGAAAGAGGTGGGAAATGCTACTTTCTGGATTTTTTTCCCATTCATTTTCTCTCTCTCTTGCTAATCAGTTCCAAGTGATCTGACTGTGAAAATATCACCTCATTTTTCACCAATGAGATTTTATTTCTGAATACAGAATCACAGATTTGGAGTGGGTAGGGAAAACTAACTGAATCACCAGTTCTGAATGCAAAAGAAACCTCAAGACATGCCAGGTCCAAATACAGAGCCCAGCCTTAACAGGAATGGAGAATTCTTTTGCCTTTCACAAATTCTTTCATTAATTAAAGACTCAACCTAATAGGTGACACAACTCTAGAGATTTTTTTTCCCCCCAAATGTACTGTCTGTTTTATATTCAGAGAAGATAGAAAATAGTATTTTTGCTTATGAGTTTGCAAAGCTCCTGGCATAATGGGAATATAAAAGCAAAATGTGTGCTCTTCCCCTGAGCACTGGGCTTTGCATGGCGCGTTTTACATATTAAGCAATACTGACAAAATGATATTTTTAATCTCCCCACAAAACACAGGCTGGTGTTCCCAGTTGCCCTATGAGCAGCTTTTCTCTGAGCAGTTCCAGTAGCATTATTGGAATTCTGCATGCATAGGTGGCTATAATTCAGATCAGCTGATTAGAGTCTGTTTTTCTAAGTGCTGGTATGAAATCCTCCCAATAAAAATAAAAAAGTCCTACATTGAAAGCCTGAAAGATTAGGTCCAACTAGCCAAGAAAACTCTAATTGAGAAAGAATTTAGAGAGAAAGATAAAGGGCACCATGAAAATCAGTTTGCACCTTGTTTTTAATATAGAAATTCAGCTCTACTTTGATTAGGCATTCAAACAACTCTGATGGCCTTCTGACATTTCTAAACTTAACTGGAAAAATAGAAGAGATGGGAGCCATAAGTTTGTATTTTAAAGCATAACTTCCTAAAATCCACCTCATGCAGTTATTTTTTTGTTTGTTATTTTAGCTTGGGTTTTTGTTTGTTTTTTCCTGTAAGAAATATTTTATGAATAGAATTGATTTCTTTAGAAATATGCCACTAATGGCATTTTAATTACATTTATAATGTAGAATAAGGCTAATTAAAGATGGCAAAAAATTGATTTTTACCAGTGCTATCTTTATACAGCAATAGATAGCTGCAACTTCACTAATATGTAATTTTAATTTACTACTGTCCATTTTATCAAGCACAGTTGATTAACAGGAAAAATGAATGGATTTCCAAATTTAGGTCTCAGTTACCAGTTGGCAATGATTTTGTGAGATGTGCTTTCCATTGCAGTTTCTGCTGTGTACAATAAACCTGTAATCACTGAGAAGGTAAACTACATGCAGGCTCACAATTTGGAAGACACTTAAATCTTTGCCCCTAAATCTTTGCATTTTGCCAAATTTACTTTGTAGCTTTATTAGAATCAGGCAGTGTAATTGTGCCTGTGTCACTGCACCCAACACAACCAAATCCATGGTGAAAATGCTGAACACAGCATTTCCAAAGAATGCTTTCTTTTCAAAGAGCTGCTATGAACCTGATCTCGTCTAGTTTAGAAAAAGGGAAGACTTTTCAGGAGCCCACTCAAAACTGGAGGAGCGTGGAAATTAGATACCAGCAGGAAAATCAAGTGGTTTCTGGATTTGCTCTGTGGACAATAAGATGAAGCAGCACATCTGTTACATTAAAAACAAAGTAAGGCAAAGTTCCAGCTCATCAGCACACACAGCAGCCTTGCTGTAATAGGGGGTGAGGCTGTTATTGATGAAGCAATTTATTTCTAAGGGCATATGTGAGTTTGCATTTCATAGATAGCAAGGTTTAATAACAACTGTATCTTCCCACAGGTAATTGAACATTATTCTGTCATTTTTATCAACAGGGGTGTAATGTTGTCATGTTCCAGTTCCAAGGAATATAACATTAACTTATTATTACCAAATAGTCTACATCAAGTTAATTAGACCTAATAGCCGAGTTAAGTGATAGCACTTAGTATTTATGGCATCATGCACTTATACTCGAATTCTGCAGGCTCTTAATTTGCCTGTAAATGCTTTGTTTGGGATACTCTGGGATTTTCTACTTAACTGCTAAGAGGTGAATCACAGTTTCCTCAGGCCTCAATGAGTTTAGTCAGTTTTAAGGAAGCTTTTTGCCCTCCCTCATATGGTCTACTGTTGTTAAAGGACAGGGTAAATGCTGTCCTTGCTGTAAAATGCTGCAAAATGACAGCATTTGCCATTTCAGAGCTCTTTAACCCCTCTGCAGTACACTGTGAATCCATTACTTTCCAAGGAATCATGTGAGGCTCTCCAGCCAGTCATTCCCAGCAGCACAACTAAAATACTAATTTCCTGTACGAAATCAGGCTTTTCTGCATAGTACAAAGGACACAGAATGAAAGCAGCAAATTTTCCTTTAGCATTTGTCACCTCTAGGGATGTAAGCCAAGCTGTGGCTGGACATGGTTTAGGAAAGTTGTCCCCAGAACCCAGGCAGAATTCAGAAGAAATGTAATGAAAGAAATGTAGATAACCAAGTCTGGTACTGCCTGTTCTCATTAGCTACACAGAATTATTATTTTTAAAAATGGGAAGAAAAGAAAGCCCAACACAGTAAGAGGACACAGAATTGGAGAATGGTTGAGGTTGGAAGAATCTCCTGCTCAAGCTGGGTCACCTGGAGCAGGTTTCATGTTGAACCTTATGTGCTTTACAGATGATAAAGCATCAGTCCTGCAAGCCTCTACACTTGTAAGCCTGCTGAAGACTTTAGGATCTTTGCAGCAGATTTCACCTAAGCTCATCTCACCCAAGTGTTTTCTGAATGAGATAATTTTGTAACTCAGGCCAGCACTAGAAGTAATTCTGAGAACAACATGCTAAAAGCAAACCCATAAATTGCTTTACCAGGATGAGAAAGAACTAGTTAATTACACAGCTCCCAAATGTCATCCTTCTGGTATTTTAGCTTGTTCTGGAAAAATGTTGTTTTTTCTAACTGACTGGAGATGAAGGGTCAGGCTTTGCTATGCTCCATATGCTCATCAAATAATAAAATGTTAAAGTGTAAACACATCTCTGATCATCACTGTGCACCTGGATGCTACAGAAAATGTGTCTAAAGCATTATTGGTTGCTGGGAGGGGGGAGCAAACCCCCCCTAAAATCAGGAGCTCTGGGGACCTGAAATTCAGCATTACAGCCTTTTGCCCCTAACTGCAGCCAAGGACTGACCTAAGGACAGTGCTGTGCAGTTCGGCCTAAACCTTACACACTGTGGGTGTCAAAACCTCGGAGAAGCAGTGGCCAAAGGCTCAGGGGTTGTAGAAAAACTCCTCTTAACATCTCACTTCCAAAATGTGAAATAGTTTCCTGCGAACTATGGAGACGTGAACCGGATTTTCTGTTCTAAGAGGACAGCAACATTTTGTATTTATTATGTAGCCATAAGGTGATGAAAAATAAGTGTCTTCATTTACATTTGCTGCAGTACATATTCTCACAGGTGTGGGTAAGGAAAAATCCTTAGGATAGTGAGATCATTCAAAATTTCAGACCATTGCAGAAATCATCTGTTTCCAAGGGTAGGTTCTTAATACATGTTGTTTCAGAAATCCTCATCTGCATATCCATGAAATACCTAAACCAGAGCCATATACAACAATTAAGCAATATAATGACAAAATTAAAGTCTCAATAAATAACCAGATGTATTTAGAACATGCACTTCAATTTTCTTGTCATGTGGTCTTCAAAAACTGTCACAGTTTTTACAGACAAGACACCTTTGTGGAGCAACAGCCAATCTTCATTGTTCACAGCTCATATTTATATGGTTTTCTAAAAGCATTATGTTTAATTTAAACTGGTTAGTAACAGGTTGCTACCCCGTTCATTGGTCAGTAGCTGCTAGTGTAAGTGCTCACCAAAAACTTTCTTCCCTAAAGATGTTTACATTCTTTTCTCACGGGTACAGGATGATTCTCATGTGTGCAGATTCCTTTTCTCCTTTAGCCATACTAGCCCAAGTAGCAGGCCTGAGCCATGATTTACAAGGGTAAAAAGGCTCTTATTTTATAAGGCTTTGCCTATATGCAACAAAAAACTGCAATGATAAGAACAGAATCAGAACAAAATCTGAAATGCCAGATTAATTTAACCTGGAAAAGTGAGGATTTCTGCATTTGAAGTCTGATGCAGTCTCCCAGTTATAGCCAACTGACATCTACTTTCACAGAATTAAAAGTTACCTCAGAGGGATGTGTCTATGGAAATTTCTGACACAAGGTGCTCTTTTAGGGCAGCAAACATTTCTAAAACCTGTAAAGTAACAGGGAACTGAGTAACCCTCTATTTAAACACTTAGATTAAAACCCAAAAATAAACCTTATAATACAAATGGTTAGGAAATTTGTTTTTGAAATAAGTGAGGATTTAATGTTTAAAAAATACATTATGTTTATGTCAAAATACTTTTGGCATGGCTCTCTGAACTTCAACAGTGATGCACATACATCAAAACAGAAATCCACATCCTTAACAGCTTGCCACTCACCCACTTGGTGCTGCAGATGGTACCAGAATGTTTTCCTAAATAACTAAGTTTCCCTAAGACAGAAGAGATGAAACAGCCTTTCTTCACCAGGAATCAACCTAAGTTTAGCTTTCAATTGTGACCTTTTGTATTTTCAACAACTGAGGAATAGGGAAAAATTGTGTTTCATGTCTGTGCTTTTTCATCTCCATTTTCCTTTTGAAGTATAAAGACAATTTCCAGTCAGTGTAGTATGCTAATGGCTCATTACAACTCCGGGCTAGGAAATGCTGCAGCTCCAGCTGCACAGCATTAAATGGGTCTGCTGGTTCCCAAATTAATGGAAAGGTTTTGATGTGGAATCCTGTAATGTTGACTTTGTTCACCAAGTGAAAGCTGTGTTGTTGTCTCTAGTGTGATACTCAGACTATCACAGAAACACTGGAACATTTAGGTCAGAAAAAGAACTTTAAGATTATTGAGGCAAATCATTATCCCAGCACTGCCCTGTTCACACCAAGCCATGTCCCTGAGTGCCACAGCTGCACCTCTCTCCAGCTCCTCCAGGATGGTGACTCCAGCACTTCCCTGGGCAGCCTGCTCCAATTCCTGAGAACCCTTTTGGTGTAGAAATCTGGGAGAAGAGACCAGCCCACGGGGGTGCAGGACCTGGCACTTGGCCTTGTTGAACTTGGCAGAGCTGATCCTGGCCCATCCTTCCAGCCTGTGCTGTACAAAGCAGCCCCTCGGTATAAAACAGCTCTTGAGAGCTGCTCCAACACTCTTGGAGAGCATTTTATAACTCCAAAGTACTCAGAAGCATTAGCAGAATTCACTACGTGAGCCAACCGAATGGGAATGGGGGGATTGTGCTGTGATATCTGCCAATATTTGCCAAAATAAGTAAATCCCTTCAACGTTTCCTCTTCCATCTGGAGGAGGGAGAAAACTGACCAGCTTCAGGAGTTTGTCAGCTGACACCCAAACACAGGTAACAAAACACAGGATGGCACTAAAACTTGTTTTGTATAAGGAAACTGGGACTGGCAATATCCTTTTACATTATTTTTGAATGTAAAATATTCTGCTCACTGCTTATAATTCTTAGGGAAAACATTATAATCATGCAGGGACTCTTTGATGGACTGTGTGAAATGAATAGGTGTTAGCTATTGATTTATGATGGAAAACAGACAGTTCTCCCTACTAAATATCACAGCCTAGCTACCACTTGTCCTGTTCTGAATTTTAATAGAATTGGCATGGGTTTAAAGAGATTTAAACTTGAAATAATAATTATATATATATATATATATATATGTGTGTGTGTGTGTGTGTGTATGTATAACCATGCGCAATAGTTTGATTTATAAGATTTGAAAATGCAACAGACAGAAATTGTAAAATAAGAACTCCTAGCTTCTATTTCCAGTAGTGGAACAAAATTTACTGTACAGCATTCACCAGAAAAAAAAAAATATGTTACCATTTGTGACTGCTAACCATTAGCCTTAAGTTGCAGAAAAAGAATGATTCTGTAATGAAAGCAAACATCAACAAAAAAAAGTGATCTACTTGGCTTCCTGCCTAGTCACAATGGTCCATCAAAAGCAGAAATGCTATGAAACAAATGAATCTCTGATTTAATGATTCTTAGATACTATATCTTCCATCTCTGTAGAAGAAATGAAAAACAAATAGTGTTATTACAGCAATGATATTACCAAGAACTACAGTAGAACAGCTCCTACTCCATCAGGCATTAAGGACAAACAGCACCACAGGAATCCAAACTTGATCCTAACTTTGGGCATAGTTTAATCACCTGCTCATCTCTGATGAGAATTGCCTCAGCATGGCCACTCTTGCATGGCAGGAGAGGAAGCCAAGTAACAACCAAGACAAAAAGCACAACTAGGATAAGCTGTGCAATTAATACAACCTGGATAGTCAGTGGAGAAAATTATAAAATGATAACAAGGTAGTCTGTCAGTCCAGAAGGCTCAGAGAAGGCTCTTTCATACAAGAAATGTATGAAAATGTCTGCCTTCTGGCAGAACAGTCACTCATAGCTGAAGTTGCAGTCCTCAAAATATCTAAACACCTTCTATTTAACACTAGAATCTAGGTGAAAGTATCTAAAAATCCATCAAATTACTTTCTCTCAACAAGCATAAAAAATTTCCCCTCGAGGCTTGACAAGATATGCACTATGCTGATATAGATGAGCATCTTCAAGGAAAATCTGCATACAAAAGAAAATGTAGGCAAATTTATCCATTTGGGTTTTTTTAATAGCTAAATTAGTCCCAGATATTTTAAAGGTATTAGGAACCTTTCCAAATTAGAGGGGACAATAGTATTTTGACATAAATAGCCCTAAGATGTATGCTTCCTCAAAATGTTTTAGAGGAAAGACAAATTGCTTATGTCTTTAATTGCATGAATTGTGTGGGGAAATCATTAAAATATATACAGGTAATTATCTGGAGTGTGGATGAGAAGACATTTAAATGTCAGCAATGTCATTAATTTCCTAATGGAAGATTGAGAGCTGGCAGAGCAGAGGGTACCAAAGCAAGAATGGTTGTCATTAAGGGCTGATGGAATTTTGGGGTGGTTCTGGTTCTGTCAAGTTGTGTAAAACTGGTTGGTTTTGAGGTGCATGCAGAAACACAGCAATGTGTGTGTACAATTAACAACATCCTCAAATCATGCCAGTCAGGCCCACTGTAGAAAATGATTCATGATATTGTGATTTTTGACTCTGCTGCCTGAACTCTGTAGTTTATGGATAGGACACAAAGATTTATCATGACAATTCAAGTGCCTCATGTGCTTTTAGCAGGACTTCAATCCAAAATCTGCTTTAGAAAATAAGAATGCTCAGTCTGTGCAAACCCTAAAAGGAAAGCATGGGGTGCACTTCATGACATTAAAAGGATGAGTCAAAAATTTACAACACAGTTAAGCAGAAATATGCTTCAGCAATGGAAAGGTTAGGGTCAACTTGGAAGATTATAAATGACAAAATAAATCAGTAACTTTAGAGATGAATAACTCAGACATAAAATTCCTATCAGTAGTCCAAACTTTCCATCTTTCCTGAGCCCCCCTTTCTCCATGTAAGGGGTCAGTCTGCTAAACAAAGTGGTGTCAGAAAAACAGTGACATGCACTTGTTCATATTTTTTCTTTCTTAAGATGGGTATTTTGGTCATTATTTTCAGTGGACATTGGATTCCAGTTGCAGGTAGATTCTATGGAGATCAGTCTTAAAGGATACAGAAGTCAGAGTCATCCTACAAGAAAATATTCCCTCCCCAGTGCAATGGGGCAACTTAAAATGATCAAGGGACATTTAACTGCTCCCTCTTGCTAGAGCAGAAATAGCAAGATTGGCAACCATAATTCTGTGGCACAAATTTCAGTGCCATATTCTGACATCCAAAATTTAGTTTATGCTCTCTCATAGAAGTACTTATATACCAATTGGTTACTATAAATGTGATTAATGCATTTTATACAGATTAGCAGTTCTACTTGTTTTAAAAGCATTTAAGTTTTTGTGCTTTAATTTAATAAAGTAAAGTATGGAAAGAATGTGTCTTGTTGGATTTCTTGAAGGAAAGACACTGCATACCCACCTAGACAAGAGACAAGAAGTGTTTTTGGGGAAATAATATTGCAGATGCAGTAAACACAAAATCAGTTCGATTTTGATCAACATCCTGAACAGTTTTCCAAGAAGCATTAAGACAAATCAGTAATCTACCCACAATGACAATACCCTAAGTATTTTATCCACCCTATCTACAAGAATAAACAGAAAGAATGACAAGCAAAAATGAAGTGAAAAAAAAATTCTAGATCAAGTTCTACTGAAAACAAGAGCATAGTCCTTGAGATTTTTAGTAAAAATCAGACCCCAGAAAGGTGTTGTTCAGTTTTTTTTGCTTGTTTTTTCCTGAAAAGATAATTAAAAAGTCTAATTCAATATCATTTATTTGTCCCTGTTATTCCATTCCTGGATAATTAGAACAGAGTTTTCATCCCTTGTCAGGCAAAATACTGTGTGGAAAGCTAATGATGCCACCCCCAAAACATCATTAGGTTGCTTGATGGAGAACATGATTTATGTATGTTATGGAAGCATTTACTTCAGGGATCTTTTTCAAGTCAGCAAGAGCCAAATTTTTTCTCTGATAAACAGAAATGTAATGACAGGCTATTACTTTTGGGTGGCTGATGTTTGATTTCCTGGAGTTACAGAGTCTGCTTTTTGTTCTAATAGCATTATATATTTCTATGGTGGAAATTATTAATGACTGTGCAAACTTTGGCCAGCACTGCACTGGCAAACACTGTTCAGTTGTACTCTTACACATAGGTAAGTTTTAGAGTAAGTCAAATTCAACCTACATTTTCAGAAAGTAGCAAAGAAAACTTTTCTCCAATTCCTGCATATTCATAGTCTTTATACCTGGGTAGAAAAAAATGTTTTACTTTTCATATCTGTTCAAAAATTAGGTTCAGTTACTTCTTTAGTCATAAAGAACTGCAGCCAGAGAAGTATTCAGTTTCTGAGACAAGATGAAGGCAGAACAGTCCCTTCACTCACAAATACTACTGCAGAACTGTGCCATCACCGACTGAGCTGAACAGCATCCTCTGAAGGAGATTAACAGGGTGAAGCTGCCCTTAAGTACCAAAAGAAAGAGAAAACACGACGGTCAAAAGGTTTGAAGGTTTTTCCCCCCCTTCTTCCCTGCCCCATTCTCCCCTCCCCACCAGCAGCAGCATAATTTGCTCCACTAAAGCCTTAAATCTAAGGGAAGTACGAATCCAGGCATCTAACTATTCCAACGACCCTACAAGTGAAATACTTGAACTGATAATCACAGAAAAAAACCCAAACCACTTGCAGATAAAACAGCTTGGGCCCTGCACATAAACTAAGCTCGGATTAAAAGGCAAGTCAGCTCTAAGGTGCAGTTTACAAATTCATACAATCCATGAGATGGCAGCATCTTCATTTTGACTCAGGGTAATCAAAGAGTTAAAAGTTTGCTTGTTAACAGAAAAGAAATGACAATTTTAGGCTCCAAAGATGCAGAGAACATACACAGAGTCCCTAGCAATTGTGAGCTGAGTACAGTTTAAAGACTCTTGCTCCTTATCTCCCTGCTATGGAAGTTCTGATATATGGAAGAGAAGATATGCAAAGTTTTAATGTGCTATTTTCTCCTACTAGATTATGTAAGCAGTGCTAGAACTGCCTGCTCCACCACAGAAGCTATGAACCACTCTTCCTGTTTTTTCTGACCCTGGAGGTTTCTCCCTTTCCCTTGTCAGGCCACCACACATTTGCCAGTCTGGGTGATGTAAGGGGTTTCCAGCACAGAAAGTGTCACTGTCAGCACTTGAGGCTATGTTGGTATGGCAAGCAGAGGAATAATGACCACAGTAAAACATGCAAGACATGCAAAGCTCAGCAAAAAGGCTGAAGTGTTTAAAGCTGTCTTGTAAATTCCTCCTATCCTTTTCATCTCCTGACCATAATGTATCAAAATTCTTTGGCTTGCTTAAAATTCTCAGTGAAATGTGACTTTACAGATAATAACAGCAACTGAATGCCTGCAGAAGGCATCTTCAGAATTGGTTTTGAAAAAAAAAATTAGAAATATTTAAACAGTACTGGGTATAAACACTTCCTTTACAAACCAGCACTGAACCTGTAGAACCAAATTCAGTTATATTTGCATTTGTTCATTTCACACCTTCATCAACTGATGTTAATAGAAGTAACCTCAGGATATGAAGGAAATGAAATTGCTGAAAGTATCTAAAAGCATTTTTCTAATTTCAAGCTACTTGGGAAATAAGGTGCAATTCTGCATACTTTTAATGTGAAGTAATTATTGTAATTTACATTCTGGATTATTATAGGTACACGTAGCCAAATGCTTCTAGTCCCTTGGGTCCAATTACCTCATGATAATCATGTCAGTTGGTGCCATATTTATTTAGTTTTATTCAAAATGCAATGCTCAAAGTCAAAATTGACACTTTCTGAATCTAGAGAATCTTCTAAACTTTTTTCCTTGTGGTGACTATGTGGGATGTGAAGTCCTTAATAAACAGCCTGTGAGCTGTGAATTTCTTTCCAGAGGTCAAAAACTCTGAGTAGTTTGACTTTTCAGATAAAAACCCCAAACTGATTAGTTCAAAAGAAAAATGATTCCAGAGCTGGTACTGCAAGTGGTCACAAGACAGGTGACAAGTAACTTGATAGATGAGGAATCACCCTTGACCACTAGAATATTTTCTTGTTACAGGTGAAAGGATAAAGTTGGGCATGTTCAAACCTTAGTGCAAGGTGAAACTACAGAGGGATGCATGGGACTTTTCAGAGCAGTGAAACACCAGAACCTTCCTCAGCAAAGTAAGTTTGGACTTCCCTCCTGGCACTCTCAATTTCAAGCTGACTTGCCATGCCTAAATTGGCAAAGGAAAAGTTTTGTGAATCACAGGAAACTGGCATTGTAAACTACTTTGGTTCATAGTGAGAGGTGGCAATACATTAAAGAGAACCATTTCCACATGGCAAGTGAAATATGTTCACTGAGAAGTGAAATAAATTTAGAGAACCAATTACACAAAGTCCCAGATGCCTAAAGAAGCAGTGGTGTAAAGAATGTTGATATGTAACCTGAATAAACAATATCATCACACACTACTGAAATTCACAGCTCCTCAGGGGATAGCTGTCTGAAAGCTTCATGAACAATTACAAAAATCCGCTTACATATGCATTCCCCAACAAATATTACACTGTAGTGACTTTTTATTTTGAATTTCAAAGGCTTTTGTAGTGTGCCACATTACTGAGTATATGGCAGATGCATTTCCTTGGAGGGTAGATGGTTAGGTGTCTGGATTACCAAAAGTGGAATACAGAGATTTGAACCTGGAAATCTCATCTGTAACAAATACTTTGAAACTCTTCAAAACAAAAAGAAAAACCCCAACATCCTCATGTCTACATGAAATGATGTTATAATATTATCACATTTTAGCCACTGAAACTAAGAAGGATTTTTGCTTTAGAAGTTACTGAGTTTTCCATAACTTGATCTTTCATATGATAATTTGCTTTGCAAACTTCAGATATCGTACCACTCACACTGTGTAAAATGTGACATGTGGTACCTGTATGCAAAATAAATCAAAATACTTGCCCTTTTGTTCTTTTTAATTTTTTTTTTTTTGCTTTACCTGTATTTATAGCACATGACCAGTTAAGACCCTTGAAGGGTACAGTAGAATAACAAAGAATTCTACCAAATAATCACAGATTGAGTGTGCATGCCTGGATCTCGTTAATCACCAGATCAATACATCAAAATTTCTATTGAAACTGAAAATTAAGCATTATTATTGGATACTCCCATGCTAAAACATTATGCAGAACACATTGGTTGTTCAACTCCCAGCCGAGAGACAATCCTGGAGTTAAAATAAGCCAAATATTGAACCTAAGTTCAGTCACTTTGGGTAAAGCAAGAGTTTATTTTCATGGAAGGATGGAAAGAAAATCTTGGCTTTTGAGAGGCTTTGAACTTTTCTGCTTTCTACTGATATATAAAAAGAATAAATATAAATTAGAAAAACCTGCCCACCACATTTCAGTCAGCTTTGAAGCAAACCCCGAGTCTTTCTAGTCAAGCACCTCAGAAACTCTCCCACGTGCCCAGAGCATTTTATTTACTGAGACCTATGGCAATAGAGAACACATGTCAACGGTTTATAGTTTGGAGCTTAGAAAAACAGAGCTGAGCAGCATTCAAAATCATTTTCTCATTAAAAAATTAGCCTAGATCACAATGCTGTGAGGAAAATGAAATCTTTTCTAACAGAAAGCAGTTATATATTCATTCATCTGATGAAGTATAGCCATGGTTACTCTCTGGATGAGAGGACAAAAGGCTAACAGCCATTTGCTCTTTTCCTCTGATGTGATCTTACTAGTTTGAACATCTTCTGAAATTATTTCTCTATAGCTACTTTGAAAAGTTACACCCACTGAAAGAAATTAATAATAAATCATAAGAAATATTGAATCCTGTTAAAAACAAATAGCTTTTCCCCAAAGGGTAACGTATAAGATCTCAGGTTTACTTTGAACGTTTTTTGAAAAATCTAAAAATATTGGGTAAGAGAGAATGTAATGGAAGGGGAAGCAACAAAGTGAATGTGCTATTCCTTTTACTTTTTATCCTTCTCCAGAATTCATCAGAAGCAATTTTCAACAGTTCAGTCTCCTGCTGTTCTGACTTGCTATAAGAAAAGTCAAGAGAAAGATGGCGTTTATATATTCCAAAGGTTTATTTATATATTTATAGAAATATATCTATATAAAATATATAATATATAAAATATATAATATATAAATTATATAATATATAAATTATATAATAATATATTATAATATAATAAAATATATGTTATATATAATCGATATGTAATATATAATAAAATATATAACAATAGAAGATAAATAATAAAATGTAATATAAAATAACATATAATATATATGTATTTATTTTTATATTTTATATATTCCAAAGCTAAGCTGATCCTTTCCATGGGCAATCCGTGCCCCCCTTTCCTTGTGCTGGCACTGGGTGAGAGCTGCAGAGGAGATTCTGTCCTGCCAGAAGACCTGGAGCCATGCTGAGCACTGTGACCTGTGCCCTTCATTCTGCATCAGCCCCCTGCCAGTGCCAGGCCAGAACAGATGGGTCAGGCTTTCCCAGGGGGGAGGAGCTGCAAAATATCTCACGGGTGAACCTCCTGCTTTTGGAGTCCAAAAAGCATGGCAAAGGCAGCCAGTTATAAACCTGTATCAACCTAAACTCTTTCAAATGCTCCAGGATTATCTTTCCCCTTCCTTTCCTCATCCCATCTTTAGAGAAGACTTGTCCCAAGAAGCAAAGTTCCCCATGGACTTCAACAAAAAAAGGAAACTTGGCCCATGAGCAGAACAATTACTTGTGGCAGCACTGCCACCTGACAATTTGGGATCAGAAGGGAACACCTTTACATCACTATGAAGAAGCTGCCAGAATCAAACATAAAAAACACTTTATTTTTTTTATTTCTAGAAAGCTACCAAGATGAAATTTCACTCTGGGGAGGCAGCTGCAGTGACAGGCATCTTAAACTTCTTGAAGAGTTGAAAATAAAGGTGATGAAATCTAAAATCAGGAACCTTCCCTTCATAGCTGCTCTTTTAAAAAAATTGTTTTGTTCAGTTCACAACAGCTGAAAAATTCATTCTTCTAAATGGCTGTAGTGCTCATCAGCACGTAGGTATTTTTAACAGGAAAAGTTCTATATGGTGGTGTGCCCAGCAGAAAAGCAAAGTTTCACCTGCTATAAATTTGTTTACTTCTGACTGTCAAGATTTTAATTTACATCAGCTGTATCTAAATCCAAACAGCTGAATTTAAATCTAAACAAGCTTGTCTCCAGCAAGACATACTGAAAACCCAGACAAAATATCTATAATTAGAAAAAAAATTCTCATTTTATTACAGATCAACATTTGTGTAAGAAACATAACTGTTCATTCATGTAATTTTATCATTTGGATTACTCAACATGAACTATCAAACAAGAACGAGCTAGAGTTTTTGGGGCATCAGAAGAAATCTTTGTTCCCATAATTATCATCTTTTGATAATTTATTGCTATTCAGTGATCAATCACCATGTGCACTATTGAGGATACTTTCATTACATGTCACTGACAGAAAGACTAATTTCCGGAATTTAAAAGAAATTTTTAAGAAGTCTTTTGATATGAATAGAATTTTTTTAAAGTGAACAAAATAAAATAAGATACATTTAGGAAAGAGTATAATATGCACAGTAAGAAGAACAGACAACGAAATTTGGCCAACTTGCACACTAATATAGTATTTGTCTCAAATTGAAAAGGTAAAGTATTTGAAGGCCCTGCTTGAAGAAGAGTCAGATGGGTGATTTCCTCAGAGCAGAGAGTTCACTTCTCTTTATTTGTATTTTTGGTGACACACACTTCTAATAGTGTAAAAATGTGACACCTTTTCCCCATTATCTTAATTCAAGCTGCCTTCCCTACCATCAATGTGGTTTTATGCCAGATACTGTTCAGTCATTACTTCCCAAACAAAGAGCAACATGAAGAAAGTACTCAAGAGTGTAAGAAGGATTTAGGAAGCAATTTATCCGAGGTGTCTTTTCAAGTCAAGTCAGTTATCTCAGCACGATAATTGCCTTGATCATGTTCTCTCACTCAGCTGTGCTTTAAGCCCACCACTGTGTTCAGGTGATACAGGAGGGTTTGTGGTGAAGAGTAAGACAGAAATTGTCATTCTGAGAGCTTTTAGGCAGCTAAAAAAACCCCAAAACCACCTCTACAACAACAAAAGTCAACACAATTTAGCAAATCTCTTAGATGGTAAAAAAACCCATCAGAGTTGAGGAGGAAAAAATGCAAATTTCATTGGATATATTTCTTATGTTTTCTATTGACTGCATTAACAGTGATCCAAATCCATTAACAACTGCATACATAAGTTCATAATAAATTTTGCTTTACAAAAGTCAAACAGATAAAGAAAACATCCATGTAGGGCAGAAAAGATTTCAACCCTAAAACCATAGCAGTGCTTTCTCATTCCCCTAATGGGTTTGGCTCGCTGAGACACAGAGCTTTGCTCCAGCTGTGAAACTGCATCCTGGATTGCCAGAGCTTGGCCTGAAAGGGTGCCTGAATCCAGGTGCAGATCATTAAAGACAAGTGCAGATTGCCCTCTGCTCTTTTTTTTTTTTTGTTTCCTGTAGCTCCCTAGAATATGTGTATGCTCCCCTTCTCCCTCTGTGTATATGGGCTTTTTTAAATTAATAATTTCTAGTGTCTGAAAAGATATATAACGAGAGCCATCATCCTTTTAATGATGACAGTTTTGACAGGCAGGATATGAAACCTCAGCCCTCAGTGCATCACAGAGGGAGAGGGGCAGGCACATCACTGCTGCCATCCTCTGAGCACAGACACACACCCATTAAAATCACCAGCAGCTGCACTTTAAGGGAGATTTGTGCATTACTAAGCAACACATTGTAATAAAGAAAAATATACCGTGCTGCAGCAAGGATTATGAAATACCCAAGAGAGCCGTAAAACACAATTAACAGGATATTGCAGATTTATAAAGCTGTAATGACATAAATTTGCTGTTCATAATTTAAATTAAACTGAACAGTTGTATGTGCTCTTCACTGTAAAGACAGGTGAGCTCTTTCAACACCAACGTTTTTCTGCATATGGCTTTTGTCTACAATTAACATGAGGGTGACTCAGAAGAAATCTTTTATATTTGTGTTTCATGGAACCATCTTAACTGTACAGAGGTGAACAACAAAAATTCTTAAATCGAGTTGGTGAAGAACATTGTTTATCGCAAAATGTTTAGCAATAGAGTCCAGTAGTTTGACATCTCTCTTCAAACTGATGAAAGTTCCTTAAAGAAAAAACGAAAACCGAGACTTGTCCATAGCAAGACAGCACATGACAAGGCAGGCTGTGGAGTAGGAACACCCTGAATAATTCCACTTGTGCAGAGAGCTGCAGCACAGGAATGCACTCCTGCTGAAAACTCAAAATATTGGCTAGGGACCACTGAGGAGCATGCAGGGAATACTGAATTCACAGCTGGCCCTGTACAGCTCATAACCAAGTCTTCCCTTGATCTAGAGTTCCAAAGTTACCCTAATTACTCAGAAGGTTTCTCTCTGAATTTGTGCATCAGAACAGAAAATAAAGGCGTTACCTCACGATCTGCAGCGTGGCCAAGCAAGAACACGTCACGATTTGAAAAACATAAGGAAAAGTATATTCAAAATTAAGACACTTTTTTCATTGCAACCGAGTATATCCATCTAGCACTAATGTATTTTCCTGCCTGTCACCGAGTCACTGTGTTTCAAGTCCAGGGCTTTCCAAAAATTTGGGTAATGAGACACCTACAGTCAATTTGTGCTGACTCTAAATGGACCTGTGCCAATTCACACAGGGGAAGAATCTCCCTTGTCACTTCTTTATTTGTTACTATCATTTCTCAGCCATATGAAGACCATTTCAATGCTTTTGGTTTAGTAAAATATTTTACCTGTTTTAAGGCAGGGTTTGAACATGTTAAACACATTTAAAATGAATTATTCAAATGAAATTAACCATTTGATTAGAATCAGTTTGAAAAGTTTTTAATTTTGTCAGGATTTGAGAAGAACAGACTGCTGTCACTGAGAGAGTTTTACATGCCTCTTGAACAATAGATAATTTAATTTATAAATGACACAAAGGGAAAGGAAGTGCTAAAACCTAGCTTTAATCTTTCTTATATGGTGCAAAAAATTACTAAAAGATGACCGGTCAATAATTTTTCAGTATTTCTATTTTACAATTTTTGGAAGGATAAATATAGCTTATCCAAGTGGTTTAATATTCCAGAACCCCTTTCTTTCTTGCCAAATATTCAGAGTCTTCTGCACTTTACATTGTGAGCTTCTCCCAAAGCTGAGCAAAACCAGTGAATGTTCTTGACAGGTCCTCCATTATAATTTATAATTTTTTGTAGCTGAAGTGGTTTTTGCTCACTAAAATTGACTGTCAGATAATTCTAAACGATCAAAAAGGAAAAAGACAGGTGGCCAGATTCTGAAGCAACAGAAGATGAAAATCAAGGATCTCCAAGATACAGCCCCAGTAATCCAGAAAACAGACATTGATTCAGTTTGAAATTATGTTATTCTTCAGAGACAGCACTAACAAAGCAAAACAATGAAACAGACATGTGGAACTATGGCAATGGAATAACTTCAAGTCAGAATCAGCTTGGGTGGGAAAAGAACAAGAGGCACTACACCCACCAGGTAAGAAAAATAGCTTGGGAAGGAAACAAAGAAAACTCTAAACAAAGAAACAAACAAAGCCCAACCAAATAACCCAGCCCCCCCTAATATCAGTTTCTGAGAAAAAGAATAAATCACCTCAAATCTCTCATTCTGGAATTTCCAGGAATGCCATATGACAGGCTAGAAAGGAACTTCAGCTGCTCTAAATTGACAATGAATTATTAAAATTGCTTCACTAGAATTATGCCAGTTATGTACATATTGTAAGTGTAAAGGAACAGATTAACTAAAATGAGAAAAATATTTTAGAAAGCAATCTAGAAAAGATTTAGTCAAGTAGTCTAAATTGAGGTATTTGATCATAGAACAAATTCTGGGGTTTATTATTACCAGTATTAAAGTAAACAGATCCTTATCTGGGATCTGCCAGTTTTCAAAATGTTATTTTTTTTTATTCAGCTCATCTTCAAAAACATTTTGGATCCTAGGGTATAATCCTGAGAAACTTCTGTGGGAGATTTATAGATTTGGGTCAGATTAAATAAAATATTTTGTGTGCAGCTTTGGAATTACAAGGTTGGTTTCGAAACATGTCTCTTATCACTACTTCTGCTGTGACTCAAATGAAAGAAAATGCCATTTCTTGGCTACCAGAGGATGAAAACCAAAGCACAGAAACAGTGGGATTCCTATTCCCTGTGGCTGAACAAATGCAGATAAATCTCAGAAAAAGGTTCATAAGTTTTATGGAAATGTGAAACAATATCTGCATGTATAATTAAGGCAAAGGATGCACAATGTTACAATCTAAAATCTTGGGAAAATGCTGAAAATCAGCCAACTGTGAAGCAGAACATAACATATAAACAAACAGGTTGCAGAGCAATTTAGAAATTCAAGAAGTGATGTAATTCTCATTATCATTCATGTATCACAAGCAACTAATAATGGTACCATGAGGCATGGCTTTTTTATTAGCATAATTTTCTTCTTGATGCTACCATTATGGTTGTCTTATGTTGACAAATGACTGCTGCCCATTCCTGCATCTGCTCCCATCTCCCTTAGACAAATTATTTTGTTTCTGTGCTACCTAAAACAAAAAATGACCCCCCCCCAAACAATCCTTTTTATTTTGTTTCTGTTTAATCACTTTGTTTTCTATATTCATTTATGCCATGGGTTTTTTTATGATTACAGGTAGTTGAATTACTCTGTTTTATGTTGAGGATCAGGAAAAATTTTGTAAGTGTAACCTCTGAGAAATATTAATTCAGCTTCTTCCTAACCACTATAGATACATATTCTACTGTGACTGTGTTTTGGTTGGGATGTACTCTGGGTGTATTCTGAATTATAATCTTTGAATGGGAAAAACCACCTGGAAACAATCTTGAGATTAAACAATTACAATAAAATATTATTGTATTGTGTTGCTCAAAGTTCCATGCAGTTGTTAAATTAATGCAATTTATCTGCTCTACAGCAGAGCTACAAGATCCAGAAGCTGTGAAGATGGTGTTTAAAACACAGAGCTATCATTATAGGTCAGATAGATTTTCTAGGAGTCTGGACCCTAAATGAAAATTAAATGAATTTTAATACAGCAAATCCTGTCGCATCCTGAGCCAGGATTTTGCACAGTTTCCTCCAGTCTTTGAAGTGCTCCACTGGTTTTCAGTAATGCCACCTACTGAGGTATCTCCATGGAAATTAAAGGAATACAACAGTTCATTGGAAGCTTTTCAGCAGCATGTTAAAAAACCCTTAAGCCTGTAACACTGTGCTCCTTCTGAGGAAAATCTATAATTTCTGGCAACAGATCATTAAAAATATGATATAGCATAATGTTTGCATATTCTCAGTATTTATGAAAAACATTTCTACTGAATTCATTAGCTGCCTTTTTAAGGATTCGCTATTTTGTTATTACCTAAAGATTTTTAGCTAAGTGAGTAGGTGAGTAAAAACTCCATTCAACTATTAATAGCAGTGGCAAAAAAATATTAATTACATTGAAAATGTCTCTTTCTACTTTTACTTGTAAGAAGAAAACGAACTCACACAAAAAAAAGGACAAGAAAATGAAAAATTGTTTACCCTTTGTCCTCCCAAATCAATAGGTTAATCAAAAGAATCTTAAATTACATGGCATTGGAATGCCCTACAGAAATGAGCCATTCTAAGATCTATACTATCTTTACCAAGGACAAGATAATCTTAGATTGGGCATGTTGTGTACAAAATGGATTAGTTTTGTTTAAATAAAATGTTCTTAGGTTAAATTAATACAAAACGCATCAAAAATAGAAATTAAACTATTATTTTGCTCTACAAAAAAAATTGCTTAAGCATTGAAGTTACCAAACCCAAATTTGATGTAACATTCTTAAAATATTAAACAATGTCATCATACTAAATTAAAAACCAAATAAAAAAGGGAGAAAGTCTCTTAAATCTCATAAAGAAGCTCTCCCTCTAAAAACAGTATTGGAAAGCCATAAACAGTTTTGCTATTCTGTGGTAGGAAATAAGGGATTCATGAATGCTGGAAACTCCTCTGGAGCTGATATTTATGCACCCCACTGCTGCCAGACACTGTCAGGGCACAACCAAGCAGATTTTCTGGAAGTGTGTTCCTGTACAGTACAGCAAAAGAATTCCCCAAAGAATTCCAAACCAGCTTGCACAGTTGAGAGTCACTGGTTACGGGCTCAGATCCAGTAGGTGTATGTGTATATATGTAATTTTCATGGCAAAGCTCATGGCACACCAGTGCGTTCTGCTCTGCCTTGAATTTTCCAGGCTGTTCAGGTACTCTGGGCAATGCAGAGCTGTTTTCAGCCATGGAGACACGAGTCATCCTGAGCAGGCACACTGTTTTGTGTGCTGGATTCTGCTGCTGCAGGCTCCGGCTCAGTGCAGCACAAGCCCTGGGGCTCAGAGGTGTCCCTGTGCAGCCCAGGGCATGCCAAGGCTGTGCCCTTTCCCAGCAGGAGAACAGCAGCCCTGCACCTCTGAAATGGCACTGGGTGCTTCTGGCAGGCACCTGCACCGTGCCCAGAGCACAGAACAGTGCTGCAGGTTAAGTATTGAAGAGTTTCAAAGCAGTTTGGGTCTTGCTGCCAACGCAGACACACTCCAGAGGTGCAGGAATGGGATTAGCTGTGTACACTTCACACTCATGGGCTAAATCAGCAGCACACAGGGGCAGCAAGTTGAAGGCCCATGCAAAGTCACACCTTGATATCCACTCACAAGGCCATTTCCTGCAGTTCCAGCAGCCAAAAAAGAGATTTGCCATTATATCAGCCTGACCATGTCACTGCCCCTGGCTCTCTGCAAGGTGCTCATCACAGAAACAGCAAAGAGAACCAAGCTTGGTGCATGGAGCTTCTCACTCCTGTCAGCATCTGCTACTCCAGACAGCAATAGCCATGTTCTGAAACAAAGGGGAATCTCTGGCAGAAATCTACACAGGACAGTACTGGGGAGCAATGCACTTATCAGGAACTATAGACTGTCACAGCCAACTATAGCACAACTGTTCCATAAAATGAAACATTATTGCACCACAGAACCTACAACTGCTGAAGGCATTTAAAACTAGTCAGCACAATCAGTGTTTATTCAGCTTTTTCATATTGTCCCCTGCAGGTTTCTTCTGATGGTATAAAAGCAAACATATTGCTATTCCAGAGATATGAAATAATGAGCTAACCACAAATAATAATTTAGTACTATAAAACAGCAGCACAATTACTGTCGTTACTTCACGTTCAGCATGATAATATTATGCTACTAATCCTGAAAAGGAATGTATAGTTATTGATAATTGATTAATGGCAATTTTTTTTCATTATTTAGCTTGAATTTATATACTTTTCATAAATTTCAATACTTCAAATTACTTTCCAAGTTTTCTGGCATCAGGCACTAAGATGAGAGCACATTTTCCTGAGGGGATTAAAACTCTGAAAAACTTTAAAATTATTTGTGTGTGTGTATGCATCCAGGAAGACTGGCAGAGCTGGTGACTAATAGCAAAACCAGTATCTCACCATATTTATCAATATCCCCCATCAATGGCAAAACCAAAACTGAGGTTCTGGGAGATGAGCAATTGGGAAGCAATAGTCACATCGATTTAGATTGAACTTGGAAGGTTTTGCAAGGTCTAGAGATGGAAACATTTTTGTTTCAGTGTGATCTACCTTCCTCAGGTTCTAAGACTTGCACATATTGTGTCTAACTTTAACTGTCTCAGAGAAAAAAAAAATCGACTTTCAGCTTCAAAATCTCAGATCTAATAGACTATAGATTCTGGCACATCTGTCATTCTAACAATGATAAAACTGGCTGCTCTGAGATCAGATCTCATTTTTCTAGAAACTCAGACAGCTGTTATCTTAAAAGAAAAGAAAATCGAGATCTTAGCTGCCTTTTAGCCAAAAGACTCTTGTTACTTTGATGACTGCTCATCATTCCATCCTCTTCAATTTTTAAAACTAAATTATACATTTAACAAATTTTAAAAATCAAACAAACAAAAACCTGTGTGAAGAGGCTGGGGGACCTAGAGCTTTCTTCCCTTGTCAGTAGCTTCATAAAGAGCTTAACAGACATTTCATATGTTCCTGCAGGGAATGGAAGGATCAAAGCATGCAGGATTTTCAAGATTATGGAAACAAAGACCCACAGCATCCCACGCCGTAGGAAGTGAAAGGGTTTAAAAACATGACTACTTGAAAATGCTTTCTCATGTAAACCCCATGTGAAAGAAAGCTCAGAAGGAGAAAATGAATAACTGAAACATCAACAAGTAAAAAATAACTCACTGTTAAAATTTGCCTCTGAAATTAGGTAAGTTCATGAGATCTAAAAGTGAACAGGCAAAGGTCAAAATATACTGGACCTCAAAGGCTCAGCATTTGTACATAGGGGTACATTTGTACACTTTTACCTCCTATTGTCACCTTTGCCAACACCAGGAATTAAAAATGATATATGATGTTGTCTAATTTTCTGCTTAAAGCCCTGCAGACGTAGAAATCACAACCAAATCACATTCCTATTCCAAAATTATCACCCCACTATCTTCCCACAAGCAACTAGCACCAGTATTTTAAATCACAATCACTTGCATCCCCATAGAAACTCTATATCCAGTCAATACACGCTCCAAAAAAGTCTGTTAGTGAATGAAAAGCAAAACACCAGCACCCACAAGGAAAAGAGAGAGAGTCAGGAACAGCCTCCAGATTCTTTGTACAAAGCACAGAGACTCTGTGCAGCTGCCCAAAGGTCCTGCTTCCTCCACTGATGCAGGTGAATCTCCTCCTCTGGAAGCATTTCCAGACACACCAGGATCTGGCTGGCTGGAACTCCTTGCCTGTGAAATAGGGAGAGCTGGCACAAATAGGACAGCTAAACACTAAAAATTGCCTTCTGTTTTTTTCCTATTGGACTTCTCAAATAAATTACATCTCTGGGAGCTGTGTCTCTGGGTAAGTGGTTTATTAGAGTGTTTCTACCTTTCTCTACCACACCAGCTTGTGTCAACCTGCAATCAAAATGCCAGGTGAAAAACTTGACCAACACTGTTGCTGCAATAAATAAGAATTTAGTTAAGTGTTTACATCTGGAGAGATCAGTTCCTAATGATGCTCAATGCCTACAGTTCAGTTTCTGGTTGCCCAGCATCTCTTATAAACCTGAAAACAGTTTGGCTCCTGTGCATGTCACATGGAAAGCTCCAGGCATTTTTTTTTTCTCATTGCAGTTTAAATTTCTCTTGATCCACTTATAAAGAAGATGGAAAAGTGGAAAATGCATCTTGTCAGACTTTCTTTATTGCATTCTTGTAAACAGGCCAAAATCCCACTTACTTCTTACAGAGACTAAACTCTCAGTTCATTGGCAAAGATCAAAACATAAACGGAAAGAAAAGCCTTAATGTGTCACTTGGAGCAGCAGCAGCAGCGTTACAGCACATCACAGAGAAACTGAATCCATTCCACTGAATGAGGGGGCAAGAGGGACTGCAAAAGTCTCCTCAAAATAAACAAGGTTTTAAACTGGGAGAATTCCCCCTAGAATTTCACAGTCTTCAGAGGCTCAGACACACCAAAAGAATGAAAGGCCAGAAGAAAGTTTGCTTGGCAATCTGATATTGTTACAGATTGAGAATTTAGAGGTTTAGAGAATCAGCACCATGCTAGCAGGCAACAAGGATCTGCAGCTGCAGTTTCCATCTTACGGTTTTCTTTTTAAAAAGGCATGTTGAATGGAATTTTCTTTTTATGTTTGTTTCTTTCTTCATTGCATTCATGACAAGACCTGCCAAGGGAAGCTGTATCTTGAGGATTGTGTAAATATTATCATTTTCTACTGGGCAGATGAGTTTCGACTGCACAAATTCACAGTTATTTCAGGTGGTGAGGATTTTCTAAATTGTTCATATAGCAACTAGAGAATTGGGCTCCATTTTCATATACAAGAAATCTTTACAGGCCCTTCAGTTAAAATAAAAATTTCTGACTCATAAACGGCACTGATTTGTTCTGGAACCATTCCAAGCATCAGAAAGAAAATCCTCACTGTTTACAAGTTACTTACTGGGTAAATCCACAAGCATGTTAAAGATAACTTGCAAAGCCCCCATTAAAACAATCATCAAATACTGTAACCTTCCAATAAAAATCAAATATTCTAGGCTATTATCTAAAGTTAAAAAAATTATTTTATAAGTGCAATGACAAATTAAATTGAGCGTGATAATATTTGAAAATAATCGTGGTATCTAAAATTATTGGTAATTCTCACCATTGAGAAGATGTACAAAACAATCATAGAGATCAAAGCTACATGAAAAGAAGGAAAAATATCTAAAAATTATTTCACATGTGTGAAAGACAATGTATATATAAGGGGAATGACTACACTTATAAAAATGACCTCAGAAGCCCAAGCAGCTTCAGATTCCAGCACTTTTGTAACACCTTTTATTCTGCCTCCCTTCTCTCCATGACAGATTAATCATAATTTTAATACTAGTTTTTAGATGAAAATACTAACTTCAGATGAAACCTATATTGCTCCAACTTTTTGAAAACAACGATAAATGGAGACTATTCAAAGACAGGCATATACTTTCACTGTATCCTGAATATTGCATATCTCATACAATATTATTAAGGAAGATGATGAATTGGAAGAGCCTCTGCAATTTTTGTGGTCAAGTGCTATGACTATTCATGATTCTATGGCATTTATGACATGAATTGGTTAATTTTCTTCCTTAAACGAGTCTGATAGATACAGGAAGATAAGAAGTTAAAGGAAACCTTAATACAGGTAGGTTCTTTTTCCCTGTTCATATTGCTAAAGAGAAATACTAGGAGAATCAGTTATGTCTGCAGATGATCGCATTTTTCCATTTTTATTCTATTTTTCTGCTTTTAAATTGTTAACATGAATTTCACTAGTTTAAGCTTTTCAAGTCCTGACTGGACATGACTGAATGAGCACAAAAATTTTACTCCTGTTTCAAAAGGACACTCTTCATAAATTACAGCATAAGCCCTGCTGGGAATTGGTTCAGCCTAAAGAGTTTTGCTGATAGGCTGAGGTTAAAAGAACAGCTTTTGTTGCATTTAATGGAACCCCAGGTTATTACTTTAATTTCAGTTGTAGCGTCATGTGTTTGAACCATTTCTAAAACTGAATTCCAACCCTGAGGTTTGCACTAACGTTTCCACCTCTTCAACAAATGCAAGCAGAATGTGTGAAAGACCAAGTCTGTAAGTTGTTTATATGAAATTATATTGGAAACAATCTTAGGGAAAAAAACACCAGTGAGATCTAGAAGAGAAATTAATCATCTACTTCTACACAGCTGATGAAACAACTCTTGCTGCATTTGATCCAGTAAAGCATTAAACTTTAACTATACTGGGACAGGGAATGTTATCCAACAGAGCCCTCAACAGTCAATTGATGTCAATGCTTCAGGTCATAAACCGTGGTAAAAAGAGCTACTGAGGCTTATGGTCTTTATAGCTGAGCATGCATGTGCACATACTGCATGCAATGAAAGCTGATTGCTAGCTCAATATTGCTGCTGATTTTAATGAGAACAAAGTTCCACTTAAGCACAAAGATACAGTTGTATGTACTTTCAACAGAAAGCATATCACAGTTCCTTAGTGTTTTATTGCCCACATCTTTTTTATTTTGCTGGTGGTGACAATGCACAGTAATGTACAGTTTGTGTACTCAGTGAGTCCACACAGATGAACCAAGAGAAGCTTCTCCACCTGAAAAAACACTTAAACAGGAACTTCAAATGCCTATCATTGCCATAAACAAAGTATTTCCAGTTCCAAAGCCAGAGAGGGGGTACAGACATCTGAATTCAGAGAGAGCTCATAATCACTTAACGTGGCTCAAGCTGGAAACCCTTGTACCCCTGTACCAGGGACTCACAGTACACATAACAACCTGCACAATACAGAAACACCTGCCAAGGTAAGAAACTCTGACATTGGTCAAGGTTAGAAAGGTGAGGAAAAGTGCTGTTTCAGGGGGGTTTTGCTCCAGAAGCTACAGACTGAAATCTTGTAATTATCAAGAAAAACAAAAGGAAAATTCTCTAGGTTTCAGGTAACTATTTTTCTGTGTAACTGGTATGTATGTGCATTTGTTACTTTTATCATTTACTCTTCTCCTGTAGGTGATATTACTAAGCGTGGTACAAGTACTCATGGGACTAGAATTTAAATCATTGCCCCCTCACAATTTCCTGTGCTTGACTCTCATTGTAAGCCCTTAAAGCTTGAAAGCCCATAAACTCTGAACAACTGCCTTTTCAAGCACATATTTTAACACCTTAGTGTTTGTTCCTCCACATCAAATGTGGTTTTCTTTCAAAATTATGCTTTTCTAGCATCTTCAGTTTTACATCTTGACTCTTGGTCTTACCTTGCTGATAGCTAAAATTTGGGTGCACTTTAACTCTCACTCTCAGCATCATGACACAATAGAAACTGCAGCTGTGGCAGCCAATGCTGCTTTCTACAGTGCTGCAGGACTCAGCTGCAGAGAATTCTGGCTTTATTGGTGTGGCTCATGGTTGTGTTTGACTAATGGGAAAACGGGGAATAATCCACAGTGCATATGCGAGTTCCATTTGTTTTACACTCCTGCAATGCCACTGACTCTGGCGTCACAGCTCCTCCTGATTTACACTGCTATAAATCAAACTGCAATCACAGCCTGGGAGTGCCTTACTGGGCCAAAACCTGGCATTTCCACATTATTAATGTTCCAAATAGGTTATGTCCTACTTATTTTTCAGAATTCTTTACATTGTAGTTTTCATCTCCGCTGATTTAGCTGTGTAATTACTTTTCAGTGGTGGCAACAGAGAACATGCTTTCTCCTTGCTACCAAGGCAGCATTTTTTTTTCACTGGGACTGAGAGTAACCACGAGGTGCCCAAAATAAAAGAGGGGGTAAAAACCAGAACAAATAGTGTAAATAATTCAGTTCAAAAAATGCTTTTTTTGTAATTTTTTTGTCCTCTCAAAAATGGCATCATAGGAGTAAAAAATTCATATATCAAATATCACGTATATCAAGTGAAACAAATAGTTAAAAGAATTAAAGGAACTGTTTCATAGTTATAGTGACTTAAAGAAGTTTGGGTGTGGAGAGAGCAAAAGAGGAAGTCAGGGTATTCTAATTACAACTAATTGCCATAGCCATTTATGTGCCAGCTACTGAAATGACACTGTTGAGCCCCAAAGCTCCCAGAGATGGCCCAGAATTAAACACTGCACACTCAAAGCGTTTTGGGGGAGAGTATTTTAAAATGCATTTTTCAAGAAATTCAAGTTAGTCTATGCTAGATATTATCAGTGGGACTGAGGCAAACCACAGAGAAGCTTTAACTGAAAGCACATTCTCAATTATTTATTTCAGGCACTGACAATAAACTGGTCAGGGCAACATGAAACTCATTATGAGCTAATTTATATTGCTGTGCTCTGTGCTGCTGCAGTTAGCCTGATACAGTCACCCTCAGCTGAGAATTTGTACATTACTCTATATCCCCTAACAGGCAGTTTATGTTTTAGGATTACCAGTCTAATCCTATCACATTCAGTGCTGCCAATATGTAATCCTGATTAATGTTAGTGTTTTCTAAGAGTGGCTCCAGATCAAAAGTAATCAGCAGAAGTCAAATGAAAAACCCCCTCCCTGGATTTTAAATCATACGTACTGAATATAAATTTCTGTATTAAGATTTCTGCTTCCACAAATGGAACACACTTTGGTGAAAAAAATAAAAGGACCATAAAAATGAAGCAAATTATTTTTTCTGCTAGAGCAAGAAACCAGTAGTTTCCATCTCAAGGACAAATCATCCAACCAGTAGAATGGGATGCAGTCATTACAGCTTTACTACCTTTACTGTTAATGTATAAATGTGAGAACTAGACATTGTAGAAGTCCTTATCTAGATACTATGCTAAAGGCAATAATGGGATTTTAGCACTTAAAAAGGGAATCTAAACTCTTAAATACAAAATTACAAGTTCCTGCTTAGGCCATTAGAGATACCTAAATTAGTTGAGAAATGTGCCTTAAATATCTGCTGGCACCTGCAATTCTTCTTCTCAGTATTTTTTGCAAACCTTTAAGTGTTGACATGGGCAAATAACCCAACGCTTAAGGTCAGTCAAGATTCTATCAAGCTGTCAAAAGGAACTGCTCTAGAACTACTTAACTGCTCAAACATTTACTTGTGCCCAAATCTTTCTCAGAATTACATGGTGTAGGGATAGGAAGGAAAGGTTAAAATAAAAAAGGCAGAAGCTGTTTGTTCACACATCTGCTATATAAAATAAATAAGACTCAGAGTACCTTTAATTCATGCATCTACCCCAGCGTAGAAGTGTAGAAAAACACCCATCTCCAAGGATAAGACTGAATATATCCTAAATATCCTCCATTTCCTGTCAGCTTCAACAGCAGGAGTAACAGTGGGTGAGGATGAACACTCATGACTCTTTTGCATCAGTAGGTTGAGCTCCCCCCTTTGGAAGAGGACACTGTGATTTGGTTCCTTGGGCAGCAATTTTTCAAATGTATTTCACATCAGCCAGTCACTAAATAAAACACCCTGTAAGGTGGGGTAGGGACAGAGCCCTGCAAATTCCCAAGGGGATGGTTTTAAAGGCTCTAAATTTAAACGTGTGATTGTACTTTTCCTTCCTTTCCATCTCAAAGATGGGGTTTTTTCCCCTTTTCAAAGGTGTGCAGCCATAAAAGATGGAAACTGCAGTTCAATTGATCTCCAATACTTCACAGAGAAGTTTCAAACACATTTCTTAAGAGAATAACTTTTCTACGGGGCCTTCAAAGAACAAACTTGCTTTTAGGTGCCAGCTTCAGGTGACACTGCATGTCTCTGAAAATTTGGCTGGAAACAGATGCCATCCTGCTGGGTTTAGAGTGCATTTCAGAATGAAAGCACAAAATTATGGAGACTTCCTCAGTGGTTTTCTGATCAGTACAAAGACTGGGTTTTATTCCAGTTTCACTCTAAGAGGAAAAACTTTCAAAGCATTGCTTAAAAGCAAATACCTAACACCAAAACTCTACATGATTCTAGACGATGGTTTTAGGGAAGAATTCTGCTTTTGGGGATGAAATAAATGATTTAAAAATTATGCCTATTATTTGGAAAACTCATACCTTCAGCTCATTTCAAGACAAGCTTTGAACAATGCAATATTTCATCCTCCAAACATTTAATCACACACCTGATTACTCTACACATTAGTAATTAAAAGCTTGATCTTCAGAGCCCCACTGATTTTAATAAGAACGTTTATGTAAGGATATGAGTAATTCCAGTTTTTGAAGTAGGAGAACTACAGAACAATTAAATTGAGAGTGCTAAACAATAATAGCAATAATCAAAAATATTTCACAGATGAATCTGAGATGGTATTTAAAATTAGAAAACTGTTTTTGTTTGTAGAGGACATCTGTCACAGACTAATACTGAAATGTACTTCTGAACACACAAAATGATGCACAAAGCATTGTACACATCCAGCAACTATTTGTGGAGACTATACTGAACCACACCACTGAAGTGGGGAGAAGTATATGCACAAAACCTTTAAAATTACGGTGCCTGTGCTTTTTTCCTCCATCAATGTGTTAAAGGCATTGAACAATGATCATATAAATAGTTTCTGGTGCATTTTAATGTTGGTGTATGTAGGGGGAGGAGTATATCTATAACCAATTTCATTTCAAGGAAAGATACACTTTTAAGAGACACCTTTCACACATGACATAAAATCAAGAGTCTTAAAATTTCGTACACTGTGTAATTTAAAGTTTTTAAGTCCTGACAATGCAGAGCAGTTGCCAATTCAAAGGTTAAACTGAAAATTACTTCAATGGTATGAGAAAAACCCAAATGGAAACGAAAAAAATCTAGTTAAAGGACAAACCAAGCACGATCATATGATTGCTCTGAATTCCTATGAACTGATCAAAACATCATCTGTCTTAAACAAGGTCTTCTTGCTGAAGAAGAGCACTTTATTTATTGTTATGGCTTATTGAGCCCTATCATTGCTATTTCCAGGCTGCAGACACCTCTCCCCTGAGCACTGCACTGAGAGCAGCCTGGAGACTCATCACGGAGCAAATTAAGCTCCACATGTTCAAAGGGCTACACGAATGAACCCTGGCTCACAGTTGCTCACAGCATCATCCTCAGCGTGGAGATTCATCCTTACAGGGGCACTGTGGAGCAGAGATGGGAGTGAGGTAAAACCACACAGGGCCAAAAATGGTGCCAAGGACAAGGAATGGATAACCTTGGAACTGCTCCTCTCAAGTGTGATCACCAAACAGTCTCTTGGTTGGTCAGGAATATGTGTGCATTACTTTTCTCCACAGAGTTTGTTGTACATTCTATTTAATATTAAATATTAATTCTACATTCTTTTTATATTAATAGTACATTCTATTTAATAATAATATTAAATATTATTCTATTAAATATTAATGTGAGTTCACCATTCTGAAGAAACATTCAGATTTGCATGGCTACTAATACAGTTTTAAGTTGGTTTTTTTCTATCCTGAAAAAAAAAGCTTGTAGCTTTAACTTTTTTTTTTATTTTCAGTTTTTTAATAGAGATAAACAGAAAATGTCCTCAGCATAGAAGTGATTGAAATTTTTCTTCATTTATTTTCAAGAGCATCAGCTTTTCTAATCAGTGTAAATCCTGCCTGTCTCATGGGAACAGCCCACAGACACTGATAAGGGCCAGAGAAGAAAGAAGGTGATCAGCATGGAATATACACTTCATCACGAAAAAATGCATCACAGTTTAAAATCTCAAGGTCTTAATCGGCATGAAAAGAGCTTCTGAGGGAAAAGATAGGAAAAATTGATACAGATTTTTCCCTGCAGTGAAAAAATAAGATAAGGTTTATTGGCATAAGCAAAGAGAAAAATAATACTGTTATTTGTAAGGTAAGAGTTTATTAGAATTCACTGGGGAGGACTGCATCTCAGTGGGCATACATAAATTTGCTATTAAAAAAATAAGATGAACTTAACTACCAAAACAGACTGAGGAACATGTGTGAAGGAGATAAGCATTGCACTACAACAGCATTAGCAATAACTGCCACAAAAAAAACCAACAAAACAACAAACCAAAACAAACAAAACGAAAGCACCCAAGGAAAAGTAAAGCTTGGGAGTTTGCCCTGAAGAAGAGTTGATTCTGCCCTGAACTCTGCATTGTCCCCAGGGCTGATGTAGAACAGCAGCTCCACATCAGGCTCCTGTTTGCTTTAAACCCGGTTTTAGAACATTTTGCTTTTGCTGTGCGCTGCTGTCCTGCGAGGATGGAGAATTCCTGGCGGAGACCTGTGAGACCCTCAGTCTCCGTGGGGAGGGACAGCGACCCAGGGTGTGACAGCAAACTGGGAAGAGCCCAGCCGAGCAGGGCAGCTTCACCCGAGGGGCTGTGACACAGCAGGGACCCCAGCGGGGCTCCCCCCTGCTCACACTGCCCACTGCCCCTGCCAAAGTGCCTGGGCATTTATACACGGGACGCTACCAACACCTACACACAGCTCACTAAAGAACTGGAGGCTCGGATATGATGAACATCCAAGCTTCTATTCTTATATGCAACAGAAAATCAAGCTGTGCTTATGTAGTTCTTCATGGTGACTTTTAATGCTGCTTTAATGTATTCCAACAGCCTTATTCAAACCTGGCTTTCTATCCGTGGAAAAAATACAGAAAAATTGCAATAGGAAATACCTACAACTACACCTTAGCCCAAAGCATCCCAAATCTTAAATTATTTCCTGGATTATCATTCAAGAATCATTGCTTTCTTCCAGAGAGTATTCCTAGTTTTTTGTAGGATACGTTGTGTGCTTTACAGGATAGCACTATATTATTTAGCTTATGTACAATCCTTAAACCATCTACTTTAATTGTAACATTTCTTACTTTGTCAGTTTAAGCTTATCACTAGGACCACTCACCTTTCCTATTTTTTTTACAATAGAATTTAATTATTTTTGTCACAATAAGATATTGCACACTGCACATAACAGCTTAAAACTTTCTCTAGTTGCCCAGCATGGTCTGCAGTCATGCAAAGTATTAGATATGATCTCTGACGTAAAAAAATCTGTATGGCTAAATTTAAATGTATGAATTAATATTTCTGTGCACTGTTCAAAATAGGCTTTTGTGATATATCTAGTATTTTTGCATATTTTCTTTTACAAGGTGATCAAAATACTGAAGATTTGTTATTCAAACTTTGCGAATTCATTTTAATTTCCCTGTATTGTGAAGATAAGATTTTGGGAATTGTGAAACTCCACTGTAAAAGGTGTAGCTGTATCTATCATCTCAGACCATTTGCTTCCTCTAAAAAATGCCTTTGGTTCATTCTCAAGCTCCATTTTCAGGTTAGAAAAGGTAATTGAAGGTCGGCAGGAAGCCTGATCATGCTTTTAAAAAATCACCCTTTTAAACAAAACAAGACCAAAAGAGGTGTACCTTCCTATTTTAATGCAGCAGATTGAAAATTAATATTAAAATCCCACATTAATTGCCACTTTTAATATTAGATTGTGTCCTGTGTGAAACAAAAATACATGAAGATGTCCTGGGATTTCAGTCTCTTAAATTGTGCTCTCAATACTTCATAGAAATACATTTTAAAAAATTAATTGAAAAAGCTGAGTTAACTTTAAAGATTTCCAGTACCAATGGTACAATGAGAAACCAAGCAGCAACTACAAGATACATTTTCTGAATCAACACCACTAATTTTTTCTGTTTCTTAAAGAAAAACTTGCAACTTTCCAACCCCAGGGTTTAAAAACAAGCAATAACTGCTACATCAGGTAAGAACAGCCCTCTATTTCAAATTCAATTTTTTAGTGCTGATCAGAATGTTAATCAATGCTAATATTTTACTTCACGTTAGAAAGTGATTATTGGTGAGCAGAGCCCCACCCCTGCCTGCTCCTCCCCTGTCTCACAGGGACATTAGAATGGGGACAGGCACTGATCACCCTTCCTGTTCAGGGAGGAATGCCCTCAATAATTGCCCTTTCCCCTTTTATTCCTGAAGGAGGCACGGGGTGAAGCCCCCAGAACATGACCTGTGCACCTTAAGCCTATACCACCAACCAGAGCAAGAAAATCAAAGTTCATAACTGCCAAAACTGGAAGGCCCAAATGCTCAGAGCAGCAACCTGTGTTGGTATTCTTCCATTTTCCCACCCATGTCCAGGTTAAAGAGAACAAGGCCCCCAGCAGTTTCCATTTCTGCACCTCAGTGTGTCTGTCAGCAGCTTCCTTCCCACTGCCACACTGCAGGAGTCTCATACAGCAGCCAGGGTGCACCAAAAAATCCACTTGTCTATGGGAATGCACAGAAATGCATTCTATAAACCCCATTTTTCCAGGCAAAATATTATTTCACAGACTATTAAACCTCTTAACATAATGATGTTGGGACATCACTGAGTCCATACTACAATGGAGCTTCTGATTGTTGTTGTTGCTTTATAGAAAAAAGTAACATCCAGTGCTGCTAAACAGATATTTTTAGTATTTCTAATTGAGGTACTACTAGGCTGAGGGCATGTAGAAGACATTTTTGTGGCTGAATAAATCTCTAAAAAAAAGGTTTTGTAATGAAAACATTAGCACAAAATTTAGCTATCACACCACTATAATGAAAACTGTTATCCTCCTGTTCATTGTGATAGATGCTATGGTGTTTCAGGCTTTTCTTACTGAAAGGAGTCTAAACCCCCACAGAATTATCTAGGCTGTTCTTCCCCACCCTGTGTCTGTAAAGTTAATTAATCTCATCCAAATGTGTTGCCCTTCCTTTGTCACTACCGAATTTTTTATAAGTTTTCCATATAGATTTGGGATCTTGTTTGTTTGCTCATTTTTATTATTGTTGGTTTGGAGTTTTTTTTGTTTTGCTTTGTTTAAGGTCATTCAAGTATCCATCAGAGGATAAAATACCTTTCAATAAAATGAAGAAGGCTTATGAGGCTCATTAGGACAATACATGTTTTCAAGCCAGGTACTGTCAAAAAATACATATTTATTTAGTCATAATGAACAGTAGAAGCCACTCTGAGAAAGTATCACATCTGAAAGAAAAAAATCTATGAAGCTGATTTAAAAGGAAAAGAATAGTATACATCTAATATTCACTGGCTCCCTAATTAGTATTCATTTGTGTTTTCTCTTAAGTGACAAAGGAACATGGCAAATGGAAAAAAGTTACAAAACCAGCAATATTTAAAATATAGATGTCACTTAGCTCACCAAACTCATTATTTTCTTTTTTTCACCTCAGGTGATAAACAGCATGCCAAGGAAAACAGTTTCTGTGTGTGGTCATTTCTATGCATTAATATATTTCACAATTTTCTGAGGAACCATTTCAATTCAGTACAAAAAATGCTGGAGGCAACTGTGGACTATTTGATTTTTTTCCAACTGAATGGCTTTACAATGTGATTCCAATAACTGTCAGTTTTATCAAATAGCAGAACTTTTCCATTTACTAAATTCTGCTTATTTCAATAATTTAAGATATGCTCTAGACCACCTGTTAGTGTTTCAGTTTGTCTTTACCCCACAGATCATTCCAAGACATCCAACAGGAAACAGCAAATCAAACTTACTCCAACCAGCTGAATCCATTAATTACTTCATGTAATTTCAAATTTCAAATGGTTCACATTTCATTTAAATCAGGCTGCTTAGACCCTTGGGGTAATTTTACTAAGATTTATTCAGGAGTGAAGTCCCATCTCATGTTACCTCTGTCAACAGGCCTTTGCATCCTGAGAAGCCTCTTCTCTTCAATATTACAGCAGTTTTCTCCAGGATAAACACAACACCAAAAAAAAAAAAAAAAAAAAAAAAAGAATGCAGCTTAGAAATATGAGAGAAATCACTGCTAAAATGTATTGGCAGTTTGCACATAATCAGAATGCCACCATTTGCTTCCAAATCTAGTGCAACTGCAACACACCAAGCTTGATTTATTTTGCCTTTATTTGGATTTCTGTGTCTGCAGAAATGTGAGCACAGAAAATTTAAGTCTGATAAGAATAAAGGAGTTGAAGGTGTGTTCAAAGGTAAGAACGATCTGCTTCACAGGAAAGCTACATACAAATGGTGAGAAAAAGGAAAAGAAAACAAAAGCAAAGGCTATGTGTCCATTCATGTCAAATATTTAGCTACTATTCAGGATTATTAGTTATTAGGTGCAAGGAGCAGTACAATGACATCATCACTGACTGAGATTTGATTTTTTAATCAAAACAAGTGAGAATCAGACCCGTTAATAGTTAAGTACAGATTTGACAAAGGAATTATATGTGTAACTATGAATAGAAATGAAAATCCCTGAGTACAGCTGTATAGTGGATGTGATGATCCTTGTCTGGGATAGTTTTCAATCCTGAACTTATGTAAGGCCACCTAGCCAGGAGGAGAGGCTCCTGAGAGGGAAAGCAGGAACACAGGAGCATGGAAACAAAAAAAATGGAGACCTTGTAGTCATTCATATATATAATGTATGTGTGTGTGCACACATCCACACCAAATCACATCCCTCCTTGTCTGCCACAGAACAAGCCACTGTCCTGCCTGCTGACAGCCCTCCTCCCTGCCCCTGATTCCTGCTCTCACTAATTCATAGCACAATGCAATCTCCTCACTCACAAGCTCAAGCCTGTACAACACATGCCATCGGGTGGAGAGAAATCTTTATCAATGATTCTAAGAGCACTTGCTACTTTGAAAGACTTTGACAGGTCTTTTCACATTAAAGGCAAAGGGGAACTAGTATAAAAATCATTCAAAGCAGGAGATGTCTCAGGCTGGCTGTCAAATTGTTTGGAGCAAGCATAAAACCAGCCAGTTTTAATTGGAAAAGCAAGAATATCCACACAGGTTTGGACAATGCCTCTCTCTTCTATTTATTAAACGAGTCTGGGATGGCAGAAATACAAGAATATTTCCAGAGACTTCATTCAGTCTGGCTTTGATTTAGCTAATCTCCTCAGAGACCTGCAAGGCCAACTACACAAGCCACAAAAATAATTTAAATTTAAATAATTTAATTCTCACATAAGGCTGACACTCTCAATCAGCATCTGTTTCATCCAGTTAACCAACAATCTCAATTTTTGCTGTCAGAACAAAGGGGATCACATCTGATAATATTTAATTCTATTTCAACCTCTAAAATGCTACAGTATTTCAGGCTTCCATAAAGTTGAATTTTCACTGTGGTCTGGCAGGCTTCAGAATATGTGTACACATATATACAGCCTAGCAAATAATGAGAGGCTCTCATTCAACAACATCCTCAATGTTTCATGGTCTTACATATTTTTTAATAATGTTCACACATACGGGAGATGAAATAAATATTTACCAATTTCAGACATTAGTTACTGCTGAAAGCTAATGACTTCTTGAAAACTATTGACTTGTAGATTATAACAGTAGCTGAAATTACTAGATACTCTTTGATGTTTCAAATTCAGGGTACTCACTTAGTAAAAGGATTGGTGGCTAAGGAATTACTTTTTAAAATTGTGATAATCCATCATTCCACGTGTGATTCTTTCCACACACTAAAAAGTGAGCTCAAATCTTTCACAAAATTGGCTTAGTGGAGACTAAGCAAATTACAGTTGGTAGGCAGAGGAAGTCCTTTATTTTTTGTCTTTCAGATCCAAACAACCATCTGAGTGCCTAAGGAGGTAGCATCTGAATTAATTAATGGTCTGAAATGACAGGGCAAGCTGCTTTCCTACCAACTAAAATTACACAAAATGTCAGACCTTTCTCTCTGTTAATTTCTGTTTCATCCTCAAGTGCATAAGTCCCTGAATTATGAGACTGATCCACTACAGCAATAAAAAAGTATTGTAGAGATTGAAGAAAATTTTCATTTCAAACACACACAAACAAGTAACCAGCAAAGACCAACAGAATCCCACACGTGCAAGTAATGGACAATAATGGTCTGTATATGAGAAATTCTTCATGTCTGCATAGCAGCCAAAATGCCTCACAGACAGTCCTCAAAGAAAAGTCAGGGAAAGTTAAGAGACTCCCCAAATAATTCTGTGGGTGGCTTACTCAGGTCAGCTCAGAACAAAATTCTCCACACAAAATAAATAAAATAAAACCCCTGCTTTCAGAAATCCATTTTTAGGAAGTCTTTAAATGTGAACTGACTCTGGGACAATCTTTGAACTTAAGTCTTCACACTAATTTCTGCCTGTGGTTCCAACCAACTCAATTTTTCTGCACACTCTGGTTGATTTTCTAGGGAACTTTATACTGTGATACTGTCAAAACCATGGATGCAGCATCCAGAAGTCATGGACCTCATCTTCCAGATCTGTTTTATGTTGTTACACATAAAGTGCAGAAAGACATTTCCACTGGTAAAGATGCCACCTTTCCCACGTCCACCTGTGCTTTATGCATTCCCCACCTGCTCAGGGTGGCACTCACCCTGCTGGCATTGTTTCTCATTGCTGAGAGACCAGTTTTAACCTGCCACCAGCCAAGGAAAATCTGTCAGAATTCATCATGCTCTGCCTGCTGTGCTCACTCATTTACAAGCTCTCCCTTCCTCCTGGAGAGTTAGAGAGAGATCACTGCAGCTGGACTCAGAGAACACAAGGCAGTGGATCATAAGCCAGCACCAGAATCCTCATGGCTCATTTCCACAACTTTCAACAAGACATTCACACATTGCCCCGTTACTTTCTCAATTTTTCAATACTTTTTGGAATACCTTAGAAAAACCTAGAGGGTCACAAACTGAGATGTTAACAGTGCATGGAAGAGACACAGCCTCACAAATTTGCTGCAAGCAAGCAGCATTATCAATAATCCTCCTCACCAATATGAAATCCTAAATAACCACATGACTGGTCAGCTTTAACACTGACTGACAAAGGTGCATAAATGAGAAAAATACACTCTGGGAAGCATGTAAGAGAACTCAGAAAAGATCATAATCATTGGCTAGCCAGATGGTGCACTTACTGTTCCTTAGCTTTGAATCATGAATTAAGCAGTACATAAAATTCTTGACAATCCACATTTTCAACAAGAGTGAGTCTTTTCCAGATGATTCCAACACTAACCACAAAAACAAACAAACAAAATACCCCCAAATATATTTTTTTTAAAAGTGGATAAAGATACATTCTTTTGAGCTTTTTTTTTTTTTCCTAGTGAACCTCTGTTTTTCGAACTCAGAGTTTAATCTTTGTTTTTTAATCTTTTGTTTTTGTTGTCCTACTTGCAGAAATGATTAGCTGTTTATACAGCTGGTGTGCTGCTGGTGATTTGTAAGAACAGGAAAAGTTGCTGAATTTTTCTCTCTAGCTCTTCCAAGCTCTTCATTGTTTCAGAGCACACAGCTGTGTGATAGCCACAGATACCACAAGCAAGAGAGGAGAACAAAAATGAACCACCTGTGGTCAGGCAGGCTGCAGAAAACTTGCACCAATACCAGTGTCCACACTTCAGCTAAAACTGCAGGATTTGAAGTTTTTAGATAGAATATATTTTGAGAGAACTCACAGAAGGCAAGCGCTGGAATGGAACAGAAGGCTACTAGAAAATGGGGATAGATTCACCCTTTGACAAAGTCAGTCTATCAGAAAAAAAAAGGAATTAACCTATTTTTAAGCTGCTAAAGTACTGAATAAATCACTCAAAATCCTCTAAAGGATTCCAGAGATAACAGTCCAAGAAAGAAGTTCAGTCCCAGATAGAACACTCTACAACCACATCTGGTTTTATATCCATTTGAGTCCTTTTTTTCTAGAATCATGTACAACTAAATCTCACAATTATTTTAATGTTCCATCTGTTTAGGCACACTCAGTAACTATTCTGCAAAATCGAGACTCATCATAAAACACTACTATATTTCATGAATAAAATAGCAGCAAATTGAATGATGATGAACACAGGTTTGCTTTAAAGTGAAAAAGAATCCTGCACTGTGATGGAATCCAAGATATTTTGTCACTGTTTTCTGGTCAGATGGCTGTCTTTATACTATTTATTTCAATCCCAAATATATTAAAAATTATTCAAATTTCACCTCTAAAAATCCCCTTTTCTTTAAGAGAAGCCCACTGAAAACCTCTCTTCCATTCCCAGCTTCGTGCAAGGCACTCTGTGACAATGCAAAATATTCTATTTTCAGCAAGACATCCTGCAAGTCCAACCTTGCTCCTGCCTCTGGCTTGAAAACTTAAAAGAAAACTGGACCATCCACCATTATCCACTGTAGAGGGAACAGCATCTGGTTGATTGTGAAACAGCACTCACAGACAATTGCATAAAAAACATGGCAATGGAAAGCAGTGAAAAACCTTTTAACCTTACTCAGCAGAGATTGGCTGCTGAATATTTTTAAATTTTTGATTTTGTTAGTGAAACGTAGCACAGAATTTTACCTATATCTTCAATAGACATATCTGCATAGCACTGTGGGAGGAGAGCATTTACTCTGAAAATATTGTCTTCTTTAGTAGCAGAAAATATTTTCCTAGCTTAAATATTTTCAAATAACATAATCTGGAAATTCTCTGCTAAATTTAATGCCTGGGCTTCTTCTTTCCCCTAAAAATGTAGTCAGCCCTTTACTTTGCTTATATGAAGAATATCCCCTGATTCAGCTGCCCAGTTTTGCATCACAGGTGGCTGAGGAAAATGATCATTTTATTTTATACTGATGTTTCTCCAAATTGCCTCATGCGTTAATGAATATATTTATAGAAACCAGGAGTAATATACTGAATACTCGCAGATTAAGAAATTATTAGTAAAATATTCATTGCACAATTAATAATTTAAAGAAAGATTTTATTAGAGATTCTTTGCTATCCTAATTTCTGGGTCACAAATGCTCTTTGTTTATTAAGATGTCGTTTGCTTCTCAGGAATACCCTGAAATTTTAAAATCACGAGGAAAGTAAAGAATTTATAATACAGGAAAATCCAATACAAATTTTTCCATTACTGCACCAGATCTACCTAGAAACTAATTAAGAAATTACTATTTTTCAGCATTAGCTATTTATTATTATTTTCAAAGGAGAAAAAACCCCCAAACCCTAATTCCAGCTCCTTTTTTGTTCCTAATAATTTGAAGGCTATTTCTCTGTCAGAGATTTAAGTGCAGTACCTTCCTTCTTTCAGGATCTAATGCTCTGAAAGATGCCTTTCTGAAATCCTGAAACATTAAATAAGGCCAAAAGAACTCCAAGAATATTAAATGGGTAAATTAAAAACTTAGGTTTCAGATATTAAAAACAAATATACCCTTCTCATTTTTTCCCTTTCAGTTAAACTACTACTTTTCCCATCAATATCCTTTTATTGCCCTTGCTCACTTCCTCCTCAGGCATTCAGCTGAAATCATCTGTGGCACGTCAACTAATTTCAACTCAGCTACAAAATGGGTGTACCCGTCAGGAATATATTTACTTTGAATATTACACCATTTGAAACTACAAGAAAAATTAAATTTTAGCAAACTCTTTTTGGAATAGAATGGCTGAACATGTCTAGAGACAGATTAAAAAAGGGATGACATTAAACTGTTGCCTAAAATACAAGGATTGACGACTTAGCAACGAGGGAATTTCCTTCCAGCTTTAAATTTCAAAGCCAACCAACTAAAATCCTCATCACCTGCTGATCATCCAAAGTGCCCAAATCATAATTTCCCTTCTGTCCTGAGTCCAAAAATACTCTAGGCTCCAAAAATACTCTTGTTTTTCTGCTTTATCCTGACAGAGTCTCTCTCACCCCACTTTCATCACAATCTTCTATGCATCTCCTGTCGTGTTCTATTTTTTATTGCAAGTTCAATTGTAAAGCATTCATTCTCTATTTAATCCTTTACTCCTCACATCCTTGTTCTCTTTCATTGCTTTTTAGCCTTCAAATCAATTTTTCTCATTGCCCTCTTTCCTGGACCACATCCTTAGTAGGTTCCCAGTGTCAACAGACTCTCTAAAGTTTCCCTTCACACAGTGTACCTGTAGTGATCTTGATGTAAAGAAAATCTTTATGACTCCGTGGTTCTTCTTTAAGAACTGTACCGAGAGTGCTTCAAAAATAATACTTTTGTGTTTTGCATATCACATTGAATATTTCCCACCACAGCAAGCACTGTAGATCACAAATGCATTTCAACGACTGGCTCACAAAACTAAAATGCGAGAAAATAAAATACTTTTTCTCCCTTCATATTTGTTAAGGTTTGCTTATATTAAAAACAAAAAAGGCTTATTCAAACCACACCTACAAACAAAATATAAAACTGATTAGGTATAATCCCCCTGAGCTTTATGCTGTTTGAGATAAAAGTTTTCAAGGTACAATATTATCTCACATTTCCTCTAAATATATACATTTGTTTTCATAGCAAAATATCCTCAGTATAAAAAATACTTTTGAAGTCAATATTAACACTAACTTAATCCAAACACAAAGTAGCCAGGTCCCCTTGAAAGACATCTTCCTCAGGATGCTGCAAGTACATCTTCAGAAATGACATTTACTGTTATCAAATTAGTATATTCCATTTCAAATGCACGTTTATTTCCCTTCTGCTTTTTTCACTTAGATCTCATTGTACTTGAGCTCTATTCAGGGTACACGGGTCATAGAGAAAACTTCCTTAAATCTACTTCTGCAAGGTATGAACAATCCCTGAGTTTTGGGCCCTGGAATCACAGTTCACCTTTTGAAGAAAATTGATTATTTAAAAGACCAAAAATATAACCCCTAGGCTGAGCAGTAGAAACAGCAGCAGAAAGTTGATCTAATTAGCCACAAAAATCAGGCAGGACTGGGAGAGACAGGGTGAATCAGTGCTGGTTGTATGCAAATTGATCTGAGGCATACTAATTTTAACATAAAGATGTGTTGGAAGTCCTTTTTCTGGCAATGACCACAAAAAGTTCCATCTAAGCCAGCACTGCAGATAAGAGAGATAAGGTGTTATGGTGTGTGCAGCATTTAGAATTTTTCTTAGAAGAATGAGGATTTTCTGATTAAAAGGAGGATTTTTTTCTCATTACTTCAATAATCCCTAGTGTTTTTCCAATACTATTAGGCCTTGCTTTCCCTTGCAAAAGAGAAATGAATTTTCTTTGATGAATAAAAAATGAATTATCAGTCTAATGGTTCTGATCATATTCTGGAGTCCTACATTTTCATGTCTCCCCACACCCTGGTGTTAAAGGCAGCAAATTTTTTCAATGACTTCATTACATTGATGACACCCTTGCCCTTACTCTGGAAATACCTCTAAGCACTTTTGTCCCTCCATTTTTATCAGCTGATTCTCCTCACTTACTTGTCTTTTCACCATTGAAAAACAACAACCAAAAAAGTGTAAGCTAGAGAAAAATGCATCTTTACCTTGGTTTCTAGATTGTTTTCTTGCACCTCACTAAATCATAGTGAATAACACACTGCAAGTAGGAAAGGGAACTCTAATTTCCTGTTGATCTTGGGAGTTCCTTGCCTAAAGGATACCTAAGTGTTGCTGTAGTCTCAGAAGGCTGATACCTGTTTATTGCAACAGCCAGCTGTCTTTTATACCCTCTACAAAGTTTACACTTCATTCATTGGTTACAATAGGTCAACACAACGTTCAGGGATGTAAAACCATCTCCACCTCTGTTTTTCACTAAACTTTTCTAAAAATACCTTTCCCAGCTGCAGGTTTCTTCTTGCTTATCTTCTTCTCCTTCTTCACTTCTCGGTCTCCATACCAACAGCCTTGGTAAAATTCCTTTCAGAAGCAAACCTTATCAATTAGCTCTGGCTCACAGGTAAGCCCTCTGTCTCCACACCTATGTGGACCAACTCCCTTCCAAGGCTCTTTCTCACAAGGCAGAAAAGCCCTCTGGGCTCCTCCCTGCATGGCAGCAGCCACGTGTCCCCAGGGGTCAGCCAGAGAGAGCATCCCTTGCCTGCCAAACTTGCCTTCCTGTGTTGAAGCTGATCTGGAATCTCTGCCATGGATTCATCACCGGATTACAAACCAGCACCTCCCGTTTGTGAAGCACAGCTCTGAAGTTCTGGCTGCTTTGAAGGCTTTTCTTCATTCCAGCCTGGCTCAGAGCTTCCTGGGGTAGGGACTGCAAGGTTCAGTCAGCAGTCAGCTGCCAAGCTTGGTCAGGAGCAAAGGCACAGCACTTTTAACTCTCTGCATCTTTGTTAAATCTGCTTCAGCTTTTCAGCTGCTGCCTTCAAACTGGGTGCTGCTCAATTCAGGCCTTAGAACGGCTAGAACAGCTATCCCCTCATTAATCTTTTGTTTAATTAGGCTGGAAACTGCTGTGGCAGAAGAAGGAAGAAAGCAGGCTAATGCATTTGGTGATCTAAATGAATTGTCCCAGAGTGGTAAAGCCCAAAGGAAAGTTGAGAAGCTAAGAACATTAGAGGCAGCCAACTTCAAGGTGACTGTACAACCTTACATTGTTTTGTCATTTTCTGTGTGGAGATATTAAGAAAATTGAGGTTGAGCACTTCAACAGAAGTTTAAAAAGTGAAAATTACCCTTTTGGCTGCAACTATATTTTACATTGCCAGGGAAATGTGTCCTAACCTTGAAAAAAGCTATTAATGAGAAAACTATTTTCTAAGCATAAAATTATTTATATTCTCAGATTTATCTCAATGTTCACAATATTCCATCTCCCTCACTAATTCCAGAGCTTCAGAGGGCTTATTTCCCCAAACCAAACCAGTTCATCTGCCTCCCTGTTTTGCTGGGTCTTCTCGGGCATACCAAATATTCTGAACAGGAACATCTTCCATTACTCCCTAGAATCTAGCTCTGAGTTATGATTAAAACTGAAAGAAACAGCTGATCTCATTTGATCAGTGCTGCTATTTCTCTTCACATTTCTGCCTTTTTCATAGTCGTATTTTCCAGTATCTATTGTCAATAACTGTCCTTGTTACTTTAGTCTGAAGAAAACATCAATTTGACTAGAATTACAAAAAACAGAGTTTTTGTAACCTTTAGTTACTGTGTAAATATTTTCCCCCTCCTGGGCACAATCAAGGAAAATCCATTCACTGAATCCAGGTAAATATTAAATGAAAAGCCTCAACAGTATGGGAAAATGTTGTATGTCATAATTCTCACTTGTTAAAATGGATACTTGCAGTGCATCATCAGCTTCACAGAAAATGTTGAGTTGACTTTGTCTGTCACACAGGAACTCTGAGGGGTGAATATATTTCATCCCATTTTAAACACATGAACAGCAATATTGTACTGAATTTTTACTTGATACAGCACTTAGATGAATTTGCCTGAGGCAACAAGTAAATGATGTTTTATCTCCTCTCAATGTCAAGTACACAGCAATGCAGGGAATGAAACTACAGTACAATTTGACAAAATTGGTGCTCTGTTATGGGCATACCTAACCATTGAATATCTGCTTATATTTTCTTCTCCTTCAGGGTTCATTACAGGTGTATTTGAGGACAGCTGAACCAGGCTGCTTTCTCTCTGAACTCCGGGAAAGGGACAACTCTGCTCATCACAGCAGGCACTTCTTAAGAAACCCAACTGAGCCCAAGGCTGAGTGGGCAAGGGCTTGTGCCTGGTTTATTTTGTGAAATAACTGCACCCAGAATGTTCTGCATATTGTTTCAAAGCAAAAAGGAAGAACCTGAAGGCCCACAGAAGTCAAGAAAAGCTCCTTTCATTTCCCCAGGTTTTGTTTCCAGTTTTATATGCAGGGGACATTGTCTTTTTCTGTACCATAGTCAGTCACTCAATTATAGAGAAAATTAATATTTACCAATCTTAAAAAATAATGTTTCTAGAATATCTACTTTAGCTCTAATAGAGCCTATCATGTAAATCTGCAACCTTATTTAGGCATTCAATAAATCATATCTGTATTGGCTCTAAGGAGTATTCAGGGGTTTTGAGTTCTGATTGGAACAATCCAGAGTAATAAACAAGGTGATTATGGTCTGTTTGGTCAATCAGGCTGTAATGTGTGAGAATTTGGTGTTCAACTCAAGGAATCTCCATGAGATTTTAACTAATCCTTGAAAAATTCTAATGTCATTGCATCATTCATTATCTTCTGTGTCTCAATAGATTCATATGTGAGAGAGGAAAACACTCAGAGATTTCTTTCTGATTACAGCAGGGGAGAGAAGAGAAGCCACTGTTCTCTCCCCTCGCTTTATCCTAATTCTTAGCTGGGAAATTACAAAAATTGCTTTCCTAGAACCTGTACCTAGGACAGAGAAGGGCAATGTAATAAAGGGGGTTATTGGTACCTGGGATTTACATTTATTTATGGAATAGGAAAAAAAAATACTTCACTACTCTTTATTATACAATCATTGTTTAGGATGTTTCTCCTAAAAACTTCATGTCTTGATGAGCATTTTCTGTCTGATCATCTTCAATAAATCTTTTACAAGTAAGTACAGAGATTTTCTTAAAATCACATCTCATTTGACTTTCCATTGAGCTAAAGAAACCTTGCAAATGAAAAACAATTCCAAGACTGTCACCTTCTCACTTTTCCACCAAAAATATGTGCATAAACAATTTGTTTATTATCGTTGGCTTTTGTTTCTTATGTTACTGGCATTCAAGCAGCCAAGTGTAATTTGGTTTTTTTTGAAGATGCATTTCCTGACCAAATGAGGCTTCTTTCTCCCTAGATACTAATCCATATATAAGAATACTAAAAAGTTCCAGCCTCATGCAATTTAAAAGATCATGACCATCTGTTAAGTATTACTTGCAAGTTATGCACTGGCATCTTGTTGACATACACACAAAAAAAATTATATATATAGATATGATTTTTTTCAAAAAACTCAAACCAAAAGGACCCACCCCAAACTATTACATGTTTATTGACATATTTAGGATTGAGAACAACTCAGATTAGTCTGCACTGTTCTCCTTCCCTTTTGTATACAAGGGGTACAGAAGCACATTCCATAGGCTCTACACAGATACCTGCAGATGCTTCCAAACTTTAGAGAATCTGCTTTTTTTTTTTTTTTTTGTAAGCAGTGCATAATATCTTGTGTTACTGAGCAAGACTACTTAGCACTGTCAAATGTGAACTGGTGAATTTACTTAAAATATAATTCTCCAGTAGACACTGTTAAACCTTTCACCAGTAAGTGTTACTCAGGATATTTCTCCCAGTCAAGTCACAAAATGATTTTTAAATTAGTAGGAAGCAAAATAGGTGCTGCAGGAAGCACAGATTGTTTTGTTTACTGAGATGACCATTTGTTCTGCAGAAGTCATGTTTCAGATGAAAGGCACTTTCAGGTGCAGTCAGGGGAAAAGAACATGGAGAGCTACACGATGATGTGGTGCCATGGGATGACAAGGTGACACTCAAGGGAGCCGGGGTGGCCCAGCAAGACTCCTTGCCGAGTGAAGCATTACAGATGAAATTGTCACAAGCACACGAGATGGCTCCTGAGCTGACACCAAGTGACAGAGCAGTGCACTGCCAGGAGGGGAAATGCTGGAATTCCTTGGAGCATTCTGTGAACACAAGGCAGCCTGCATGCACTGCACACAGAACACACAGGAATCCTTTTACAAATGAGACAGCCAAAACCTGCATCATCCATTGCATTATGGTGCCTGGCATAAACTGCTGGGCATTTCAGGACATCCCAAATGGCTTCTCCAGCAGTGCCCAAACACATGGTCCTGTCACAGACAGCAAACAAAAAGGAAATTTTATGCCTACGACTCAACTACTGAAAAATAGCAAGTTTCTCTCATACAGGGCTTTTCTTAGGTCTCAGAGGCTGATGTGCTTTGTATTTCTTCAACCATTAAACAAGATGATCATTGACTCCTTTTGTCCTGTGCAAAATCAAATGCATGGGTGATTCTTAGTGAATAACAGCCTCTCAAAGGCAAGGCAGGGATGCTGGACTCCAAGAAATGCCTTCAATGGATTTTAGCTTTAAAAAAAACCAGGAAGGAATGCTAGAACAAATGGCCTAATAAGGACTGAGAAATAATACCCAAAGAAAATTTGGGGTGTCACCATTGTTTGTGACAACAGTGTTGGGACAAGCACAGGCTTGCAGCCTGACACTGTCACAAAGAGTGGGATGCTATGGCTACAGCAGGACCTGGCAAAGGGCTGAGACAGAAGCCTGATTTAAAGGGAGAGACCAATGTTTAGTGAGAACGTTCAAAACACAGCTCTGCATCCAAAGGAAAAAGCGTTTGCTGGAATACAAAGACTTGGAATGAAAGATCCAACTGCAGAGAATGTTCCAAAAGACAGGACAAAAGACTAGGCTGTAAATCTGTATTTGAAAGAGACACTGATCCCATAGCACAGGCTGGGAGATAATAAATAAATAAATAAATAAACAAACTGGAATAAAGGAGCCAGTAAGAAAGCTGTGGGCATTAAGTCTGCTCAATGGACTTAACAGTAAGGGTGTATTTTTCTGTTTTCTTCTTTTCTTTCTCCTACTTACCAAACTCATCCACACCATGTTTCTGGACTATATTAGTCCTTATAATTTGCAATGTTCCCTGATATCAACTTTAACACATCAATAAAGCACAATCCAAAATCAATTTCCCTACTACGATTTTTTTTGTTAAATTAACTTTTACTTATTCAAGACCCATAATATTTATGTGCTTCTGACTCAGTTTAAACCCTATACCACACCATATCAATTATTCCCAATTGCATGCTTTAAACAACTATTCATTGCCACTGAAGTCTGAAAATGTACTTACACAGTTAAAATTAAGTGAATGATTCTACTTTTGGACTGAGGTCACAGCTTAACACCCTAAGATTGATTCTGTATATCTACACATTGAAACAGTACCAAATAATGCCTTTTTTCAAGGGAAGGGAGAAAAAAACAACTCTGGGTAACCTTGCAAGAAGATTAATCCAGTTATAAAATAATAATTAAATGTATGAGCAAGCAGATAGTTAATTAGGAGAGAATGCTTAATCACCTGAAAATATTCTTTAAACATAATGGTAGAGCAACTGGCAAGTAACAAGGACTGTTCTGGAGTTGATAATAAAGGCTATTGGGACTACATCAAAAGAAAGTTAATTTATTTAGTATAGTAGCTGGTAAGACCTTTCATATGCACTAAACACAAGTGAAATTCTTATTTCTAAAAGTTATAAATAAGATAATCAATCATAATCAAAAGCATGTGTTCCTCCTCTACGCTGCTACTTACCCTAACATAAGTCTAAAGAGTATTCCAGGAAAATAGTTCTGGTAGAAGGAGAGGTGAAAATGGTGATTACCAATGACCCTCGTTTGCAGTTAAAACTGAACAGTGAATTCTCCATCTTTTCTGACACGATGAAAATGTCACTCTAGAAGAACTAGAGGTTTTTTCATGAAATTATAGAAGTTGCAAAGTGGAAGAAAAAAGAGTGTCCTTAATTCTAAGCACAACTTTTCTCCACAGACTGTATCAGCATGCTGTAGCACAGAACCTGCCTGGTGACAGAAAAGGAATTGCTGACAGCCCTGCTGAGATCCCAGAAAGGTGATTCATTTTGGGGTAGGCAGGCACAACTGATAGAATAATAGTTGATTTTACAAGGTGATCTAACTTAAACAGTTTGACAAGATAAAACAGTTTGTGTGGCAATACCTAGTAACTTTGCTTCTTTGGCATTGACATGAGAATAATGTAGCAGGAAACTGAGAACTTGCTTTTAAAAAGCAATTCTGCTTCTCTATTGTCTTGCAAACAGCTTATTCTGAATCAGTCATACTGACGTTTATTTCCTTATCAGTTATCACCAGAATGTTTGACAGCAAAAGTACATTTTAATCTGTTGTACAAATGCTTAGAATTCATTTATATCCTAAAACTAATTTAGTCAATTTACTTTAGTACTCACACAAACTTTTAAAAATAGCTGTAGACCTATTTTCCTTCTCACAGATGGACAGAGTTATTTTGCAGCTCATTTAATTTGTCACAGATACTGAAAGGAATGGCAGAAGTCATTTACTTGTCTGTCACATTGACAAAATTTGACTACAGTTCAGTTCCCTTGCAGGACTCCAGATTATTTTATCTTTATGGAGTTATAACTCTATAACGAATTGGAATCTAGGCTTGATACTAACCAAATATTCCAGAAAGACTAAACCTCAATTACTGGAGGTAATTACTCAAGCTACTGGAAGTTTTAAGTGAATTCAAATATTTTCCATGTGGACACAATCAATTTTCAAACATTTCAGTTTGCTGATATGCAGAGCTATGCAAAGAAACGGAGCTTCCAGTCCTCCCTATCTGCAGATTGTCACACAGACTACTTCAAATACGGGAGAAAGTGTCTCTGATGTAAACTTCAGCAATCCCCAGCTTTAATATATCTGTGCCTTTACTTATAGACATCCGACCCACCAAGGCTGAAAATCTAAAGCTTAAGTTTCACCGTGACAGACTAGAGGCATGAACCATGAGCTGGAGAAAATAACTGGAAACAGAAGTGGGAAGGGAGGACTCATCCTCAACATGTTACAACCACGGAACAGAAGCTTCCCTTGAGATTCCCTCCTTTGGCACTGGAATTGCAGAGCAGGGCAGTGTGTCCAGGGACCTGGGACACTCCTTGTTCAGCCACATCTGAGGTGTGTCAGGCTTTCTCTGCTCTTTTGGCAGACGCTGCCCCTTCTCCTGTGCCTTCACTCACCATCCCACCAGCCTTCCAGCAGCTCCCCAGGGATCCAGGGAAGAGAATCCCTGGCAGCTCCCAGCCTGTGGGCCAGCCAGGCATGGTCTGTGAGAGCACAGCAGAAAAAACCCTGGGAACAAATAGAACCAAGAATTCTCAGTGGCAATGGACAGAAAAGTTAATAAGCTAGAGCTGTTTTAGGGAGGTGGTGATGACAGCAAGTGCAGAGCACACTGTACACACTTTCATTTTATTGCTCCCATCAGCTTCTCCCATTTATTTCAGGAGTTCCTGTCTCAGTGTCAACAACTGCTGCCCTCACCAATCCTGCACCGTCTGCCTTACCCAAAGGCTTTTCTTGGAGGCTGTAAAATACCCTAGTTTAACTTGTTCCCAGGTTTCTTCAAACTTATAGTGCACACTGGGGATTACTTGATACCTTTGTGGACAATAGTAGAAGAATAGATTTGAGACTGGGGACAAGCAAGAACCATCAGGGAAAACCAGATCAATATCAAAAGTTTAGAAAAACTCAAGCCCCAAAATATTCATTTTTACTCCTAGTATATATTCAGCACCGAGTTTTCAAAGGAGCCTTAAAACATTATGAGCTCTGCTCCCTATTTCCAAAGGTCTTCAAAATTCTAATCTTGCCTAGTGGACACTAGAAAGCCACATAGAAAGCCACTACATTCTGCAGCAATTTTGTCTTAGATAGTTTTAAGATGATAACATGTCAAGCATTTGTCATAATGTCAAACCAAATTGATTTACAAAACAAAGATTTAAAATCTGTTCCCCCCTTTAAGATCAAAAAAGTTGGCTATTTCTTACAGATAAAGTAAATACTTTCTTGTTCTCTTTCTTCTGCATTAATTGAAATATGTTGGTTTAGATACTCTGCTGATCAGTCATTACAAGTGTAATTAACAGATGTCTATCTAATCTCCAAATTCAGTCACACACCCAACAAAAGCAAACAAAAAAAAAACCCAACAAAAGCCAAAACCCCAGTAAAAAACCCAAACAATCTAACAGAATGCCATAGAATTTTGAAAAAAGAATCGAAATTTAAAAATCACTTTAAAAATCAGTTAAAGGTGCTTAGTGACAGTAGTTTTAGATAACATAATTTACAAAGCATATATGCTTAAAAGCAGGGAGATGAGAAATTACTGACATCTTAAATTCTTCACCATCCACGTGAAATACACAAACCTGACAATAAGATTTAAATGCACAACTCTTACAGTACCAATGAAATTTAGCCATAAAGTACTGCTCTTTCATTATTCATCACAGGCTTTACTGACAGCACAAAAATAATTCAAAAATAATCTGAAAAATTACATTAGCACACAGTGACATGGTGCTAGGCATTAAATAGAATTTTCAATATATAATTTCTCCCCTACTTAAAATTAGACACTCTGATAACTGCATATATAATCTCTTGGAAAAAAAAAGTTATAAACTATTTTTTCCCCACAAAAATCCATGTGAATGGAATTTTTGACTTTTCATAATCAGTACATTTACAAAAAAACCCCACAAATACCACATATTCGTATTAAAGTGATATAAACAACTATGGCAAAATGCTGAAGTTAAGATTACTGTGCTTTGTTTAAGCAATCACCCAGACACCTGGTAAGAAAAATGTCTCATGTGGCAGATTATCTTGCTTTTAAGTGCTTATGTGATGCATAAGTGTTACTGTTCTCACTTAGCATCTTTTAACTGTCTTGCAGCTTTATTTTAATCAATAATAGGTTCTTTATGAAGGAAATAGAAGAGATATAAAAGTTTGAGTTCTGCAGGAGCACTTTCAAAGTTTAATTTCAATAATGTGGTCAGATATAGAAATGAAACCAAAGCACAGTTCCTTAGTGTAAGCATCTCTAATGCTCAAAAACATTTTTACTGGAACCAGGACAGAAGGAATTTTAGGTGATTTATTGATAATCCTCCTCTAACAATGGATACAATTTCACAATAAAAGTTAACGTTTGGTAAATTTGACAATAAAATATACCCTTTTCAAATAGAGCACACATGCCTACAGCAATATGTGCATGAATAAATGGAAATTGTCAGTTTTGCTGAGAAAGCAAAAAGAAAAAGTGAAACAAATGAAATGAAGGAAGTAATTAGAAGCCTTGTGAATATACTGGCAAAACATTATCACATAGATATTTTTCCAATTAATTTTTGGGTTTGCTATATGAGAAAGACTTTTATAAAGTCCTAATTAGCTGATCCAATGTCCTTTAGTTCTCGTAACAATGATAATTCATGAGACTTACTACACACCAATTATATCTCTCAGTAGAAATGACTTGCAGAACTCTTATGCTTTTCTACATTAAAATGATAGACACTACTTTGCCCTTCACTATTCCCTTGGCCATAAAAAGTAGATCTCCTTGGATTTTAATGAGGTTAAAAGAGGTACAAATTATAACAGACATATAAAATATTTTTCTGAAAATAAATCATTTGATAGATCATTTATAGCTCATAATTTACAGAGATGTAAAGAATGCTAACATGAAATGTTCTATGGGATAAAGAAGTTAACTTCCTGCCTTTCTAGCTTTTCTGGTTTGATCATATGAGCTGAACTTTGAGAAAATGTCTTCTTTTTAACCTTTCCACCCCCCCTCTCCCTGGGAAAATAAAACTTATATCTTTAGACAAACAGGATCATGTATAACCTTCTCTATCTGGTTGTACTGGGAACAATCTCACACCTCTTCCTTGAGTCTTCAGTCATAAATGTCATACTCATGCAGATTGCAAACCAAGTGCAGGATATTCTCCAGAGGACAAATTACAACAAGTTATACAAGTCCTGTGCTGACTCAATGACTGTGACCCTACAGAAGGAAATCACAGAATCATTTGTGATGATCATTTGTAAAACCCCTTAAGACCATCGAGTTCAACCTCCATCCTCTAAGCCAGCACAGTGTGGCAGGACATTACTCCCCATCACCACAGATTGCTGGAACACAGAGAGAGAGCCCAGGGGTAAAAGGACCAGCAAGGGTCATCTCTGGCACCAAAGGGGCTCAGGCCTCAGCTAAGAATCAGCAGCTTAGTCTGGAGAGATGTGGGAAGAGATAAAAGAAATATTCTTGACTGAGGGACACTGTTTTAGAAACTGCAAAAGGCAGATGAGTTATCACAGAGGCAGAAGCCTCTTACATCCTAACAAGCATCCAAGACTTCTCCCTGGAGTTTGGATGCAAATCCATGGTTACTTCCCTGGGGATTGAGAGAAAGGATCTCAGTGTGTGCCCCACCAACAATGGGATGCTAAGGTCCATTGAATCCTAAGTTATATTATTTCTTCACAGCTGTAACATCACAGAGTCACAGGTTGGAAGAGACCTCTAAGATCATCGAGCCCAACCCAGCCCAACACCTCAATTAAACCATGGCACTGAGTGCCACATCCAGTCTTTTTTAAAACACATCCAGGGATGGTGACTCCACCACCTCCCCAGGCAGACCATTCCAGTACTTTATATTCTTTCCAGGAAAAACTTTTTCCTAATATCCAACCTATATTTCCCTTGGTGCAGCTTTAAGACTGTGTCCTCTGGTTCTGCCATACGTACCTTTAACCCTGAGCTGTATTTGTTTACTAGGAGTTTCTTTTTGTCCTTTTTCCTGTGCAGTACTAGTTTTAAGTCCTATGTCTGTTAGTTTTCTGTCTATTAAATAAATAATTCTTTCTATAATAGACCAAATCAGCCATTATTAAAGAACTTCTGAACGAGAGAAGGTTTTGGGGTGCTGGCCACCTCAATAAAGCTACTGCCTGTTGCCAGAGGCCTGGGCAAAAGGCAAGGACTTACCTCAACCCCTACATCCATTTGTAACACACAGCCAACCTAGCTCTGAACCTTGTCCCTAAGCGCCACACCTGAACCTCCTGGAAAAACCTCTAGGAGTGGAAACTAAACCTCTGCCTGGGAAAACTGATCCAGTGCTACATCACCCTTTAGGTGCAGGTATTTCTCCTAATAACCAATCTAAAACTGATAAATAAAAGCAGAATACTTCCATGTCCAGGCACTTCATGACACTACTTCCCAAAATCACCTTTGCAGATACATATTGCCCTTCACACCCACTTTTCCCTCCATAAGATTTCTGAGATTGCTGTGGGCTTTAGACTGGCCAAGTTTTATTTAACCCCATTCCTTTAGTGACATTTTCTAGAGAAGCAAATGCATAACTATAGCATCATCTCAACCTCTCAGAAATTTACCATATTCTAGCCAAGAGTAGCTAGAGTCCTCTATTACAAAACTGGAAAATAAAAATTATAAAATAAAAATATTTGTAATGAAATTAATTTTTTGGTTTTGTCATAATTCAGAAATTTCCCAGAGCAATTATCAGCCACAATACTCCAGGGAGCAAATTAACAGTGTTGCCTCTTGAGGGGGTCTACTTCAATTCCTTTTCCTGAGGTTTTCCTGCTGTGCTTCAATGCATCAAAGATCCTTTAAAGATCTCTTAATTTCCTTATTAATTAAATGCCCTATAATATTTTATATAGCCTTTATTGATCCCCTTTTTCTATTTAAGAATGCTAATCAAGTATCCTTTAGTTTAAAAATTACTTCACTGATATCCCCAGAGAGCTGATTCTTGCACTTTTGTGTGCCTTTATGCCAGAACTGCAATTATATAATTGTGAGATTTAACATATCTCCCATTATATAGATATTTTCAGTGAGCAACCCAATTTTTCTTTACTGATTTTTTTTTTTTTTTTAGAGAAACTAAACTTGATGGAATGTTGCTCATGCAGATGCAGGTTACTGAACAGCTTTTAGCATATGTGCAGTTGGTCGTTATTGTATTTTATTCACACAGAAGCAGCAATGGATTGATTCCACTTTTCAGATCTGGAGATCACTGGGAAAATAAAGTTCTCCTTAGGTAGTATGAGCTGCCTTCAGCCCACCACACCGATCAGTAACAAAGCATTAAAGCTGAGATCACAGTTCCTGCAATCAAGATCTGCATTAGCTCCCACAGCTGCACTTCCCTGACAGAGACATCCGGCTTTCTTATGGGCTAAAGTTTGGTCTCTTTTCACTCTCCTGGTTTAATATTACCACAAAGCATTGTGGAAAAGTGGGGGCTGCAAACAGGATTGCAACAGGAACACGACAATTTGCATAACAATAAATACTTATTGATTCAGTGACCAGTTTTACCAATGTGAGAAGTTGAAGTTTTTGGGCTGCAGGGAACAGTCTATGGTACCCCAAATGAGTACATAAGCTGAATGTTAGTTCAGGGCTCTGATTTCTTGGTCTGTTGTGCTCTGAAGCTGCTTTTCTGAACATATGGCTTACCTAATTGAGGGTTTGGACCAGCACCAAAATTACAAACTGCGTATGCAGGCTGAAAATACAACCATATATTCATTACAGGAGACCAAAAATAGAGGATGAGAGTGAGGGATCGTAAAAGCAAAAGAAAGAATTAATTACGAGGAAAAGAGAAATAATTAATTAAAATCACGAGCTTACAATCAGAACTGGAAAAACTGAAACTGAAATCCCAGCACCCTGGCATGCTCTGATTCACATCCAAACAACTCCAAACACAGCTGTGTGAAGGAAATACGTTCCATTTGCCTGCTCCCGCAGGCACCCTCCCCACGCAGGGAAAATGCAAAACCAAGCAGTTCCAAAAGTGACTCTCCAGCACTCTGGGGCATGGAACACCCAGTGAAACCCTGATGGGAGCTGTGCTGGGAGAGCTGCACTGCACAACTGATAAATATCGACTGAAGAAATGTACTCTGCCAGAAACACTGGCTGGAAACAGTTCAGAATCAACCATTATGTCATGCTTCCTTACAGATATTGATCATAAACGTGACAGCTGTTTACCTAAACAGCCTGTTCTGAAACATCTCTAGTGCTGATAAGAGTCCTGAATCGATGTGATATTTTTCGTTTTGACTACAAGGAAAGTTTCATTTTCTCTTCAGGCTATTCAGCTCTTTTTTTTAAGCATTAAACTTTTAGTCAATTGCAAATATCAGAAATCTAAGTCACAATGTTTTGGGTTTCTTCTATCTCCTTATTGAGTTTGCTTTGAAGGTTTTTCTGCTAGTGCAATTTCTTTCAGCTCACTTTTGTTTGATTTTTCTGAAACTTTCAATGCATTATTTAAAAGAATTTTTACCTGAAACACATAATTATGTGGGCTTTTTTTAGTCAGATGAAAAACCCAGATTATGGAGTATAAAATGTATTTTTTTTCACATTAAGCAAATCCAAATCCTATAGGCAGGCAAATCTAAGAATTTGTATTCTACACCATCTTTTTCTCATTTAGAACAGCTAAGCAGAAATGAATACATTAGTATGTTATTAAATATTACTGCTTTTTTCCTGCATTTCTGTGAGCTGAGGAATGTAAAGCTGTTTCAGTTAGAGAAGGACATTACTCACCCCTTAAAATCTGGCGACAGATGGCAGCACTGCATATATGTGTGAGAAGGATCACGTCCAAGCACAGAGAAACATGGTATCTCAATGCAGTAAACAATTATCCTTTATGCTTTTTTGTGTTTGTCTTTGAAAGCTCCAGAAAGTACCAGGTAATACTAGAGCTAGCACTAGGAAATGCTGCCAGCATGGGAACACATGGGAATTAAGGATATTACCTAGGAAGTTTAGCAGCCTGCCTCAATGGGAAGAAATTCGGCAGCTTGAGAGGAGGTGATTAGCTTGAAACCCTAATTGACTTCACAGCACAGCTCATGACTGTTACAGGAATTCCCTAGGTGAGACCTTCAGCCAGCCCCAGAGATTCCCTCAGGCAGCCTGTGCCAAGCATTTACCACCTGCCAGGCACTCCTGAATCCTTCAATACTTTGATAACATTGTCTTAGCAGCTTCCCAAGGTAGCTCCTGGTTTAGAAGCAAATTCTACTCTTTTTCAGTGGAGAAGACACTTTGTCAGAAGAGACCTCCTGCAGATGAAAGAATTGTCCCATATGGCTCTCTCCTGGTGAAGCAGTGTGATGTTTTGCACAGAACTCAAAATAATGGAAGGAAACATCACACATAAATTGGAGTCATCAGGCAGAACCACAGGCCAGCTGGATACAGGAATTCAGCAGAACAACAAACTGTCCAGGGAGCCTTGGCTCAATCCATCTGAAGTTACCATACCAGGATCACAAGATTACCTAAACAAGCTTCTTATTTTAACAAGTTCCCACTCTGTGAGTTCAATAAAATCAGCCCTTGAGAAGTTTCAGGTTCTCCTGAGAATCTTCAGACTCTTTTGTATTGTTTTGGCCAAAGGTGGTTATAAACATCGAGTGACTTATTTCTCACTGAATGAATCAATTCACTGGTGGAGAACTGGATAGCAGCAAATACATCATTTGGCATTATGTACAAAAATCTAGGTATGTCACTGTATATGGGAGTCTGAAAAGTAATTACTCACAGTGGAACAAAATGAGTTGAGAGAACTTACTGAAGAAACATAGAATATAATTTTTATAGGTTTTACTAAAAAAAGAGACTTATTTAAAGCTGATGCTATATAAACCTGGAGGGTGGAAGCCCAAGGCTGACAAAAAACATAGTGCACAAGAGCATTACACCATGTCATGGAAACAAACACTCGAGAAGCAGAAAATGGTTGGTTTCTAGCCCAAAGTCAATGCCAGCCTCTCTAATCAAACTAAAAACCTTTAAACAGTAAGTTAAATTGTAACAATGTGATATGGACATGAGTCTACAAAAACTAGTAACAGGTCTAGAAAAAGGAAATTAAACAAAGAAAAAATGCATTTATTTCAAGGTGAATTGCAAAAGCAGAAACTATTATAGATTAAGGTGAGAAAAGGATTCTCTTTTCAAAGTAATATTCTCTGTGATTTTTGAAAGGTGCCTGGAAGTATTTTACACTGCAAAATTTTGAGATACAGTTGTTTGGAGAAGAGGAGAAGTGGAGGATAGTTTACACCTCGTTTTTCATTTCAAAAGTGTTTAGACTTCAAAGATGTTCTAACAGTCCTTGTTTATTGGGTGGGGAGAGTGTGTTCTTTAATTGAAGTTATGTAAGCACCAAATACTGAAGAGTGGGGTCCTTTAGAAACATTGATCAAGTCCAATTAGCATTAATAAAGCCTATAGGGGAAAAAAGTGTAAAACCTGACTGCCAAAAATAAGACAAACTAGAAAAATCATATTTTCTTTCACTGCTCAAAATTCAGTATCTTCTGTTTTTCACTAATGCATCAGTCCAACTTCAAAGATCAGAATTTTAAATTATTATCAGTATTTTGAGAGCACTCCCTTAATGACATCAATTAAAATCTTGAGACTAAGAGAGTTCTACAGTTTTTAGACTACCTGAAAAAATCTCATTTGTCCAATTAACCTCCTACTCAAAAAAAACCCAAAAACCCCCAAGAAAGCATATTCCTACTTGCAAAACTGAAGCACATTTATATTTCACATTGCTTGCTTGAAGCTTTCCCGGCTTCAGAGCTCTCTGCTCCTTTTGCAGTGCTCACAGTGATTTCGGGAGCAAGCTGTGCACTGCACACAGCACTTGGTCAGCTGAGGATTTCCTCTGCCACTTCCAAAATACACGTGGCCTACCTGTCAGTTCAGGTATTCCACTTTGGAGACAGTGAAAGCTGTGACTTTTTATAATTTCTGTAAAGAAAATACTTCACAGTCTCCCAAAAGTGAAAACACAGAAATGGAGAAGAGTAATTCTCCGTGTTTTCTTTGGTGTTGAGCTTACTCAACATAAACAAGATTCGTGACCTAACTTCATTCTCAACCAGCTCAACTCCTCGTAGTACTCAGCTAACCTTTGTACTCCAGGCATTAAAAGCTAAGAACATATAAATACTATTAACTCACATTATTGTAAGAACTAAAGGATCAAAGAAATGCATTTTAATGCATTACATTTTTACTGCTTCAAACTTGAAGCTGTAAGTACAGATGAATTTTTTTAAATATTCAAATTTAATTGTCTTCAATGAAATGAAATGTCTGCCTCACTGCAGAAGCACGTCAGGAAAAAAGAAAAAAAGAGTAAATGTTGTAAGGTGAATCAGAATCTAACCACACATTGAATGAGAGACTGTTATTCCAGTCTCTAAGGAAGAAAAGCAGCTCATTTGAGCCTCCTACTGAGATGTAAACAGGGAGAGTTAGTAAGACAGGAGCAGTTTAAATAGTAGAATGGAGAAGAAAGTAACTCCTTTACAATGGGGGGAGGTTAACCAAGCAAATTCAGGCTATTTCCTGGGAGAGTTAAATAAAAACATTAAACAACTTGCAGTGTGTAATTTCAGTGTGTCACAAGACACAATCCAAAAGCAAAGAAAGGTATTGGGTAAGAGCATTATGAGCTGAACATCAGGGAAAGAACCTCTGTCTGCCCCCCAGTGTTCTAAAAACACTGACTGTGGTTCTGAAAAGTCCCATTATTGCAACAGATAAACAAGGCTTTTATAAATTTATGCACTAGATAAGCATCACTTATCTATACTTTTGGTCTTTTCCTATTTTAAATCTGTTGTTTGATACCTGATAATTTGCTTTGTGGCTTTATCAATGAAAGGTTTAGTTTATAAATTACACATAGAGGAAAAAAATTCTTTTAATGGAACACAGCTAAGAATTTTCTCCTTTTTTTTCCTGAAGACAAATTGACAAAAGACAAAAGACTCAGCTGATAATGATGTAAGAAGTACAGGAAACAGATTACAAAACAGGTATTTAACTGCTTTTCTCTTTAGACAGCAAGGATCATCATTAAAGAGAAAGATAGCAAATCATTGCTAAGAAGGCATGTGCTGTAAATCTTCACATCCTATCCTATGATTTAGAAAAGAAAATGTAGAAAAGGAGATTTAAAAATGAGAGGAAGTCAACAATCTGTATCAAATGGCTTGGAAGGACTGTTTATCCTTTAGGGAGGGATAATTGTCTCTGGCTCTATCCATACTGTCTTCTGCTGGCACCAAAGTGTTCCACAGTGCGAAACAGATGGTGCACACTCTCAAAGCTTCATGCTCTTATTGGGATAAACAAAGCGATGAAATGCAGGAATAGATTGTGGGGACAGAGAATTTTGTATCCTGAGAAGCTGGGCTAAAGAGAGCTCTCATCATAATCCATGTGCAAGCCCCATTACTGGAAGAACATAATCTTTGTGTTTGGTTATCTCAGCTCTTTCACTGCAGCCATTTGCTGCGTCAGAACACATGGGGTGGCCAAGCACTCTGGAGAGTCACTGGGCTGCTCCCTTCTCCAGTGGGGGCTCTGTCTGATGGAGAAACCCCAGAAATTGTCCCAAAGACTCTCTAGCTGCTCCCCTCCACTGCACTCTGGTGAGAGCTCACCTGGAGTGCAGCTCTGGAGTCCTTGGTGTGGGACAGACATGGATCTGTCAGAGGGCAGCAGGGCAGGACCAAAAAGATGCTCAGAGGGCTGGAGCATCTCTCCTATGAGACAGGCTGAGAGAGCTGGGGTTGTTGAGCCTGGAGATGAGAAGCCTCTGGGGACACCTTAATGCAGCACTTTCAACACTCAGAGGGGGCTTGTAACACGGATGGAGAGAGATTTTTGGTAGGGCCTGTGGCAATAGGACACAGAGTAGTGGTCTCTCAGACTAGATAGAAAAAGGACATTTTTTACATCTTGAGTGGTGAAGCACTGAAAGATTTCCCAGAGAGGTGGTAGAGTGTCCCATCCCTGAAAACAGGAAAGGTCAGGTCAGACACTGGGCTCTGAGCAACCTGAGCCTGTTGAAGATGTCCCTGTTGATTGCATGGGGGTTGAACTGCATGACCTTTAAAGGTCCCTTCCAACCCAAACCATTCTAGGATTCCATAGAAAATCACCAAATCAGAAGACTTGGGGTTGGGAAAGGACCTTTAAAGGTCATCCTGTCCAAACCTCCTCCTCAAGCAGCTCTCCCAGAGAGGGTTGAGCAGGACTAAATATTCCCTCTTTGTGTGAGCAGGAGCTCCTGGTAGGTGTAACCCCATGGAACTTACCAAACTACTTCTTCTTGATGGAATATTCCTAGGAAACACAAAGAGATGAAAAGTAGACAAAACTAAAACTACCTTAGTCTCATGAGGCCTAGGAGTGACTAGAGAAACCACTAAAAGGCAAACAAGTCATTTCCTGAGCTTGGCCTTCCCTTGGGAGGCTGTACAGACACACACTGCTAATACACACTCTGTACTGGTCAGTCAGAAAATTACTGCTAAAATGGAAAGAGAAATAAGGTAATGTTTCCTCATAAGTGTTTGAAAGGATCTCAGAAGCTGAGCTGATGGCAGAAGAAAAATCTTTATAGATGCTGATTTATGCAGCATTTATTTCTTGTCTGTAAGAGATAAAATGTCTTAGAAAGTTTAGAAATAAAGATAGTTTGCTTTCCAAAATAAACAAGCTTGAAGACACCATTCTACCTAATTAAATAATGCTGTAAATCCTTATTTATGGGTGATGATACAATTCCATTCTGGATTGTCAAAATGATTGAAACATTTCTCAAACTTTGAGTCACATCAGCATTTGGAAAATGCATTACTTAAAAATTTTTCATGCTACTTAGTCAGAATATTACAGGAATGTTTATGTAAATTTTAGAGTATCGTGTTGATTGCAGAATTATTTTATGCATTGAAAAAATCTATTAATTTTCTGAAGGGAAGAGACTTGTACCACAGAACAAAAAATATAAATATTTGGTAAATTTAATAACTGTGTGATCAAGTGTAAGGCTTGTAAAGTAGCATGGAATTCAGCAGTCTGACAGATAATAAAAGAAAATTTTGAATTATACCACGGAGGATGTTGCAAGGTGATCACATGGAAACAGCACTGCCTCGAGATAAAGTTTTTACAATCCCTTTCATCTTCTGATTTTTGAAAGAAGTAATGAATGGCTGCTAACCTCTGCAGTTTAACAATATTCAATGAGTGCATATTAGCTTACATAAGTATGTGGTAAATTTATAATATAAATTAATATTCTAAAAATATTTATAGTTAAATTAAATATAATAATTTGTGTTATTTATTTAAATTTATAATATAAATTCTATTGTATTCCTTCGTTTTGTTACCCTAGAGATATTTTTAGCTGGAATGCTACTGAAAATAATGATCTACTAGTTGTTATTACAAAAAGACACTGGCATTCGCCAGCAGTGAAAAAAATAGGTTCAAAAGGAGAAGATACTATTCTAGTTAAAAAGCCAAGATTTATTATCATAGATAATTGGTCATTCTTGCTCCAGATAATACCCTCAGAGTTTTATTTCCCTGTGGTTTGCATTAACATTAAAGAATTAAGTGGTTTCCTGGAGATTAAACTTCCAACTCAGCTACATTCTGTTGGGTCTTCAATAATTTTCTTGCCATCAAAAGACAGTCACTTTGATAACACTGAGTGGAGAGGAAGGAATAATAGAAACCAACCTGTTCCAGGTTCCCTCCGGTGCCCTGCTGCCTTTGGGAAGCAGGAGGAGTGAAGGACTCACGCCGTGAGCAGCTGCCTGCCCTGCAATAACATGTGCTCAAAAATACTGTGGCACAGGTAATTCTGTCTGTGCCGTGCAAAAACCCTCAGCTGCTCTCAAGGACAAAGCTCACCGTACCAAGCTGTCTAAATGTGATTTCCTGATTCCCTGCAGACAGTGGCTTTCCCCTCGCTTTAATTTAAGAGCCTTGAGATAATAAAAAATATTAGAGAATACAAAGCAAGTCTACAAAAAGCTGAGTTAACACTCAGTCCTTTCTCAGGCACTCAAGCCTAGCGTGCTCCACAGTGTAGGGAGGTGTTTGAGCACTCACACACCCGAAGCTGACACCATGGAGATGACTTTTGGTGCTGCAGAAGGTTGGACCTGCTGACACGCTCAGTCTCCTCTGCCGCTGCCAAGTGCTGGCGATGCTGGTGGCACAGAGGAATGCCCAGCCTGCACAGGAGCTCCGGCTCAGACCCAAGGCACTGCTGTGCCATAAACGCCTCCAGCTCTTTGCCGGGAGCTGCCACTCCCAGCTGCAGCTTACAGGAACTGCAGCACCTGCGGGGCATCTCGTTTGTGTGAAAGCACACCTGTGGGCACGAGGAAACGGGATATAAGGCTCAGCATTCCTGAGCTCAGCACTGGGATGCACTCCTTTAATACAGGGCTGCTATTAAATGGTATTGCTCATTTTTTCCCGACCAAAAAGGTTCATCAAAAGTTCCACGACATCAGGATTAACATTAACCTTTTTTTCACATAGATGATACTAATACAGTCAAACAAACCAATCTCATAAAGAGTTATACATGTGTTTAAAATTCTGCTGGAAAGCCAAATTTTTTAGATGGTGTCAGTGTTTCCAGACTCTTTAAAGAGTTTTGGCTGTACGATAACCCGTAGATTTTAGCTCTCCTCAAATGAAAGCATCAAGAGCAGGCTAAAGGATAGGCTGCAGGCTCTGGAGCACATCGTGCAATGAACTTATTCCTGTGCTTAATCAAATGCTAAACCAAAATGAAACCTGGAGTCTTTAATAATTTCTGTTAGAACTAATCAGGAAAGAGTAAATTTAAACTGTGGCTTTCTATTTACTTGTGTTCATAGAAATTAGAGGCCTTGGGGTATTTTCACCTATGAATTCAGAGTATTGTTTCACTGTTGCTGAAAAATTCCTTTTAGGTATTTCAATACTGAAATTACATTTTCAGATGTCAAAATATTGTCAAAGTCACAATATTTTTCATTTTTTGGGACTAAAGCCCTTCCTGTTTAAGTTTCAAATGAAACCATACCCTAATATCTTGATATACCAGCACAATATGCAATTCAAATGTAATTGCTATATATTTGCTACTCAGCTTTCACAGTTCCATCACCCACTTGTCCCAAGTGTCACATCATATGTATTCATATGATGTACCACAACACAGTCATGTGGATTCCTTACAGACACTGAGGATATTTTGATTATTCTAAAGGCAATAAAATATAAATATGCAGCCCAGGGTTTTTTTTTTCTAGAAAAGAAATACAGTGTATATCAATATGATACTCTTTGCATTAATATCATGAATGGAAACGTTTTGAAGGACAGCACTTTTTCGTAGATTGAAAATCCCTGCAATAGTAGCACATTTTCATGGGTTTCAACTCAGGGACTTGCTCAAAGTCACAGCTTTATAATAAATGTATACTTCTTTTATGAAGGCAGGGTTGCAGGTTTTGGTGTTCATCTCTCTCTTTATCATTACCAATATTACAAGTGAAAAAAAGCATTCATATTCTTGTTTCAAAGTGCAGAAAAAGGTTCTGCCCTGGGTGACCCAACATTTAGTAAGGCTCATGAATCTCACGAGTAGAAAAGAAAAATGAAAATTTTCTTCTAGTCAGATAACAAAAGGGAATATTACAGGCTTGACAATAGATGATAAAATGGTTTACCTAAATCTTTCCTATTCAAAGATAGGGGTTTCTTTATGGCATTCTTTTACAAAAACCATAAAAGTGCATTTAATCAGATTTTCATAATTAAATCTCTTTCATTGTAAGGTACCCAATCATACATTAGAAGCTCTTTCTGAAATGTGATGAAAATTATCCTGCAAGCTCCTTGAGTGGAGTCTTTTCAGTCACAAATAGAGAACGTAAATGACACGCCTTGATAATTAAGAAACCTAGACTGAGATTGCTAATATCATTATTATAATTCAAATTCCGAGAAGTATATTCAATGCCTTGCACCTCTGTGAAGAATTTCAAAGGATCAGCCATTAAGCTGACAAATACACTGACAAGTGCTTTAAAATTTAGGCCCCATTAAAAATACCATCTGACAAATCAACATTAAGAATGCTAAAAAGTTAACAGGTTTTTTTTAAAAAGTAAATGTAATTCCAACTTAAGTAAAAAAGTAGACAATAGACAATTAGGCAAATGAGTAACCCCAATGTGTGGGGTACTTTGCATTCCACCCAGAAAAATTACAAATTTTAAACTACAGACAGTAACCTGTATATATTTCAAAAATAAACTATAGTTTGTATTGTTTGAACACCGGTTTAAATGTATTCCACTGAACAGCAACCTCTTTTTAATCAAAATAAACCTTCACTGGGGCTGTTTAGATGTCGCAGCGTTTTGCTGAAGGAATCTGTGTTTAACTGAGCGCTGTGGACACGCCCTGGACACGCTCTGTGTGTGGATCAAAGAGAACAAGCTGCTCATTCACCAGGACATTGCTCCTGGTTTTGTGACCCTGCTCAAAGCAACATCACCCCTGCCCTTCCTCTATTGCATGCAGGATTTGGAACCATTCAGCCACTCGCCAAAGAAACCCTCCTGCTGATGTGCTGCAGCGAATTCTACCTCAAACTACAGATACACCTCCTGAGTCTCCAATATTTTCTATTCAGCTGTGTTGGAATTCAAAATGTAAGAAATTCTCAGAACATTGGGCCTGTAAATTAGAGCCTGAAAAAGAACACGAGATTTGAACTGAAGCCTTGGAAAATCTTCCAAGCTTAAGTGCTAGAAGCAAGAATGTAGATTTACAGCTTAAAGCAGAAACATGTTAAGCAAAAGAAAGTTTAGCTATAAAGTTTAAGCTACAGAAAGAATAAAAAGTAAGCTATAAAGTTTAAGATATAGAAAGAATAAAAAGTAAGTGTAAAAGTAACAGAACAACCTTAGAATAAATCTATGTGTTAGAATAGGATTGGCCCAGAAAGATCGCACTGTAATTAAACAGAATTTCTAAGTATGAAATTAAAAACATAAATGTCTTTGTTAGCAGTGTTTTATTAGCTAATAAGTAATTTAAAAATTTATAACCATAAGTCTTGTGACTTCTAGTCATGCTCTCAACACCTGTAACAAAACCTCACGTTTTCTGTAAAAAAAAAAGAAAAATAAACTGCACTTTCTAAACAACCAAAAATCCCATCTCTCTGCCTTATTAAAAAAAAAAAAAAATCCCCACAAAATGTGATAATGTGAGAGCAAATCACCCACAGCTGGTGCCCAACGTCTGGGTAAGCCACAAGCTGTATCCACCATTTCCATAGGGGGCAAACTTGATGCATATGAAAGCATACCTGCTCACAAATGTCTCCTGTTTACTCCATCTTCTTCAATGTTGCTTTTCTTTTTTTTTTCCCCTAAATATCACTGAGTATGCACATACAAATAGAAATCATTCTCACACAATCAAATTATCTATGGTCTTTATGGGAAGTGCCATTTTAAGCATCAAGTAACAATTTTTATTAAGGAGGTTTAGTCCTTCCTCTGGCTATAAAACTGTACTGATAAGACAAGCCTGAATTTTCAGTCCTTTTTTTTTTTTTTTTGTACTCTAAGCGAAATAGATTAAGCTCTGAACAGATAACGATTCATACAGAAAGTACTGAACTATTGAAAAAAGTATTCTACCAAAAATATTAGACACAATATTGCCCTGCAAAAAAAGATCATCAATAAAAAGTAATATCCAGAATGACATAAAGGGTCAGGCTTGGAGATATTTTCTAAAATTAAGACCTATTGCATACCAAGCTGTATTATTATGTAGCTAATCAGATCTGTACTGGAGGTTGATGGTAAAGTACTGCATAATGATTTTTTCCCTCACAAAAGTCTTGTTTTGTTGCAGTTGTTTAATACATTTGAATAAACTTTTTTTTCTTTTCTTTTCACATTAGCTGAGTAGGCTTTTGTCAAGGGTGCTCCTTCTCCCAGGGGAAGAGGGAAAAAGCCTCTTTTGGTGACATTCCCAGTGTCTCCATGCTATCACAATTCCAGCAGGGATGTGCTCCTCTGTCTTTCCACAAGAGGAGAGTTTAGCTGACTACCTTGGACTTAACTCCTGCTACTCGGAATGCAAACAACTTCATTTGTCTGTGTTCAGTGGTGCTGCACCCAGGAACAGCAAAAGCTGCAGAGCATAAACTGTTCTTGCTCAGGCTGACAGATCCTTCAGCATCTTTCCAGACACACGCTGGTCTTCACCTTCCTGTCTGAAGAATGCCAGCTGTGACAAAGTATTCAAATTCAATTTAATGCTTTAATGGTTTGTGTCATATTCATTAGGGAGCATGCTTTTTTTTTTTTTTTAATTAACTTTGCAAAAGATGACTTCTGACCACTTTGAAGTTGAACATGTATTTGCAATTCACAAACATGCCAAACCAAATACCCTCCTCTTTCTGCTGACAGTTTTTAGACATTACTGCCCTACAGCAGATGGCTGAAGAACCTAATAAAGTGATGTTGTACAAAGCAACAAAAATAAACTTGGATCTGTAGTTATCACAAAACAAACAAACAAACAACCCCCCCCAAAATAACCAAACCTAACCAAACAACCCCATCAAAATCAAACCAAGAAAAAAAATAAAAACAACCCAACCAAAAAAACCCCAAAAAACAGCCAAAAAACCACTATAGAACTCCCTATCTAATACACTGATATAATTCCTGCAAAGAATTATATGGGCTTGTAACATATTAACAAAAAAATCCTTCACTGGATCAACAACCTCTCTGGGCAAGAAAAGCTGCAACGACACAAAACCCCGATGGTTTTACTGAGCCCTGTCCCTTTGTGACCCGGGTGCTGAGAGAAAATTCCATCTCTTCTTGTTCCCAAGTGTTTCCTTTCAGGCTCCTCCTGTTGAACATTTCCTCCAGCCCTTAGGCCAGACCGTGTGCCCTTGCTCTGGCTGCTTTCCTCAACTTCTCCACACTTCAGCTAGGGACAAAAGACAAGCCTGGGATCACAGTTTTCCTGAGAATATTTGCAGAGTTGTCCTTAAAAAAAGGTTAAAGATGAACGGATGGTTTCATAGAAATCTCAAGGAAACTCCAACTGAATTAGTTTCCTCAAGTTTGCTTTTCCTGAAAGGCTGGGGAATTTTGGGTGTTTTTGTTTGGTGAGTTTGGATTATTCTGAATCTGTTATTCATCTTTTAATTACTTCAAAATCAGAATCATAATCCTAACTTAAAACACCACTAAAAATGCAAATAAGCAAGTGCTATGGTAGATTTCCTCTTTGTTTTACACCAAAAACTGCATACCCATATCTTGGCAATATGATTCTTGGGTGTTATTTTTCAGTTTTACGTAATCTCACTGTGGCAAATTGCTGCCTTTGTTTGTTAAGTCAGACCAAATAGTCATCCTCTTTCCTGAAATTCTTAATTATAACGTGGACAGAAATCTTAAATTGAATTTAGCTTTAATTGTTGAGAAGTTTGGTATTTTGTTTTTGTTTTTTAATTATTATTATCCTAAACTTCAAATCCGAGGAAATACATCAATACTGTATGTTAGTTCAGCCTGCAGTGAGGCTGGATTCTACAAAAAGCACCACTAAGAAGCAAAGACAAGAAGACTGAAAATTCAGGAAGGGACAGGATGCCATGGTGACACCACTACACCTTTAATGCAGAACTCACTGAGGACAATGTTTATTGCTGGACAAGCCAGACTTGACACATAAAATGACATTAGACTTTAAATAAATATTCTCTGATTATTTCTGAGTGCTCTGTGCATAATGAAAACTTTTAACCTCTGAGAAGGAGGATTATTAAAATAATTTCTGCATGAATAACACTTATTTAAAAACCCACCAAATCTTTACATTTTCTTTGCGTGTGTGATTTGAGTTTGCTCTGCTGTGAGCCAATCAAATTGCAGCTTTTACCTTAAATCAAAATTTAATCAAGTCACAGCTGACATTTTTCTCCTTGCTGCAGTTTGCCTGACTGCATGTTTGTTTATTGGAAGTGGTAGTGGTTAATTCCTATGTCAAATACAGAAATCTGCAGAAATATACCAGAATATAACAACAAAATTCACAATCTGCTGTGGAACAATATATACATTTTAACTAAGGAAATGTGGGAATACATTACCTAAGACAAATGAGCAGTTACCTCATTTTTTTTAATCTTCCCATTGATGTCTGGAGTCCCAGAGAAGCCTAAATGATGCCTGTATGCCCAAACTGTATGAAATTAAATGGTACAAGTATATGCAGTGAAGTAAGACAGCATCTAAATATTTAAGATAGGGTAAAAATGTGTTTCATAGCCCTTGTCCTCACCAAATAGTAAGTTGGTTTTAGCCAGGAGTTTGTCTCCTATTTTTAAATCAGTGCATTTTTCTATAGGAAAAGAACACAAACTCATTCCATTGCCCTTCCCAAACACATTTTCCTGAGGAAACACTCTGTACCTCTATTTGCCAGTGTACTTGCCCAAGTACCTAAATATAAATATTAACTGAAGAAGGGAAATAATAGAAAAAACCACATTTTTCTCTTTAGTTTTTATTTCATATGGGATAATACCATGTTATGAATTTCCAATTTAGGGTGGTGCAAGCAACAGCTCCATGTTTTGCATTGTTTTGTAAACACAAAGCATCACAGTGGAGGACTTGGGTCAAAGACATCAGAGAGAAATTATCCCAGAATTTATCCTTAATTAGCTTCATACCCATACAGAGGTAAGAGCAATAGCTACAGGGAGGAAGAAATGGGTACAGGCTGGGCTTAAAGAAGAGCCTGAATGACCTCCCTGAGATGTCCCCCAGCCTCAGCAAATGAAAATATCATGGTAAGATTTCTTCTAACACTGCAGATATCTAAAATGTTTAAGAGTGATAAATGAAGACAGCAGTCGGTTTGTGAATTCACTGAGTAGACTGAGCCTTGAATTTGCCTGTGCCAAATGGTTTCTTTAATCTTAGATTAATGAGTAACTAACATGAAGTCAAGGCTTCTAATCAATTACAGCTTCCTAGCAGTTACAAACAGATTAGGCTTAATGGCCTTATTTCTGCTGTCAGGCATTCAACTTCTTTAAGAAAGACAAGAACATTGTTAGATTTGAAAGAAAACAGAGAAAAAGAAAAAAAATAGTAGAGGAACCATTCAGTTGCCATTTCTAAAAATTCCAGGTGTTTCACACTAAATACCAAAAAGGCAGTGTTACTATAACATAAAACAAAAGCCACCACCTATGAAACCAGTAATGCCAAAGATGCCTCAAAAAGACTGAAGTAGAAGTAATAGTGAAATAAAAAACAGAAACATGTTTAATAGAAACACTCCAAAGGACCAAAAATAATATTAATGTTCTTCTCTTATATTTGTTTAGGTTTTGTCTTGAGGGCAAATGAAAAATTGGGACACTTTTCTGCACATAAATAAACTAAGAGGAATTAACACACTCCAGTGCTTTACGGAAACCTGTGGAATTATTTTCACTTTTTTTTTCATTTAACTTAATTCTCAATGTCTACTGAATATAGGCATAAAAATGTTTTTCCCTATTTCTTAAAGCATTCTTTAGTACTTTAGTCTTCCAATTACAACAATAAAATGAATAAACATTTTAGTTACTCTTAGTTCTCTTTTTTCAGCTTTAAAATACTATCTTAGCTATACCACTGCCAAGAAATACAAGCCATCTTCCATTTTGTCTTCTTTCAGAAGTAACAGGTACCTACTCCTTACTGGTTTTTTACTCCTTGTTTCCATAACATCCCTTCAGCAGAAGAATTTTTCGAGGAACAAGCTTGTTCCTAACCAGCATCAAACATAACTAAACCTTGTTCCTAACGAGGATCAAATATAACTAAATCTTTTCACATGTAAGGCAAAGCATTTTTACTATAGCAGCAGTATTCCTATTAACCACTCTGACAGCACAGTAATAAACTGAGGAATAGAAGTTCTTTCAGGGTAGTTTGTATGAGAAACCATCTTAATTTTGTTTCTTAAATATATGTGAATTACAGTAAAAAAAAAAACAACTTTGTCCAGAACTTGGCCTGGCCATTCTCTCCTGCTTTCAGAGCTGTGCCCTCAAGGGGAAAAAAAAAAATTTGCATAATCTTTGCCAGCTTTTTCACCCAAAACAACCACAGGGTTTTGTGTCTCTCACAAGGCTCTTAGAAGAGGTTGAGTCTCAGTTATTAGAACAAATACCTCAATTTTTCTACAACCCAGGAATCTACAAATCCTTGGGACTATGAGCCCACTCTCAGTTCTGAAAACTCAAGTTTCCTTAACACAGCACCGAACTTGCACACAAACAGCTACCTCGGCTAACAGGCTCTTTCAGGAAATATTTTATTGCTGCAAGCATGCATCAAAATGGCATTAAAATTCAGCAGAAGTTAGATGACTAATTCCTATCAGAACTCTGGAAAATTCCAATTAATGAGCTTGGGAACATTGAAGCTAATAAGTGAAAACGTAGTTATTTTTAATTAAAAGGCACAATGCTAATAAGGACCGTGAGCATCACAAAGTGCATGCAAAGCAGACATCAGCAAAGCAGAGCTGGCCCACATAACTCCTGTGGAGGCACAGTGGCCACTTCCCTGAATCCTTTTCATCAGCACTTGACTGCTTGTTTGTTCCACCAAATTACATTTTGTTAGAAAATATCAGTTTCACTCCATGGGAATGACAAAAGATCAATAAAGTCACAAACACGGGGAATGCATAATAAGCTCCTCCAGAGCTGGGAATATGGACAGTGTGTATGACAGGTTGTCCCTGTGCTGCTGGAGAATATTGTGACATGCTAAACGCTACAGCTTTGGCACTTCCCGGCTTTCTTTAAAGGAGGAAAATTAGACCACTTCTGAAAAAGGTTTGTAAAAACTTTCATATTGAGGTTTGCAGATTAAATGAACAGGGAACATTCACAACGTTCTCTGCTTTTTTTTCCTTTTTGCTCTGTAATGCCCAATGTGCAAACAGACCAGTCGAAATGTGTCCAACAAATTGAAAGCAAATTCAGACTGAGATGAACAAATGAAAGAACCCTACTTGAACTGTAGGGAGTGTATTTTTTGAAAACATCAAAAGTCACGCCTGTATATTTCAAAATGAAATATTGTGACAATCTCCTGCAATGATTTTGGCAAGTAAAGCAGAGGGCTGGCTATAAAATATAGCATAAAGGCACAATACTCAAGATATCTAATCTATAAATCTTTGCCCTCTCTCTGATTAGTCTCTTTAGTACATTTCATTTTTACATGCCTCTGAGTTGTTTTAGCTAAACATAGCCTCATTTAAGAATAATTTATCCAAATTAGAGCTTGCATTGCATTTATCTCTAATATTTATCCTTACAGTTCCAGCCATCTCCCACACATAAAAATTCTCAGATGCTTTTGAACTTTCCAAGCTTTGAACTACATCCACATGTAGATTTGCAAGTAGAACAAAGAATAGAACTTTATTTCTCTAGCCCATGAAAGATCTATTAAAATAATAGAACCAATAAGTCTGCTGAAGGTTTGAGGAAAAAAGTTTGTGAGACTGTAAATAAATTTAAACTTTATAAAAGTGATATATTTTAATGCTCTTATAAATACAGCTCTAATCCATTAATGTGCAACATTTTGGGCATGTCAGGCAACAAGCTGTGTATTTAATGACATTTATTTTACCAATTTAATAAGGCATCTCTTGCAAATATTCAAATATTCCTTTGAAAACAGCATGTAAATCACTATAAAATTATATTTCATAGTAGGAAAAAATACTAGAAACTACAGGAAAGGCTTGAATATCTTGCCTGAGAAACCATCCTTTGATAAACAAACGCACATATAACTTTAAAGCAGCCAAGCCAATATTGAATAGATTGAATATCTTCAACATTTCACTTTCCTGACAAGGCAAAAAAAAAAAAAAATTGGTTAAATTTCATTAAACCAGTGTTGACTAGCAGGTTTTGGTTAAATCTGAGTAAAATTTTGCTGACAAAAGTAAACTGGGGAACACAGTAGGAGTTTGTGAAGTGAAATCGGAATCGATGTCTCTCCCATCACTGGAGGGGTCACAGCCCTGTTTGTTGTCGTGGTTTGACACGGGCCACACACCAGAGCTCACCCTTCCCTGCCACAGCTGGGCAAAAAATAATTAACAGAGGTTTCATGAGTGACATAAGGACCGGGATGAAACACTTCAAGGGCAAAACGGGCTCAACTTAAGGTTGCAAAGTGAAATTTATTACTAATAGAATCAGAGGAGGATAACGAGAAGTAAAATAAGCCCTTAAAACACCTTTTCTTTCCCCATCCCCTCCCTCCTCCCCACTGACAGCACAGGGGACAGGGCGTGGGGGTGGATCTCTGCATCCCTGTGGATCCCCACGGGCTGGGGGTGGATCTCTGCATCCCTGTGGATCCCCACGGGCTGGGGGTGGATCTCTGCATCCCTGTGGATCCCCACGGGCTGGGGGTGGATCTCTGCATCCCTGTGGATCCCCCTGGCTGCAGGGGCACAGCAGCTCCACCATGGTGTCCCCATGGCCTCCAGAGGAATCTCGGCTCTGGCACCTGGAGCACCTTCTCCCCCTCCCTCTCCACTGACCTTGGTGTCCCCATTTTGTTTCCTTCACATATTCCTTCACCTCTTTTCTGACTACGAAAAGACTGTGTGATTTTGTTTTGATTTTCTTCTTAACTATGCCATCCCAGAGGCATTTCCAGCCTCTCTCATTGCCCCAGCCTTGGCCAGCAGCACGTCCATCCTCAGAGCCATCAGGGACTGGCTCAGCTGGGCATGGTGGAAGCTGCCAGCAGCTTCTCACAGGGTCACAGAGGTGGCCCCTGCTTCCAAAAACCAGGCTGTGCAAAACCAATACACTAGTTTATTGTAAAATTGTGTTTAATTAAGAGATTTGCCCTAACACTGGATTTAATCCTAAATCAGTGAGGTCAGTAGTGAAGGAGGAGGTTTTTATTGGTGGGTCTCATTTGCCACAATCAAACTAATCTCTAGCAATAATAATTTTACTATTATAAAACTAATTGAACTGATTAAAAGCAGAAGTGTACACTGTAGACATGTAAATATATGTAATAACATTGTAAGTATATGTAATAACATGTATGTGTAAATGATATGCAATGATGTAAGTGAACATGTAATGCAAGACAGAATTTAATCTTTTTTATCACTAACTATGCTTTTAGCATCTCAGCTAAAATTTATTACTGATAATTCCCAAATCCATTTAAACGTTACAATATTTGTTGAAAAACTAGTTGCTTTAAAATATTTTCTGTGGCACCTGCTGCACCATAGCCTTTCTTTCCAATGCTCAGATGCAATTAACACTAAAGAATGCATGAAGCATCTAGGGAAATTTGTTTTTCAATGGATTAATTGCAGTATTTAAAGATTTAAATTATTATTTAAATAATACCTTATTTAAAATAAAGTATTAGCATGACTCCTAAGACATAGTCTAAGCAACAAGCATTTTTAAGGGCTGTTTATATAGCAATTTTCCTCTATGGAAAGTAAATAAATCCTGTTTCTTTGCAATAGATGAGTTCAGAAGAACTCGGGTTACATTTAAAATATATAATACAATTACCTGAACAAACAGACATTTCTTTCATTGGTAACTTATTTATAGTCAGCTTCAAAATACAATTGTTCTTACAACAACTTGGTATTATTAAATCAATTACTGCACAGAGCCAGAACACCACAATCCTATTTTAATGCAAAAGTACCTTTCATACCACATTAGTAAAATATAGAAGAGCATCAGTGGACCTTTTTCCTGAGCTTTTTTTCTTAAAAAAAATCAATGACATTTATGTTTATCCAGAGATGTCTTACCCAAAAAGGCCGGAACAAAAGCCTGTACAAATAACTTATATGAGCAAGTCTGTATAGATAACATATAGTAATGTTTAAGTAATAAGACTGTTCAAGTAATTAAAATAAAGATACAGAATCTATTTTGGAACATCACATAGGATGACTATTGAAAAATACTTCAGTGTTAAGAATAATAGGTTATTTGGTTTGGGGCTTTTTAAAGTGTATAATACTCTGTGGACAGTGGCAGCTGATAATCTAGACACTCCTGGCTGGTGCAGTTATGTGACTTTCACATGCAGAATGCTTTACAAACATCCAGGAACATCCTAAGTGTAAAGGATATCTCAACTAGAACTGCAGGGAGGGTCACACTGCCTGTGTAGGAACACAGCGGGGGAAAAGAACCTATTTACTGTGCTTGGTGGCAAAACTTAAATTCAAATGATTAACAATTTCTCAGAGAATTTAAAGAATTACTGTGGCTGAAGTTTTAGTAAAAAATAGGTTAAAGGGAAAGAAGCCAGCATTTTTCAGCAATGAATACAAGTTGAAATCATCTTCAGCAGCTACACTGGATGCTAAAGTTGCTCAGGGTTTACCAGCTGAGCTTCTAGTATTCTGTTGCATTTTCTGTGTCCAGCAGCTTTCCCAGGAAAATAATTTTGTAAAAGACTATGTAATTATGCAAAGATAATCAGGCAACAGTAAAGGGAATATCACCACTTTCATTGGTTCATAACTACACTATACACTCCCATGAATTATATATGTTAGGGATTTTTGTTCCCCTCTTGAATTTTTCACAAGAAATTGGAAAAAAGTACACTAAAATCCTGAGACTCAAACTGAAGCCAGAGATTATACATAAGGTAAAGGAAAATCATAAGTATTTTAAAATTGTTTTCTGCGTCTTTTATGATGTTTCTGCATACGCAAAATACTTGGCAAGTCTCTCTAGAGGACAGTCCCACCCCTTCAGAATAGAGTCAGCACAGTGACAGAACACTATAATTAAAGGGATTTCTACTATTTTTATCATTATTATTGCTTTCTTTGCATAAAACACCCTGATATTATCTAATAAATAATACTGGAGTCTTTGTGCAGGGATGAAAGCAGATCTGTAATAATGAGGTGTGTTACAGAGTGACTTCACTACAATTACACTGCAAATCAACCCTGAGCCTCCTAAAGACAAAGCACAGGGACTCCATGGATCACTCACACGTGTCTCCTGGAAACTGTGCTGCAAGTGGCAATTGCTTGGTCCAGGGAGAGAGAGAACTACCATAATCTGGCAGCTGTGTATGGTGGAACTATAATAACTGCAGAAAAGGCTATTTTGATGAAAACGGGGGAAAAAATACATGGCAACAACTAGAGCTGATGATAGTTTTGGGAGACTTGCATGTCCAGGGAGAACAATTTGCTAAATTAAGTCCTGAGCACCTTGTAAAAGAGGAGGAAAATTGAGGGGTTTGTACTTTTTTCTTTCTTTAAGCCATAGGAATTCATATGCTGGTGATTGCTCCTAAAGGGATCAGAGCATGCTATAGAATAAGAATTATCAAATTATAGATTTCAGCTTTCCAGAGACAGAGTCAATCTCTTAGGTGTGAACATACTTTACAACCTCCTGGGGTCTTTAGATGGCAGCACAGCATATTAACAATCTGCTTGTCTGTTTTCCTTACAGGCAACAAATCTGCTTTCACTCTCCTGAAACAGGTTTAAGACTAAAGCAATTACAAGACTTGCATCACTTAATTTTGATGAGCTCCTGCATCAGGCTGCACAGGACTTGATGTGCTTGGGAGATGTGATTCCTGAAGGTACAGGGCAGGAGGTTTGCTAACAAAACAACAGCTGCATCTCAGCACTTAGGTTAAACACCTGAGCACCACAGATGCTAGAGATGATTTGGGCCAAGTGATTCTGGAGGCTCTGTAGGATTGTGTTGAAGCAAATCTACTGAAAAGGAATACACCTGGATAATTTTGAAATTTGGAACAACAAGTTCTGAATGGAAAAAATAATTCTAGCATTTTTAAACCCAAATGCTTATACTCAGTCTACATAACCAGCAACTGCTTTTCGAAACAACATTTGGGTAAACTTGTAATTATGTATGGAAAATTGCTGTGAAAACATGGTGAAAAAAGCACCAGAGACCACAACCCCTCTCACAGCTGGAAGCTTTCACATGTAGAACTTGCTAACTACAACTGACACATGGTCTCATGCTGCTGCCTTTGCTCCTTTTCTGTCTCATTTTTCCACAGGAGGATGCTGATGGGGAGAAGGAGGAATAAGCTGTTGGTTTTACAGCTCCTTGCAGTGAAATTGAATCAGTAATAAGACTCTGGACTGGAAACAGAACAGGTAGAACTTCTACTGCCACCTTCCCAAAGAACCCAACCATTTCCAACCAGTGGGAGATATGTCAGGGAAGATGGGGCAAAGTGCATGGCAAGTTCTGTTCTTGTTTGGGAACTGCCAAGTTGCTCCAAACACAGCTCTTGAAAACTAATCAGGAAGGAATTTTCTTGCAATAGTGACTCAAGTTTCTATGAATTTTTTTTTACAATTCTGATTTTTCAGATGATCTTTAAAGTAACTATAGTCTTAGTGTCATTTGGTGCTGCAGGAACAGAGAGGATACCATGGAAAAATGAAATGGAAGATGGCAAAGCAATTATCAAGATACAATGAAGCCACCCTTCCTTCTCCCACCAGCACTGCTGTGCATAAGCAGTGAGTATTTCACGTCCTGAAACTCTGGGGAATAAAAGTGTTGACCTTGCACTGCTGTATTTCCTGATTGACTTATACCTCCTGAAATACAGACTTCTTTATTGCCTTCATTTCCAAAGGCAGGCTCAGATGTTTTATTTCTGACAGCTACTCAGTCCTAGTCCAGTCACATCTGTGTCACTGCTGGTGCACCTCTCATACACAGCACTCAATGTGTCCCTTCTCTGTTATGTTCCTGAGGTACCTCCTGTGCATGGGGATACACAGGACACCTATCAGTAAGGTCACCAGCTGAGTATAAAGTTCTGCTCTTGCTCTTATACTCACACCAGAACTGGACTTCTTCCACTGTGTGGAATCTTACTCAGTGAGCAACTAGTTAGGAAAGGAGAGAAGCATTTTGGCTGGAAAAGACTTTTAAGATTACCAAGTCTATTCAGTTTTTGCTCATTTTCCAGAAATATAAATATATACAGTTCTAGGTATGTAAAATTGCTGACAGAAAGCATTATTGCCCTCTCAACTGAGCAGGCAAGAAACTTGACCATAATTAAACAATTTCTCCATGCAGTCATGGGTCTCTTCTCCCATGTGCTAATAATGGCAGCCTTTACATCACAGTTCTTTTCCTATAGAGAGATTGAGATATTATTCCTTATTCTTCCCTAGGACTCCTAAACCCCTGACAGAAGAGAGAAAATGGAAAAGGGGGGGAAAAGTGTGCCCTCCTTACACCCTCTGTGTTTCATTGGCTACAAACAAATCCCTCCCTCTCACAGCAGAGCAGTTCAGCTACTCCATTCCTTCTCAGCTTCCTTCTCCTTTATACAGGAACTTACAAATACTGCTCTACCCCACCAGCCTGATTTACTTAATCCAGCTAGGAAAAGCAGATAAATTCTAAGCTCTATTCCTTCTGAATCACTCCATGCATGCTGAGTTTGGGGAAGATGATGTGTGGGCAGCATTGCACACAACTGTCCTAAACCAACACCTATTTTTACACCTACATTTTTAATATAGCAAATAAGTATGTATATATATATAGTAAATATATATTTGCTCCCTTCTCACTTCTTGCCTGAATCCATGATTCAGTGCATTTCATGTCACAGATAGATGAGAATGTTTAACAAACAAAGTTCAAGCCTCTGAAAATCAGACAAAGCATGACATAAACAAATAAATGTGCCATAGATTTAGCCCTCTTATCTCTTAATTTTCTGCATTACCTTTTGCATCTTTATCCTGAAGACCAATTTTGTTTTCAAACTCTAAGTCTCTCCAAACTGTGGTACCAAAATATGATGAACAAAAAGCTCCTTGCTGTCTGTGTTCATTCCTCCATTGCAAGCTGCCTGTTTTACCAATCCCCCTGTTTGTCTTTTCTTCAGCATCAAAATAAAACCAAGGGGGAGTCAGAACAACTCATTCCATAACCCCTTGCTAGGATGCAATCTCATATCCCCATCTCACCTGAGGCTCTCCAATTTTGGCATCTTTAAATTTCCTTCAGTTGCCTTTTTTTTTTTGTTGTTTCTGTTTTTTTTTTAATAAAAAAAGTCAATGAAAAACTAAAAGGCAATCTTATGAAAGTGTCATGGGATAACAGAATAAATTCTTGCCTTATTTTAATTAGAATGTGAATCCTACTGAGTTTAATTATCCTGTCTTATTATAAATTTGACAATAAGGACAACCTGCCAAAAAATACACTTTTTTGTTTGTTTTCCAGGAAAAGCTGTCACGGTCCATTTGCATCTCAGATTCATATGACAATGTACTCTGTGATTTAAACCTTTTTTCATTAACTCATTAAGAAATACAACAAACAAACCTGACAAACTGGGGCTCAACCCCCTTTGGTGCAGACTGGTGTGAATTCCCTCATTCACCATTCCAGTCCTAAGCCCAGCAACAGCCACAACAGCTCAGGCTTTTCTGTGGCCACAACATTTACTAGGATTGGACAACATTTACTGGAATAGAGTATTCACATTTGCTAGAATAGGAGAGTATTTACTAGAATAGTTTTATTTTTCATTTTATTAGAAGGAGCAACAATTATCTGCTCATATTTAAATGCTACTACTTAGTAATTTCCATGTTCCATATCATAAATGTAGGATTTTATGGTTTAATTTTTTCCCACAGCACTCTAATAAAATTCTCCTTTTTCTAAACACAATTAAATGTCACAGATGTAGCCAATTTAGAAATATTCTAAATGTAAGAATCATTATAACACTCTGTATTATATCCTTATTGAAATTTCATAATTCATAGAAGTAATAATTTATTTACCTGCATTTTTTCAATATGTTGATTAAGAGAGAGCTAAATTTGTAGCTTCATAAACAGCAGTGCAGTAATGTGTATACTAGACATGAAAAATAATTGTTATATTAATCTTTTTACCTTACAAATATGGCAAAACATGAGAAGTTATATTTAAGCTTTCCCACTCCAACTATTAAATAAAAAAGATTGTTTTAATTTCAACTGCATTTAAAAAAAGATCCTGCCATTTCTCTCAATTAGTTCCCTCACTAATGGATTTAGCAGTCCCTTAAAAGCAATTAAATGGGGAAGTGTTAGAGAAAAAAACTATTTTCATTTGTAAAGCATTAGAATGGATCTGAAATATTCCTCTAAAGAATATTTGGCAAAAAGAATACTCTCAAGTAGAACAGAATCTGAACGAGCAAGGTGTGTAATAATATAGCACTAACCATATTACTGTCTCAAATAGGAAGAAATATTAAGGAATAATAGAGATGGAAAGTAATAAGAACTTCTTTTGGAAAGAAGTTTCTAATAAAAAACTGAATATTCTAATTCAACTTCTATGAGTATATAAGTCACCTAATAGTGTGCTTCCTATTCTTGCTTAGTTGATCTAGAGAAAGATTATATGAAATATTTAATATTTTGGGAGGGGTCAGATTACTTATTTGACAGTAAAAAAATCAGTAAACCTCTAAACAGATTTAGATGCAAATTTAATGAATCATAGCTAAACATTTGGTTTTCTTTTAAATGTTTTACATACATTACACATGATTTTCCTTCCCTTTTTTCCTCTGTTGATGAGCTTCTTGTATGGTAGATTATGAAAAATAGATATAGGAAAAATTAGGGAAAGACAGCATAAAAAGCTACTGTTTTTTTCCTTTTAAAAACAAAGATTACTGCAAGCCAACAAATACCATTTAAAACCCAAAATAAACCAGAAAGCAAAAACAGAAGCAATGTCTTCATTTCAGTAGAGACAGGAATACCAAACCAATCTTCAGCTGAGTCAGATTTAGGGGCTACTTTAGATTGAAAGCACTGGCCCATGGGAGCAAGATGCTGAAGGAAGATTTCTCTGCAGGATGCACCCAGTGCCAGCGTGCAGGGTCCAGCTCCAGCACCCTCCCCAGCACAGCAATGTGAGGCTGCAACCTCGTCCTCAAAATCAACCTGACAACAACTTGGTACCAAACACACTTCTGACTTAACCCTTCTGAAAGGAAATCTCAAAGCAAAACCAAATTATTTCCATATGTGTTTCAAAGAGATCACATTAAACCCAGCATTATGGCAGGTAACACAACGCTGTAGGGGTTTAGCCTAGGTCACAAAACCTCCCCTTGATTCAGGGTGTCAATAGCACACAGATCTACTAAGTACCACACACCAGTCCAGGGGAAATTCTGATCCTCTGGGTGCTGCTCCAGTTATCTCACCCATAAATCCTCATATTGCACATATCCCACACACCTCTTCCCTTGGTGTCCTGGGTTACAGTGTAAAGATGTCCCCAAAAGCCATGTATTCTATCACCATCTCAAACCAGCTGGGGCAGTGATCCTTATCTCTGTGGGAGATATCCTCTGCTAATGGGCCATCTGTTAAAATCAGGTGGGGCAGTGTTCTTTTCCACAACCCATCCTTCCTCCAGGAAGATATCTTCTGTTAATGGGCCATTGGGTCCCACTGCATGACTGATAAAATTCCATCATCCCATTGGGAGATGCTCCAGCCAGGGGGAGGAGCCAAACATTTCCTACCTAGGAAAAAACTGATATCTGGAACACCAAGGCAGCCTTTTTCCACTGGATTCCAGAGGACAAGAGCTACCAGACCTTTCTATGGGATCACTACTTCAAGAAGATCACTTCATCTGGACTGGTACCACCACCCTAAACTAGCAGGCTGTCAGGTTGTATTCTGACTCTATCAGTGGCTTTCTTTTGTATTATTGCATGTATTTTATTTTTTCTCCTTTTTTAAAAATTAAATTACATTTCTGACTTGAAGTCTCTCACTGGTTTTGCTTTCAAAACAGCACACTTGGTATCAGTCAGATTTCTTCACACCCCATGTCTTCTTGTAGCCAAACATCCAAGCCATCCCTGTTTCTGCCAGGGTTCCTCCTCCCGTGCTGTGGGGCAGCAGTGCAGCCATTCCTCAGCTGTGCTGCAGCCCCAGCCCCGATTGCAGCTCCCTGACCAGGTCACTGTAGGATCAGCCCTGCTGCTCTCCATTTCCTCTGCAGTGGCTCAGACTCACTGCACCCCTGAAGAAATGCCTGGATCCACTGCTAGGTGCTCCCAATCCTTCCCCAAGTCAGTGTGAAACAAAGACATTCTATGGAAGACTTACTAAGATGCTCTGCATTTTACATATATATATATATTTATAATGTGATTTATTATTAATGTAGGGAGTCTGAAGACCAGAGCACATCTTCCACCTTCAGATAAAGCTGTGCTGCCAAACCACAGAGCATTTTCTAATTTGCTGTGCAGTTAGGTCTTGTTTACACACACAATGTGTTTAATAAGCACCATGGGACATCATAATGACCAGAATTAAGGCAGCAGATATTCCAAATAATTTTGATTTTAAAAGGAGAAAATTATGAGGATGCTTCAGGAAATTGTATGCTAAATTTCAAATATAACATACGGACTTGGTGTTTAAATCCCCTAATGAGCTTCTAGCAGTGCTCAGACTCAGAAGACCTTGCTAATTTTCTGTCATTTTCTGGCTCTACACACTAGTCATTACAGAGACCACTTGGAGTGAGTTCCAAGAAAAAAAATTTCCCTGGCCCATAATAACGCATTTATATTTTATTTATATTTTTAATAGCAAAACTCCCTCTTGCAAACATACTTTTTCATAATCCTAATTTAAGAAAAAATAAATTAATTTCAGGACATTTACAAGTATTTCAGCAACATGAACTGTAAATTTCTCTCCAAAAAGTAATAAAGACAGGTGAGCTGCTGAGGAAAACAAAGATAAATAGAACTGAGAGTAACGAACTTAAATGAAAAGGGAAAAAGATTCTACTTCATCTGGGGAAGTGAAGTGACAGTATTGAAATACATGGAACAAAATCTGTTTTGTAGGGAGAACTATGTAACAAAGTACATAAATCAATATCAGAGCATGTAAATAAGGTGGAAATGAGGAAAAAATATTCTAATAGAAATAAAAATACATTTTTAAATACATGACAGCTAGTAGGAAAAAAAGCCATTTAGCTATTTGAGTTTGTGAAAGGATTATATGATGCAAAGTTTGCTCGTGAATGGATAGAACCCCTGGAAGAACTGGGCCTGACTGCTCTTCAGCTGTGCTTCCCAACAGGGAGAGCACTGTCCTCTGCAAAGATCCTCAAATATTGATTTCTGAGAGGAATAAAAGGCATTTTCTCAGATAAGCACCTCATAATTCAGCATAAAATAGAAAACTGCACTCTGAAAAAGGCTCCACTGTTTACTCAGAACCATGAATTCTGTGCTGGTTTAAAGTGGTTTGGCTTCAAGCAAATGTGTAGAACAAGGTAGGAAATAAGGAAACAGACCCTGTGAGAGAGCAAGAAATTATCCAGATAGATAATTCATTTACACTGCCTCAGTTTTGGGGTTTTATTGGTTGGTTTGAGGGGTTTCTTTCCTAGCAGAGATGTGTCACCTAACCAATCAACACTATCTCCATCAGTGAGGTCTCAGGTATCCAAGCCAAGGGTTTTTTGAGTCAGATTTGGGGAGTTTCAGAATGAACAAGTCAGAATTCAGTATTTTCTACCTAATCCTATAACAAGTGTGGTCAGGAGTAACTTTGGGAGAGGCCCAAAGAGACCCTGAGTACCTGAGCAGAACCAGAATGGACCCCACAGCCCTGGAGCATCTGTCTTTGTGCAGCACAGCTGGAACCACTGTGCTGACCCACGGGACCTTCCTGCCAAAGCACAGCACCTCCCTTGCAGAGCAGGGAAGGTATTTCATTTGTTGTGCCTGACATTAGAATGTTCTGACATCAGCTCCGTTCAGTCTCCATGCTGACAACTTGGTCTCAAGACAAGCACAGCTTAAAAGTAGACTTTTATTAGAAGGCACCAAGGTTTTTCTGGATACTACAGTGCTTGTTATGATTTAGGATACATGGCATCCTTCTTCCTCCATGAATTTTTTCACTTTTACAACTGGTCTCCTGGGTAACTTGAAGGAGGCAACTGGACAGTTTCTAGAGTTATGTGTCAACTCCAGGGCTTTGTGCAGATACAGTAAATTAGTTATAGAGAGACCTAAGAATTATTAAAACATAATAACTACTTCATTATGCCTTTGGAAAAAAAGTCTCTTGATGCTAGTTATCCTATCATTCATCTACAAAAGTCTCTTCAATAAACAAAACCAAACTGAGATTCTGGCCTGAGGTGCAACACAGTTGTCATTTAAGAAATCATTACTCTCAATTTTGAAAATCCTAAAGGCTATTAGGAAGTATCAGTGCATATGAATTGCAATATCATAAATTTCTGTGATATGCATGCTATGGTATATAAAACACTGAAAAATCTCAGAGCAGCTCTTTACAGAATATATAGTCTGCACTCATCCCTCTTATTCAACTTCTGTGCTAGCATGATTTGGAGTTCAGCTCAGTCACAACATAAACCTGATGGAATGCAAGGACAACTCAGATTATATCTGGCAAATATAATTTGTATTCAAATTAGAAAAATGTATTCATTCTAATTTAGGAATCTGGCAACATAAGGACAGGGGCATTTGCAATACTGTCAGTTTTTGAAAGACTTTCTGACTGCATTTATTAGCCACGTAAGTAGAATAGGATTCTGTATTCTTAGAAATTATGAACTAAATTACATTTTGTTTGCTTGTTGATAGGTGGTTGAATTCACCTTTCCCTCTAGAACTATTCTCCACCTATAAGCTAACAACTACTTATTATTTATTATAGAACTATTCACCACGGAGCAAAGTATTTTCATGCATATAACATCCGGCTGATAAACAAATGTTTTTTTCTCCAGAAGTTTTCAAAGTAACATTTACCTTTAAGAAGGACACTCTACAAATACACAGCAGGCCAGATAATTGTTTTCCTACTCAGTTTTTAATCCAGAGCAATTCTAACACACTGCAATTTTTGTGAGTTCACATCACAGTAATTGAAATCAGAATCTGGATCAGTTTTTCAAATACAACAGTTGTTTGTTCAGCTGGTCACACATTTGGAAGTAATTTCTAGTGCTTTAAAATCATGTCAAATGGATCCCTCTCCCTCTCCTGCTTCTCACAGAATGAAATTAAATTTTCTGTAGCTCAGAAAGTGTCCAATCCTGCAATTCCATGTGCATTTTCAGAGAAGTTATCCATGCCAATGGGGTTCAATAGATTTTTTCCTACACTCACATTAACTGATATACTTGTAGCAGCTACCCTGCTTTGAAATTAGAACAGGACAAGAGCCATAATCTTATTTAACTTACTCATTACAATATTAGTTTCTAGAACTACCCCCCAGAAAAGAAAAATACATGTCTGAAGAAAGCAGTCAAGGAATTCCCATGCATCTATTTAACATATTTGTAAAAAAATTCCATACAGATTTTACACCTAGCCTGAAAATGGGGTGATGAAACACCCTGTGTGACTTATGCTGCTGAAAGTGCACAAGGAAAACATCAGTGGGAATCAAGATTTGAAAGAAAACACTTGCTCAGGAGGAATTTAAACTGGAATGTGTGGCATACACCAGCAAAGGCTCAGCCACCCCCGGCCACTGCCCTCCCAACTCCTTCCATAAGGGATTTTCTGCTCTAAGTGGGGTTAGCAGCTCATTTGCACTATTCTGCTGTTAAATCAGCCCCCAGAGAGGAGCTCAGCGTCAGAGAGGGCATCATGGCTTATTTCTCTGAAAGGTGCTGGGCAGTGCTTTCACAATTACCTAAGATAAATGTCTCTGCAACTGTGGGGCCAGCATGCTGCTTTTGAGACCTGCTTTGGCTTCACTTGGAAGTCTTCTGGAAATAGCAGGAGATTTTACAACTGCCTTAAAGGTTTACATTACCATGAACTAACTGAAATACCATCCAATAGCCAAAAATCACGATCTATAAAGCATGCAAGGGTAAACCAAGGAACTATGAAACTAAAATGTTAAGTTACTCATCATAACTTACCCAGGGTTTGTGGGACATGCCACCATCACACAGAAGCTCAGCCCCAGTTCAGACAGGAGCCTGCAGCTGCCATCACAGCACTGCTCCTCAGACCTGAGTGATGATGGATTTTATCTTCACTCGAGACCCCTGGGGGCTGACCTCCCTCCATAAATATCAAGTCAGGTTTGCTTAGCTGGATTTGATGGTCCTTCAGGAATGCTGGAATCACTGCTCACGAGCCTGTCAGGCAGCAGTTCCCTTGGCTGGTTACATCTGTTCATCCCAGCATCTTGGACCCAAGGGCAATATCCAGTGCCTGCCATTCCAGCAGGATACAGCGAGGTGCAGCAGATGTTTCACATTGATTCATGCAGGTAAAGTTTAACAGGTTCAGAATTATTTGCTCAACACTCCCATGCTTCTCACAAGATATTTAGAGAGTCTTTGTCCTCTCACAACTGCATAATTATCAAATAATTACTTTCTTGCCTATTTCACCCACTTGTACAGCAAAACCAACAATTACAACTGAAGAAACAATGCTACATCACATTTTTTTCATTTTAGGCCATTTTCAACCATCCCTTTCACTGTTTCTATGGGATCAGTGCACTGCTGCAATAGCACAAAAAGTCTAACTTCGTAGAAAGTTCTGTTCCACCCCTTGTAAGAGACAGATAATTCCATATTTCCAACTTTGTGCATTTGGTGTAAGAGACATAAATTAAAGACATAAAATGATAATGAAGTAACATTACAGACAATATCTCACACATAAAAGAAAACAAAACCCAAAAGCCTATTGTTATTCACAACTGGTGGTCAGTTAAAAAAGAGTATTTGACAGCTCTGGCTGCACACAGTACAAAAGCTGAAAAACTCAGTGATTCAGAAGAAAGTCTTTGACGTCAATGAACTGCAGAGTCAGGATCTTATTCAGCAAGATGCAGGAATACATGCCCAACTTCAAACATCTAAGTAGGCCAGCTCAATTTATTTGCATTATGGCACCTTTATATAAAAATGCAAATGAAAATCAGATACATCTACTTCAAAGAGCATCTCCTGAAAGTGCAGTCTGAAACTAGCTGGGTTCAGAACTGAATTACACACACTTTATGGAAATCCTAGGAAGGTACTGCCTAGGCAACTTCAGTACTTCAGTTCCAGGCAAGGTTTTTTAATGTTATTTCTTATAACTACTTCATTTGCACATTTCTGGACCCCTCAGAAGATCATAGGCTTCCACCTGAGTAATGAGTCAGCCTGAGTTAGAGGTGGTGTAATATGACATTACATTTCCACAAAGCTCTTGGCGTGGGGAAAAAACGCCAAACTAGTTAAATGCAAGAATGATCTATCAATATGAATTTTAATTATCAGATGCTTCTGGTCTGGAAGGATGCTTATTTTAACAAAGCAGAATCTTTGCATTGTTCAAAAATTTAGAAAACAATAGCAACATGTAAAATATTATGAAGAAGAGCTCCAATTGGCAAAAACTCAATTTCTGGATCTCTGCAAGTACTGTCAGCTATGAGCATGTGTCTGTGTCAAACTGCAATGAATAGGAAGATATGACTTCACTTTACTACAGGTTATGAATATTTGATAGAGACTGCTCTTCTACCTTAATGAAATCCTTCAGGGACATAAAAATACAAAGTTAGCTCAGGGTGGTATCTCAGCAACACAGTCAACTTAAACCTAAGGTGGTATTTGTTCCTCAGTGCAGAGCATAAAATGAATTGCTCAGTACAAATAGTTTTATAAGTCAATGAAATTAGCTTGTAGACTGTTTTAAAAGGTTTTGGCAGTAAGATGAGTTTACTAATGCCAGTAACTTTGGGAGATTGCAGCACATAAGGGTGCTGATGGCATTATATTTCCCTCCTTTGCCACTGGTGAGGTTCTAATGGGATTGTCTAATAAAGACATAAAATAACCTGATCTAGGAGTCTAGTCTGTGCTTCACAGGGTTTAGTAATTTCTCAAAAGTGTTGCCAGGACAGGCTAGATAATGGGAAAACTAGAATAAATTAAGAGACAAAAATAAATTTGTGCAGCATGTACACTGTGCATAAAAGGCAGACAAGTTTGAGGGGAAGCCTGCTAACTGGAAAACTGCAACTGCCTGTATGAGCTATCTTACTCTGCATCCTGTACTGCTATTTTTATAATGTTTTTCACAACTTTTATCATTAACAAAAAATTGTTCCGATTATAGAGTTTTATACTTGAGTTTCAAACAAATAGTTTAACTATAACTGCCTTTTTACCTTTCTATGCATTTTCAGCACATAAATGAACAGATGTCTTAATTTCTTTGCTGTATCACTGTTTCCTATATGTATTTGTAAAAGAAACACTAAACAGTACAGATTTTTAAAGCCATCTTTTTCAACAGGTCATTTCTCATACTGTACATCAGGTTTGCCTCTTAGTCCTCTACTCATCTACTTTCTCACTCAGTCACAGTTTTCACTTATGTACCTCTCTGGCACAATGTAAGGATGAGCCTGAGTCCTACAGACACTGAAATTATACCTTTCAAAAGACAAGTTCTATTATTTATATTATTATTTTGGTTTGAAACATAGCTCATGGTTTGAAACATAGTTCAAGCTAACATATATTTTCACTGAATGAATATATTAAGAAGGTAAAAAGAGAATCATGTATTCATTACCCTCTCTACTCAGAGTGGAGAACACAAAAATATATGCAAGCCCAAAGAAATATTCCCAGAAGCTTTTGGGAGGTTGGCATTTCAAACAAATTCACCATGCTTTCAAAAGACATAACTCTGTATTTAGCACACTACTGGCTGAAAAAGAACTTCAAGGCATTTTACTTCCATCAGGTGCTCACAACTTGATGAAACCACAATGGTTTCATCACCTTAGAAGCCCTCCCAAAAACGGTATTGCCTCCCAGCTTTCAGATTTTTTGGACTGTATTCTGGAAGAGACATGAACTTGAGTTTTTAAGGAAAATGGACGAATAACTGTTTTGCTAATTAAGATGCTGGATTTCTATTGTGCATTTATGAAAGATTACGGAATCTTTAGGAATTTATTTTGATGCTTAACATGAAAGTTAAAATACTTGCAAATATCACTACTTGTCTGTGTACTGAGAAATTATAACTATCCAGCTTAGCAGTATCTTCATGTAAGGATTTACCAATCCCTCTTCCTCTAATTTGAACTATTTTCTTCATTCAGTTAGTGCATCTTTTTTGCCCCCATCTCAATCTTTTTCATGCCTGTACTGTTCTCCAATATTAATCTTTTATTTTCTTGCAGTGATGTTTAGACATCTATCAAATTCCAGGTTTTTTTGCAACTTTGCTTTGTATAGCAACGAACCTCGCATTCACAGACCTAAAAATACTGTGTAAGGTATTCCTGATCCCTCTTTGTTGCATTACTCAATCTGCACATTAGGACCTGGGTTTTTTTCTTATTCTACAGCTGTAGATGACCTTCTATTTCCCTATGTGTGCTTTCAATGACAGTAAGATAGGATGCTGAATGGACTCAGGTAAGCTCAGATGCAGACATTATACTGACTCTGTTTTCACAGTAATAAACCTAAGGAAGCAGCAGGCAAGGCTCTGAATTATCCCATTTTTAATGTTCACTGCAACCCAGGGTCTCTATCTCAGCAACACATTCTCCAGTTCTAAGCAGCCAGTCAGCAATAGAGCAATTCTAAGCTATAGACCTGTCACTTTAGGTCACCTCATTAAAGGCTGTTTTTAAATACCCCACAGACTGTATGAAACATCCACAGAACATGACTGAAAACTGAATTTCCTCCACTGTCAGCAAGGAGGCCTTACTGCAGTGCAGTCCCCTTGCAACAAAAGGATTGGCAATGGACTGAAGCATAATCTTCCTCTTTAACAATCTGTACTGCTTAAGTGCTGTAAAGGCAGTCTTGGGACTTCAGTGGTGCTGCTGTGAACACGTCTCAGGTTCATTAAGAGCTGCTGCAGAGCTGTATTGCTAATTCAGGGCTGGCAGTGCTACTTCTGTCACATACTTAATGGAAAGCTGCAGAGAAAAGGGCCCGTTCAGACCTGTGATGAAATGAAATGGCCCCATTCAGTGATTTCACTTGCCATCAGCTGAGGAGATGCTTCTCTCAGATTAGAGATTAATTAACAGAATGTTCTGTGGGCATTTAGGACCTCAGCTACCCCTACACACATGAATGTTCGACCAAAACTTTGAGCACCACTAAAATATCAATCCAAAGACTATAATAACAAAATGAACAAGAATTAGAGACAAGAGAACTGAGAATAATGCATAAGGTGATTCTGGAAGGACTGCGTTGCAGCAGCATAAAATCAATTCAAGTCATTCAAGTCTAAAGGTCATTCTCAGGATCATTTAGTGAGTGTTTGTCAAAACACTCATTCGTTGACACATCAGAATGGAACTGTTTATCAAATACTGATAACCTGTATCATCATCATTCACTTATATTCAAAGCAGAGCTATATTAGGGGACAACTTGTCTGGGGATTGACAACACGGGGCTCATTGCATGGATGCAAAGAGCCAATTTAATGATTCTACAAATCAGTTTTTATACTTTTCCAGCGATAGCTAAAAGTAGCAACAACAGCATGATTGGTATTCCTTAGTAACTTTACTTAATCAGAGCCCTGGACAGACCTGCACAGGCACGTACAGTCTTGCAGGATTTATCTTAAACAAAGCATTCCAAGAACACCTTTTGCTTCCTCATTCAGAGACTTGTCGGGGCTTGCAGCCCACTAAATTTAGCAATTCCACTTCAGTCATGAGTTGAGCAGTGCTCTGGGTCTTGTTCTCCAGTTGTCTTCCCATAACAACCAACCTCACTCGTATCAGATTGTATTTCAAAAATCTGAACCTTAACAAAGGAGTAAAAGCTAAGGAACACACTAGCACAGAGAACAACAGAATATGGAAAGGCTTTGAAAAAGAGACGTGAACCACAGATATCACAGGCTATAACTAAAATGTTATTTTTGGCACAAAATAAACAGAAATTAGTGGCTCTAATGTAGAATGTATGAGTTGACTGTGCAACTGACAACTTTTTCTCTGCACATTTGATTTCAACAGCTAGTAGAAGGTAAATCTTGCAGGGGTTAACTGTGGCAATTGCCACATCCTAAACTTTTTCTCCAAGGCATAAGCTAATGCTTTAGCTACCTGCATTGCAAAGAAATATTAATGTTATTACATATGCTTTATTGCTGATTCTATTTACAAGTATATTTTGAAACAAGAAAGTTCAGCAGTATTATGAAGATTGTTTACAAAAGAAGCTTGAAAGCTCTCGTGCTGCTCTGGACAGTCTATGTCCACCTAAATAATTTGATAATACCACTGCAATAACACAAGACAAGCATAAGCATTGCCAAGAGCTGGCTGAGACCCTCTTTGATCCCTTTGGGAATTACCTCCACAACAAGACAGCACTTGGATTCCACCCCTCAACTTCATTCTTGCTCTCCCTTGAAGGCACTGTCACACTCTGGCCCAACAATAAGTTTACCTGGGTAAGCCTGTTGAGATCAGAAGAGAGATTCTTTCAACACTAGGTAAGACTAGTCAAGGTATAAAAGCAAACTACATTACTGTAACTCATAATAGTTTATTTCATATGCAACTCTCCTACACAAACTCCATCACACTTGGGCTAAATTACTGTTTCAAGAGTTGCAATTGCTAAAAGATCAAGTGATCAGACATATCAGTCTTTCATAAACAACAGAAATAGAATCCCAGCAAAGTTTCGATTGAGCTCAGAAGCCAAAGTTTGCCTCCTAAACCTTATTTAATAAACAGTGTCTGAATACAACCAGTGACACTCTGCCCCAGTCGTTATCAGTGATACTTTGTCCTGCAAACAAGAAGCTTACTGAGCTGTTTGGTAAATGAATGTGCACTGTTTAAAGACACCTAGCCTGAGTGTGCTATAAATACATACACATGAACTTTCAAATCTTGTGGTATTTCTCTTGGTTCCACTTCAAATATTATTGTTTCAGAAAAAAGTTCCATTTAGAAAAAACAAACAAACAAAAAAAAACCCGCAGCCTGATCTGTTTCTGGAATTCTAATCTGAGATGCAGATAGGAATGGGCAGGATCTTTAAAACCCAATTCTCTTATATGATGAAATACCTTTATCTCTTTTTAAAATATATCAGTGCAATTTATTCTCTACAATAACAGCACACACCAACAAATAAATATTTTTTTTTCCTCTCTCCCTTGTGTCAGAGTGCAAGGCAAGCACCCACAAATGCAGATTATCCATTTTCATCTGATGTTTTCCTCCTTTTAAACATTCATAAGTAGAACCATTTTTGCCCAAGCACCAGGACAAAGAAAACAAAAATATGTAAATCATAACATCACTTGATCTATTGCTGGATTTTTGCAGCCCCAACACAGGAAGGCAAGACAAAAGCACTGACAAGAGCCCAGAAAATTTCAGTGAACCTTAACAAGAATGGCAGTGACTGACACCAGCTGAGCATTTATTCCACTCTTCAATAAGAGATTAGCCAGGGCAAGAGCAAACAAATCTGCCCATTTTCAATTGATTCAGCCTTAATTAAAAAGAATGAGATAAAGACAAGTGCATCTGATAGCACCCTGTATTATCCTTTCATATGAATTTTGGTCTTAATTCAGTTTTGAATACTGGAATAACCTATCTGATCCGTGTGAGGACTCCTCTTGTCATTTGTCAAGTTCAGTGCTTGTCTGACAAAACTCTGCAGAAGATATTGCATAGACAATCATGATAATGAGCAAACAGATAGAGATTTATTAACATAATCTGAAGAAAAGGAGATCTTCCAGATATGCCATTTATTAGAGCTCTTCTTATAAATTCCACTGAACTTCAAGGAACAATTCTGATAACTTTAAACTGCAGGGAAGAAAGGGGCTTCACTCTTGGTGGTGCCCTACTGGAACAAAAAAGTTCCTTACACACTTACTAGATACTGAAGGATGACTTAACCCTGATATAAAGAGATTTCCCTTTGATCAGCCATTGATTGCAAAAAAAGCCATGTGGATGTGATTAAAAGGAAAATTCAGTTTAGCTACATTTATAATTGTGTGCATGGGCACATTTTTGGGAAACACTACTGACAAACTGAGAATCAATTTCAGATTGAGGTAATAAATGATACAACAGGAATAAGTTGTCATAACATTTATCTATATAAAATAAATATGTAAACCACTAGACATGTACAAGGGAGAAATAGAAAAGAGCAATAGAAGTGAGTTACTTATACTTGAATTTAAGGTATCACAAGCAGCTCCAGTGCAGTTTGTTTCATTAGAGAATAAGAATCACCCCAAGTCTGTATTGTTTGATTGCTTAAGCCCTGTTGCTCAGCTCAGTTTCAAGAAAGATGATACACCCATAGAGTTACCTAACCTCCAGAGTCTGATATAAAATAGTAACCTTTTTTTTTTCTAGCACATTAGTGATATTCATGAATTTCAGCAAGGATTAGAACTTGAGCTGGGATCCAGATTTGCAACTGTACACAGACTTAATTTTACTTGTTTTCCATACTGCAGGCATTTGTGTAACAGCAGGCAAGAGCCATGCCAGCTGCACTGTTTACCCAGAAGGCAGAGAAGGAAATTCCTCCACCCCTTTGTCTTCCAGTCCCTGCCTATTTGCCTTCATTCCTCTTCCCAGAAATAGTATCATGTCTTTCAAAATCGAGGGCCACTGGTGTGGTGGGGAAGAAGGTGTTGAGGAATGGAGAGGTTCCAAAAATTTATTGTACATGAAACAGTGTCATATTTTCAATTCATGATGTTCATTATATTTCATAAAAGCCCTCAGATTTATAGGATTAGACTGCACATACATCTGTATTTCATTGAGCAAATCATTCCAGGAGAGAGACACAAGAGACAGTTCCTTGCATAAAGCTCCTGAGAGTCAAATATTTAACATTAACAAAGGGAGCTTAGATAAATCCTCACTCGAATATCCTTCACCCCATATACAGGAACTTCCAGACTGTGAAACATTCTTTAATGATCTTTGGGAAGAAATAAGGTAATATTGTGCCCTGCTACTCTCATACTGCAGGGGTGTGTAGCACCTATAGAAGTGGGTTTTACCTAAATGGAAATCATTTATTATTTAGCAAGTCGGCTGTCAACAAATTTCAGCATCTGGCAGGGAGACAGAACTTGGATACAATGTAATTTGAGCAAGAATGTGGTAGAGCTTTTCCTCATTTTGGCTATTGGGGTTTTTGGTGTGCATGTTTGACATAGAGACAGGTTCCTCATACTATTTTTCCTCCTTCCCTGCTGAGAAGGTGAATCTCACCTCCATCTATACAGCACAAAGACATTTATTCTTAAGATAGTGCTTGTGGATTTGCTTCAGAAAACTTGGACACTTAGGAACTAAACATTTGTAAGCAGAGTAGTTATATTTAGGAAAGAGGCCTCAGTTCAGAAAGAAAACCCTCTAACATGCATAAATACAGCACTGTCAGGCTCAGGGCTCAGACTATTTCACACAGCTGTAATTTGGCCAACACTCGGTGCAAGCAGCCTCAATCTTCCAGCAAAACACTTGATTGTCACCGATTTGACCATCCTTGAATGTGTATACCTGTGTCCAGCTTTTGCAACCTGTTGGCAGTCTCAGAGGGCACAAAAGGCTGTAAACTTGCTCTGATTCACATCTTTTTTCCTGCTCTCAATCCAGGTTAAATTGCAGCTGGCATTTGTAGGCAATGCTTTTCCAACACTTCCTCCTCTAAGCTGTGTCTACCCAAGAGATGGCTTTCACTGCTTTATTCCTCACTCCTGTGAAAAACCCTGCCATGCCAACAGAACAAACTGCATGGATATTGTTCTCAGGTGTAGAAGTCAATATTCCAAGGGACAAAAACTTAAGTGTCAAAACCAAAGATAGCTGAAGCTATTATATCCCAGTGCCTGTTTCTCTATAGCAATAAGATACAGCACAAAAAAAAAGTTCAAGGAGAAAAGAACTTATTGGCAATAGAAACTGCTCAAGATTGAAACTGAAGAATAGCTGCAAGATGAAAAACCAGCACCTCAGAACAGCTACATCAATTTGTGTAAAGGAAGAAATTAATTAAAAGTAACTTTTCAGTTTTTTCCACCGTTCTTAAAAGCTGTTAGAAATAATACCCTGCACAGCCACTAGGAAGCCTTGGTATAATATTAATTTCACTAAGATACTTCTAACAAACTGCATTTATCTAAAGCTTTTAGGAGAAATCATAGGCAAAAGCACCAAAAGTTCTACAGAACTAAACAGAGACAAGACTGCCTTTTTTTTTCCTTAATAAGGTTGACCCTTCAAACTTTACTTAGTTTCTTAATTGATTTGCATCACAACTGTTAATTTAGAGGTTCGTTTAAAACAGAATGGATTTACTGCACAGAGAAGTGAACTGGTTTGGACAAGACAAACTACCAACCTAGTAATAGATGAGAAATACAATATAGACCACAAAAAGAAATTCCCAGAACTCTATCCCTGTTTCCACAGTTCGAAATTGCTCAGTATCTTCCTTGCAAAGAGATGTATGTACCATCTGCCACTAAAGCCACAATGAAGGTCTATTGACACCACCATGAGGAGTACTCTGGAAAAAGCTGGATTTTGGCCCTCTATATACTGCCCAAACCTTTGGTCTGTGGAACAAACAAGGAAAATTCAATGCCTGAGCTAAATGCCAAAACACTCCTGAAGCTTTGGGTCACTCCTTACCTCCACATGACCTAGAGAGGTAATTTCAATTATTCCATGGGCTCCATATGAGACACATCAGCTTTACATCAGCCTCCTGCATATCTGAAATCAGGGAGCTCTTTCCCACAGTGATAAGTGGGACTCTACAGGACTTTGCCTGAAGTTCCCAAATTTTTCCTTGTTAATATGCAGGAAAAGATACAAAAAAAAAAAAAAGGCCTGCCAAGGGTATTTAATGAAGTCTCCATACAGGAATAAAGCCATGAAAGACCCTGCAGCATGCAATGCCATGATGGTTTGCATTACCATGAAACAACACGTTGGTGTTGTGCACTACTTTCATCTCAGTAAAAAAAGTCTATAGAGATTTTTTATAACACACCTTTAAAGAACAAAAATATAGCTAAAAATGAGTTTGAAACTGTGCATGGCTATACATTAAAGCCATATTAAATCCTACACCTGAGAGAGAGCTGAAATTCCTGTTTCTGCCAGCTTCTTGTCTCCTGTCATTTCTGATTACTGATGCAATATGTGTCAATGTTCAATAATGACTGTTGAAGTTTTCATGCTTGATGGTTTAGGATGTCATAATGAAAGTACAAGCTTTATTAATCCTCTCATCAATAGAAGCCACAGGGTGTCTGTCACATTTCATTTGTATGTGCCAAGAGTAAATAAACTGCACCAAATGAAAAGTGTGTTTATAAATACAGACAGATGTCAAGTTACCCACACTGGTATTTCCTACTATAAATTTCCAGGCTTTATGAAAACCTGATAGAGCCTTCCTTGAAGATATCTCTGTTTACATGGCTATTTTACACCAATTCTGTATAAAATGAAAAGAAAAGCTATTACATTAATGGCCAAGTGTGAAGAATTTCATATTTCAGTCTGTCTCACAACTTTTATTCAGCCAGCAATTGGCTATTAGGGCAAACTACAACATTTGAGAATCTGATTTGCAACGACAGGCCAATTTAAAATGTGTTAACAAACATTGTACTTCCTGGATTTTAGGTAAGAGATGGAAGATACTCTGCTCAGGAATGCACTATGCAAGCTCATACAAATATTTTACTTGGCAAGTTATAGTTACCACTGCTTTAACAGGACTGAGGGAAGTTCATTGAGATCCAGAGCAGATTATACTGAAAGACAAATTACGACTAGCTCACTGTACACACGGAAAGTTCAAGGCAAGAGGAGATAATGCTATTTGCTCATGCCCCTGTGTTTTGTTCCTGGCTCGGTTTCTTGCTTTGGAACACAATGGACTTGCAAAAGTTTGTAGGAATCACTAGGATCTTCACAATAACGAATTACTTGGTGACAAAAACAGAAATCAAAATTGACTATAATTGAATATTTTAAAGTGATGCATACAGGAAAGAGACAGCTGTAATTTATGCCTGAACATCATTATCATTCAAAAATGAGACTCAGGAGTTGAAATACATAGTTCTACTGGGGAAAAAAAGAGTGATCTCAGTTATGTTCGGAAAGCAAACCAAACACGGTGCACTGACACTGCTTACAGAGAAACAGAGCCAGGAGATGAGATGCAATAATGCCATCATGCAAACCCGTGGAGCACTTGGATTCTGTCTGCTGTGGCAGCTCTGATTCTCACACGGAAAACAGTGAAAACGAAGCTCTAAAGAGCAAAAGCATTGAGGATCAGTAGCAGGAAATCAGTGCCATTTGCAAGGAAAAATGGAATAAATTAGGACATTTTAGCCTGGGAAAAAATGACTGACAGAATAGCATAACACAGTGTAAAGAAACAAAATCACCAACGGCTGTGAAAAAGATTGTAAAGATGGTTTGGTCCCTCCCACTCAGGTGAAAGAACAAAACCAGAAGATTGTAAATGCTGAAAGCTTAGCTGGCTACAAAGAGTTTTCCAAGCAGATACTGAAGCATAACCCATCTAGACCTAACATGAAAATAGGAAAAGTCAGCTATTTACTGTCTCTAGAAAGCAGGAACATAGCTGGAAGGAAAAAATGCATCTGCCCACAGCCTTAGGTTTTTCACTGGGAAATCGTTGGTAGTACTTGCCTGAGAAAGATCACTGGGCTAAGGGATGCTTAGTTTAAGAAACTAAGACTAATCTTCTATTTTTATATGCATTAAAATTACTTCTGCAGGTTTTTGATATTAAGAAAAAAAGACAAAGTATTATAAACCTATCCAGATAAATATTCCCAAACACTTGGGTTCCAAAATATCCAACCAAAAACCTGGTATTCCAGTGCTCAGAATCAAAATGAAGACCTTTAATGCACATTAGAGGTCTCTGCATTACTGACTTATTTTCACTGGTTCAGGTTGAAAAAGGAGCAGAGAAAGCTGCCAAAGGAAAAGGTAATGGGGAAAAACAGGAGGAGGAGAAGAAGTGGAATGACAAAGAAAAGAAGCAAATATGGAAGATGGAAAGCAGCTTTGCAGAATGGATCAGTGTGCCCTCAAAGCTACATCAGTGTGAGTGCTGAGTCTAGAGTTTAGTAAAGGAACCAGGACAGAGTGAAAAGGGACCTTTCAGACCAAGGAGGGAGGCAATTCTATGTCTGACAGGAGCTCTTGCATCTGTGACAGAGCAAAAACTACAGCACAAAGCAGCCCTGCAGGATCCTGGTGCTGAGCTCTGCCCAATTCCCATCAGTGACCATGGGCTCAAAGCTCCCGGGGGAGAAAGGCAGGCTGCAGCAGAAATGTGTTTGGCAGATCAGATCACAGTGAACATGGCTGTATTTCATGTTTATTCTTAGCCAAAAGAGGGAGAAGCAGTCACTGACAGCAAAATCCCACTGATATACCCCCAGGGACACTAAAACCATAGCTGAAGCAAATTATGAAGAAAAAACAAAACAAAACAAAAAACAAAACCGAAAAACCAAGCAAAAAATTCCACTGTCCATCTGTTCATTTAAATGAATAAAACTATGCCAAAATCCTTACATGAATTCACTTTCCATTAAACTTGTCAATGCAATATCAACTCACGGCTCAAATCCTAGTGCTGTTCATAGGCACTCCAGCATTGTTTTGTTGATCTCTTTCACTCATTCCTCCTGCCCACTATCTCCAGTGGAGCCCAAGGTGCTGCCAGGTGCTGTCCCTGGAATTTTCTGATGGCTCAGGATGGAGACTTGCAGCCTCCTAACAGATGCTTCTCAGCTGTGTCTTGTCTGAGCTCAATTTGGTGCAGCTGTAACAACAGGTTTTTTTAATTGAGTGTTTACCACCAATTTTGCTCACACCTATCTTTTCATTTATATTATATCATATATAATGCATGTTTCCCTTTGCCTCTAAACTAGATTTTGAATGTAACATCTTACATGCAGTCAGTATTTTAGGGAATCACAAAGAAACGGAAGCAAAGACATGCACTGTTCACAATTTTGATTATCTGCTCAGAGCAACAGTTGTAAACACCCCTTATGGTATCTCATATTTCAGAACCATTTATGTCCCAATTATCCTCAGCAGCACCTAATTAACACCTGCTGTTCTCTACTAGAAGTCAATAGTTATTTCTAAATTTATATCCCTTTTATATCCTGACACCTGAAAGTCAGGAAAATAAAAACACATTTTTACTGGAATGAACTCAAAATTACCAGGTAATTCAGGAAATTTTGCAGAATAAATGAACTTCTTGCATCATCATTTAGATAAATCAGACTTTGATGATATACTAAGTGATAGCTCCTTCTATAAACATATTCAAGTAAAGCTTTCAAAGTATTATATGAAGTTTTGTTTGCTAAAAGGCATTCTGTGGGTATAAATAATTAGTTAAGTCAAGTACAAAGATGGTAGCTTGTTTAGAATGGAGAAAGCCACAATTAACATATTTTTAACTGTATAGTAATGATACAGAAAAAACTAGGGGAAACCAATAAAAACATATTAGAAATGAAAGCAGCCAAGCTTTCATTTTAACAGTTTCTCCAGCACACCTTTCCTGCAGGCACACACATTCTGTGCATGTGAGAGATTACAACCTATATTTCTATTGTCTGTAGGGGGAAGAGAATAAAACCTAAAAAACCATCAACCAAACCAAACCACTAAAACTCACTAAAGATTGCTTTCAGAAAAAAAAAAAGAACAAAAAAGTTGATTTGTGAAGTCAGTTTTTCATTGACCCCTGATTTAACAGGAGCTGATGTTGTGCAAGACAAAGTCAGTTCTTTTGTAGACCTTTGTAGCCAATTTAAACTTAAAGGCTCTTTTGGTATCCTGTTTATCCAGCACATTACACAGCAGATTTGTGTTTCCCTGCCTTCCAGCCATACTGTTGTAGTTAATAAAAGTTCAAATTAGAAGTGTCTGTAAGTTCAAAGGCAAGCTACATTTCAGGACACAGTCTTTTCAGATTAACTGATACAATGACAATATTTTTTGCTAATAAATTTGAAACCCAAATTTTCAATTTTCTGGCCTGTACCTGATCACTTACATGACCCCACAAGAATAACAATATTTTTAACATCTTACTTAATCGTATGTCTGCAAGGGAAATAATATTTCCTTCTCTCTTAGAATAAAGAGTTAGTAGATAATTAATTTCAACTGCCTTATCTAGGATGCAAGATCTGTCTAGATTTCCTGCTTTCAGTGAGGAGCTAGCAGGCCTGTCTATACAATTCCACTGAACCAGAAGAAAACTAGTCATAGAGATGAATTACTACAGTATTAATTAGCTAGGATATCTCACTAGGTCAATTCAACTACACCTGTACAAACATATTCTCATTTGTAATACAGACATTTCTGAATTTTGTGCTTTATATGAACAGAGATTCAGGGATCAGTCTATCATATGCTGCCCTCCTATGCTAGGAATGTCCATTGATTTCTGTATGATCTTCACTGTGTAAAGTGCTAGGACTGATGAAGATATATATACAAAATGCACAGTTCCCATACTATTATTTATTTATAATGTATACATTATAAATATATTCATATTTTAGACTATAAATTAGTCTAAATTAATTTATATATGATGCCAGCATTAAGAGCAAGGACTCTCATCTACATCCTATCCTACTGGAGAATGCAGTTTGCTCTATACAACCAGCAAGTGTGGATCAGAAATGCTTGTTTGCAGACCAAATAGAGGATATGGAGGCTGTTCTAAATTTTTACTCCTATACAAACAGGCAAGAATGATGCATCTTTTCCACCAGTTAACAGCCAGCAGATTTGAGCCAACACATTCTATTAGGAAAATACAGTGTTAGACCCAGACCACTGCATTTTCCATCCCTGTTTAACAACAGTGGAACAAAGGCAGTGCAGGCCTGTGTCCCAGTGCATCCATAAAACAAGAATTTAACCCCTCAGAGAGAGGTAAAACTCCAAAGAGTAATTGTGTCAGTGACACATATAAACACCAAAACAGCATCTGCAGTCCCACTGCACTTTCCAAGCTGCTTGTAGAATTTAGTGAAACGGACATATTTGTATAAGATCTATAATTTCATTTTTTTTTCCCCTGAAGGAAAACAAGGGAATTCTACAGAGCTCTCCATATCAATAATCCCATGGCATTTTACATGTGTGCATTTCAAAGAAGTGACTCCTCTATAATTTAAAAATCTAGATGAGTAAATGCTGAATTTGGTTTAGAGGATTCTTAAATAATAATATTTAACTTAGTCCAATGGGAATATTTTCAAAACTTCAAAGAAAATAGAAAAGGAGCTCCCAAGCAGATAGGGGAAAGGGAGGTCACAGAATGAATAAATCTGTTGTTCTGAAATAGAAAAGGACAAGTATATTTATATACTTTTCTTTTATATTTTCTATTTTTAGTTTATTTCCACTTATAAATCAGGTTATGTTGTAATTCTATCTTTAGATGAATCAATATTGACTAAAATAAATCTACATATATTCTTCTACTATCCCCATCACTTTTCCCTATAAACTATATCTTTATGAATTATAAATAGCAAACCACTGAATTACTATTTCTTGGCAAGCACTGCTAAAATTATACACATGTACTGATAGTGGGGGGAGGTTCCTCTTTCTTTTGTGTCTTCTGCATTTACTCAGCTCAATGCTATCCATTCTGATCTAATAAATGAAATCTTGGAAAATGAGGCACTCAGATAATTGGTATTTAATATGGTGAAAAAATCTGTCAAGCACACCTTAAAGGACCTGACTACACAGCTGGAGACAATGTCCTTTCCAAAGATGACAACAGGAAGGTTCTGCCCAGAAATGGTGCATTTTGTGATGGAGCTGCTAAAGACAGAGGCAGAAACAGACCCAGGCGTCTTTCAGCTGCAAGACAAAACTGGGTGTCCCCTTCAGCCCTGAACTGGCTGCCAGGAATCTGCCTGGGGTCGGCAAACACAAGCAGGACAGGAACTTGACTAATCGCTGCAATTCCCACAGCCATCTCTGCCCGGAATAATGCAGCATACTGCACCTTTATTCACTGCAGCGAACAGGGGCAGCCCTGCCAGCCATTCCTCACATGGGGGGTGATGTGGGAATGGAAATGGAATGGGGGATTTGAGGAAACCTGGGTCCTAGCTGGGGGAACTGCAGGTCAGGATTGCACTGAGACTAATTCAGAGCAGGGAAAAGGTGGGGTAAGATATCTCACTTGCCTGCACACTGGTAATTCCCCTTGGTTACATTACTCCAACATTCCTTTACAGAGGATAATTCCCTTGGCATTGCTCGAGGAGTGCTGCATTTCTCCCAGCAGGAGCACTGGAACCAAAAGCAGGCAGCACCCAGACGATTGCTGTTCTAGTGATCTCTGTTGTCACTCCTACATCTCTGGAGGCAAATATTTTTATCTCTGCATAAATTTCTAAATAAATTTTGAAATAAACTTGTGAATTTATTTTCAAGCAAGAACTTTGAACAAAGAATTAACTTCCTAACAGAAATTAATTCGCTATTTTATTATTTTTTAAATTAATTAATTTAATATGTTGTGTTTCTATCTTGCTGTTTTGGCCACCTGCCAAAATCAGATGCTTAATATTTGATAGCATATAATAATATCTGTGGAATTATTAATTCAAGTGTGATAGATATTAAGAGTTCTAGCTCTAACACAGCAGAGGTTTCATAAACATGTATTCTCACAACTTTCAGTGTATGTAAAAAAAGTCCAAAACACAACAAAAAGGTTCCCTTGAGCTATAAAAAAATGCTTAACTTCATGCACATGAATATATATGGATCTATTTCATTCTGGAGTTGACTATATTAGAAAACTGCCATTTCAAATTTGTTTCCTAGCTAGGTTTTGCAACATAAAAATCTTGTGGGGTTTATTCCTTTCTATAAGGAGACCTTAAATCAGAAATTATTCCACATCCATGTTCCTAACAGACCTCCTGGGAGTTCCTTTCTAAATTCAGCAGAACTGGCTGCCAGCAAACACCATCCAAAGATCAAAGACACACTGAGCCAGCACTACATCAAGCAGATATTTACATTTGCAGCATTGAAAGTTGGCACATATCAAACAAATCAGTGCTCTTACATGATGATGATGATGATAATTTTTTTCTCCATCTTGAATGCAACCTGCACAAGAGAAGAGTATCTAAGTGCACTTTGGAATTTTTCACACAGTTTAGGGAACATTGTGTTTTTACTGGGGACCAAGTTAATGTGCAATGATGAAAAGCACTGTATTTATCAGTTATTAACATATATATATATATATATGTATGAGGCCTGACATTTATTTACAGTTAAGAACATCAGTTAAATAAAGAAAGGCAAAATGAAATTTAAGAAGCAAACACTGAAGCATGAGTTTTTACACTTGCTGGAATATAAATTTCTATCAGATGAGCCTGCATCTATCAATACTTTCCCTAAGGTTTCTGAAATTCTCCTTACTGATAAAGAATTGTATTGAGCAGAATTTTCTCAGCAAATATTTTTCAAGTCATCAACCAAAACACATTTCTAAAACTTTGCAACCATTTTGTCTCATTGAAAGAAAGTGCTAAAGAGTTACATATGTTAAAATGAGACTAAATATTGAAAAAACAACTGGTTTTATACTGAATTTCAGTTTACTGAGGCTATTCTAGTTCTTCGTGGTTCTGAACCTTAGGCAGCATTAATACCAATAGCAAAGAACCAGAGCATTTTACCTAATATAATTTATTCTAAAAATGTACTTTGTTTTGCTAAATTGCTTGTTCAGATGTGGTAGCAAATGATTTTCATTTAACAGCTCTTGATGTTAAAGGGAACACTAAAAGCTCCCTAAAACTTTCATTTGTTAATTGTAAATCAGAGTTCTGGCAATGCACCAATGTTCCTGTGAGTTGGAGGACAGTTAATCCCTCTTGAAGAACTTCCATGGTTTCATTTTGTTTTATTCTTTTTTTTTTTTTTAATCTGTAGATCTGGTAACTTATTTAGTATTGCAACTATTTTAAAGATTAAAAGAATCTTTTAAAACCCCACTTCTCTTTTCAGCAGTGAGTGACAGCTAACCAAGCAGAGAAATCAAAAGGAAATCAATTAAGACAACATAAGATCAGTAGTGAAAAAACCAATGCTTGTACACAATTAGAACAACCCGTCATCACAGATTAAGGAGAAATATTGCAACCAAACACTGGATTTTGCTTGTGGATTTTCTTGCAAAAATTCATACCTGCAACCCACCTGATTCACTCAGGAACATCTGACCTTCCCTGAGTCACATATGACCCTAAATCATCAAAGTATTATGGAAACACCTTATTTTTTTCCTGACAGAATTTATATTAAAACTGCTGTAAAAGAGAGATAAATCCAGTCATATGCAACAAAAAATTAAATTTTGATAATGCCACTCGTCTACTGCTCATTTTATGTCATGAATGTCAAGGATGTAAACTGATAGTGTTATTAAAAATGCAGTTTAAATAGAAAATATATTTCTCAGAAATAGCCTGCATAGCAAAGTTTAGTGAGTTCTACCTCCTCTGTGAGAGTTAGGAAGGAAAAACTTCTGGAGGTAGAACTGTTAGGGGGAGATTTTTCATATCCTGTACTATATTACAACATTGGATATGCTCAGTTTGTCTAAAACCCAAGAATATCAGGGACTAAGAATGCGTGGACAGAGCAGCACCAGAACCTTGTTAAATTACACCAGAAGGAAACAGAATGCATGAGATTTACAACTGGAGTTGTAGTGACACAGCTGTCATCCTATTTCAGAAAGGGGAGAACAAGCATCTATCTGTCTAGAAAAAAGACATTATATAGCAGCAATATAAATCTATAGTAGCTAAATACATATATCTATAGTAGCTATATACATATATATCTATAGTAGCTAAATACATATATCTATAGTAGCTATATACATATATATCTATAGTAGCTAAATACATATATCTATAGTAGCTATATACATATATATCTGTAGTAGCTAGATACATATATATCTATAGTAGCTATAGTCACAGCTACTGCCTGGACTTCTTTCTACACAGAAAGCAACCCAAAAGCAAATGTGATATTCCAAACAAGCCCAACAAAGCAAAACAACTGAATCCAAAATATTTGACATCATAAAATTCCACACAGATCTACTCCTAACATATTTATAGGGAAAGAAAGTTGATCCAAGAAAAAGTTATTGCTTCACTAATATGCTTAGCTCACTCACTGGCAGTACAGCTCATAATACCAAGTCACTGTACATTTGTTAAAAGCAAAATTCTTCAAGATCAGTATTTAAAAACAGGTCAGTTGCCGAAGCTTAGGAACAACTACAGAGAATGGGTAGCAAGATTTCTCCACGTTTAACTGAGAGTAATGTTAAAATAATCATCTGCAAGTGTGCAGCCTCTTTGGAAAGGTTTTTCTTTCTGTTACCCAAAGCATAGTTTATATACATATATACTTTATATATACTGGTTTTCACACTTCAGTGAAAATGGCTTTTTCCCATTTCAGTGGGACAGCCTCTAATTCATGCTGCATGCTTGTATTCCTTATTTGTGAAAATACATGAGACTGGAAACCCCAAACATCTCCTATCACACACAGTGCCAAGCAGATGCAGAAAGAGATCTCATTCTCATTTACACATTTTACCAAAGTATCACCACTGTTTAAACTCCCATGTTTATTTGAGCAGGGTTAGTATTAGTGAATTTCTTGCAATAAGGTGTTTTGTAAGCTTCCTAATTGTTTCCAGAAACAAAGTAGGTCCTTTTGCTGGGCTGGTTAAAGGCTTGGCTCTGTTTCACTCACTTGGCTACCAGCCCACGGGGTGAAAGCCTCAAGCAGATGCATCCTGATGTGCTCACAGCATCAGGGCTTCCAGAATTAGTAACTCAGCTGACCTTATTGATTAAAGCTGGGAACGTGGATGGGTGTAATTGATTTTAACACATACAGTGTCTTATCCGAGGTCTCTATAAGCTGTCAAAAGGCTACAGTCACTGGGCCACCAGAGATTAACCTATACAAAGTATGAGTCTACTGTAGGTGTTCAAAAGGACAAAGCTAGCTGAGTGCAAGAGTTTTACACAAACTTTGCTTTAAATATACCCTAGCCTTTGATTCTAAGATCGTTGTATAAGCTCTCATTCCCTTGGAGAGTCATTCTGGTGAGTACATTTCTGAGTATATTTTATTGAAAAGTGTTTTGTAAAACCATTTTTTTCTAGAAAGAAAGGGCACCATTTTCGGTGACACTCAGACCAACAGCAGAGAGTTGAGCTGGATGCACAGCTCTGCTCAGAAAGGCTCATTTGCTTAAACCCACCAAAGTGTCTTTAACCAATCCAGACAAACTATCCCTAGGTCAGACTACATGGATGTGAACAAACAGAACTACAAGCACCTTGTAGTAAGGTATTGTAAAATATTGGAACAAATAAAACACCTTGAACTAAGCACCCGACTACATCTGGTTTGCTCTCAAATTCAAGTTAAATTTTCTGTAACAGACAATCAGAAGTAGCATACTCTAGAAGCCACTTCTCTTTATCATTTGGGAATTTCAGTCCACTAACAACTAAAAAGATTCAAAAATAATTAATCTGTTTCTATTATTTATTTATTGCTCAATTTCGGTTCTGTTTTGATCTTTACTCATTCACAGAATACTTCCTAGACTATCCTGAAACCCATCTTCTAATATATAAACTTTTAATATTTTAATGTATAGTCATCCGAATTCCAAAAATCTTTATCTGTTATTATTCTGCTTTGCTTTGAAGTTAAAGAACTCAATCATATTTATTATAGCTGATTTTGGTAAGGTATTTATTTTTTAAAACGTTTTATGCTCTTCCATAATGAAGGCATCTCAAACATCTCAGATGGTGATATATCTGCCACAGCATCCTAACAGCAGCTCCAGAAACAAAACTGTCACACATTTCACAGTGTTGGCCAGTGATATTTAATGTATTCCAGGCTGGCAGTCAGCTTACTGGTTTAGATTATGGCTTTGTGTTGATAATAATTGCTCTGCAAGATTTGTTCAGCTTTGCTTGGGCAAAGGACAAGCCTGGTCTGAGCGAATTTAAAGGAGGTCAGAAGGAAGATGCTTTTGGTACTTAAAGCATCAAGATTTCTAGAATAAGCAAAATGGCAAAGATTGAGAAGCATGGCATTAATACATGTCATACTTCTCACCCTTAACAACAGCAGTTAGTGCTGCACTCCACTACAGAGATTAAACGTGGTCAATCATGTTCATTTTGAGGTCAGTAGGATTTTAATTATTCAGTGTTATCCTGCATTAAGATCGAAACTTTATATTACCTTGCAAAGACAGGGAAAGTTTGTTCATTCTTGTCAAGAAAAGGTGATACTGTGAGATAACAACTGTGGATATGACTGAAAAGGTTATTCCTAGCAAAATCTCATCTAAAAATCAAATAGTGAATCCTATTTTTTACCTCTGCCATGGTTAATAATTTCTTATGGAATATGAACTGACCTTGGAATACTGAAGCTGCTGACATGGACACCCCCTGAAAAATTTAGAGTGTTTAGAAATGTTAGTAGTTATATCAAAATTGATCCATATATTGCAAAGAATAGCTAAGCTATTATGTAGACAAAGCATTTGAATGACTGCTTCAGTACATTCTAGAATTACACCTGACTTTAAAGCACACACTTATCTGAAAATTATTCCCTGTGCAATCAAGGGGGAACCTAAATACACCCTCAGAAAAATTTGAAACACTTCTACCACATATTTGTACTTTCTCTTGCAATTCCATTTTATAATCAATAAATCCATCTTGTTTCTTTGAAAGTAAAGCTTGATTAATTAGCAATAGTTTTATGATTTATTCTGATGAAGTGTAAAGCTGCAAAAAACAAATCCAGAGAAACATATTTTAAACTGATGACAGAGGTATAACATTAAAATGCTCTGCATTTAGAGTTATCTGGAACACAATCCCCACTTGTGCTTAGCTGTTTTGATAAATGTACACAAACTATGGAAACTTCTTTACTAAAATACATTTTTTTTCATTAAAAAGGATGACCATTTGGAAGAAGTCATAAGTTGTCTTTAATTTTAGTTCTGCATGTTAATCATGTTTTTGCCAAGTTTCCCTGAAATTTTCATCTATGCAAGTTTTTATTTATCTCTTATCCTAAATTAATTAATTAATAGCATACTTGTTATACTACTTAAACAGACTTGCACGAGCAAGATATTCCTGTACCTAGACTTATTGCACATAAAAATGAGAATAAAATATCAATTAATAAATAGGTTTCTGAGCAGCAAATGTCTGATGCTATTTCTTTTTAAACAAATTTATTACCTACTATTCCAAGAAATCCAAGCAGTTACCAAAATTATAATGGAAAAATGTTATTTTTAAAACTCTGCTGAGTTGTGTTGTCAAAAGTAGCTTTGTCCTGGCCAAATGTCACAAAAGGACACTGGACCCAATGAGACAGTGAAGGTCTGTAGAAGAATCCTGAACTCTGATGCAGTGCCAGTGTTCTGAGTAAAAAAACACACCTGGTTTAAAAGCACTGAAATCAAGGTACTGTAGTGGAAATGAATTTGTATCAATATATAAATAAAGTCAATTCGATTCCACACAATTTCAAATGGGATTTAGCATTAATAGATGTGAAACTGAGTTATTTATGCAGTGGCTTGAATATGAGTTTTGAGGGCTAGAGAGATTTGCTCTCTTTTACTGCACAGCACTGCAGGAGCACAAACATAGGTTGTTTGTCCAAAAGCACAGTAAAATCATCATCAGATTTTTAATTTCTTACTTGCAATTGTCTGACGTGTTCAAACTTTCAAGACAAATGGATCATTTATTAGTGAAATTGTATTATACAATACAACACAAATAAAGTTGGTACTATAAAATTAATTTGTTTCAGATGTGGGCAATATTTGCATTATCTCTGCTGCTTTCTGTACCATTTGCCTTCACTCACATTGCTTTTTGAAAAGTGTGTAAATAACATGCTTCTTTTTCTAAAAACATGCAACTTTATGAATACTGCCAAATATTTTAGCAACTTTAACCCTACAACTTCCAGCTGGTAGTAGCCAGTTAGAGACCCTGTTACTTAATTTTCATATTGTTGTATATGGCACTGTTTTAACAGAAAGTTCTTTGTTCTAACACAAGCAGAAGTTTTCATTATGATTTATTTTACTCTTCTTCAGGCATCTGTAAAATATACATGTCTCAAGATCAAAAAATACCTTTTCTAAAACCAAGAACTGCTATCTTCTCTTTTCCCTAACCTGATCTCGAGAAGGAAAATCTTTGTAAATTCTACTATTTGCTGCTTCAGTAAAAGAGTTTGCTGTTTCTGGGATGCAAATACTGTGTCCATCTTTAAGGATAAGGAAACCAGATGGAAAACTACCCAGTCTTCATCAGTGTGAGAATGTGACAACTCATCCAGCTGAGGATCAGCTCCTTGGAGAAGAATTTGAAGTTTATTAAAGCTAATTAGAAAGTGGCAGACGAGTTGGTTAAGAGGAGATTGTAGGGATGCATAAACAGAAGAAGATTTTTGACAGCTTTGAGCAACATCTGAACAGCTTGTGAAATGAATTAGATATTATTAACATTTTAATTACCTGGGGGTGGCAATGGAAAGCTGTAAGGAAGCTGTTGTTGTGGCAGTTGGCTTGACTGGGACACAGGGGCAGCAGCACTTCACCTCTGGCAAACCAAGCCTTAGCTACGAGCTCTGGGAAACATTTATCCAGCCAGGGCAAGCCTGAGATCTCCTCCCAATAGCCTTAAGGAGCTATTATGTTAATTAGTCCAAGTTCTACTCCCCTGTTGGTTAGTTGTGTTCCCTATAGGGTATTGTTTCTAGAATGTTCCACCCCAGGACTATATATTGTATTGTTACTTGTCCCCTGTTTCTGGTCTTTGGTGTATGTCCCTATACTGTGCATGGTTTCTGGGCACCATCCCTGTTTTGTTTCCAATTGCTTCTTTTCCAGGTAACTCCAGCATTCCCACTCCTTTCTTATCTTCACCACCTTCACCCTGAAGTCAGGGGACCTAAAATTTTATGGCAGCCACCCTCACTGGGACATGACTTGAGCTGTCAGACAACTCAATTTTACTGCCCTAAGGTAAAACATTAACAATTCAGCAGGCATTTTGTCATGTCAGGAATGACATGAACAAAAGGTGGCCAAAGCCAAAGCACAGGCAAGATTTGCAGTGAAATGAGAGGGGCAACAAACAGCAGCCAGCACATGGTTTGCCTGCTAGAGAAGCCTGTGTGTAAATCAGGGTTTACTCCTGCACTGACTTCCAGGAGCTGTGCCCAGACCCAGCTGATGTGACCTCAGTGCTCATCCTGCACTGAGCAGGACAGGGACAAGGTTCCTCAGGGACAGTGGGATTCTGGGGCTTGCACTACACCCTGATTTAGCTGCTGACAGGGAAGAACACAAACAGTTTTGTTCATATAATTTAAACTCCTACTGGATTCTACTCCTATCTAAGACTTATAACTGTCAAAGGAGGACAGAAAAGAGAGAGAAAACAGGGATTTCGTGTTCTGTCCTCCTTCCTGCTGGGGAACAGCAATAAAACAGCAGAAGTATTGACTGGAGAGCTTAACCATCTCTGTATCACATCTGTAAAAAAGACAGTGGGACAAAAAAATCTGCTGAGTCCAGCTCAGCAGGCATTTAAAATTCCTCTCCATATTCATGAATTTCATACATATTAGGTGTGATCAGAGTACTTTGCTATGTTTGTTAGATAAGGGATAGGTCTGGTTTTCCTGGGGAAGGAGGGAAGCATGTCTGTGCCATCCTAACTTAGTAGTCCAATTTGCACATAGTTTATAGACACAAGTAAATATGGTACATAAAGGAGAGAGTTATTTTTCTTTTAAAAGGTCCCCGGGAGGGGGCTGGGAGAGGGGAGTTGTTGCTTGCAAAATAACCTTGAAAATGAAGAAATTGTAAATGACTGTAAGGGTAGTTCATCTTGTTCATCCTCTACCTGTGTCATTGCTGTTTGGCCATTGGTAGAAATGCCTGTTAACTGTTTCATTCCTATAATCACAAAGATTCAGAGCTCTGAATACTCAACATTCAATTCTCCAATATAGGTTTGCTAATAAAATAAAAAAAAATCATCATGAACCCTTAGCTTGGGGACAATAGGTCAGGTTCAGGTTACCTGCTCACCAGATGCACGTTTATGACCTTTTTGTTGCAGCACCTCTAATAAAGTTTAGGGGAAAGGAAGAATATTTTTGTCCAGTTAAATAAATCAATTAGGATCTTTCAGTCTTTTTCAAATATGAATAGATCAATTTAAAAAGCACAGACTGATAGAATCTCTCTATAAGAAATACTACTATATCTTAAAAGCCAATAGCCAGTGCAATAATGCATGAATACATTAAGAACTAAGCATTTAGAAGTTTTAAATATCTTACATATTAATGTCTACAAATAAATACATAGGCCTGGAAACTCTTCTTACATTAAACTTAGAGTGCTGTAGTATCATTGAGTTCTGAGAGTCCTGATTCACAAGCATGCAAGTGAGAGGAGAGGCAAGTCCAGAAAAACTTCATCCAGAAAGAGAGATTAGGAAAAATAGCCAAAAGGCAGATTTTCTTTCTCTTCAGTGTCAGATAACATAATTTTGATGTACTGTGCTTTGCTTTTAGTTTTGGTTTGTGGTTTTTTGGTTTTTTTTTAAAGAAGAATTAATCCAGTGGGAGTTGTTAAGGAAAAAATGCCATTTCAAAGTAGTAAACATCAGTGCTTCAATTTAAAAAGGAATCTCTGTAGTTGTCATATGCAGTAAAAAAGGTTGGCCTTTCAGTACACTTTGTATTCCTGACATGCAGATGCACATTAATGTACCAGCTCAGTGCTCTAGTAAAAACATCTTTTCCAATTCCTAATCCAGCCTCCCAGAAATGAGTGTCTGACACTAAACCCCTTTAAACAGTTTAGGCTCTCAAGTGGGATTTGTGTTTTATATGTACTTGTCATTGTAATGGAAAATACATTGTCCTAATGCCAGGTTCTTAAAGCAAGGAGGGTCCTTTACAACAAATAGTAATTCCAGGATTTACAAAGCAATGGCAGAGAGGTTTCTCTTAAGGATGGATTTTAGCTAATCATGTAAAAGCATTCTATGCATCCTTTTTTGATGCAAAATAAGGATGAGTTGGAGGTTGCCTTGGCTGGGGCTCTGAGAAACCTGGTCTAGTGGAAGTTGTCCCTGCCCATGAAGGGAAGTTGGAATGAAATGATCTTTAAACTAAACCCATTCTATGAAATTTCTCTGAAATGCAATGTATTTATAAAAGCTTTGGCTGATTATGGAAATAGGCATAATTATGCAATGGAGTTGTGAAGTTATCTGTGGAATTACTGTCACAAACCATTCAAATTCATGAACTCTGTGTATATATGCAAAGCTGAAAACACCAGTGGAATTTCAGCAGAAAGCTGGTCAGTGCTTCCTTCATTCTGTCTTGAACTTCAGTTCCTATAGGTTTCAGTCCTAAGGCTGATAATCCCTGGTCACTGACTTATAGCAGTTTCACTGAACATGTAGTTATTCTAAAATGTAAAAACTGGGATTGAGGACCCATTGTCAGGTCACACTGAGAATAAAATCACCTGTAAAATGTATGTGATAGTTGATGGAGGCTCTTCAGTGAGAAAACCCTTTCTGGCCTTCTTCAACAACTTGAACAAATGGGCATTTACATGTACCAAAACCTCAAGGGGAAAACCCTATCTCCATGAACCCCAGGAAGTTACCATATAATGTCATAAAGGGGGAAAGAGCACTGTGGGAGGTAAGGAAGTCTCTATTCAGGATGTTCATTAAGATGTAACTTCTTCTATTCTAATCCTTAAAATCAATGTTAGGTGCTCCACACAATCATTTTGGGGTTTTTTCAGCCTGTTTGTACATTGAAACTAAAGTCATAAACATTTCTAAGGATTAAATAGCTAAACTAATGTAATAATCCCTGCCCTTTAAGAGAAATAATCCTTTTGTCTCGTATTCTCTCTCCCTCTCTTAGCACCTTTGTTTTGTTCTTGGAGTTTGCTTTCTGCCATATAAATGCTCTCAATTTGGCTCACCAAGGAGAGGACCAGACAAAGGGAGAGAAGTGGATGGAAGGAGTATATGGTCAAGAGTGAAGGACTTTAAGGGAGCTGGAACTTTCTTCAGGGACTATCCAACCCTATCCTGTTATAAGCAGCTGTACCTCAACAAGAGGGATTCCTTTGAGCTGACAAACCTGATATATCAGTTCTGTGAAACACCCTACTGAAAAGAGACTATGTGGCCTCTAATACTCCAAATCCCTTATGTAGAGGTGTGTTGAATGGGATGGGACTGTTAGACGAATCTTGTTCTGTCTGTTTGCTCAATCTGCCACAGGCATGCAGTACAGAAGGATTCTCAGCTTCAGCAAGACTCTGTGAGAGGTTTCACTACACATTTATCTGACACTGGAAGTCTGACAGTGCACAGAACAATCAATTGGACTAAAATATAGCTCTCAGAACAGGTGTCTCTACAGACACGTTCATCTCTGAATCAAACCTAGATGTTTCCCTGTGTGTAATGGCAGTGTGTGTACTCAGTATAAAAGCTTAAAATATTTGCCACACATAAACGATATCTGGAGATGTGTCAGACAGTGCTTGACCAGATCCAATCAGAAACCAAGAGAAGACCACAAGGATCCAACCATCAGAACTAACTCAGACTTCTTTGGTTTTAAAATACATGTCAAAAACCTTTAGCAGTTTCTTTGGAGCAAGACTAGCAGCAATAAGTGACTGTTTCATGTAAGATTAAATGGCCTCTTTCTATTAAAGAGGAAATTCAAACAGTCTGTTTTATTGCAACCACTGTAATGGACACAGCCCACTAACAGCAGAGAATTCTTCACTGATCAGTGCAAATCCAAGAGGATTTCGTGTCCTCTTTGCAGAGGTGTAAAAGGGGCATGATCTGTCCTAACTGTGAGCCACAATCACTGCAGCAGGGCTTGGATACCAGCCTGGGTGCAATGGGGCCATCACTGGTGTGCACTGGAAAATGCTGAGAAAGAACCAGGCTGGGACCATGGGGGTTAAGGCTGAGTGCCAGGCAGGGAAGGTGAAGAGCCCCTGGTGTCCACTAACACAATGTACCACAGATCCATCCCTGTAATGCATTGCCTGGCTTTTACCTCCCAGCCTGAAGCCAAATCAATTTCAACAGTTTGTGCTGGACATAGACCAATTACTAATCTTCTTTCTCCTCTTTCCTGCTGCTTAACAGGGCTACAAATAATGGTTTAAAATTACTCTCTGAGACCTACCCACATGACTTTCAGAGCAGAAAACAAAGTAACTTAAATGATCAAAAATTGTTTATACTTCAAGGTGAAATAGCTTTGAAATTCGCAGAAAAAAAAAATCCTAGCTAAAATTAATCCAGAAATACCAACATATTGTGGTGACAAGGATCCTCTCTGGATTTGCAATCATGTAAAAGAATCAATTAGGAGCCAAATTTAAAATAAATTCAAAAACAGGAAAGGGAACTTCTCAGTATGTATTCAGGTATTGCAGAACACTTGCCATCATTCTGGTACTGCCAAACAACTGTAAATGTATTTAACTAAACAATTGAGTGGATTTTGTATCTGCTCTGCACTGCTAGAGAATCAAAACAGCTGGAGCACAATGACAATTCTGCTTGTGTCAAGACTGGGGCTGATTAGGTCTTTAATAGGCAGCTCTTCCTGGTACTGTTATGGTACTACGGGTGAAAAACACTCCCCAGAACCCAGAAATCGACATAAAACTAATCGTGCAGACCTAATAAATGTATTATAAGAGAAGCATGAAGTTTGCTCTTAAGGCCCACTTTTCACTCCAAAGTGTATTTGAATGCTGATCCTGTCAGAGATCTGCTCTGCACTTATGGCATACAACACTTGGTAATGCAACAAAGTTTAGTAAAATATTTAAATATTTTCTCAACTTCAGGAGAAGGGGTCACTCATAAACCCTTTATGTACCATGTTGAAGTGAAATTTAAGCTTAGATATGCACAATGCTTACAAACCTTCCAGCCTTGTCCAGTATCAGATTGAAAAGAAGGGAAATTTCCTCTGGTTATAACAGAAAAAGGTCAATTTTTGTTTTCAGTTCCTGATTAACTTTAGAAATACAAGAAATACTGTTGAGTTCTCAAATCAAAATTATCTTTCTATGCATTCCCATTTACGTCACTATTTTAACCTCACTCACACAAAAAACACCTTTACTACCACCTGCTGATCAGAATCTGTGACACAAAAAGTTGTGCTAAACTAAAAGAGAGTTTGGCTTCGATAATACATACAGTTTTTAAAAATTCTTGTAAATATATTGTGTGTACCTTATCTCTTTGAAAAACTGATTTTTTTTCCTTTTTAATGTACGTTTTCATTACTTGCTGAGTGCTTTTGGTCAGCTGCTTACTGAAATCCATCTCTAATGCAATTTTAAGTATGGTGAAACAGGGACAATATTTTTTCATCTGTGCTGTTTCAATAGACTGGGAAAAAGAATCAATAGTCCCTTATTACATGAAGACATAATGCCTTGGATTGAAGCAGTGGCAGAGGTTAATGAATGTGAAATGAGTTCACCCAAGGCTACCTAAGAACAGGGAAGAATGTGAAACACCAACAAGTGGAAGAGTTTTCTGCTACAGCTCTGCAGAAGCTTTATGTTTGCTATTTCACCTGGAGAAGGACACGAGCTAGCAATCCGGATTGTTACAAAATGCAACTGAGATAGAACAAAATGTTCCTTAGATGGAAGAAACCCAGGGAGTGCCCAATACAGAGCAGCTTCAACTCACTGATTACCTATTATCATATCATCATGTATATAATTGCACTGAATTTATTCCAGTGTGCAGTTACATGTGCATGCAAGCTGTTAATCAATTTTCTGTTAACTCATAGAAATGTCTGAAAGAAAAGCACAAAATGCTGGGAGTAATACCTTTCATTTCAAGCTGGAAACTGAAGCTACATCAGTAAATTTCTGTCAGGAAAATCTGGCTGCATCTGGTATATCAAATGCTTCTGGAGCCCCTTTAGCTTATACAGAATTATGATGGATTCAATTCCAAATGTGAAACTTGTAGAGGTCATGAAGAGTCATTTGTCAGAGAGAATTAAGCACATAAAAATTTGCATCATTCCAGGAGTTAATGAGGAACTCTAGCTCATGTATGTGCTGCAAACCAAAGGAATTCATACAAATGTACTCAGATCCACCTCATCTTGCCAGCTCTCACAAGCAAACTGCAGCACTGTGCAGTTTCTCTGCCAGCACTGCCTTATCTTTGTGTTTCAGCTCAAGAGTCTAGGAGTTCACAGAGTTTCATTCTGTAAACTCTGCACAGGCTCATGTAAAAATAGATTAATACTGGTTCACTTCTGTAATACAGAGCTCAGGGAAATCAACAGCATTTACAATAAAAGCAGGTTTTAAAAGAGATTTCTAGAATGAATACTGTAATTTCTTCCCCACAACATTTCAGCATCACTAATATGAGTGGCAACCAGTTGGAATTTATACTCATGTCTTACTTCAAAATGCTGAAAGGTCAAGCTTGATCACAAGTTCTCTAGAAAAACTACAGAGCAAAACACAAAGAGTGATACATCAAATTAAATACTTAAGAGAAGTCGGACTCAAAGATGCAAACCCCCTCCTTTGAGAACCTGAAGACATTACAGCATAATAGGGCAAGCACAGTTAAAACTCAGTAATTAATTCCTCATTTATTTCCATAACAAACTACGGACAGATCTGAAAAACAGTAATAAATTTGAAGTGGCTAAGACATGAAGATGAATGAACACAATTCTAACTTGATTACTTGGAAAGTGAATCAGAGATTCAAGGCAGCTGTTTTAGACTAAGAAATATTGTATTTGATTGCAGCAAGAAATTTGGAATCACAAGGTGAGGACGAATGTCTTTGTCAGGCTTTTATTAAGCACTAGCAGGTCATGTGGTAATGAGTTCTAAATAAAGGTATTTAATTTATCTTTTAAAGTCTAACCAGAACTTAAGATAAAATACTTTTTGTATAAGACAAACCTTTTTTGTAAGAAGCAGAAGAGAAATCAAAAGTATGACAGGTGTCTACAGAGGAGGAGGAGAAAGCCCAAAAATCTACATGATGAAATGACAAGTGAGGTCCAAATTAGAATATATCATGTCTGAAAGATATGAAAATCTTGAAAATTAATGACTCATTCCATTAATAATAATACTGGGGAATTGAGTTCATAGGAGAATGGAGTGTAGGGAGTATGACAACACAAGGAAATAATCTTCTACCAGAGTACACATAGAAACCCATGAGTGACATATTAAGGGATTTTTGACCTATTCAGAAATTAGGCTTTTGAAACTTTCTCATTAGGGAACTGCTGTTTTGATAGTCAGTCAAATAATCCAATTTATTCACCAGCTTCACTGAAATTATTTACTCCACCATTACCCTGAGCAACAAAATTAAAGGGAGAAGAGCAGCCCAGACTCTATTACTGGTGTTGTAATATTGGAACTACAACCAAGCATTTTCCTAAAAGTGAGGGCTGCTCACTCATTAATTTTCTGTCATGTGCTGCAAGCAGTGCAGTTGAAATGTCACAGTCTCTGGTTTCTTCTGCCTCCCTGTCCTAAAAGAGTAGAGCTCCAACAGTTTCACAGCAATCAGACTTTGCTACTCGTACATGCTTTTCATTAAATTACTGGAAAAAAATAAAAATAAAAACAAGGCTGGCATGAAATTAGGTTACACAGTATGAAATTATTTACAGCAGCCCTCCAAGCCCTGCATCAGGGAGAGTCACAGTGTCTGGGACTGCAGAATTTACACAGCTTGACTGTACTACATCTGGAGGTCGACAGCTGGTTATTATGTACACCTAATTTATCCAAGCTGTAAATACCACAAGTAGAGAAATCTATTCACCTAAGGCTTGTGATTCAGTTGGTTTAGTATTTTATGTTTAAAATAAAATGTAGAATAAATTATGAGCAACTCTTCCCCACACCTCCTCGGCAGAGCATGATGCTCCATAGTTTAAATACACTGAGTGGAGCATCTTTGATCTAATTACAAATCCGGCAAGGAACCTGACACTCAATTGTTTTTGAAAACAATTGCAATAATAATTTTAAATTCCAGCACCTCTTAGGTAAATGACAAAAGGTATTGGAACAATTAGACTACAACTGACAGCAAAGGACTACTTACAGCCTACAACAAATAGGAAAAACCTCCCAGCAGGCTGATTTTTTTCAAGGGATACTGAAATTAATTGAATATATGCTAACTCAAACCCTAAGAAGAATACTAGAAAATACAATAATAATACTTTGCCTACCCATGCTAATTCCCATTCAGGTATCCCTCAGCATATGCTAACAGTGCCTTAAACTCTACAATGGCCTTATGCGGTTGTGTCTAAGCATAATTAAAGAAAAATAAATTGACTGCAGAGAAAACCATTTGAGAAGACAGATTTTCTAGATAATAGTGCTCAATCTCACTGGAAAACGGAAGGCAAATATTCCAAAGAAACTTATTCGTTACATTTTGATTTTAATCTCAAAACCTCATGAATATACAGAAATGCTGAGCAAGTTTCTCTTCATGTTACTTCCAGGATTAAAAGTCAATTTTTCACTTTCTCACAATTCTCAGTGCACAAATCATAGAAAGGCCTGTGTTGGAAGGGACCTTAGGGATCCTCTCATTCCAACAGCCCCTTCCTCCCCGGGCAGGGACACCTTCCACCAGACCAGGCTGCTCAGAGCCCCATCCAACCTGGCCTTGACACCTCCAGGGATGGGTTATCCACAGCTTCTCTAGGAAACCTGCCAGGGCCTCACCACACTCTGAGTCAAGAACTTCTCCCCAACATCTGATCTAAATTTCTTGGCTTTTAGTTTGAAACCATTCCAGCTTGTCCTGTCACTGCCTGCCCACTTCAAAAGTCACTTTCCCCTTTAAGTACTGGAAGAAATGAAGTGATGGAGGTTTCCCCAGAGCCTTCTCTTCCTCAGGCTGAACAACCCCAGCTTGTCTGCAGGAGAGGAGCTCCAGCCCTCTGCTCCAACAGATTCAGATTTTTTTGATTTTTTTTTTTTAATCAAATGGTTTAATATTTTTTGGGCTTATCAGGCTTGTGCAAGAAACAGGGTATAAAAATCTACTGGTATTATACTTTCTGAAAAAGCCAAGTTGAGCTGTTATCACTGTCTCCTGTGGCCATCGATCTTCACTCTAAAGGAATATGAACCAGAAGTTTTACAGATCTTTCTAAAAATTAAAACTGACATCTTAAAATGAAATACTAATATTTTCAAATTCTTTAAACTTATTTTTAGTGAGCCAATTATTTTGAAAACTATTTTCTTCATAGGGAAGAATATATAACAGATGGGGAGTTTTTAAACATCAGGGAAGAAATATAGTAGTAAAAATTGAAAAAACCTCAAGGTTCTGGAACTACTTAGAGAACTCATTCTAAACTCAGCTGCCAACAAAAGCAGGTCATTATTTTGCCAACTTGAACTCCCTGAGATTGCTAAATCAAGCCATCATTTTTTATTCTATCAAAGAGGCGTGCAAAGAAATACAATAAGAGCCAGACTAAAATTCCACTACCTGCCATCACTCTATTATGCCATTACATTTCTTGTGAATATATTTCATCTTATCCAAGTGTTCACCCTTGCTCTCAGCTTGTTGCTCTTCCTCAGACATCACTTATTCAGATTGCATGTATTTATCTTCTTAATGTTACCTCACAAATCATTCCCTGAGATTAAAATTCTTGTTTTTCTTCATTCTCATTCTCTCTTCATTCTCTCCCCTTTAGCTCATCCCTTTTCAAACAATTGTATTGGTTGTCGTTGAATGCAAAGTCTTAATAATACATTAAAAAAGATGATTTTGATGGGATTGGAGAACAAAACTATTCAACAATAGTTGAGGTTTTTTAAAATAATGATTGAAGACTGTAGCAGTTTCTGGAGAAGTTCCAAGCAATCCCTCCCATGACTGTAAATATTATCTCTCCATTATTGTTCACATCTGTTCCTCTGAGTTTTATTTGCACCCCATGACATTTTGTTTATACAACACACAGAGAATGGAAAGATGCCTATAAAGCAAATATGGGGTAATTTACTGGCATTGAACGGGATCTTCTTTAGTTTAAGGTATAAAATTCTATGACAAAGAATGAAAAAATCCACGTTATCATCTAGAAATGAAATCTCTCAAGTTCCCTATAAATAATCTGATTTGCTACACACATAAGTAAAAAAATTATTAATAAAAAGGTATAGATGAGATCCAAAGCTGAAAAGTCCTTGATGGGTCAGAACAGTTTAATCAAGACTAAGACACTTGCCACAGGCTTCTATCATTAGCATTGTAAGAGATAACTTAGAATGTATAATATAGAATTATATGCAGTGGATCTCTTAGATCTATTATGTATATGCTTTATATAGCTGTATCATACTATAGATAATTACATACAGCATATTTATAACATAATTGCAATATATTATGTATCTAACATATAACACATATTATATAACAAATTATATCTCTCATAACATATAGGTTACTACATTACATATGTTATACATTTAACTTGTGTGTGTTTGTTTGTTTGCATGCACCACAAATCTCAAGCAGAGCTCCTGCTGTTTAGAACACTTGCTGCTATAAAATGTTATGACTTTAGCATCTTCAACCTCACTCAAAATTAATGTTCAATTAATCTGTTGGGACTGTTTTGAACCTGCTGGACTTGATGCAGATTTGTGTTCTTGTTTTCCACAAATGATTTTCACTCTCTAAGGTTGGCCTTAAAATTCTCCTTAAGCTGCTGGATGAGTTTTGCTGGCCTGTCACCCCTCTAGCATTTTTTGCTGAATTGTGGTACCCATTAGCTCCAATATAATGTCAAATACATTACTCTTAAACAGCTCTTTGACATATGGAATCATCAACCCGGTTAACCAGGCTGACCTTCTATCTCTTTCTTCCCATTTTCCTTTAAGCAGTTTCTTTTCTTAAAAATGCTTTAGGAATGAAATTTCCTGGATGCCATTCTTACACAGAGAAGTTAAATGTAGGTCCATTATGATCTCTACTACATCTTGAATCAGATCTAAATAATTAAGTGCTACATCTACTTTTGAAGATTTCCTGATTGATTTCTCCAAAAAGGACTGACTCAAGTTCTGGATATGTCAGAAGCAAGCATTCTGTCCTGAGATGACGTTTATTCAAGATTTATGAAGTTAGTTGAAGCTTCCCATTATTACTGTACTGCAATCTTCTTAATCTTTTGTGTTTCGTGTTCTTTCTCCCTTACCATCATTTCATGGAGAGAGTACAGACCTGATGTGATTCTCTCTGGAATTGAATATTACATTTAAATCCACGGATACTCTGTGAAACTGCTGCAAGAGTCACCTTAACTCTCTGATCTGACATATTATGCCCATCATGAACTGTAAAATCCACCATAAAGGTACAACAAGACATCTATTTTTGGAACTATTTGATCAAGCATTCCTATCGAGATGATGGTTTTATCACTGTGCTTATTTCAATGCACAGTTAAAGTCAGTCATTCAAGAGCAGCCTGTAGGAATGGAGCATTTATGCAGAAGAACACACGTGATGAAGTCTATTCATATGTACCTTGCACAACTGAAATTTTGTAAAAATGTTTTTTCCTATTTCCCACTTCCTTGCTTGCTTAGTTAGTATATGTGTGCTCTACATTTTTCTTGGAATAACAGATAAGTACATAGTTCTCTTTGACATGACATGAATGAGAAGCAGTAATACCAAACATCTGAGTATTGTAAATTCTGAAGAAAATTCAGTCGGGTCACAGTTTGCAGACTGATGAAAAAGCTTGTAAGTAAAAGGCACAGAATCTATCACAATGTAAAACCAAAATTGGGGTATGTCAATAGTTTTTTCCAGTTCACTGATATTAATGATATTAGGATCAGAAAACTAATGGTCATATTGATGGATTAGAAGTTTCGTTTGAATTAACTGCATTCACAGACTAAGAACAATCTATTTTTCTACTTATTTCTACTAATCACAAACACTTGAGATGATTATTTAAACACCTTTATGACTGCCCTGCAGGCCTTCAGTGTTGTTTTCTTGACATAATGTCTGACTTTCCCATTATGTTTGTAAAGACAGCAACAAAAAGAATAAAAAGACATAAATTTCAAATAGCAGCTGCCTGTAGTTTGTTTTCCATTACCCAAATTGATTTCTAATGCCTGTAAGATGCATTTCACTGTGGAGCTCTATATTGTATAAACCACTCAGCAGGCTCATTCCACACTGCTGCTCCACTCTGCTTATAAAAGCTTGAGCTTCATCTCAGGATCTTTGTATCCTTCAGCAACAGGGAGTTTAGGATTCCAGCTCCCCCAGTATTGATCAAGAATCACAGAATCACAAGGTTGGAAGAGACCTTCAAGATCGAGTCCAACCTGTTTCCTGACACCTCAACTAAACCATGGCACCGAGTGCCACATCCAGTCTGTTTAAAAACACATTCAGGGATGGTGACTCCACCACCTCCTCTGGCAGACCATTCCAGTACTTTATCACTCTTTCTGTGAAAAATTTTTTCCTAATATCCTAATAATCTATATTTCCCTTGATGCAGCTTAAGGCTGTGACCTCTCATTCTGTCAGTTGTCATTCTGTCTGCTGCCTGGACAGAATCATCAAAGACTCAAGGCACTGGATGAGTGGTGATTTGCACCTTGGAGAGCAGAGTGCTCAGCTCTGAGTGCTCTCACAGCAGAGTGGCACAGAGCTCTCAGCACTTGTGCCACCAGCACAGCTTGTACTGGAACCTGCAAACAATCCTGCCCCAAGGACAACCACTGTGCTCCAAGCAGACCCAGCTGGCCCGTGAACACCAAATACTGAGCCCTGAATGCTGAGCATCCTAGTGGAATCATTCCTCAAGTCACCTAATTCTACTAATAAGGAGTGCAACTTCATTCAAAGTTTCTGCTACTTAAGTTTTGTCTTCATATTACAACTTGTAATAAATGGCAAACGTCCCCAGTTCTGTAAGTGCATGTCATTGACAAAGCTTTTCTGAAGACAGCTTGCAAAAATCCCCCAAGTGTAGAGCATGGCAATTTGAATATATCTTTAAAGATATATTACCTCTGTCATTCAGTTATACAATTCTATCTCTGTTGGCACTCAGTTTTCCTGTGAAATCCATTCAAATGCACACTGTTACCTAAGAGGATTAACTTTTTTCTTGCTCTAGCAGCATTTCCAGGAAGAAACAAGTTTTATACAAACATTTCTATAGCAGATTAATAAATTGTAAGGTTACTCTAAGCATGTACATTGGGACAACGCTGCAATGCTTGTATGAAATTCATCCAACTTGCTCGAATCCTTTATAGAAAGAAGAGTTGAAATATATATTCAGAGGAAATAATATACATTTCAGAAATTTAGCAACCCTCTGGTTGATTCTGTAGAACTATGTCCTAATTTCTCAATAGAGAGTGATTAAAAAAAAAATCTGTTTGCATTTAGCACAGTGAAATGAAGTGCTTTTCTTCTCTCAGTATTATTCTGGACAGAATGGCAAACAAATAAAAAAAAGGGCAGCAATGCAGTGTCAGACTGAGTCATGAGCCCAGTATTCAGTGTTGTTTCATAATTCAGGTTTGAGATGATTTGTACATCAGGCCGGAGTTTGCTCATAGATCTTGCAGACCCATAAATCATACAAATCAATTTACCAAACTGAATCCATAGCAATTTAAAGGAAAATAATAAAAGATTAAAAAATAAAATAAAATAAAATAACCAAAATAGTATTTTGAAGTGTTTGCCTTCAGTAATTTGATGGTGCTTTAACTGTCATATGTACAAGTTCATTCCTTTAACCCTATATTTACTTGGAATGCCAAATTAAACATATCAGCTTTTTAACGTATACATTTAATGAGTACAACGTTTACCACATATTTTTTTCAGTCCTATTCCATGATAAAATTTGGTAGGAATAGATGAAAACCATAAATTAGTGAGACTGCAGGCACCACAGCTTCTTCAGATACAGTGAAAGGATAAAATGAGCAGAGTCAGATAAAACCATCCACTATTCTTTTTTTACTGCAAGAGACTCTTTGGAGAAAATATTCTTTTTCTTTGCCCAAGGCTATATCCAGCCCTGCCTAAGGCAGTTTCTAAACTATTAATAACTATTTTTTAGTCCTAACATTTAGGAATTAATAGGATTCCTGACTTAACACTAGAAATGAAACTGCACCCCTGGTTTTCAAACATTTAGTAATTATACTTAGGGTCATTACACAATTCAACTATAACTTATTTGTTGATATTCCACATAGTGATCTCAATTCTGACTCTGACAATTTGCTACTTAAACGTTTATTCTCTGGAATTGTGGGTGAAAGACCCCAGATTATGCAGCCTGGGGGTCAGATACACAAATCTACATATTAGAGAGAGAGACGGAGAGAGAGAATTATAATATTTTCTCTGTAAAAAAACTCGAAAAAGGAAATTTCACTGCTTAATGATGGAAATTGCCCTTAACCTGTTTAATGACAGTAATACCACCTGATCTTAATAGTAAAAATTCCAGCTATGGTTGAACTGCTGGTCAAAAACAGTGGAAAAAAAAGTGACAATTCCAAGGTATATGACTATACTGGGGGAAGAACTAATAATCATAAAGGGCTAAAGAGTAAGGAGTCACAAAGTTATGAAGTCACCCATTTGATTTAGTTAAATCAACTCAGCAAAAAATTGCTGTCATTTGTCTCGAATCACAGTAACTCCAAACTTTTGGGAATAAAGACTGGATGCATAATTGTACAATTACTCTCCTATTGGAATAGTAGATCCTAAAAGTCAGGACTATTTGTAGAATTGGAGACTTGAAGTAGAGCTTAACACTTCTGTTTGGCAACTGTATGGTGTTTTAACAGTTGTCAACCCTATTATTTTTCAGGGCTTCAGGGATCTTTTTAATTAGGCTCATTAGTAAATAAGGCAAACAGTCCATGAACTCCAGAATCACAAAGTGTTTATAATTGGATTACATAACTTTTATGATTGGATCTTCTCTTTCTAATGCAAATTTCTTTTTCATTTGGGAACTCTCTGGAGCAGCTAATCATCAGCTCTCCGAGCAGCTCAAACTTACTTATTCTCTGATATTATCCACTAAATGCTTTTGGAAAATACTTACTGAGATGGAACAAAATACTGCATTTCAGACTCAGTGTAGTAAAGATGAGGAAAAAAATAACTAAGCAACCAGCCAAGAAACCCCAAAAGCAGTAAGTTCAGTCAGAAGCTGACTCTGAATAACCCACATGTAGGAAACAGGTAACCCTGGGAAACAGCCCTGGCTCACTCATCAATTTTCTGAGAGAAAGGGTGTTTGTTCAGGAACTAGGACAACTACTTTTCCTACATAATCTTCATTTTCTTCACCAGTTCTGTCTCTCACCTGCCATGGCAGAACTTTCTTATGCTGGTTAATACGAAAATGCAAAAGGTTTTAGTTCCAGTTTCTCATTGATTGTTGATATTCTGGGGTCTCTTGTTTATGTTAAAGAAAAGCAAAGCAGATTGTATATCGATATAAGTCTCCTGTGGCTGGTTTGTTTGTAAAAGGCTGAAGTACTATCAGCTATGCCAGATTCCATGGCCAGGAATACATTCCTGAGAGGTGCAGTTTCCACTGGAATTAAGTGGACCACACAGATTTGGCAGACATTCCCAATCGACTTCCCAAAAAGGTTACATGCAGTTCCTCGACGCCACTTTTCAGAACAAGCTCTAAGGAAAGCAGCAGATAACTTAGTATTTTATTTAAGAAATAAGCATAACCCAAACACACTTTCTGATTCAAGGTTTGCTCCCCACTTGCCATTACAGTGCAAGACTGGAGTGAGATCTCCAGGTTTCATTTGTAGGGGATTACTTTTAAAGGGTATTTAGAGATAATATTGCAGAATCACAGAATGGTTAAAGTAAAAACAAAGAGCAATGCCTTATTCAAACAAAAATAAGTCTACTAATATCTGAGAGAAGTGTATTTTTTGTTTGAAGAATTGATGAAAATAATTCCAAGCACAATTTCTTTCTTTTTTTAAATCTGCATTTTTTTCTATAGACCTCCCTGAAAACTGAGACAACTGAAAGTGCATCTACTAAGAACAGTCAGGAAAGTGTTATTCACGAGAGTCTCACTGCCTCCCATTCTGACCCCACCACATTTCTTTCATACTTTTCCCCAATACCAATTTGAGAGTAGAAAGGAACTTGCTGTATAAAAATGCTTTGGCATTTAGATAGATATTTGCATTTAAATTAATATGTTAATTACACTCATGAGCTGCGTATAAGGAGATTTACAGAGAACACTTAATACTAGCCTAGAATAGTGGATGTATGTGAACACATCAAGCTCTTTTTAAAACTTGTCATTTATATAAACTTAAACTATCAAAAAGTTGAATTTATTTTTATTTTTCTTTTTTTTAAATGAGAGTTTATTGGAAATATTACAACCTAAGCAGTAGGAATTGCCAGGTCTGATAAAAGAGATTAAGAGCAAAACCAGACAAGAGCAGAATTATCAATATATCTTCATGATTAAGAGCATTCCTATTTTATCTGATGTTTTAGGTTGCTGCTACTTTGTTATAGTCAGGTATACAATAGTAAGGTATAAAATACCTCCACACATTTGGGTCAGGATTTTCAAAAAAGTTAAACAAAAAAATCTTCTGCACTTCTGAAAAGTTTTGTCCTTTTAAAATGATGGAGGAAAAAAACCCCAAAACTCTGTAAAATCCTAATTATACACAGCTATAGAGTTACACCCCTTCCACCAATAAAGAGGCCATCAATGTAAAACAGTCTATAAATTTAAATGCCTATGGAGCTATAACAATTCTCAGTTTCTGTGGGTATTTTTAAACTGTATTATCTTTAACTGATGATCACAAAACACAACACTATATTAATTACTCATTTTTATGAATGTGCATAACACTTGTTCCTGTTAACAGTGCAAGTTTATCCCAATAAATGAAATAAATCAATATTGAAGTTATTTCAATATTGAACAGTTAAGTCCTCATTAAGAATCATTAACAACCTTTTCATGCTGAACTTTTGACCTTTGGGGAGAGGTGGGAAGGAGTTCTCTTACTGGGTGATTCAAAGATTTCAGATATATGTTTGAGTCGCTTGTATTTCAAGCACAGCATTGAACCAGATCTAAAGCCAACATTAAAAAGAAACTTTTCTTCAAAAAAAAATTTAAAAAACATGAAATAGAGGTTAACACTATTTCCTTCACCGCACCTAGTGCCCTGGCTCGTTCACCAAGATGCTTCCGTTTTTTTCCCCCCTCACAAATATCTTGAAAAAAATTTACTTGCAACATAATTCAAAAACCAGGAAAGATTAATTGTTCTTTTTCTCATTTTATTCTATGTGTTCTCATTCTATTCTATTCTTTTCTGCAGTAATAGTGCACTTGCAATGTTCAAATAAATGATAAGACAAGCTCTCTGATCTTCAGAAATTTTTAGGGATGGCATTTTTACATTTTAGCATGATATTCCATAACTCATTTTGTTACCTAGAGACACACATGCAATATACCAGTGGCATGCCTACATTTTTTCGTTTCCCCCCCTCTCCCAGCTGCTTAGTGGATTTGTCTCTTTCTTCCTCACAGGTGCTGCTTTGTGATTTTACAAGTTCTACTTTCTATCAAGGACACACTTAACTTTTCTACTCACACAGCTGCCCTGATCACAAAGATGTTAAGTCTATATATATATATGTATGTGTGTGTGTGTGTGTATGTATGTATATGTCTATACTGTTATGTACAGATGTAAATATAGTTATATGTCTTAATAATTAAATCAGTATTCAGTATAATCTTCAGATTATTAAGAATTCATGTGGTGTTCATGTGAATGTCACAGGTACTCCCACAGGAGTTCCAGTGTAATCCAGCATATTTAAAATCCAATTGGCACCAGGGCCTGATACACCTAAGAACATCTAGAAAGCAAAGAGCTCTTTTTGCTAAAATGTCTGTTTTGAGACAATGCCATAAACTGTCATATGACATGAAGTAAGGGTAACCTACAAATCAGCACTGCACATAAATATCCTGGTCAGGAGGCATTAGAATGGGACAAGAGTACTCTGCATTTTTCATCCATCTAGGTACCCAGAATCCAGTCACCTGATGAAGGAGGGCAGGAAAGACCCATTTGAAACTGTTTTGATCCCCTATAATTTCTGAACAGGAAGACTGATCTTACTCCCCCTTCCATATATTAATGGATGACAAGGTTCTAACAATACAGCAGTCAATCTGAGTTTCATTAAAATAGATTAGATTAGTAATAGTAAGTCTTAATCCCTTCCAGACTTCATCACTAACACTTTCCTGCTGTCAGCACAGCTGTGTTTAAATCACTGCAGAAGATCCAAGATATTCAATCCCCACACATATCCACAGTAATGGAATGGAACTGCTGTACCCATTATTGTAAATGTAGTGTAAGCTCTCACAGACATTCCCCTTAATGAGAGGCTGCTCTGTTTTGAGACACCACTCACAGTGACAGCTACAGTATGAACAATTTATTACTCTTTGGTTCTGGAACTATAGCTGCTTCTGTGTTCAGTGAATATTAATACAAGCTTGACAGCTGGGCTGAGCCCCAACTCCGATTCACTGTGGCTGTGGGAACATCAACATTTCATAAGTTTCACAATGTGTGTATATGCCCCCAAGGAGTTCCCTTTTCTCTGATCAAGTAATTCAACTGCCATAGAATATTGTTCTAGAACAGTATAACACTCAGTAGTAAATTTAATCTATACAACTTTTTCTCATTAGCCAAAAAAACCCCAAATATCACCTTACAAAAAAAAAAAGGTTTTCTTTTTCTTGTACAGTCATCACAGGTGCTTTCAGTTTTAATTATCCACTTTGAAAAATATGAACAATAAACAAGCCATTAAAGTATCATTTAAAAAAAAACAAACCTGTCCAGACTAAGTTCTTACATAGTGACTTCTTTAGAAGTTTATTTCTGTTTAAATAATATTTATATTAGTCATGCCACTGATATGCACGAATAGGATACCCAAATAATACAATATCAAAGGCATTATTTAGTTCAATCACAGGATTTATGTTTCTTGCAGCTGAAGAAATATGCACAATCCAAGGGCAAGTTAAATTAAACAGATTAGGATATTTGGTGATAAGTTTAGGTAGCTTTAACATACTTGTTTGCTCTTAAATTCCACTAACAGTAAAGTAAGACCACATTAGTATTGAGGAAAATGCCAAGCCAGTATCTGTGTTTTAGCAGTGAAAAGTAGTTTTTTCTTGTATTTTAAAAACTGTAGAGGATTAATTGATCAGAGCATAAAAATAGAGAAAATGTGCTAACTTTTGAAATGCATTATATAACTAAAATGAAATGACATTATGTAACAAAAGTGAAAATTGTTAATGACCCCTTTATCAAATTACATGTCATGAGAATGCCACTTCAGAAATGCTCTATCACTGCTGCCATGGAGTAGCACTGCAATAGTATCCTGACAGTGTCTGTGGGATATGCTGAAGTTAAGTACCTGATGTAAATTCCATGCACTCCCAATATGAAATTCACTGAGGAAAAAAAATCCTCTTGGTGCCTGTATCATGAACCTATCAAGCTGATTTGATAATCTAAAGGCACAATTTCAGTATATTTTCTTATATTTTTGCCTGACTTAGTGGATGCCTAGTCTTCCCAAGGATTCTGAGAACCACTTGAATTACCCTTTATTCTTTTGGTGATAATTTCTAATGTTCATGCCTAAAAAAATCAAGGCAAAGGGTATCCCTGCAGCTGGCAGGGAGCTCAGGTGATGACATTTGAGTTAGATTTATTGGGTTTTTGACCAGAGAGGAGTTTGTAAAAGCAGTCCCTGGCAGTGTCTGGGCCAGGGCACATTGCACCTCACCCTTCTGGAGACACCAAGTTTACAGAAGCCCCTCATCTTACACTGAGGTGTTCTGTCCAGCACAAATCCAGGAGATCACTGCTTCTACTGACAATGCCACCCCTAGAGAGAGAGAAATTATTTGTGCTCTGTATAGAGTTTCACTTTTGTTCTTCTAGAAAGGACAAATTCACAGCACCCTGACAGCTCCATTCAAGTTTTCTAGGAAAATTTTTAGTGCTCAGTACCTGCAGTTGCATCTCTTTATTAGTGCCCACCAGGAACATCCAAACATGAGGTTGTCTAAGGCCACTGACCCCAAATTCACAGGACAGCATAACACACAAAAATCCAAACCAAAAAACAAACAACCAAATAAAACTGCAAGACAGGAAAAAACATGAGTGTTGGTAGTAGAGAGGCTTAGAGTAAAATTTTAATACCGTTTCTATCTCTGCAGACTCGTTTTAAAATGCCTGAAAAAATTATCTATGCTATAGGAACAGGCTGATAACTGAAGGACATGAAGAGGTCACACTGATTCTGAAAACTTAGCCTTTGAGCCAAACTATTTTACATCAGTGAAGACTTGCACCCCATATATTCTCAGCAGTCTGCATTGACAGATAATTGTGTTTTATTTTGAATAATTACTCGTTCTTGGCTAAGATAATTGTGGTTCAACACTAGCAGCACATAAAATCCTAATCCTTTATCACTTTGGCGCCATGATTTGCTTTTGTAATTCATCTTGATGTGTAATAGGCCTCCATACATGATTTGTTTCTTCAATTGTTTATAACTCAGTAGAGCACAACATCTGTAATTGGAGAACTGGAAGAATTTCAAGAGCCTGTCTCAGAACAGCACTGAGGTAGATGAGGGTACACCTTCAACTGTACAAAATGAGTCTGCATTAAACAATTTCTTTACTAAGAATCTAGTCCCTAGTTTGCTATATCAGAGAGAAAATTTAAATACAATTATTTATACTTCACCTATTATTTATAATTTCTGTCTTAAATCATTATTATAGTATCTATTCTATCTTCAGTCATTTTTATAACCCTCATGCTTCTCCTTCTAGGATTAGACTATGTAAAAGTTACAATGATGAAAATTATGACTTTTCAAAAAAGGCAAATCAAATAAGTGATGTCCAAGGGGGATGATTTGCTTTAGAATTACTTTTTCTTTCCTCTCTCACAAGTTAGGTACCCCACAATATTCTTTGGCATTTCTTTTCAAGGTACTTCTACATTGTTTCAAAAGTCTTTTTGTAATTCCCTGTCTGCTCTTCAGTCTGGATGATGCTCATCATCATCATCCTCTCCAGCAGCACCACAGTTTCTGCAGATGCTCTCAGACAGTTTTTCCTGCTCCAGTCACACAGAGTTACTCTCACACCACTCATTGGCAGCTCTTGTTCTCCAGATCAGCCCTTCTCCCCTGTCCCCAACAGGACATCTCAGTGTTCAGTTCAAAGATGGAACCACAGTGTGAGGAAAAACTTTGGGAAGTAAAGTCAAGGGAGTAGATCAAACCCACAAAAGCAGATGTGAACATAAGCTTCACCTACATTGAAACATTCAGTCCTAAAATCCATGGCATCTACTTGGAATAAAATAAAACAAATATAAATTATTTATAATTTAATCCTGTGTTTCAGATTATAAGAACAATAACAATAAATGCATTTTGTAAATAAACCAATATGCTTTTTATCAAGAATAATTAGAGGGATTAAGAGACTGTATCAAAGCTGCATTCATTTACCTTTCTTCATTTCACCAGCTTTGGTTTTAGTTCAATAATTACACTCCCTCATGCTTCTTAATGAAAACCAAGTTCATCAGTCCTGATGCTGTGTCATCTCCAGTGTTGGAAAAAAGCTTTTTCAATAATAAAAAGATTCTCATAGGACATAAGTGGGTCATGTTTAAGTGCATATTATATCAAGTATAGGACATATATGAATATAAAAGTTATTTTTCTGAGGACATTGACAGGTTGGACTGAAAGGTCTTTTTGTTCCTTCAGTCTGTGTATTTTGATTGGATTTTGTGAAAAAAAGATAGCTGAACACAGGAAGAACTTTGATTGGTCATCGACCTCAGTATGTCACACATTAATCACCAGATTAGAAAAAAACAGAGAAAAAGAAAAATGTAAGCATTTAGTGGAACAATTACCATTACTAAACAATTATTTAATTACAAAAAAAATATTTTGGAGCCAGTATTTGCATCTGTGTAATTAGAACACTCTATTCTGACTCTCCTCCACTTGTTACGCAAAGCAGAAGGAAAATAAATTTATTGTGAGTAGCTTCTGCCCAAATGTACTAATCATAATCTCTGTTTTCCACTTAGAAGAAAATGTGATGGGAACAATCTTAGTGACTTGTAACTCCTGCTTGATTTTGGACCACATTTTCTGAGCATTTTAAAATATGGAGCAAGCTGGAATGTAACAAAGTTTACTGTTGCTGTTGGTTATGCAGAAAACGTCTCACATAAAGGAAAATAAATAAGGCTTTTTAAAGCAGCATAATAACTGCACAATTAAGCACCTTATTTAACTGGTGACATAATGATGACACTGTTGCTATGATAATTAACAGCCTATGGTCCTAGCAACTAATTAAGTCAGCTGAAAGACTTCTGTAGCCTCTCCAAATAGTCTGTTCCAACCTTAACCAAATTGCTTTTCTATGCTGACACGGAATACTTTCCTCCTCATCATCAATTGGTTTTACTTTGTTTTCTAAAATCAGATTATGATAAAAGAAACAAACCAAAAAATTGGTGTATTTGATCAAACATACAGTATTTTTAGAATTAGCCTTTAATTATTTATGACTTACCAAGGAAAAAGAAAATAATTGATAAGCAAGTATTTTTGTAATTGTCACTAGATATTGGGCACTTCTTATTCCATATGCTGACAATGCTGTCAGGGAAGACTTGCTCAGAATGTCTATGATGTGTTTTTGTTTCAGTATTCAATCATAATCAACAATTCCTGAAGTAGTAATAGTTCAAAATGGCCCCAAGGCCCCATAAAAAAGAACTGCTGAGTTTGTGACCTTGATCTTTAGAAAAGGTAAAAACGTTTCAAGACTGGATCTGAATAAGAATGTTGTCAAGATGCTATTTAAGAGTTTTAGGATTTTCAAATACAACATGCAATAACTTTGATAAAAGACACTTTATTGCAGAACTTAGTCTCCCTAATTAGGTGTAATTTGCTCTAGTTTTCAGTACACAGCCACTAAAAAAACAAGATAAATGCTGCAGGAAATGTGGTATGACCTTTTCATTATTGCTTTGTCAGGACATCTGTCAAGGGACTTTTGCTCCATTCCAAAGCAGACACTGCAATGAACTGGCGTAAGGAATAGCTTGTTCTTGGGAGGGTGCCAGACTGTGCTACCAAGTAAGATTCATAATGTACTGCAGTCAATAAGATATCAAGGTACAAGGTACAGGATAACCCCACATTTATCTTTTGAAGTAGGAAAGATCAACAATTCATTGTGCATTACAAAGGAAGATATGAAAAGACAAAAAAAGATCGCATTTTCCGCAGCCCCCCCTAATATTATCTGTGATTATACTCTACAGTTTTTATTATGCAAATCCGTTTCTGAAATGCTTTTAATAAGAAATTTCGTAATATCAACAATATGAAATGATGGCTCAAGATATGCAGAGGAAAGAATACACATAGCCTGACACAGTTTTCTCACAAAAGGAAAAAAAATCGATTTACCGAATTCTGCCTTGTATTTTTAGGAAGCTGCTCAAACCAGGCTGTCTTATGGTTAAAATGAATTGTTGGTTAAAATTTATATCTCTCAGGTTAAAATGAATTGTTTCAGTGAAAAAGAACCATGCCAACCCTGCAAAAATGAATAACCTTTTTCTAATGCCTGTTCTATAGCAAAGGAAAGAGTGAAAGCAGAGTCTATTTCAGTATGCTCACATTTTCTGGCCTCTTCATCTTACCCCTAAAAGAATTGCAGAGTAATTGCACAAGATACACATCAGTGGTATTGACAGCCCTCTCTACTGGGAATGTTTTAGAAACTTGTTAATCAAACCCATCATAGGTATAGAACAAGCTGAAACTTCACAGTAATTACCTGCTGCAACAATACATTTGCAGATAAATATTTGCCAGTCATGAGTAGTAATATCTTTACTCAACAAAACATACATTTGAAATACCTAGAATGTTCTTAAACTTTTTACTGGTAATTAAATGCATTTCCATTATAGCTGTCTTTCCCTTTTCTCCTGGTGTTTCACTTACATCTCTTGTTTAATTAAGCTACATTCTTAGGAAATGAAATTATCTCGTGCAAGTTTATGGATTTCTTTTTTCAAAACCAATTATTTTACAACTTCCTGTTTTAGTTAACACCTTCAATTTCCAGAGCACACAGGAGTCAGGACATTCATGGCAGAAGGCAGCCAGTTATTGAAATGTGAGTTTGGGCTCACGTCACCAATGCTATCAATGCAATTTTAATACTATTTTCGACTGCAGAGCCCCAAAAACTATATAAATAAGTATAAATCAATATTATAAAGAACACTCCCAGAAATTTTCTCATTTCTTAGTATGCCAGGGAAAAGTGCAGGAAGACTGCTTCCCAGAGTGATATTCATTGCCATTGAGGAACGACACTATGATTTAGCAAATAATTCCATTCTTATTTAATCCCAGGCAATGTTTCTAATGCTTTCTGATTCCCCAGTGAGCCTGCCCCCATCCTCCTCTGCCCTATAATAAAGAAACACCCAAGAAGTCGGGTTTAGTTACACCTTAGCAGCCTGGTTTATCTGGGACTGAATCATGCTTTGACATGCCCAGTTCCTATTATTTCCTCACATGGTGAATAAAGCTGAACTTGACTTGAGTAGAACAGCAGAGTTGAAGTCATGAAAATTTGCAAAACCGTGGGGGATATTAGAGTGAGAAGAGGACAGCAGAGCAGAAGGTTGCACTGCCAGAGGTCACCTCACCAGCACTGTCAGCCAGAGGTGCAGCCCTGGGCACCCAGCCCTGGGGGGTGCAGGTGGCCGTGGTGCCTTTGTCCCCAGCAGGTTTAAGGGATTTACGTGTTTTAGATGGGGACAAGGTGCCTAAAGCTGGGACAGCCCAGGTTCTAAGAGGAGCTGTGTGAAAAGCTCAGGAGCTGCTCCCCCAGGAGCCCAAGGGGTGCCTGCAGCTGCCATGGCTCAGGACAGGGATTGTGCACAGGGTGCACAGCTGGAACATTTGAGGAGTGGTTATAAAGCATTTAGGGAATTGTAGGTCTTGGTTAACATTTTGTGCAGGCTACTGTAGCCATCAGAAATGACTGGCTCACTGACAGTTAATAATATGCAATTAATAAACCATGGAGCTGCTCCAAACCTTCTTCTAAGCCACGAGTTTAAGCGTTTTTCCCTGTGACAGCCTAGCTCTGATTTCCATTTTTTACAAAGCTTTGCTCTCTGTGCATGCCCAGGACAGCCAGATGGCACAGCAGAGTGTAAACGAGAGACACCTACACTGCATCTCCATACCACAGGTATTGATCCTGGCTTGTAACTTGTGCAGGTGGAGCTCTGTGCCTGTCTCTGAACACTTGAGCAATTCCAGCTGTGTGCTGCTGAGGTGCTGTGAGCAAAGCAATGAGCACACACAGGGACCACTGTCTTTTACCAAGGTTTTCAGGTGCTCCTCAGAGCACGAGGCTCTAAGCAAAGCAGCTCCTGACAGGATTTATAGTGATGGTAAATATATTACTAACTTCAGAGGACAAAATAGAGATCTGAGTTCACCTACAGTGAGGAAGCGAGAGAGATTTATTTCTGTAAAACTTATTTAGTCTACCAAAAAAAGACCTTTACACTGATATAAACTGTTAGTGTGTGAAGTTATGGAGATTCATAAAAGGTGACAAAATCAGCTGGCACCACAGTTGGGGGTCTATTGTTCAGCACTGGTGCTTTTCAGTGAAGATTTTACATTTAACTGGCAGGAATCCTCAAATCTAACAAAAAAATAACAGAGTTGAGGTGAAATTTTCTTGATGTAAATAATATAGGTGAGTCATATTCATCCTTTAGATCTTGGAATATACCCACCTGCCCAACAACTCCCATTCCTCCTACCTCTGTTAATGTCCCTCTCTTTAGTATGCAGAAGAGGGTTTTTTCCTTCAAACTTAATCGTATTTTAAATAAAAAACTATAAATACGCAGTGTTTTTAATCACAGTTTCACAAAACTTTGGAAATAGGATAGGTTCAAGAGGAATTAAATAATAGGTAAATTTAATTTCAATAAATAAATCATATCCAATATTTTTTGCAACTTAATGTAGGCGTCACTAGATTTGAATTAGCAAAATATTTTATATCTAGTGTTTTATCAGTTCACGTGTAGTAACTTGCATGTGATTTCTTTTTTTTTTTTAACCGTTTCCCCTAAAGTTATTAAAGTGTTCCATTAAGTCTGGACAGGTTTTGATTACTTTCTAGAGAGGAATAAGTAACTTATGGCAGTGGCTACAAATTTCATCTGAAAGAACCAAGTACAGATAAAACCTCACACAAGCAATAAACATTTAAATTTTAGGGGGACTCAAACACGAAATGAACTTGGAATAGAGAGAAGCTGCACAGTTTTTGGTAGTTGTCTTTTACATTATACCACAAGAACTTTCTCAATGACACCCCTATCACCAACATCACCTCCCTGTAAACACTAATCTCTTGGCACGGAATCTGAATATACAACAAACCAATGGAGACAAAACAGATCTCAAACTAAACATTTGCTTTAGGATATCACGAGTCCCTCAAGGACCCTATAGACTGATATTGCTTTTAATTAGGTGTCACTTAAGAAGTTCCTCCAAGTTTGGATACTATAACCAGACTAGTACTCTGATGAGCTACTTTCTCATCAGAAAGAAATTAAATTATTGTCATATTTGCAGATACATAAAGATTGAGACAAAGGTTAATGCAGTGGAATAACCGTGACAAAAAGCCATCTTTACTAGATGGTAAACCAGGCACAATTAGAAAACTATAATCTTTGTTTTTGACTAAATATAGAGTTTTATACAGAATAAAAGAAATAGTTCATGTTCTTTAGGGACAGGAAAGGGGACTGGGAAGAAGTAATGCCAAAGAGAGCCCTGGGAATCCTGAGCCCAAGCTGACAATGACAGTGCAGTAGAAGGTATTAAGCAGAAGTTTTGCTGCACACTGAAGAGATAGAACATCTACTCTGTGTCCTTATTTGCCATGACAAAATTCCTATTGGAATAGTGGCCAAGGTCTGCAGTGAAAAAAAACTGTTGCAGAAACTGGGAGGGTTCTACTGCAAATGTCACTGAAGGTTTGGAAAACCTGCAAGACTGAAGCACTTGGGTCTATTTATTTTACTTGAGAAGGATGAAAGACTAACCTAATAGTAACAATAATAATGTATAAATAACAATATGGAGAATAAAAGGGTGAAGAAGTTCCACTTCCAGACATTCTTACTTCATGCTATTTAAACTTAACGTAAAACATTTTGGTTTTCTCCTTTTTTATAGGACAAGGGGGACACCAATACTGCAGTTCATCCCTTGACCTTTTGCCATAATTTCTCTGATCCTGTCCATAATCATACAGATATTACTGCAGTTTGTCTTTATCATGGGATTTTCAATTGCTCTCCTACAGCAAGTGCAAGCAAAACAGTGTATTTTTTAATAATGTGCTTATTTCTATAAGCCAAATTGAACTTAATTATATTCAACGTTAACACTCATTACATACAGATGAGATCTTAATTTACATATTTATGTATAAATACTTCTATTACATATTGCTGCCTGATTTCAAGCATGACTAGGTTTTATTTAGATTTAGGGAGATTGTGATTCTGCTGAACACAAGGGAAAAGAGCCATCATGGAAGCAGGGGCTAAGATGACTCGGAATAGTGAAAACATGGCACAAGTTATTGACCAATGTGAGCCCATCCTAATTAACATGAGCAAAACTGGTGTGCACAAAGTGGTCTCAGCAGTAAGCAGACTCACTGAAAAGTATCAGCACCAGTAAACTACTGGAGTTCCAAGCCCCTGTTGTGTTATATAGAAAAACTTTTTGGTCAAACAATGAAAAAATAAAGCTGAATCTCCTTTCCCCCCAAAAAAGATTCCCAACAAACAGAACTCCTCCCACCCCAAAATGCTGATAACAAAAGAATTTTGTCATAAATATAATTGTATTGTTTAAACTGGTTTTTAAAAGCTGATAAATAGCTCTGAGAGTTTTTGAGATTCTTTTTTGGATATATCCTTTACAATTAAGAAGTACACCAACAAATAAAACAAAGAAAATGTTTCATAATTAATTTTAATATAAATTCATCAGAAATATATAAGAAAGAAGCATCATAAAAATAACATCACTGTAACTTACCTGAGAACTAAGTATTACAGCCCTTGCTTCTGCCAAGCAGGGTCTACTTGGCCAGATTGCCTTATTACAAAGTGTCAAAGCAGAGCTGTGGGGAAAAAGGTTCCGTTCAGCACGGCTTCAAAATAATTGCTTAATATTCAGATAATGATTATTAAATATGTTTAACTATCCTGAAAGCAAGAAGCAATCAAAAACAAGGAGGAAAACACATTGAACCAATATTTCACCTCCAGTTAATTGAAATCTTATCTTTTCTTTACACTGACTAACACTTCTAGAGATAAGAGCTAATATTTTTAAATGCTTTTGTTAAATTAACACAACCCAAACCTCTCCCTACTTTCAGTTCTCAGCCTGAGGGTGCAGGTACCAGGAAATGTCTCAGAGCACTGAGAAACTTCTTATTATTGATGGTTCTACAATTTTTTGACCATGATAGCACCTTGACTCCTTTCCCTTTTTGTTGTGACAGATAAGCCTAAAATATTTCAGAGTTTGAAATGGAAGATAAGCAGTAAGCAGCAAAATGTTTGATGATTATTCAAAGCTTATCTGAATTGCCCATACTTCCTGAGACCAGTGTGTGTCATAAGATCTACAGTCCTTCCAAATTCCAGACAGTTCAGAAGTACCTGGAAAATTGTTTTTAATCTCTGTATGTTGGCACTTTTATCTTTGCAGACTTCAGGTAAGGTCTGCAAATGCAAAGTTTTAAAAATGCTTAATATAACTCTGTACCTTAAACAGTTTGAGTTTTGAGATCCATTAAAATTTTTATTTGGGACCCCTCAACTGCCATGCTATCCTCAATCACAGGTCTGCCATATGACTGGCCAGATGATAAATGCTATTGGTCACATCACATGATTTTGCATCTTCTCAGCTTATTTTTCTATATTTTAAAATATTTCTTTAGTGTAGCAGCAAATTATACATTCCCAAAAAAATCAAGCTCTGTCATGGGAAAAAAGGCAAACAAAAAAAGAAGTTGCTCTCAGTATTCAGGAAGTAAAAAAGCCCAAACCATTATAGGTTTCCTCAGAGCATTTAATTCTCGTTTTATCCTTTGCATTACAGAAAGACTGGAAACCATTTTCAAGGTAGGAGAGTTAAACACTCTGAGTTATTCTGCATTTTCAGCTGGTCCTGACTAAAAGCAGAATGAAATTCTTAAATTATAATTTCAACCACTGGAGGCACACATCCTCACCCCAGCCCCATGTGTCCTGGAGAAAACGAGTGTTCTGTCACAAAACCAAGGGAATCCATGCTCACCAACCTGCACAAGGCATCTTGAAATCTGAGTGGAGAAAGAAAGGAAATGGATTTGCCCACGGCTTTTGTGTTGCACTTGCAACACTTGTCAGCATTTAGTGCACTTGTTGAATGTCCAGGAGTCATGTTTAGAGGTTTTTCAAGGTACATGATTATTTCTCTCTTTACATAAAACTTTCTCTCATTTGTACACTGTCCAGCACACCCTGTTAATGTGCATTTCTCAGGAATTTAAATGTATTCTAAGGCAGAGTCTGTATTGCCACATTTAAAAAGTCAAGCACTTTATCTTCTAGTCACAGAGTAAAATCCTTTGAAATTGGGAAAATATTCAAGGCACAGTCCCCAACTGTACAAATACCATTTTGGCTTTAATCGCTGCACTAGGATCTAAGAATGTCCTGGAACTCAGGAGGACAGAAGCCAGTGCATAGAACCTTACATATTTTCCCTTCATTTGCCCACCCTTGACTTTCCCAATATCAAGAAATTACATCTAAAATTTTTGCATTGTGTATTTCCATAATTTATTTACCAACATGGTTAGCAGAAATCAACTGTCCTCCACTTGCACATTTATTTTAACATTTGAAGCACTTTGTAATTACTCAGGACTGGATTACCCAATGAAATACATCCATGTGACAATACCCATGTTCTTTGAAGACTTCAACATTTTTTCTTCTAGACCAATGGACTCACAATACTGAAGCTTCAAGCTGCCCCCATGTCTAAGTATTCCAGTTCCTGCCAAACCATATGGCACATCTTTATTTGAGTGTTAATGATTTTCATGTTCAGTGTGAACTCTTTGAAGTAATGCTGCATTTCTCTTTGATATAAAGTAGCCCGATATAAAACAGCTTAATTAAAATAGTTTGATATGAAATAGCTTAATTAAAAGTTAATTCAGTAAGTTTTCAGTGTGCTGCAACTATAATTCTTCAGCACCAAACCTTCCAATCAGGACATATTTTTAATTGATAGAAGTGTTACAGTGGTTTTAGGAGATCTTTTTCAATTAATTTGGAAGCGTTGTTCCCGTTAATAGAATCAATGCCTGTTGCTATTTATCTTCAGGGGAATGTTTTGTTTCTAAGCAAATTAAATCCCAAAGGACTGAAAGTTGTATTTTAGCAGGCTCTCAATATGTTTTCTGTTTGAAACGATTGCAAATGTGCTGGTTGCTTTTAAAGCATATAATATGACTTCAACTTCTGTGCAAAAGGCTGTGAAAGATGTTTTGGATATACCATTTCCCAGGGGAAGCAAATCCATTGGAACAGAAATCACATCAAGATTTCCATGAAAAAGCCGATACACACTGCAATCCTAATGTTCGTGTGGCAGTGCCTTCCTGCTCCTGTCACAGGTTTTGTTTATCCTCATCAAAGATGGACCTGTCTTAGTAGTGACGGTGCTCTAAACAGGCTGCCAGCCTGTGAGCACGTCAGGAGGAGTTTTAATAAACCTGCCCAGGCTCAGGGAGCAGCAGTCAGCACTGCATCCCAGGAAGGATCACAGACTTGGAGTCAGTCAGCACTTCTGGCAGCGCAGCATAAAGGCTGGTGTTTGTGGCAGCAGTGCTCTCCAGAGAACATGCAATCCCCCAGGAGCTGAGCCCAGAGCACCCCCTTAGCAAAGGACTGAAGGCAGCACTGCTCAAGTGACTGCTTGTTTTGGTCAAGATGTGCACTTGTCCTGCAAAGCAACAAACAAATTGAAATCCCATCCCACTGGATCCAAAGCTCGCTTGGTTTCTTGATCTACAAGAAAATGCTGTGCATCTTTCTGGTGCTTTGCAAGATGTTTATGAATTGACTTTCCACTGAAGAGTATTTACCCTGAGCAATGTGTATTTTGTGCAGTGTCATCCAAATGCTTACTTATCCATGGTCAAAAAATATTTATTAATAACAAAAGAAGCCATGCCTACACCTCCCACATCCCCCCAGGTACTCTGAGACCATTTCTTCTCTATAGGACAGTTCCTTTTTACTTTGGGAATCAAGCCATTCCTTCATCTACCCCAAATGATATTTCATTCCTATTGCTGCAGGGAAGATAGCTATGCCTTTTTAACCCCCAAACCAGAAAAACCAAGATAAAAGCAGGTTCACATACAAAAAGGTCACAGCTTTACAAGTTTATGTTCAGTGACACCCAACAGAAATACACCACTCACCTGTATAATACTTTCTCAAACGTTTCCTATCCAATTTCCCCTCCCTAGCTGTCTCCCAATCTCACAAATTTCCTTCTCATATTCTCATAGGCCTTCACTTTTCTAACAGATCCTGATGCTCTGATCATTGCAAACCACAGAGCACTCTGAGTTTTTCCTCCCTGCAGCCTGAGCTGTTAGCCCCTGCATGAAGAGTGTGTGACACTGTGATGGATTCACAACAGATCTTTATATTTAAGCAAATTTTAACCTTACAGATGTGAAGATTGCATTAAAACTAGAAAACTTCATGTCTCACTTTCCTTTGTTAAATTTAAAGTGATACCACAAGCTAACGGAACTAACAGTAGAAACACAAGAAAATCTATCACTTAAAGAATGCTTATTAAGAAAATTATCTCCTTTCTCTCAAATGTCATGGTGAGATGGCACAGATCCTGTAAGGTGCTTAAGCTAATGCTGTCAAGTGTAAAGGATTTACTGTGCAATCATTATTTACAATGATATGTCAGCATCTCCTTCAAGTAAAGGTGAAATGAGCTGCTGGAATACAAAACACTACACAATGACTAATGAATAAAAGTCAAAAGATTGGTCACTTATCAGATAATATAAATTCCTCAGAGCCAAAGAGAGGATGACCATAATAATTCATGAATAATTTATCTAAAGATAAACCATTTGAAACAATAATCAACCAGAAATGAGTAGCTATTCTGAGCTAATTAACGTCCCTCATTTAAGCACTGACTGACAGCCTTGCACTACTGGGCATTGTGTGAGAGACAATCCACAGAGGGCAGTTAAGCAGAGTTATGGTGCCTCCCATCTGGAAGCTGCGTGGCTTTTCTTACTCAGAGATTTTGATATTCCTGTAGCAGATGGATTATCTGGAACAGATTATGGACAGCCAAAAACATACATAAAGTTACTGTAAAATCTTTTTCAGGACAAGTTTGCTACAGGGTCGAGGTTTGTAATGCAACACATACAGTTATCATCATATTTGTCTTTCAAGAAATAAGTGACAATTTTCCCCTCTAGCTTTTCAAGCTTGACATAATTCAGTAAAGTCTATATCCTCTTAATGTTTCTTCCCCATAACAATTAAGCTACTTGGAGAAAATATTATCTATATTTAAATCACTACATACCAAACCAGAAAATAGCGCCCTGAATTTAAATATACCTAAGGAGGACTCCATGTCAGTTACTCTTGTGGTGAATTTCATTATTCAGAACATACTGGATTAGAATATAATGAGCTATAAAACAAAATATAAGAACTGTATTTTGTTACTAGCATGTTAGCAATAATTACTAAGTGTCATTACAACTTTTGTTGTTGTTTTACTGGGAAATCATTGCATTATTCATGTTTATCACCCAGTTATCTGCCTCTCCCTACTGTTTTTCTTCCTCTCCTTCACATCAGAGAAGATTCAGTGCAGCAGCACAGAGGCACAGCAACTTGGTAATGTGCTACTTATCACAAGTTATGACTCACATTTGACTGCTTTGCTAAATGCAAATAGCAAGAACTTGAGGAAATCATTAACAAGATCTTATTCTGAATTTTGGATGGTAATTGAGCATATAGAGACAGCTAAGTCATTACTCATTTTTCTAAGAATTAAATAATTCACCATTTGAATTAAGCCATTTGAAATAACTTCACTAGTTAGTTCATGGAATGCTGTGTTTAATCACTATCCATTCAGATAGGATAGCCAGCTTTCATTAAAAAAGAAGGGAACACATCCTACTTCAGATCATACAGCAAGACTGGGCTCCTGTATCAGGCTTTGGGGCTGAAGATAAGTTTGGGGCTGCAGCGTCAGGGCAGGGGACAAATCCCTGCCTTCCACACATAGCTCAGAACAAGCCTGGGCTGCAGCATGAGAAATGAACCAAAGAGTTCCTCTAATGTCTGTAGGAGAGGTACAGAGACACCAGAAATACCTGCCAGGTGCTGAGGCTCACAGGTGTTCACAGATTTGTTTATCTAGCAGGGGAGCAATATTAATTAATTATTAATGCACTGTTAATGGTGCATGTTACACACATGGCTTTGGATTTTGACTCCAACTGGATGGAAAGCCATGGCCCCAGTGTGCCACTGCAGGGTTTGGTGTTGCTGTGTGTACTCACTGAATAGGGAAGGGCTGTGTGGTTTGAGAGATCCCTCAGAATCAGTGAGCACTCAAGTTTTGAAACAATGTCCGTGTAGTTAGAACCCGAAGGTTTTTCCCATGAATAAAGGTTTTAGAACCATGAGCCAATAGCATTTAGAAATGGAAAAGGCTTGGATAATCATGTTTATGCAGAGAAAAGGAAATAAAATCTCACAAAGTTCACACTCTGAATTACACGTTGAACAGTACTCTTCCTAGGAAGATAGCAGTTTTGAGGAACTTCATGCAAGATAAAACTGTTTCTGTCTCAGAGTAAGAATACCAAAAATGAAGTTTCAGTAAGTAGTGTGCAAAAACAACTTCCTGGGTGGTAGAGTGGTGCCTAATTAGTGTCACCTCCCACAAAGTTAACAATTTCCTGTTTGCAATCCGTACTTACTATAAAAGTGGAGAGATGGAAAGTCAATGTATCTTAATGGCCGTGCTGACTCATTTATGGCCGGGTTAGATTTACAAACTCTCTGTGGTTTTTATTTTCTTCTGTTTGTGTTTGGAAGGCTGACTCAATCAGCCAAGTGAGCAAAGTAATGATCACTTCAGGAGATTACTTTCCAGTTTCTGAACAACTTCGGAAGAAAAACACCCTAACACCAAGTCCTAATGGTTTCTTTAGAGTCTCTCAAACCCAGTAATTCTGCAAATGCTGAAACACTTCCCTCTACACTGCAATGCTAGGTGCTATTTAATGATTGTTTTTAAATTCCAATGTACTGATTCAAGTGGATTCCTGTTTGTTTTGTGTAGGTTGTTTTTTTTCAAATAGACCAAGTGTCTTTCTAGACTGAAGTTATTTGTCAGGCATTAAAAGAAAGGGGGGGTTGGGAAATTCCAAATACTGTTTGTAACTGTCTATTTTGTAATTTTTATTCTGAGTAGACCTATGGTTAAGAGAAATGTGGAAACAGTTGATCATTAAAGATTAATACTGTGGGAGATTACACTATCAGATAGAACTGCATTATTTATAGAAAAATACATTAATTTTAAACCTTTTTCTGACAATTCCTCTACTTATGGATTTGAAAATTAAATTGCACTTGAATTAAGGAATTGGCTCCTACCCTGTTATTCATTGTCAAAGCTACAACCCAGAAGATTTATAGCAACATAAAGAATTAGATGAGCACAAAATTGAAACATTCAGCAGTGAAAGATATCAATTTAAAAAGGATAAATAAAACCCACCTGTGATGTTTTTTTAGTTGCTCAGTGGCTCTGGCTGTTGCAAATGCTGCTTAATAGAGATGGTAGCAATAAGAAAGTAAAGCAACTGTATTTCACATGACTAAACCTTTTTTTTCCAGAAAGGCCCGTTTTGCACAATCTCAGAATTTTTCATCATGCAGCTAATGCACAGATACCATTTAACAGAAAAAAATAAACTAAAAATGTATGTGATAATTCCTGGCAGTAGACACAGATTCTAAATTTTCAAAGACAAAACATTACAGATTTCTAGCATCCCATTACTCAGAAACTTAGATCTCGGGCTGATGTCAACATGGCCTTTTTTAAATTAAGATTCTTCCTTATATTTTTATAATTTAATGGTAAAGAACACATTCTAGCATACTACAGGGTGGCAGCCAACATTCTTTTCTCTGACTCTAAGGAGTCATTCAGCTTAACAGAAAAATCCCTCAACTCCACATTAGGATCCTACAGAGACTTTGGTAATAGGCTGTCAACATTTTCAGTTTCAGCAATTACCCAGGAGATGAATTCTTAATGAATTAAGCAGGCTGCTAATTTACTGGAATTGTCTCACTGTCCATACATTTAGTACTTTCTGTAAATGCAGAAATTTTTATTGTTCTTTTTTCCCTTTCCCTGACAATTGTTAATCAAATTGCATTCAGACCTAATTTTACTTACATCTATTTGTGCTTGAGGAGATTTGTTTTACTGAAATAACTTTCAATATTAAATTAACATATTTGGAATGTCTTTTGTTATTTTTTTGTGAAAACTCCAAGACACATTCCACAAAAAAAAAAAACACCAAAAAAACAATGCAACTCCCCTGTTTCCATTTAAAATAGAGCAAAATTAAGTCTTCACTCAGCTCAGTTATGTTTACATAAATATGTAATCACAGTATAAGGCAGCATCTTTATACAGGAGCTCTCACTGATCTTTAAGCAGACTGTGGGCTCCAGCCTGCAGAGCAGCAGGTTCGTGCAGGAAGGGGTGAGTTCAGTCCCTTTGACACAGCCCCTGTTCTAGGAGAGCAAAGCTACTTCTTCTGCCAGCACCTGCAACCACACACTGGCATCACCTGGGTGACCAAGGCACCCAGAGCAGGATGGAAAGGAGGAGCCCATTCTGACTGAGATTTTTGTTGGGGACCACTCTCCCTGTAACACTTTAAAGCACTGAGCAGATTCCTAAAACTTACTAAATAAGTAATGAAAAAAACCGTGCTCAGATATTGAAGAATATTTGAGAAATGTTTTCTTTTGCCTTATCTCATACAATTGCATCCTGAGCAATGTAATGGCAAACTATAAGTGTCAATATTCTTAAAATTAATAAAAAGACTGATTTCTGCGTAGCTCAACTACAAAAATAAAATAGGTGCCAAGGCAGTGAGACAGATTCATCTTTCCAGTTTCTTTTCTCTTTGTCTCTGGGGTTTTTTAACAATGTAATAATTTAGAGATATATTTTTAAGTAATATACCTTCTGTGTCCTGCCAGAGTTCCCAAAATTCTCCATGGATTTCAGAAGCATCAGCTCTGCTCACTTTTATTTACTGGGGTATGTACAGAGCTTTACAACAGCTCTGACACTCTGAACTGCATTGCCATAGAGAAGTATAAAGGAACAAAGATGCATGTCTTGAACTGCATTTTGTTGTGCTTTCCAAAAGTCAATAGCAGAAGTGAAACATATCTATAGTTTACTAATAAGCCATATCTAGTAAACATTATAAAACACCCAAATGCCCAAGGATCAATGTCTAAATAAGAAGCTGTAGCAATTTTTTCTTCTAGCTCCAGACAGAGTCGAACCAAAATTAAACATTTTTCTACTGCTGGGATGAAAAGGGCAAGCCTTTGACCTCCATAATATCTGCAATTATGAAGTCATTAAGGGTGCCCAAGAAATCAAGGAACTAACTATATTGATAAATTTGCTTTATGAAGGAAATATCTACTGCTGTCCACCTATTACAAGAAAGAACACAATATAAAAATGATTCAGTACAACTCTGCCAGTGACTTTACAGACGTGTCATGCTACAACAGCATCAATCCAGGCATTATGACTTGTCTTACCCTTTCTAGAATATTTGAAAGAAACCTTTCCTTATTTGTTTCTAAAGTTAAAAGACATTTGAAGAAAACATCTTTGATTTTTCATTAGAGTATAACAGCCAACACTGGACCACTGTGCAGCTGTACTGCACAAAGAAAAGCTCTGTCCAAAGCAGTTCACAACAAACAAACAAAAGCAAACAAACAAACAAACCCCCGAAACAAAACAATAAAAAAAAATCAAAATAAATTTAAAAAATCACAGCCAACACATTGTACCCTTTTTACAGATGAAGACCTGGGGCCCAAACACAGCAAGACCCTTAGAAATAGAACTTTCATCAAAGACCTCAACTGAATACAAACCCATTTAGGTCATTAACCATATTGCCACTGCTCAGTCTCGCTTTTAATGCCAACTGTGGGGCTTTTATTTGTTTATTTACTTTTAAAGCAAAACAAATGAAAAAAGGCTGTAAAATACATTGCTACTTTACAAATAAAAAAATATCAAACTCAACTTTGTTAATAATATTGATTTAGGAAGAAGCCGTTCAGTACACAATATCTTGTTGCAATTCATAACTGCCAGTACATCTTCACTGCAATAAAACATTTACTGCCATTAAGAACATAATTTCCATAAAACATATAAAATCATCAGTTCTAATAATTTTCTAGCTGCCTGGGAAATAGAGGCTGTTAATATTCATATTGAATTATAAGCTTTTCATATAGCCTAAAAAATTACTGTAATGAATGTTTCAATAGGTGTGTGATATTGGTTTTCAGTGGTATTAAATTATTCAAATTGATTGTAGCCGATATGACCTTAATTTATTATACTGCATTATTACAATGTAATTGCTTTCCCCATATTTGGGATACACCTTGATTGCTGATTAAATCCTGCGAGTTCCCCACAGCACATGGAGCATGTGCAGGTGTTACTGCAGTGCTCCACAAGTGCAGATGTCTGCCAGTGGGGGATGAAGGGTAAACACCAAACAACATCTTATTTCCAGGGCTTAGGACAGCATAGAGGTGTCTCTCTCCCTCCCACCTTGTCCCTTTTCCACTGTAGGACCTGAGTTTAGGCCCAAGTACAACTTTTCTTCACTTGGGATTATGGCAACATGCTGGACAATATTTCACAGTTCTGTAAACCAGAAGGACTACAGCTGACCTTCAGGTGTCAGGTACTTGATAAAAACCTCCCATCCTGTCATTTGTTAGAAATCTGATTCCATGACTTACTCTGAACTGAATTGAAATGAAATTATTTAGAGCTTGGATAATCAGACTCATCCCAACAGTGTTTGGACTTCATCTTATAGAAGTGTCATGTCACATAATTATGATAAAATTCTCCTCTTTCCATTGCTATCTCCTCTGCTGGTGGAAAAGCAGAACTGAATAGATTTATACAGCTGGCACTAGGTAATTTATTATATTTTCTTATATAAATACATTGGATATATACAGATATTATATTTTTAATGCAAACAAACACTATTCTGATCCTCCTAAGTTTGCTTTAATAAATAGAATCACTGATAGTTATGTAAACAAAATATTAGCCTTTTGCTACATTACACATTTTCTGAAACATCCCTTAAAATCAAACTAACACCCTTGTGGCCAAATTTTGGAGCTACAAAAACTGAGTCAGACAGTAAACTCTCATTTTTCATTAAAGCAATAGAGCTGTTCTCTTTCATTTTTCCCAAGAACTTGATCATTATCTTGTCATGGTGATATAAATGCCTTTCCCTACATCCCTTGTCTTTTGTCAGTTTACTTTTATTTAACAAGTTTTCTACCAACTACTGCTTGCAATGTAAACCCTGATAATCAGAAAAACAGGGAATATATTCTGCAAAACAAACAAATGAACGTCACCACTCTTCCCCCCAAAACCCCAAACAAACAAAAACCCCAAAAACCAAAACACCACATACCCAAAGGCCACGCAGGTAGTAGTAAATACTTGGTATTTTACCATCATTTATCCCTTGCCACATTGTATAACTTAAAGCTGGGGCCATTCTTTCCTAAGACCCCACAATGTGTTTATCTCTGCTTACCCTATTTAAGGACATCATCCCATGCACACAGCCACAGACCTCAATAATATCCACCTGGATTCTATGGAGGACAGCATTAATTGTTCTTTCTTACAAAAATACTCCTTTCTTGATCTTCAATGGTGATTTTACTATCTAAAGTTAAAAACCACATGTGGAAATCAGAAGTTGAAAGAAGTTTCAGGCTTTGTTTCCGTGAAGATGGGCTTGCTTTGTCATTTATGAGTTCTAATAGTGTCAGTCCCTTTAATTGAAAGGTTTTGCCAGAGCACGTCCAGTTCCTGTGCATAATTTTATAAATGTCCTTTATTAGTTCCTAAATTCCCTTTCCACTGTGGGTCTGCTTTAGGGACTCTGTTAATTATCTAATTTACCTCAAATTCTGACCCCTGGGTTACTGGCAGGAAACCGATTGCCCTTTACCACTTTTTCTATTAACTGCATACTTAGAACTGAAAGAATAAAAATCAACATGAAATGAAATTACACAAAGGTCAGCTGTGGGGATGGCTTTTTTCTTCCCATGGTATTTGTTCCATGTTAACTTTGGTTAAACCACAAGGTGGATCTGAAGGCACTGGTGGACTTGGCCAGTGTTTACAGGCACAGAGGATTCCATATCCATATGTTCTTGATACTGTGGACTTCAACAATGTTGAAAGCAGCAGTAACTATCCAAAACACAATGGGGTTTTTTTGGTGTTGTTTTCAATCATTCATTTAAGGAAATAATTTCATGATAATTTATCAGAGATTAGCCATTTTTCTATTTTTTGAAAAAATACCTGAATAAAACACTCCTAAATCAAAACCAGTATCCCATGATCCCAGCAATGAACATGACTAGTTATTTCTTAAAGCAAACAGTTTACAAATAAGGAAGAAAATATATTTGTAAAATTAATCTTCAGAGGGAGGTGAGTACTTCTGAGCAAATTGAGGAGGCTCACATACTAGATTTGCAAATAGAAAATGCTATAAAGCATCTGACAAGTTATAAATTAATGACATTTACAGTTTCACTGAATGCACATGATTTTCAAATTTAGTGTTAACCTATTGAAAAAAATAGAAAAAAGGAAAGGATGCTGATGTTTGTTACATGGAAGGCAGCGTTTGAAAGCTAACTGAAAGCCTTTACAGTACACTGAAACAGTTTCTTCTGGACCTCAAATGAGCCCTCTGGGGAAGAAATGAAGGGTAGGTGAGGTTTACAAAGGATAGTTTTGATTAAAAATGAATCTTCAAGAGAAAATTAAAACAAAAAAAAAGTGCATTTACATCTATTTTGGCACAGGTTCATATGAAATGTTGTAAACTGCTCTGCCAGAAATTAAATTAATAATGGTAAGAGGTTTCAAAACAGAATAGTGTAAAGAACCTGGTTAAGAAATATCATTGAGGCACCTCCTGTGATGAACACCTGCCAGAGACTCTGACAGAGTTCTTCGGAACACTTGAGTTTGGAAACATTGCCCTTGTGCTCATTAACAAACTTTGGTCTGGGGGAGCAGGTCTGAAATTGTTACTAGTTGAGATTTCCGACTGGGTTTTGTCGAACAAATAACAAAAACTTCCAGAGAATCCGAGTGAATTCAGTTTACAAAGCTCCAATCTTACCTGTGATGCCGTAAGAAGGGATGAAGGATGACCACATAAACAGGGGGCAGAATTTTATTTTGCCATTTTCTCTTTGTTTCATACCAAAAGGTGAGGCTCACAGGACATATGTAGCTGTGCCAAAACTATTGGCTGCCCTTTCATTCCCCTCTTGAGCACACAGACCTCCTTGGGACTGAGCAAAACCTGAGTATTTACATTTCAAGGCTCCTAATGTCTTGAGGGTATAATTAAGGGCCAGGCACAAAACAGACCGAATATAAAGGAAGCACGCTGCAGGAGGGCAGCATTGTTGGGGAAAGAGGAGAGAGTACAAATGTGTATCAGCAATAACCTGGGTTCTTTTGCAGCCAGAAGAGAAATGCAAGCTTATCTCAATGGCTGATACTTGAGAGTTTTCTTCTAACGGTGGCTCTTCTCTGTTTAGAATTCCAACGGTTTGAGGAGAAAAAATTGGGTACATTTATTTTATAGGAAAGGCACATGACCTGGTAGGATATAAGTGCTTTTCCTTCCTACACTACATGCCTGTTATCTGAGTAGATGTGACTACAGAAAACTTGAACTAGACAGATATTGCTTGAGTTCTCAGTACCATGTATAAAATCAACACTAATACCTTTTAATTGCTTCTTTTCTCTTACAAAGCCAGTTCACAAACTGAGCAGATGTGGAACAAGGGAATTAAGGTTTGAATTTCTGCCTTGAGCCACATGGGTCTTTCATGAGTTGGTCACTTAAACTTATGTATCCAAGATTGCTTAAGGGATTGCAAAGTAAATAAACTGCTGCAGTTACCTAGCTGTAGAAAGTTTCTTCCACTTCTCTGGATCAAAATGGTGACTGTGCAAGTTCTCTTGAGCTTTCTGCAAAGAGCTGCAAAATGTTGGATTCCCTGCAAAGACACCTCTGAAGGAGCAGCAGCAGCAGCTCCATGAAGGAGGATGAGCAGGAGCCAAAGGTGAGCTCAGCCCAGGCTGTGCCCTGCCAGCTGGCACCACCCCACAGAGCCTGAGCAGGGACCACAGCCAGGGGATGGACACGAGAGAGCCTGGAACACCTGTGGGAGGCAGCCAAGCTCAAATGGAAAAGAACCCGGGGAGAGGGGAGGCAGGGCAGGCTGCTCAGGGCACTCAAAGCCTGCAGCTGCCCTTGGGGCTTTGACAATCCCCAGGTGCACGAGTTTCAGAAGTGGGATGAATTAAATGGTTGCAGTCTAGTCCATTTTGCTCTTTAGCAACACAAAAGGAAGCTGGCCCCGTTGCCAGGCTGTCCAGGAGACAGGCAGCAATGGGATGACAGGAGCTTGGCTGGGCTGGAGAGAGCTCTGCTGGCAGAGCTGTGGGAAAGGCTTGTGGAGCACCTGCTCCCAGCGTGGCTGGCTCCAGCTGCCACATCCACAACATGTTTATATGCAGCAGCCTTCCTCCTGAAAGGAACAGAACCATCACATACCGTATTTCCACGGCGTGATGTTTCTTTTAAATATTTAAATATTTAAAAGCAGCGTAAAGAAACCATCCGAAAATCAAGAAAATGAAACATAGCTACCAAGATACAGCTATGACTTTATACACTGAAGATGCAAATTTGCTGTGTGGATATGATAAAACAGTTTGCTGGGTTTTAAGAAATAACTTCCTTCTGACTGCACACAAGAGCATTTTGATAAGACTGTGCTGTCAGGGAATATATTCAAAAATATTCAGGTATGGTAGGTTTGGTGCATGTAAATAAGGATAAGGACATGTCAATGCATACATGTAATCCTTATTGCTACATGCCAACCCAACAAGATGTTGGGTAAATCATGCTTTTACCTGCATTACCATTACCACAAAGGAAAAAAATATGTGGAAAACACTTCATGTCTCTCCAATTCTATTTCTGCCTACTGGTATCTACTACAGATCTTGTGCAGTAAAAGTATTATGTTTTATGGAAAAATTAAAATATTTTTCAATGTGAAAGGCAAAAGCAAATGGAATTTTAAAGCCCTTTTTGCTGAAATAATATCTCTAATTGTTTGTCCCCATTAAAATGTATCAGTGACAAACTTAAGAACAGTTTTTATAAGCTATTCATATTATATTATCTGTCCTTTCCAATACTCACAAAGAATTGTCACAAGCTCAACTTTTGGGTACACGACAGAGGCAGAGTAATATTACCATTAATTACTGTAATTAATGCAAATTATGCAAAACCAGTAAAACTCAATTACCAAAGAAATAACAACCTTTAAACTGAAAATACAACAGCAAATGCAGAAGTTCAACTCGTAATGGCTTAATTGTGACAGAAAGAATGCTGAGCAGTGTTTAGATTTTGTTTCTACGTGCTAAAGCAGCTAATAATAAGCAGCATAGATTTATAGATTGCTAATATATGAACGTAATATAGGAAGTGGTATTCTAGGAAGCTGCTCATAGACCATTTGTTTTATAGGATGTGGTATATTATTTAAGCCAGCTATTTTAAAAAGCAGTGCACAATGTATTTTTCACAGAGGAGAATAGTCTGGCTTAATCTCTGTTTGAATGGAAAAACTCCATTCTCCCGTGTTTAAAATCAATAAAGTAGGCTATTCTTACAAAATTACTAGAGTTTCATAAAGCCCTAACTTCACACACAACATGCCCAACACGTCAGTAGTGTTTGAGGGGTTTGGTGGGTGCTTACAATTCTAATCTAGATTCATTACAACCTCTAGTCTCTGGTGTCAGAAATCTTATGTGATTATATCGTGTCAAATGCGTGAGGAAAACAGCATTTCTTTGGAGAGGGCACCATTTAAATTCCTTTTGCAATCTATTTTCCCATGTAATGTGCCATGAGCAACCTGGTCCAAGGAAGGTCTCCCTGTCCACTGGTATCAGCTGGTCTTTGAGAATCCTTCCAAACCAAGCCATTCTATGATCCTTTAACAATACAGGTGCTTGTCCCTGCAATTCAGGAGATAATGGCTTATATCAGTTGAAAATACAATTTTCTGTTTAACTGAGAGCAAACACTGTTGTCTTCAAGGGTGTGTTAAACAGCGATCACGTATTGTAAAATACCAGATATCCTGAAAAATCTGACAGCTGTGAATATTACAAAATGCTGTGGAGTATCAGCAGGGGCCAGGTATATGAATGCTGCTGGTAAAAGGCAGCTACTTTCTAATGAGTATAAATATTTAGGTAATGTATATTTTAAAGTAAAATATGGTGCACATAGATATATGCCTAAATAGGAATTACAGGTGAAAAAAAAATATTCCCTATCAGATATGTGCCTATTGAGAATCAAGTTCACTACCAGATCTAAGTAATATAGGGATGATATTGACTGTAGACCCACCTTGGAGGTATGGTTCGTGAGTTGCTGCTTGGAAGGAAAATCCATCAACTTTAACATTTATTTTTATGTTTTAACAAAAAACATGAGAAAAATTAAAGGCTTGATTCTGCACTTTCTCTGAAGGTTGGATTGCCCCTTCTTTTCCCTTATATTGAGTTTAAAACACCTTATATCAAGCTCTGTAGATACAGTTTCATGACACTTGGAAATCAGTCAACTCATTCATTTTCCTAAATCCAAGAATGCCTATAGAGTGTTCACAAGATCATTGCTCAAGTCTTCTATTAAATATTTTGTGTCGTATTGTTTTATTCTAACTGACTCTAAGTGTGATTACAATGCTGAATTTCTTTTGTTGAATAGGAGCTCAAGAATGTTCACTTTATAATATAAACATTTTTTGTAAACAGCCTGTTTAAAAGATTTTTAAAGACTATTTCTTGGTTATTTTGATTGATTGGATTTTTTTTTTCATTGATAAGAAAAGTTTAAAGGCATGAGAAAAAAGCTTTCAATTGGCTTATTTGAGAAATTGAAGCAAAAAGGCAGCCTTGGCACACTGAGCCCAGACATTGCCAGCGTAGTCAGCAAAAGTGAAACCAGAGTAAATGCCAAATGAACAGGTGGGATAAAGCTAAAATAAAATGTTTGTTGGTCTGCAATGACAGGTATTACTCCTTGCACCTAACCTGCAAAATTGCTTCCATTTATCCTTACTCTTTGCAGGATTCAATTTCCTTATTTTATGTTACCACATGTTTCTAGAAATGTACACAAGTTTCTGTATCTTGAGCTGTAATTGCAGAAGAAAAATGGGACGAGCAGTCACACTCATGCCAACATCCCTTTAGCCAGCAGGAAAGGAATATATACCCTGTACAACCTATAAGCAAAACCCAGAGCCCAAGCCACCAGCCTGGAGCTGGATTTTTAGCTCTTTTCTACTGCTTTTCACCAAGCTGCCTTCCTGCACTTTAACACACTCATGCCAACAACACTGTCCTGGCCAGTGGAAACACCCATAACTCTGCTCACCCACCCTTGTGTGCTCCCACATGACAACAAAAATGACTTAAACTCCCAAAGTCATGAGGTTGTCCTAGAAATCACTAATACATGCATGCTTTCTGAACTGATGTGATCTGAAGAACACAGAATGCTATAGGATGGCTTTTAAAATGCACTGTTAGGAGTTTTTGTATACTAATATTACTCCAGCGTTAGCAGTTCTTGGCCACTGTGATTGTTATGGCAGGAACATGCTTTTGGAACAGTAAAGTCAGGCAGGAAAACACTCTCAATAGAGAGAGCTGTGGCCCTGTGCCACTGTGATGATGTCCCCTGGCAGGGGCAGTGCCACCTGCAGCTGCTGAGCCTTGCCCAGCCTCACACTCAGCTGGCCTGGAGCTGCCAGGGAGGAGCCACCACAGCCAGCACTTACAGCTCCTACAGTACAGCCCTCCTGTAATATCTCTTGGTGTAATTCCTATTACAGCTTTTCTGACCCTGCTGAGAGCTCTAAAACTCCCCTTGATAATATTTTTAGGGCCCTGTTACAAATCCAGACCAAGTAAATAACAAATAAATAACTGAAAGCAAAGGCCACCCAACAGCAGTTTCCTCCTGATGCAGAGCTTCACTCCTGAGATAATGTCCATATCACACAAAAACATTGCTTTCCTTGAAATGGAAAATGGGAATTTTAGCAGCAGTAACGTGACTGCATAAGCTCAAAGACTGCACTGCCTGCCACTCAAACATGGTCCTTGCATGCTCAGAACCCCCACCCAGCAAAACAACATTCAGATGGTTTAGATTAACAAGCATTTCAGTTTTTTTCAAAATGACAGAGATATTCTGCAAGGAAGATTGATAATAAAACAAGTGGTTCATATTTGGAAGAAAATATATATTTAATTTTCGTTTTCAGTTTCAGCAATCCCTATTTCATCATTTCAGACAATTAAATAAAGTCATTTTCATCATAACCATAGAATTTCAGTCTTAGCTATTCTATGCTTTAAATGGCAATATAAAACTCAATGTTCTGCACCTGTTTTTATCTGCTAATAAAGTTCTATCTTGTATTTCTTCTCTGATTGTGATAAACATATGATTTTAACAAAAATCTAAATTTAAGAAAAAATAAAAAAATACAACACAAAATCCCCCACACACTCAAATCCACAAACAAAACAAAATTTCCCTCCAGTTGTATTCAGCATTTTGAGATTTCATAATCTGTTACTCCTCACTGCTTTTGGAAAATTATTAATCCCTTCTTTCTCCTTCCCTGGGGAAAAAAAAAAGCTTTTCAAGTATAACTAAATTTTCAATTTTGCCTCTTGAGAAAACACAGGAAGGAAACTAATATTTCTGCTGGCTATTTAGGAGACAAAAGAATTATAATGGACTTTTTTTTTGAAGACTGCAGAAAAGTCAAAGGTGAAATTTTACTTTAGCTGAAAGCACTGGGAACTCTGCTATTCACTTCAGAAGCCAAGATTCACCTAAAATGTTTCCAAAACTCACTTTTTCCTACTATGATGGATAGTTTACAAATTGCTTTCCCTGTGCACTGTTCATGAAATTTAAACATTTGGCATTGTCTTTGATGTCAGGAGAGCCAGACAACAAAGTCCTCAGAGACCTTACTGCAGAGTGACCTGGTTATTAAGACTTATACAAAAATGTTACCCTCCAGAAGAATTACAATGTCCAAAAGATGTATTCCCAGTTCTGCAAATCCAAGTTGATCCTTGGACAATTTTATGCACGCCCATTTTCATTACTAGCTCCTACACAATTTATTGTATTTCTTCTTTTCTTATCTACTCTGTTCCCCAGTTTTATCATCATTGCTTTAGGCTGTGGGAAACTTTACTGTACCAGTTCCTTCAAATGTTAGAAGTCACAGGAAAATTTCTTTTTTATATGTCTAAGCTTGTTTAGAAGATTCAGTTTGGCAAAAGTTGTTTGCCTTGGTCACGATAAGAGTTCTTGAATTGATCTGAACTCTTTGGAGCATTGAGAAAAATCAGAGGAATTGTATCTTTTGGGGTTTTATTCCCCCTTCCAACTTTGACTTTATCCAACTGTAAAAGAAAGCACAGCAACATGCTGGTTATATATTGAAAGTCCTATGGAAATGATTGTATTTATATTATTTTTGCCAACCAGATTTGTTTCCCAAATAATAAAGGTGTGTTTTACCCTGTCAGCTCTGTGGTTCACGATCTGGTGAATTATACCTCTAATGTGAAAATATCCAACTGCCTTGATTCACCCTGGGCAGGTCCCAAGCCTGAAGATATTAATTTCTACAGAGCTCCATGTACAGATTTTACAGAATAAACAACTGGGTAACTTTACTTCTATCATTTAATAGTAACACTTTGGTTAAGATTTTTACTGTAGCTTTCCATATTTTTTCCCTGAAGCTGCTCTGAGTTATCAACAATCACAATAGTTTATTGACACGGCCCGCCTTCTCCACCCCGCACCGACTCGCCCAGCTAGCTCCTGAAGGCGAGACCAGTGCCGAGAGTGGCCCACTTCCAGGATTCAGGGGAACCCGGAATGTGGGTAGGGCTCTGAACCCTCACGGCCGTACACGTGTCCGGGGAGGAGCAAAGGATCGAGACAGAGTCCTTCTGAGGTTCCGGGGAAGCGGGATTTATTGCGGGAGAGAGGACAACCTGGATCGGGGGAAGGGAACCGCAGAAGGCAGGGAACACAGGTGTACAGCAACTTAAATAGGGGCCCTCCCCCCAAGGGAGGGTACAATACAGCACCAATGGCTACAGTTTGGGGGTGTAACATAAGGCAGGGCTGGTTATACATACAACGAATAGGGGGAAACATAGGCGGGGAAATACATGTAACATCAAATCATATGCTAAGAAGGGGATGACTGATACAGAAGATACTAGAAGGATAGGGGGGCTAGGAGGGATTGACAGTCTTCGGGGCAGGGACTAGAGTGAGGGACAGGGAAGGTACTGGAAGGTGGGTTGGGGCTTGGGTTGATTGATCAAGGGAAGGCGGGAATTAGGGCAACTGAATTATAACGGGGGGGGGTTACAAACAATAGAACAAAACATCTAATAACAATAAAATAACGCAATACAACATCTCCCCCTTTTCTTTTTAAGAAGATTAAGTTGATGGTACCAGTGTGGGGGAGACACCTTTGAAAGTAATCTTAAAAACTGAAATGGTAGGGGAAATAGGAAACAAAACTGACATAATTAACAGAACTGTTCAAAATGTAGAAGTGAACCATCCCAATAAAGTCCTTTAGTGTTTCAGATTTGCTTCTGGTGACTTCGCCTGAGTGTCTTGATGTCGGTGATGGTGAAGACGACTTTTGTGCTGCCCACAGATATCCTTAGGGTCCACCGGAGACAGGGTTGCATCCTCCACGGGGTGCTCCAAGTACAGGGAGCATCCCGAGGAGGTCATGGGGATGGGGAAGGGTTTGCAGGGGGAACCCCAGGGGCGCTTAGGGTATTTTGAAGGAAAGGGGAGGTTATCCTTCTAAAAGAAAAGAGGCAACGTAATTCACATAACACTTTAGGGAATTGGGGAAAAAGGGTTTAGGAAAGGATTCTGAAAGGGGGGTGTCTGAGCCAGCCGAGGACTGTTGATGTCAAATGGAGGAGCGTCTTCGACGACGCAAGGAGGCGACCTTTACGTCCTTTAGGATTGGCCCCGGCTGAGACCTGTGTATGCTGTCAGCCAGAGCCAAGCCCAAGGGGGGATGTGGATCCCATTCTTGGATCCTCTGTCGCCTCCAGTAAACGTCCTCCCCCGAGTCCCCCTGGCAGCCTGCCTCATTTTCCTCCTCACACGAGGCAGCACTGAGCTCCGCTCTTTTTTGTTCCTCCCGAGATGACCCTCCTTCAGGATCACAACAGGAGGGGCCTGCTGGGGGCAGAGCTGAATGACATAATTGGGTGGACTCTGACATGGGGAAAGGACAGAGGGTGGTAACTGGGGAAGGGAATGGACTGGGATAAGGATCAAGGGAAGGAGCCGAGGGAGAAGAAAGGGACGGGCCAGGAGGAGGAGCACAAGGGGACGACCACGCCACATGGTCGATGCCCTCTTGTGCTCCAGGGATAGGGGCGCCATTTCGTGGCTCAGGGTAAGATGCAAGGGTGGGTCCCGGGGTAGGAGCAGGTGCGAGGATAGGGGTGAAAACCGGAGATGGAACTGGGGTAATAACTGGGGAAACTGGGGAAAAAGGTTTCAGGGCAGAGGGATTTAGGAAAGGATCCCTGGCAGCAGGGCCCTTGCTGCCAGGGCTAGGGAACTGGGGAGCCTGCGGGGGGCCAGGCGAGCAGTGGCTGGTTTCCCTGGCCAGGCTCGCCTGCGATCGTTGCCGGGCTGCCCCGCCCAGATCCCCCGGTGTAGGGATTGAGGGGTCGGGAAAAGGGAAAGGAGAGACAGGGTAAACTGGGGAGGTTCGCTTTGGCTTACTGTCCACTCCCTTATTCTCTTTTAGAACAGACCGAATTGTAAAAAACAACACAATGAATTTTCCAACTGAATAGTCCCCCTGGGCCCCTAACTCTGATAACCTCAAGCCCACCGCATCCCAAAAGGGGACAGTTTTTACACTTTGAGGGGACACTTCAGGAAAATGCAAAGTAAGCCATCTAACGAACTTTTTTAAACTTCCCTTAGAAAAATTTTTCTTCCCTCCCACCAGGGTACCCACAACTTGGTTGTAAATCTCTCTCTGCTGCACCGACAATTTAGCACCCATACTCTGATCTTACTGGTCGGCACAGCAAAATCCACCCCTGCCTGCAGCAAAGGACAACTTAAAAAACTAAAAATAAGGGCTCGGGGAACCACCTAGGGCTAGAGCCCGTTGCCCCCTCCCGGGGCAATGCTCCCTGCCCTCACCATGGGGTGGCCAGTCCCGGTAAGTCCCTTTCACCCCTAAGGTCCCTGGGGGATACTTACCCTGCCGTGGTCCCGAGCGTGGTGCTGCAGACAAGGTCTCCTCCCCCGAGGACAGCCCTCCTGGTGCTGGAAGGTTGTTGTCCTCACCCCCGGGAATGCTGCCGGAATCAGCCTGCTGTCACCGGGGTAGCTAACGGCCAAGACTTCCAGATCCTCGGATCCTTGGAAGTTCTTCGTGGGGTCACTCCGTCGAATGGCCCCACGTTTGGGCGTCAGCTGACACGGCCCGCCTTCTCCACCCCGCACCGACTCGCCCAGCTAGCTCCTGAAGGCGAGACCAGTGCCGAGAGTGGCCCACTTCCAGGATTCAGGGGAACCCGGAATGTGGGTAGGGCTCTGAACCCTCACGGCCGTACACGTGTCCGGGGAGGAGCAAAGGATCGAGACAGAGTCCTTCTGAGGTTCCGGGGAAGCGGGATTTATTGCGGGAGAGAGGACAACCGGGATCGGGGGGAAGGGAACCGCAGAAGGCAGGGAACACAGGTGTACAGCAACTTAAATAGGGGCCCTCCCCCAAGGGAGGGTACAATACAGCACCAATGGCTACAGTTTGGGGGTGTAACATAAGGCAGGGCTGATTATACATACAACGAATAGGGGGAAACATAGGCGGGGAAATACATGTAACATCAAATCATATGCTAAGAAGGGGATGACTGATACAGAAGATACTAGAAGGATAGGGGGGGCTAGGAGGGATTGACAGTCTTCGGGGCAGGGACTAGAGTGAGGGACAGGGAAGGTACTGGAAGGTGGGTTGGGGCTTGGGTTGATTGATCAAGGGAAGGCGGGAATTAGGGCAACTGAATTATAACGGGGGGGGGGTACAAACAATAGAACAAAACATCTAATAACAATAAAATAACGCAATACAACAGTTTATTTTGCTGTGGTATGTTTCCAAAGACACCAATATTTAATGCAAATCAAGTTATTTTCCTTAACATCTGAGTTTCTGTTTCTAGAAGAGATTGCTGTCAGCATTTCTTTGATAAAAGATCAACAACAATTCGAGAAGGAAGAAATTTTCCTACTTAAACAAGATCTGATTAATTAATTCCAAACTCTCCCCTTGAAAACAGGGAATTTTGTACTGGCCTGTACATTGCTCTGAGACCTTTGTTTCACTGGCAGTAAGTGAAGGAAACACATAAAGATGCCGAGGCTGTGACCAGAGCTTCTTTGAGAAGAGCATCTTCCCAAGCCTGGACACTGCTCCCAGCCAGCAGTGAACACTGTCTGACCAATGTTCCTGCTCTGGTTTCCTTCACCCCTGAGAGCTTCTCGAGGTGTCTGTGAAGTTAGAGAAGGTAGGACTGGGCTGGAGAGTGAAAATGAAAGCTTTGTGTAGAAATTTGGGCCCCTGGTTCTATTAATTTCTGGTTAATTAACAATACTTCAGTGTTGTTAGATTGTAGAGATCCTGTCTGAATTATTTAAATCCAGCTTCTTGACATTACACAGATTTAATGGGGATTGTTGGTCAGACACATTTATTCATATTTCCAGAAACAAAACATACCTATTTGACCCTTCTTTGCCAAGTCATCTTTACCTAAGTGGATGAGCTTGCCTCTATTTTTATTTTCTCTTCAATTGTCATTCTTCAGCAGTGCAGACAGAGCCCTGATTGAGCCAGCCAATAAAAACATGGAGATGCTGTTTGGGACTAGGGCAGGGATTTAATATTTAATGTCTGCCACTGTCCATATTTATTGTCTTAACAAAATGTTATTTCCTTGTCTCTGATTCTGTAAATCAGGGTGAATTATAGACTGAATTTGGTGCACTCCAAACTTGCCATTGTTATAACTAGCTTTTCTCAGAGGACTGAGAGACTGAACATGGAGACCCACATCCTTACTAATACAAAAACTTATTTGCACACTTGACCAATTTAACTGCAGGCATAATTTGATCAATGCAGGACAACAAAAAACGTTGTTGAGTGGCTGCATTCAAGGAAATGATCATACACAATAACACCAATGCAACTTTTGATGACTGGAGTAGCCTCCATACCAGATCACAACCCTAAAGCCTTCTTGGGATATTCCTAACAGCCAACTTTGGTACATTTTAATTACCCAGGATATGCACAAGTGTCATGATTACCTGCTAGGCGTTTAATCTGCCTTCTAAAATAAAATGTTCTTCATCAGAACCAGATCTGCTGAAATGGTAGCAGAAATCACCAGTATTTTCCAATCATTTAATTTTCATTTTACGGAAATGAGGTGCAGTTTGCAATGATTTGGTGTGAGTACAGACTGATCAAGCTAATCTAGCAAAAACATCGTTCAGTTTGGAGAGGCAAGCAAAACAAAACACTAAATATCAATCCTCTTCTGTTCCTGGAAAAGGAGCTTGGCTCTAGGGTTATCACAATTAGGAAAAATTGGCTACTTTGCAGGTTTTATATCCTGGGAACACCCAGCTGTAATGCAATAAAGTTTTCTCATTTTTTCACCTACTGAGGATCTGATTCTCTCTTTGCATGTGTCATGTAAGAGTGTATCATTAGTATTACTACTAGACCCCAAAAATGCACCAAATGGAGCTGGTAAATGGAGCTGTACCTTTTAGACAAGTATGTGGTAGTGGGGAGAAGTGTATAACTATTAATATATGGGATATTGATTTTCTATTAGCTAAAACCAGTTGCAGTTTTCCTATGCATAAAGTATCAGAGCTGATCCTCATCAATTTGTATCTTCCTTGCTATTGATACAGAAATAAGCAAGAAGCTACAAAGCAGGATATTTAAAACCACAGACTAAAACAATCTGAGAGCTCACCTGGCAGAAATTGCTGACATCCTCCCTTCTTAAAACAAAAATATTTAATAAAGTCACTATCGGCTTCAGAGAATCTCCAGCCTACATCTACACCACACACAGGTTGTCATAGAAACAAGAAGAGGTTCAGGATCATTTGACATTTTATGAAGACGATTTAAAGCTATTTTATACAGAGAAAAAATGAGAAATCTAAGCTACTTTTCCAGTTTTACAATTAAAGGAGTCAGTGCCAGAAACTCCAGCATCCCTCGCTCCTTTGTCTCTGAGAGCACAGTGATAACCAAAGGATGAGCAGGGTCATTAGCACGTGATGCTGCTCTTGACTCTGATTTAAATTCACCTGTATAATACACATAACACAATAAAAAAGATGCCTGGTTATATACAAAATTGCACGTAAGGGTCTGCAGAAATGTGAGACACAAAAGGGAGCAGGAGCCACTCCCTGAGCACTTCATCCTTAGTAGGGAAGCAGAGCCTCAGTATTTATAAACTGACATTGGAATAACACTGTTGAATTATTTTGGCACAAATAAATAGAAAATTATTCATGAAGATAAAAGGACTGACACAGATTTCTAACCTTGGAGGGAGGTTGAATCCTACAGATATTTTAAACCTGATCTTTCAATAAAAAAAAGTTTTGTCATATTAAAGAGAATCTTTCTCATCTTGTTATGAATAAAATTACCTACATTATAAAAAGTCTTAATATTGTAACAAGGAATTTTTTGTAATCCATCTGAATGGATGCTCATGAGAGAAGAAATGAAATACCATAGAAAGAGGCAATCTCAGACCCAAATGAAGGATTTTATTTTTTCTAGTAAAAAGAGAAGCTCTTTTCTATTACTGCATAAGTCACTGCCGCACCAGTGACAACCTAAAATAATAGTAAATAAACAGCAGAAGTGTAAATCTGGAAAAAAAACACAAGAGATATTCAAGCTAGAAAGTTGATGAAAGGATGAAAAAATGGTTTTATGTTGCTTTAAATATAAAAAATTTCAAAAGCAGGCAGATTAATAGTGCTTTAAAACACATTATTTTTTGTTCCTTTTCATGGCATCCACACGGTCATAGTGGATCAGAATAATGCCATGCAATATTTACAACATTACTTTACAGTGTACTTTTTCTTAAATGGCACACTATCTACCCTGTTGTTTATAAAATGAAAAATACCTCTATTACATTCTGCCAACTATTCTTTGTGCAGTGTAAAGGACAGAAATTGTCCCCAGAGCAATTTTAGATTCTCAGCAAATCATTTGAACTCTTTATATTGTATTAAGGGCTATATCTGCAACATCACCTCTTATTAATTTTAAAATTAACTTGTTTAGTAAATTCATATTTACTGCAAGAAATTCATGTCATCTGTGTGGAAGAATGAGCTTATTCTCAAATTCTCGTACAGTTGCTATCTCTGCTGGAAGCTGAAAAGGCAAGATAATTTCAGGACTGCAACTAGAATGCATCAATTTTTGTTATAAAGCTCCTGAAACTTCTACTGCTTTGTCCTTTGATAGCTGTCTGTTGTAAATACACAGTTACATCCTGGTGATTTTCGAGGTAGAATTGCACCACGTTATTTATTTATTGAATAAAGTAAATCCCTGGAAGCCCAGGGATACTCAAACAGGAGCTGTAGTGGCAGAGGAATTTGGCTGAGGAGCTCTGTCAGCCCTGCAGGGTCGGGTACCCAAACCAGGCTTTGCCATCCACCTGTCCTGCAGTTTTTCAAACACCTGACTACAATGCCCTGGAGTTTTCTCCTTTTCCTTATTCTGGTACACCCCTGGCAGCTTTGGAGACGGGCACACGGCAGAGCACAGCGAGTCCGTGTGACACGGGCGGCGTTTATTGATGGGAGCGCCCTTTCATAGGGGCTTCCAAATTCCGTGCATCAACATTTGATTGGTCGAGGCCTCAACAGCGCCCAGCTCGCTGGCCAATGGCATGCCTGCATTCAGGATCGAATGGGATTGGCTGGGGTCCCCTGCTTGAGTTCGAATCCTGCCAATCACTGCCTGCCCCGGGGAGCTGTTCCCTTCTGCTCGATAATGCACGGGGCTGCTCCGGGCGGGTCGGCCATGGCCAATTCATCTCTGCAGCTCCATCACAACATTCAGATCTGCCACATGCAAACCTTTACTGGAGCTTTCCCATCGCTTCTTGGTCCTGCTTGCACTGTTCTCCTCTGGAGGATGGAATCTGCATGGGATCTCTCTCTGTGATCTCACTCACTAAGGCATTGCAGTGTAATTATAACCCCACTCTACAGATACAAAATGAAATCAGATGAAATTGAAAGGTTTGATTCCTCTTTGTCTCACTTTTTCTTTTTTTGGAATGTTTCTTTCCTCCTTTTTTGCTTCAACATTGCAAGGACTCACAAGTGTACTCTGAATTCCCTGCATGTGTTCTTGACATCAAAACCAGAAGGAATTTTTAAGATTTATGGCACGTGTTTACTGTTGATGTTGAAAATTATAACATTGGACCTTACCTGTAAGTCTGTGCTCCAAGAGCTTTGTTGAGCTAAGGTGTAAACTGGAGTTTGGTCGTTGGGGGCTGTGCTGTCAAATGATGTCTCCACGTCAGTCTTACCTGGTAATCCCTGGTAAGAAATTTCATGAGGTTTTTCCTCTTTTGACTTTTTTTTTTCTTTTCTCACACTTGGCTTCCTATGGCACTGTTCCTTGCAGCTGTGTGCACTGAGGAGCTTTTTAGAAGCAAACTGGCCACCATAAGCAAGACTTGTGTTATCAAGTGAGGCATTTTTTTATACAAACAATAAAAGACACCCTAAACATTATACTTGGGAACAAAGCTTGTGATTTTGTTCCAATCTCCTTTCCCAATCTTTATTTCGAAGGTCAGCTCCAAATAACCTCTTTGTAATAATTCCTTTGTTTGTTTGTTTGTTTGTTTTCCATTAGACTTATTTTACTTCTTACAGAAATACAAGAATATGGAATTGTTTCACTATGCGGAGGTCACATGTCAAATGGTATCTTTATCACATTCACAGGGAAATTGTAGATTGCATCCAAGAGAAATTTCTGTTTATACTAATTTGATCACAAATTAAAGGTCTTGAAGAGTATCAAAGGAACACCAAAATAGTTAAACAAGTCTTTTCTATTAGTTTTTATTTCTTGGTTTTGACTGACATGCCTGCAGCTACAGCTTGCCAGGTAGTTTGTGGAGATATTTATTTCACAAGTATGAATGATAATAAATGCTGAGATAGGAGTGGAAAACCCCTGCTTTTACCTTTAGTATTCAGAATATGTAAAGCATTTCCACATCTGAGAGAACTTCAAAAGCTACACAAACCTCTAGATGACAACCTAAGCAAAGGACAGCCCATTATATTATATAAAATTCAATTTAAGAGAAGGAGGATAATTTTCAATCTTTCAAGTGCCTGGTAGGAAAGCTATAGGTAGATAATATAAGGTGTGGGGGGAGAAACAGGAGTAAAAGAATAGGGCAGAAAGGCAGATTCTTCATAAATTTTACACTGCATAACACACAGATCCAAACCTCTGAAATTCCAGCTGTCCCACAGGACAGGTTATTAAAGTATCAGCAGTTGTTTTCCTTTTTACTGTACCTCATTATATCTCACCAAAGAGTTATAGCTGTGAACAAGCATCAAAAAAAGACTTTGTACTCCCTGTTACCATATTGCTTGCCAGCTCTTCAAAGCACCTGAGGAAATCAGGAGTTTCATTGTTACCCTAATAAATATGCTCACCTTCCTCAGGTTTCAAGGTACTCACTGAAATGAATCATGCACCTAAGAGAATACTTCTTCTTTTCAGTTAAGAATCTCAAGATGTTTTTCCCCCTAAATAATCTCAAGATGTTTTTCCCCCTAAATGACACTTGTGATATTATTTTATAAACTTTAATATCTCAAGGGGCTCAAATATAAAAAAAGATTTTATTTTCATTTCTTGTGTTTTTCCTATACACTTCAATTAAATTTTATTATACCTCTTTTATGCTTGAAAATCTTTTGTTATAAATGGCATTCAGTGAAAATTGGGGGGTGGTATATGAGAGGAATAAAACATCTTCTTAGGAGGGCATTGGAGAGTGGAACAGAAGTCTTTAGGGTGTCATTTTGATTTCAGCCTTTTACAAAGAGCTGCACTTGGTAACTGAGCATAGACTCAGCCAAGAACAGAGTGCTGCTTGGTGCTTTTGTCATTGTTCTCTCACAATGACACCACTTCTGCAGTTATGAGTGTAACTGTGTGAAGTTTAAGGAAGCCAGTAAAATGCCATTATTCTATCCATATTATAGATCAGTATTTCATGCAGTGTGCATTAAGTAAAAGCTGAAGAACTCAGAAAGAAATGCTTCTAAATTGGGCCAGAAACTAATTTAGAATCACATCACTCTCAAAGATGCAACCCAGGCAAAACAAAACAAGAATGTGACATCCTGGAAAAAATAAGGAAGCAAATGATTAAGGTCTATGAATACTCAAATTAATCCACCCAGAAATAAATTGGAGTATAAGATCAGCACACTCAGAAACACTTGGCCAGATGTACTAAAGATCTGGCTGGAAAAACTAAGAAATTCCTGCCAGCATCAGAAACATTTTTTAAAAAAATAAAGAAAAAAAAAGAAAAAAGAAAAAAAGAAAAAAGAAAAAAAAATCTGCATGCTGCTCTTAGACCAGATTGCACATATGGCAGTCATACCTTTCAAAGTGGCTGTTACATCATAGACTGAAATCAAACAACCAAACTCTGAAAATTTATAATTTAACTCAAGGAGGAGTAGAGTCCTCCAGAAAAATCCTACAAGATATTGATAATAAGACATGCTATAATGGAAAGAGACTTTAAAAACCATTAGGAACACCGAACATTTTAAAAACTTGCTGTAAATGGTTTTCCTTCTCTAATGAGTTCTTGGCTCCTGCTTACAAGATCTGATTACCTTTGCAATGACCCCATGGCCTGCTCCATGTCCCACATGCACAGGATAATTTCTTAGCTCCCATTTTGCAATCTGGAGCCATGCTCATCCTGACAATTTGTTAGTGTCTGTTCTCCACAAAGTGGCTCTTCATCTACTTAGACCACTGACTGCTTTTCTCAGCCTTCTCCTTTCCTTTTTTCCAGTCTCTGGGCTCTTCTGAAGAGTCTGTGAGGTGATGGAAGTCCTGCAACATCTAAACTGCCTATTCTTTCCTGTCAACTCCCTCACAGTTTTTTCCCTCCAGAGGAACTCGGGAAGTCTCAGTCAGTGCTTTTCAAATAAAGCTATTTTTCCTGTGACAGATTTCTCAAGGGTCTCAGGCTACCTGCTTGCCAAGTGAACAGGAGCTGATCTGGATCTCAGCCCTGAAACTGTGATTTTATTCAAATCTATGATGCAAAGCCGTTCAGAGAGGAACAGAGAAGTCTGGGGAAGGAGACACAGTTACATTAATGCACATACTGACACATAAGTGCAGAACTGGTACTGTAACATCCAAAACCCCTCAAAACTCAGAACTGGACCTGCTAATTTTCCTTTCAGCCTGGCTGAGGTATTGCTTTCAGCTTCTTTTCCACCCTGACAGTCAGAACTGGAATGGATCTTTGCTGTTCTGCTGAGAGTGACATTTGCTATTAGCTGCTATGTCCTACATGAAGCAGTTTGTGGGAACAAACAGCCCCTGATGAGTTGTCTCTGCACCTACTGCAGACTGAGATGATAAAGGGGTTCTTTGGCTGCAGCAATTTCTAATATGCATGCCAATGCCTTAATCCTAATTATTAACTATAATCTTCCATAAGAGAATAGAGACTCTATCTTCCATCAATACGTCTAGACATGAAGATATTTGGGTGTCTAACTCTAATTGTGATGGATAAGAGGGCTAAGTTAACTTAATGAGTTTGAAATCTCAGTCTAGGCATATCCCAAATCAGTCTGCAGTGAGCTTCAATTTAGGTTTTACAAGACCTTTTGGAAGAGGAAAGGAAAAACTATGCTTAAAATAAGGTTCGATTTCTTAGAGTTCTGAACGCTTTCATTTTCATGAGGTTTAAGAGGAAAACAGCACGAAAGGCAGTGAAGAATCTTATATGCAACATTGGAATACAGAGGAATTTGGCTTGACTGACTGTTATTAGAACTGGTGTCTGGGCAGCATATTGGGGTTAGTGATCCTATTTACAAAAGGTACCATGGGATCACAGCTGATGCAGACCTCTGGAATAGATATAGACTAGCTGATCCAAAAGGCAGCATAAACAGAGGCTCAGAGCTCCCTGAAGTCATGCTGAGACAGTAGATGAATACCTCAGGGGGCAATCATTTGCAATTCCTACAACATTTATCATCCAAATATTGATGTATCCTGGACCTGGTTAGTCTGGGTGTGTTTCCTTTCCTGATGGAATAATGCTCAAGGATGCTGTGGTAGCTCAGCACTAGCAAAGCTGCACAAGTGCAGGTAGATGGATACAGATGTACATGTCAGAGATGGCAGCTGCAGTAGACACAGGTGTTCTGCTGTGCTGAGGAGCCCTTCTAAGAAGTTAAATATGTTTTTTTAGCTATGACTTGCTGCCCCATAAGAATAAAGCAAAAGGAATGCAGTTCCTTGATTTTTCTTCATTTATCTTATGCCTGTAATTTCCAACAGTTATAAAATCCTGCTTGCATACACGTAAAGTGACCAGAATATCATTCTTTATTTCGCAATACTGTTCAGCAAGTAATGAAAAAATTATTATTGGGACAGTAGGCCGACTTTTAAGTCTCTAGATAATGCTCACCATTGTGCTCAACCCCTCTTAATTCTCCTGCCTGAATATCAGGTGCCAACTGCATTGTCCAGGCTTAACATACAGCTAACACATCGACTTTGCCTGAGCAGCTGGGGAAAATATTTTCTATTGAAAACATTTCATTGTGCCTAATTTGTCTTACATGTGTAGGATCAAAACTCAGGCATGTAAATGTCAATCCCATGCCCCACACCAAGTAACTATATACAAGACATATAAATAAAAGTTGTGCCTCTACATCAATCATGAAGGAGGTTTTCTAACATAAAATAGGCAACTTTTAAATTTTGAGAGTAGCGTTCTGTGTTGGATTCCTACAAAATGATTCATCCCCAAATAGCAATTTACTGACCCATAAGGGCAAGAGAGATGAGGTTATATACTTTTCACTCATTTCTTCATTTCAGAGCAAATCACAAATTCCATAAGGAATAATGTGTCAATACAGATTAGTGGAGGGTTAGGATTAATTTTAAAAGTGCCACTAACTAATTGGACTTCTTAAGAAGTAGTTTTCAGTTCAATCTTTCACAAAATTCTAAGGCTGTTGTTGTATAAGAATAACAAACCTGAGTATGTGTTCCCCAATTTGTTGCCAGTATCAATTAACTTTCACTTTTCACAGGAAATAACAAATTCAAAGTGATCTTAAAATGACATGGTTAGTACTTTCTATTCCACTAAAATCCTCCAGATTTTAGCATGCTCCACAGTCAAAAATTACTGTATGACCCTTTCAGGGGAAACTTTTATCTTAGCATTCAATGATGGAAAGATTTATCAAATTTCCCTTTCAGTGTGCCCTTTATTTTTTTCTTACATAAAACCCACGACAGTTTTGATTTGAAATTTGATTTAAAATTTAAATTAAACAAGCCTGATGGAGGGATTTTTTGTTTTAAAAAGTGTTTATTTCCCATTATAATAGAAGCAATAATGAATAATTTTTCATGTCATGTCATTGATTTCCCCAGAATTCAGTCAGAATGCTGCCATATAAATTTCCATACAGCTGTATTGATTCCCTACTTGGCCAGCACTCGCTGATTAACAACTCTTTATGTTGCCACACCTCCAGCTGTACTTTTGACTCTGCCACAAACTCCTCAAATGAAACGAAAACTTCCAAAAATTTCATCTGCTGCCTTTTCTTCATGTTTATCTGTTTTAAATGGATGAAGGAACAACCCCTCTTCTTTAATAGAGGAAATAATGATTTTGTTTTCTCCAAAAGACATGGAGTGTACTCCTCGTTGTCCTTAGGGAAAGGAAAAAAAGGGAATGTTTTTCACAAATTTGTATATAAACAGTGAGCAAACTTTCTCTTTTCATTTAATTATTAATTTTATTTTGGTTTTTTTCACGTATATTTTACCTTTATGAATTATGCAAGGAGTTTTTCCCCCTTTCACAACTGTTAAAGAGCCTTCCCAATTAATGATGAATAGTTTATTTATTCTTTTGTCATCTTTTCATTAAAAAGAAGCCTGTCGACTAAACTCTAAGTGATGAGAAAATTAAGTGTTTCTAGCTATGCATCTTTTGTGGTTTGCAGAAAAAATGGCAAACCCCTCTTTTCCCAGAGAGCTTAGATGGCCTTTTGAAATATTGATCCTGTATATAATAATATATGACTACATTTCACATTTTGCCATTCTTAGCCCCAGGTTTTTGATAGCTGGTTTAAGGGGAGTAAAAGCTCTTTTAAATTCCCAAGCTGCAGAGCAGCTGTTATAAAATTATTTTTCCCAGCTAAACCTACATTGAAGTAGAAATAATTCTATCCAAATTCTGCGCACTACATAACACATTTGCACATTTAATTTATAAGGAAGGTTAATTACATTGCTCTGCTGGCACCACCCGCTTCCATGCTGCAGCCAGAAAGCATTAATGATTTTAAAGAATTCATCAAGGGAGTGGATTTTTTCCTCTAGAGTTGCTTCTGAGTCTTCTGTGCTCAGCCAAGCAATAAGAGATGCACATGTATCTGCTGTGATTATATTCAGAATCCCAAGAAGTTTGAACCTCAAGGAATGTCAAACAAAGCTCAATACTAAATGATTTTTTGAGTCCAGAATCAAAACAACACATGCAACATAATTTCTCTATAAGCCTAAAGTTCTACATATTTCAGGAAAATGTGACTATGAATGCTGTATCTTTCACCATTTGCAGATAATAAGTTCATGCATTATCCAGGTAAATTATTTCCTAATTATTACAGTTTCAAAGGGGAGGACAGATAATTTTTAACGCATAATGTTGGTGGAGAAAAAGTGATACAAGGGGACTCAGTGTTTGTAAAACACAGCACATTCATAAAGCATGTCTGGCTTCACTGGGTTGTCAGTGCTTGCACACTGTGATCATTGCTGTGTTCTGTAATGGTGATGTTTATGAGATACAGAATAATAATTCCAGCTGGCATTAGTGGCACTGCTGAGTCATCAGGCAAGGATTGGTTCAGACCTCTTAAACAGAGGGCAAAAGGCAAGCAGTAGATTTTGTCCTTCCTTTAATATGAAGACAGTGTTGTCCCCAGCATTCATATCAGCTTCCTGCACGGATTTCAGAAATGACACAGACCTGTCACACACAGCAAATTGGCACAATTGTGGGGTGAGCAGTGCTTAGTGACACTCTGTTCCCTTCTCAGCACACCTACACCACACCTCTGGGAGAGCCTCGTGGTCTAAAGACTTCTCCTGAATCAGATGATTGACTACAAAAGAGCAATTTTAATACATAAGACCTTCGACAGTGATTTTCTAATGAATTACTGTAGAAGGAAAAGATTCACTCTGTTCCAAAGCATTTTATCTTATCTGCAGTTACACAGAAAGTGGATCCAAACCACCTGATTTCCCTCATGCCCTGTGCATAAGAGCAGTGAGCATAAGGAGGACTTCAGAGAGTTTCAACAAAGGCATCAAATCTGCCAAATAACCCACATTTCATGGGGAAACCTGTTAAATATCTTAATCAGATCTGAGAGACACCGGTAGCCTGTTTGACTGGGGTCTTTTCAAGACCCAGACTTTATTGAGATTCTAGAATTATGAGAACTAACTCCAAATATTATGGATAATACACCTGGCATTTACAGTGCTTTTGGAATAGCCACCTGAACACCTACCTACTGTAATTAAGCAAGCTTGCACAAGAAAGTTTGCATTTATGAAACACTCAATAAGCTGGATTTTTAAAATAAATGCATGAAAAAACTTTCATTGATTCAGCTCTTTCCAACTGAAGCCATTATTTACTGAGACGGAGCTATTTATTAATGAATAATCAACTGTGTGGCTGATTAATGCCAATAGCACACTGTGCTTTAGATATGGGGCAGCAGAGGTGAGGAGAAAACTCCACTGCCTGATCAAATTGGATGAGCTTTACATTGCATTCTGTCATGCTATTATTTATTTGAAATTGAAAAATGGTGTCTGATGCAGAAAAAATAAACAGTTCAAAGTAAATGTTTTAAACATTTTGTTGTAGCCTTCAAGAAGTGTAAGTCCATATAAACCAAAACCAAAAAGTTCTGTTGTTATCTTGGTTTTCATCCATGCATAAGAATAAATTTATTCAAAGTAATGGTAAAAGAACCCATAGGAATATATGAGTTGATCTTTTAAAAAGGTACTGGCCAAAAAGCAAAAGAAGAAATACTTTTTTTTTCTATATACAATGCATTGATTGGTTGATTATGATTTTTCTTTTAATGCTTTTTTTTTCCACTAGGAGGCACATACTACTCACTGAAGAAAAATAAACTTAAAAATTGTGTGGTATGTTCAAAATCACTTTCATTAAGGAAAAATGCCTGGTGATTCAAATTAGAAGAATATAAATAACACTTTAAAGAGACATGTCATGTGAAACATCTTCGTCCTGTCATGTCACAGCCCCTCTCTTAAATCCAGTCCCCTCAAAGCCCAGCAAAATATCCTACACAGATATTAGAAATGGGTTTTTAAATACTCCTTCAGAAAATACTCCTAGTACACTTTGCTAACTTCCTTCTGAAACACATATGAACAAGTATGAGCAACAGAAAAGCAGAGTCAAACATTTAACACACTTCTCATCATGACAGAAAATAGGTTTTTCTCTCAAAGATTTTCCTGGCACCAATTCCCCTACCAGTTATTGAAAGGTTATTTCTAATGCACAAGATACCCAATTGCCAAAATGCTGATACTACTTTTTGTTCCACAGTCCTTCCCTGCACTGTAATGAGGGCTAACAACAATAATAGTAAGTACTTTAACTGTAGGCTACTGTACAAATTAAAAGGCTCCCTTATTTGGATTTTCAGATTCAAGTCAAAACAGCAAAGAAATCATAATGCCAATGCTAGGCCCTAGTTTACTGCAGATTTATTTGTCAAAAACCCCCAAACCTAATAAAAATCCATTAATTACTATTTCCTTATACCTTACTCTCTTTCAGTATTAATCTACTATGTGCATAATTATAATTTAAAAGAAAGAAATAGCCACTCATGTAGAGGAGGATTGTCAAGTATGTGAACAAGAAAATTTGTCTAGGTCAGTACTGGGAGTGTGAATAGGTGATATATATTTCTAATCTTAAAATCTAGCCATAACTACTCCTGTAAGGTAGACTTGTAACTTTTTTGAAAAAAAGCCAAGTATGCTTTTTATGGCCACTCTTATGGCCCTCTGTTGACACATTTTATCATAAGTTATTTGCACTGTACACAGTAAGATTTCTTCATTTTGTACTTTTATGGCCTATCTTCATTACCTCTAAAACACAGCATTTTTTTGAAACATAAAGAATTCTTCAGGGTGCTTGTAAATTAAAGTTTCAATCAAAACAATATTGGTTTGAATGCAAGTAGGATTCTAAGGTAATTCTCAAAATTGATTTTTACTGTAGGCTCTAAATTATTTTAAATCCTGATGTCTGGGGAAATTAAGATTACATTGACACATAGATTTCTGTGCCACCAGAAGTTTGAATATTTATACTGCTATTAGTTTGGAAATACACTGGGTCCCCTTCCTAATTAAATGGTCATTCTGACCATTTCACAGTTATTCAGAGAGGGTTCACAGCACCTCCAAACAGCTTAGCCAGCAGAAGCAGCCTATTACACTGTTAGAGGGATGATTCTGAAAGATTTGAAAAGCATAAATGAATAATTTCTGACATCTCAACCTGCAGACACTTTTGATGTAAATATAAGTAGATCCCTTTTTGGAATGAAAAGAATCGTACTGAAATGTGTAAAAAGATGTCTGAAAATGACAATGGCAATGAGGTCTTACTAAAATACGCTGAATCACCTAATGAATAGAATTTTCCATGCCACTACACACTTGCACACTTTGAACACCTGAAATAAAAATATATGTTTTATATACGTCCAGTTGTCTGGACAGGCATCAAATAGTCAAATTAAAAAGATGTGAAAGATTCTAGAAGTTATATTGTAATTATTATTTTTTTATTTTGGTGTGTACAGAAGTTAGTCCTTGGGTTCTGTGACTTAAAGTACTATTTACAAGATTGTGCAAGACCAGACAGGTACAGAAGCTGGGCTGGGTAGTGCTGCTGACCTTTTGGCCCTGGCACAGGGGAAGCCATGGGTGAGATAAACTCAAGGCAGGAACAGAAGGGATGACATCGTGTCTGGTCACTCTGACCCTCTGAGGAGAGAAGGGATAACAGGGACCTTGCTGGAGAAAGGACACAGCAAGGACATCACTGGTGTAAGAGGGAAAATCAGAAGGTTGTGTTTATAAAGGGGACTGGGGCAAAGGGGTCCAAGGGGGAAATTTTGTACAAATGTAGAGACCAATAAATGCTGGTAAAGTGGTGTAATAAACTGGCTTTGCTTTGCAGGTGTAGCAGAGTCCGTGTCTCCCAATCCCTGTACAAGAAGTTGCTCCACAGCTTTTGATTTAAGATGCAGGACAGAGGTGAATCAAGGCCAAAGAATGCCACTGGACACGGTGAGGGGGTAGCATGCTTTGAAGTCAAAACCCCATGCCTGTTTTTTCCAGCTGACAAAAAAACCCCACAGTGAAGCATGTGGTGCTTTCTCAGCTCCCCCTACATTTTGAAGTATGGGTTTTGAACAGATATTGCTATTGAAGGCATGCAAAGATTTAAAATGCTCTTTGAGCAGACAGTTTTACCATTTCTATTCACAGAAACCAGATAACATCCAGAAAATTCAGCTAATGCTATACTTTTTTCCCTAATTAAATTTCTCTAATTGCATTGCAAAGTTTGAACTGTGCGTTACTGGAGATGTAAGTACCAGGAAATGTTGGACTTCTCATTAATCTAAACATACACGAGTGATTATGAATCAGAATTCCCTCATTAATTTCTGTAGAGACATATTTACTCTCTGGCAAATATCTTACATGTTAAAATGTATAAATAACTTTCCTTATCTGGGTAAGCATAAGTGGAGCTGCAGACGAGTGCATTTGCAGCACTGTGAGTTACATCTTTGGAGTGCCATGCACGGTTTGTTTGGTTAATTGATTTCATGCATTCTTACTGATTTATGTTTATTTATCAAATTCACAGAATGCAAATGCTGACCAGCACTTCCACACACAGTGTATGGACTTTGCAGTTTTTCTGATTTGAAGACAAATTTGAGGATCGTTGATTACACTTCAGAGAAAGAAAATTTATTTCCAGTCACACATGTTAATCCTTGATCATGCAATGTTCAAAAAGCAAACTCAAATCACCTGTCAGTGACCTGGAAATTTGTAATTTGCTTGCTTAAAATAGTTATGTATCCAAAACTGCTGAAATGTTACCACATAAAACTGGGCATAAAAAGTAACAAACAAGCTCTTAAAAACAGAACATCTGCTTTTATTTTGGTCGTCTTTTGTTCTCCTGTTAGAAGAGCAAAAAAGTGACACTTCCTATTACCTTCCTAATTCCTTCACACACAGAGATGAAAAAGCTTAAATTTTGTTTGTTGGTGGATTAGGCTGTCCCACTTTTCATTGGGGTAGATGGAGAGTCCTCATATAATTTTTTTCTAATTCAGCTGTCAGATCAGCAATTTTGAACAGAGAAAGAATATCAAGGAGGACATCAGGCTCTTGATCTTGTACAGTAATTTGTAAGAGTATTTTGCCTTTCCCTGACCCATTGTGAGCCCACACTTCTAAGCAAACACATTTGCAAAGTGGTTTATGTGCCTAGAGATGTTCTAGGTCCAGCAGAAGAAGAAAATTCCATCCTACACAACCATACACCTCCTGATAAGGATGCAGAATGAACAGAAATTTAATTTACTACTGAAGGAACAGGAATAATGAGTTCACAGTAACAGACGCTCTGCCAGTAGAAAACACACCAGTAATTCTCTGCCACAGAATACACACAGATTCAACTAGGAATATTTCTGCAAATATTTTTTTCAATAATAATCCTCTTTCATTATTAAGCAGGAAGATTTGTTTTCCATCTTTCTATTATGCTAAATCTTCTATTTATTAAGAAATATTTTATTTCTCCTGTGAGGTTAAACAAAAGTGTCTTGTGCTAGGAAAAACATATTCACCATCTGTTTAGTGGAAAATCCATGACACTGACTGCATATCAGGCATCTGATTTTAATTCGATTTCTAGATGAGAGATGCTCTTCTCAGATCACTTTTTTTCCTATTTTACTTTCTATGTCATTTCCAAAAGGCTCCTAGCAAAAGCTGCTTTGCTTGAGCTTCAGATCTATGTACAAGACAGCAGTCAAGGTTTGCCAAGAGGGATTTCTGCACACCCCGTGCAGAAAGTGCAGGAAAGGCGGGACAATAAAAGAAAGGTTGTTGTTTATTAATTGCAAGAACAACCTGCAAAAACTTTTCTGATTTTAAACACAATTTCTGTTCCCACTTCCCAGTTTGTAAGTCCTCAGGCTGGAGCTGCAAAAAGCAATCCTCATTACTGCTGAAATACAAAATATTTCAGAACAGTTTATTTCTCTTTTTTCACCTGGAACTGCAGGGTTGTGATCTATGTCAGCCTCAGGAGGAAGTCAGGCAAGATCCCCTTATGTCCATGAAGGGTGCTGTTCTAGTATGAATGGCCCATTCATAAATGTTCAGGCGAATCCCTCAGGGCCACTTTAAGTACACCAGGGATTAAGTAAATTATATCTATTTTCCTTTTGTTCTGGAAGCTAGAAAAAAAGAGCTTTTAGGATTTGAGAGGAAGGAAGATGAGGAAACCAAGAATCATATTCATTTGGCTCCTTTGTAATTTCACTTCTTGAAGTGGAAGACTGAAAAATAAAATGATATTACTCTATCTATGGCTAAACTCACAAAAGCCAAATTGCATGTGATTTATATATAGTGGAAATACATTCAGAATGAGATCTCCCTGCATGTTCCCATGTTGCAATGATTTCCCCATTTCTGGGAAGAGCACGATGGCAGCAGACAGCAGCCTGTGGCTCTTTTGTGCATCAGAGGCCCTTGTACTGCCCTATCAAATACGCAGCAGAATTATTTATTATTATTATTATTATTATTATTATTATTATTATTATTATTATTACACAGTCTGAATTATGTTGTGCCAAGCAACATGGTATTAAGCATTTTCCAGAATGCACTATACATTAATATTCCTCAGATTTTGATGTGGGAAATGGGACAGTAGAGAATGACAAACAAATCCAATCCTGATGGTAGTCTTGCTCCAAATGCTCATGAGAGCAGGGCATATTTCTCTGTCTGCTTTTTTCTCACTTTGAGCCAAGCAGGAAAGTTTTTAATTTGTGTATTTTGGAAATGCTGAGGGATGGAATAATACCATTAGGCTTCTGTTCTGCAGGAATGTAAGAAACCCAAGGTAGGTCTAATGTTTGTAGGAATAAAATATTCCTATAATAAAAATTTTAAATTGAATATGAACAAATAAACACCTTATTAATTGAAACGATTGAGTAAATATTACCTATCAATATGACAGATTCTTACCTCTCAATTTTATTAGCCTGTTTAATGATGAGAAGTTAGTCTACATAAAACAAGGGAAATGGAAAAAAAAAACAAAACAAAAAACCCACAAACAAACAAACAAACAAAAAACCCTAAATTCTGGAATTCTGGACTCACAAACTGAGTGTGAAAAGATCCTTTTTAGCATTTTTTTGAGCCTAGGAAAATGACATTCCTTCCTGGGAAATAGTCCTGCTCTGGGCAGAGCTCTTTTCCAGAAAGGGGTTTGTATTTGGTCAGCTTTCCTAGCAGACATGGCTGAGATGTCTTCAAATGCTTTTTGGTAGAAATATGAACTACTCTGGAAGTAAAGTGCACCTAAACCCAAAAGCACAGCTCTAAATAAAAGAAGGCAAATAAAATCCAGGGTCTGGGCTCTTATCAGAGGCTCTGCCAAGCTGCTGGCACAGCCCATCAGAGCATGCTCTAGTCAGAGCAAAGGGAAATATTCAGAACAAGAAGCTGACTGAGGCCAGATGGATGTGGGGTGTCCCTAAAGCCAGGGACTGCTTCCCAGCTCTTTCTGTTGGCCAGCACAGACACAACTTAATTTACAGAAGAGCTGCTAAAATGCAAAACCACAATAAATGTAGTAGAAGGAGAATTTTGAGAATGCCAATAAGTTTTGTTGCAGTCAGGAAATGATCTTATCAGCTTCAGGAGCAGTCAGGGCTCCTGGGTGTTTCATTTGCTCTCATCCTTTGTAACAGTATGGCCATTTTTTAACCAACACTTCATTCACTACTTCACTTCTTTGCATCTCTCAGTTCTCAAAAAAAGAATTGTAAATACTCAAGATCTTGGTGGGTATCTTTAGTCTGAAAAGTTCATTCTCAGGAGAGCACTGTAAACTCCTGTCAAACAAGGAAAATGTTTTGGCAACCTTAAACACTGTCAAAAATAATTTTACAATAAATGTTATCATAAATTCCCAGGTTAGCAGTCACTCTTCTGTGCTTTCCTCCTCCTCAAAACCTTGTTCTCCAAATCTTTCCTAAAAAATAGTATTTTCAATGACAGTTCCCATTCTTCTCCCTGGAGATTAATTCCACATATTCAGTATAAAATGTGGTACTCAAAATTCACAATAATGTTAAAGAGTCCTTACTAAGCAAAAATAAAAACTACAAAGCCTCAGTTTCATTAGGATGCAGGAAAGTATTAATGCCAAGCCCTCAAACTTCCTGAGAAAAATCAAAATTTGTTTGAGCTCAGCTGTAAACTGAAGTTCTTAGTAAATTAGCACATTGTAGCTGTATTAAAACCCCAAGGTAAGCATCTCTGTTCCTAAAGAGAAGCACTGCTCTCAGTAATTGTTTGCTAACAAGAGAGACTGAAAACAATCCATTCATCACAGGTATCCAATGAATGAAGGAACAAGTAACTGGAATCTTCCTTCTGCTGTGGACATCCTTTCCCATTAAAATGTATTCACAGATATATCTTTGAAAGAAAGATTTTTACAAGTTATAATTTTGCTAGATTTGTCTTTCAGCTTTAAACTTTATGAAGTAGTTACAGCTGAGAATCTGGGAGAGGGCTTGGGCTGGTGGTTTGGTATTTTTTCATGTGTGTACATTTGTTTTTTCTCTTTAGCTGGCTATCGTTAAACTATTATTTTTTAAAGTACATGAGCATTCACATTAAATGTGTATATGAGGTTTTGAGAGCATTAATATAACTTGTTGCAGGAGAAAAACTGCTTGTTTTGATGGGGAGCCGTCAAAAGTTAGCAGCTATTTTTCAGAGCATCAGCACCAAGTGCCATCAAGCCTGCAGAAATGCAGTGCAGTATTTCTCCCCAGTGAGACACTGCAACAAAATGGCTTATAAGTATATTTATTCTTTATGTTGCATAATTACCTAGCAGAAAGTAAAGTCTTGAAACCTCTCAGAGTCAAACTGCTACTCTTAGCATGTCTTGACAGAAATAAATTGCTCTGCACTTTCACTTTAGGCTTTATCTTGCCATCTGATTTTAGGCTCAGGGATCTCCCCCCGGTGTAACTGGGGCTGTCCAGAGCAGCTCCTGCAGCTCAGGAAGAAAAAGCCTCCCCCGGGATGAGGGATGTCCTTCCTGCTGGCATCACTCCTCCCTCTAGGTACAGGCTGATCCTACCTGAGCATTTCTATTCTTAGATCCCTGCACTCCAATGTCATAATCTCTGAGATGTGATTTTCAGAAGAGCCATCTTCCTGTGCTTGTATCAGACATATTATTCACTTAGAAAATATTGGTGCAACTATGACAACAAACACCCTTTATTATGAATTACTAATATTTATTTGAACCCTGACACATTTCTAATTTCAAGAGAGTACTCAGAGTGACAAACTAATGAGAACTGTCACAGGTCACTGTAATTAGAAACATTTTTCAAAATGCTGTGTTAAGGCAACAGCAGCAATAATATCATTCATAATTCATTAAAACTTAAAACATTCAAGTGAATACAAAAATGCTATATGTGCAACTTTGCCTGAAAGGCTGCATGCAAGTAGAGATATGAATGTGCTCTAGTTGTATGATAATTTCCCTTTTATTCAAATGACCTAAATTTTTGTCTTTCTTATGATGTGATTACTTACATAGCAACAGTTTCAAAGCTGTGATCAATTTGAATGAAAAATGATTATGACTGGATGTTTCAATTCAATGTTTCTACAAGATAATAAAATGAAGGTAAAAGGGGTTTAACACATCCTATCAGCAGTAGGATTCTGAATAGCAGAAAATATGTGAGTTTTGAGAAAAAAATATAATGCCTCAATATAATGCCTCATTTCCATGCCCGCAATGCAGTTATTAATTTAAAATAAGTTCATTTCTGAAAGCTCCAAGTACATGCTTAAAAACAGCTGATCAAGTACTATTTTAAATAACAAAATTTCACATCAAAACAGCTTTGTGATTACCTGATATGGGTAATTATTCTCATTTGTTTTGCTTAATTTGCCAAGTGTTTTGTGTTCTTTATTCAAGTAATTTAAAATCATTCATTTTAAAAATGGGTGAAAGAAAGGAAAATATGCAATCCAAGAACTAAGCTGTAACTGCTAATGCAGCATGAACTGCAATATTGTTTTGATTGCCAGAGAATGGATACATTAGGAAGTAGAAAAAGAAACACAGATGCAGACCTTTGCCATGATCTGTCTTACAAACACAATGCAATTGGAAATTTCTTTACCTGTAACTGTTAGCACCTAATTCTGCTACTGTTTTATGCTTAATCTCAGATTTTCTCTACTAGGCATTCTGAGAGCACAATAAAAATTATTCTGGAATTTATCATTAGGATTTTTTAAAATTAACCTTATAATCATCTTTAAAGCAGGCAGAAACTGAGACCACACTCTCATACCAATGTAGTAACTGGAGAGTGGGACACTCAATGCTCCCCAGATAAACACATGAGTATTTTCATTCAGGTTTAATATAAAGGCCTGCATGTACTATGTAGTCTTGTAACAGTTCATTTTGAAAACCATCATTACTGGCTGATTCAAGCTACATTTCACTAAATAAGGCTTGGAGTCCATTACAAACACAGTTTACAGGAAAACAGTCACAAGTAAAGGACCTCATCCACTTTATATTTAAGACATGTCTAGAGTGCTTGGCTGCTTAGTGACCATCTCAAATAGACTTAAGCACAAGTGACCAGGCAGCTGCACCCTTTAGTGCAAAGCTTAGTTCCTTGTAAAAAAAAACTTATGAATAATTTCCTGTGATATTAATTGTTTTTTTCTTTTTTTATTAGACATGCTGCTAATTTTATTAGACATAAAATTTCCATTTTATTAGACATTTACTGAGCTGTAAATAAGAGTTTCATTGTTAAATTGGTGAGCTGTGCTAAGCATTCACAGCAAGGAAAGTCACAGGGTGCACTCTGAGGTTTGTGAGATGGAAGAGTCAAAAGTGACAGTCAGTTTCCCTCAAGCTTTTGAAAACTGCAAATACATTTATCATGAAATTGGGTTTTTTTAAATTGCCAGGTAAGATTTCTTCGTCATTTTTCTTCAGGCCTAAGATTATATTACCAGGCTTTTCTTTGTAAGCATGAAACGTTAGACTACACAATCAAGTGTTTCTTAACACATGAAGCTGAAATGGTTTTTTTGTAACTGAAGATTTTGGAGGCATTAAGGGTATCTGTGGTGATTTTGATGGTGAGCAGAATGGAAAGGGTTACATGGAATAATACACTAAAGAAAATATCTAAACCCAGTGAAAACAGCCCTATCTTCCATGCTCTGCACTGCCTCCTGCTGCGACAGGCTGTCCTGACAAACCTGGTGTGCCCAGACTGGCATCCTGTGCACCAGAGCTCAAATCCCAGAACACAAAAGCATTTTAAATGACAAGAGAAGGATTCTTAATTTGGAAGGTGAATAATATTTCTGTGAACTGTTTATGAACTGTTTCTGTTCCTGAGTTACAAAGAGCCAATAAAGAAGGTGTTTGAGCTTGTAAAAGCAATCTGCTCCCTGTGCTGGATGACAGAAATAAATATCTTCACAAATAAAAAAAATTAAGGGCTCATCACACTTTGTTTTTCTCTTGAGTCTTGGGTATTTGGAAGTGGAGCGATATTTCCTCTTTGATTTACCTAATCTCACTAAAGCCAGGAGCAGTTACTTTTGGAGAGACATGTTTCTCCTGACAGGAGATTACCTCTTATTTTGTCAAATAGCCAGTGGGCCATATAAATCATAGCTGGCCTGCAGACATGGACCTGATAAGAGCTCCTAGGGCAGTGCCAGATTTTCTGCTTTGATAAGCCACTGCCCCTTGGGCAGAAAGCAGGAATGATCCTGTGCTTTTAGCCTGGTGCACTGAAATTCCACAAAGTTTCCTTGTGCCTTATTGCAACTTTTTCTATACTGGATTATTTTACCACATTGAATAACTCCTGGGTTAAGTGAGGAAGTCACTAGATAAAAGTGAAGTTTAAAAATGGCCTTTTAATTATTTTTGTCCAGATTTTAAAGCTGTCCTGCTGCTTTTCATGCTGTGTAACTACTATGTTTATCATTAGAAATAAGCTTTGGTGCTGAGTAGTAAGAGACATCCATTCTCTTACAGAACTTGCATATGTTTTAGAAAAGCCAAGTCCCAGCTTCTTCCATCATCTCAGACTATGTGCTATCAAGGTATTTTTCTTACCAAAATATGAAAACTCCAGCAGACATAAAAGTTTTGGGTTTCACTTCAGCATAGCACTATGCTTTAGTGTGTCATTAAATGTAGAAAGGCTTTAAGGCATTTTCTGGAATTAGACTTTACAGCTATTGGCACCATGTATCAATTTCATGGCAAAGCAAGGAATAAAGTACAGAAGCCATAACTTGCTGGATTCACAATTAAGTTTTCAGAGCATGTAGGAATTAATAGTTCTACTTATATTTTATTACTCTCTTTTGTCTAAAGTACCTTATAATTCTTGTTTAATATACAGGGAATTTAACTAATACCCAGTGTTCCAAAATGCCAGATTGATTGACAATAATGTTGAGAATAACACATATTTGCTAATAAATATGACCAAAAAATTAATTGTAATTCACATTCACATATAAAAGTGATTCCTGGAATTATTGAAGTAGTGATAGAGGAGCATGTTATATGTGGGCTATGAAACACTCTGCAGGCTTTTCCACCTCAAAACCTCAATTTGCCATTGAGAAAAATAAAGTGGGTGAATCTAAAACAGTTCTAGCTCTCTCTTGTGGAGGTGCCTAATTTTCTGCAGGTAGAAGTCCATCCTACAGGTTCAGAACCACTCAAGATGTCAAGAGTTACCTTTCAGTTTGCCCATTACAACTTCTGTTCCCAAGCCAGAAATAAGAATTATTAAAAATATTGCAAAATTATTTTTTAAAAGTCTGACTTCTTACTGCACATGTATCAGGATTCACTATTTTACAGAACTGTTTGTTTCAGGAATTCTCTGGTACTTGACTGCAGTAGACTTCAAATTTTCTTTCCTCTATTTGTGTGTTTATCAATTTATTTTCTGCTGTCAGAATTTTATAGACCAACATCTTGTAATTTAGTACTTTGAAATCTATAGAAATTATTGCTTCACTTCTAATTCTGTGCTTCATTAGCTTAAGAGTGGAGTGTATTTGTGCTAATGAATACAACCAAATTCATCACTAGTTACTGTCACTAAGACATCTGAAAAAGAAGTCATGCTTTTGAAAAACTTGAACAGAACAGAATCATGTATATTCTTAAAGGACAGGAAATTTATCATATTGATTTGACTGAATTTAGCTCAGTGATCAAATGTCATTCAGTAAAACTTGATGGCTTTCACTGTCTGCAACTCTTGAGCAGGATGCTGACAGATGTGTGGTGTTGGTATGAGGAATGTGGGTTTTTTTCCATGATTTACTGTAATCCTTAATTTCTTCCCTGTGACTAACTATGACAAATTCCCAGTGATTACTTTCTTAAAGGAGAATTTAACAAGGCAAGTGATAAATGAGGGCCCGTAATAGCCAGCAACTTTGGGGACTTTTTAAGATTTCTTGAACACTGTTTGAAAACAGAAGGGTATTCTCAAACCTCAATTTCATTGGGGTGAAGCTCAGGACTGCAGCTCCATCTGTGCATTCCTCCTTTCAGACTACAGAGCCCTGACAGAGCAGCTGAATTACTGCAGTAAAAATAAGCAAATAAGCATGAAAAGCATTTTATGGAAGAGAATTCTTCTCTAATCAGAAGCCATCTACTTCAGTTTCCATAAATCTTAATGACCATACATTAGCACATAATGCCTTTAAACGCTATTTTCTATTATATTAAATTTGCAGTAAGTAAGTGCATTTGGGTTCTTCTGAATTGGAGATGAGACATTCTGTAATGTAAGTGAAATTGCTTAATAGCTGTCTTCAAATCATACATTCCAGATTATTTTTTCCATGGGAAAAAAAAAAAAAGGCAAACCAAATTACTTCATTTAATAAAAGTTCCTACCCTTATAAAATTTTTTCAATTTGCAGTGTGACACTTTCTCTTCCAGAATTTACATTTCAGACAAATGAAGCTATAAAACACTTGGTTTCTCCCTTTAGGAATGTCATTGTTCATATCTTTTGTTACTCCCATTGACAGCAAAGTTTTTCTAAAGAGGCTGGCAGCAGCAGTGAATGTTTTTGTTTTAGCAGAGCTTTCCTACTTGCTTTGTGATGTTGTCTGAAGACTCCAAACCCCTGCCTTCCCTTCTCACTGATTCTCACAATAGGCACCTGCATGCACCAATTGGGAATAAACACCACAAATCCTCAATTTTGTCTTACAGTGTAGAAAAGTCCCATATTTTGACTAAGCAGTTATACACTGGAACAAAAATATTTATGAATCTGAAACGAAGAGCAGTTACATTTTCACCCCTCTACTGCTCCGAGACATTATTCATGCACATTTTATTGACTTGCAGGAACAATCACAGGTATTTGCAACTTTTGTGGATAATTATTCAAGAATACAATTAGATCTTGCCACAAAATATGAGGCTACAGCTTTTATCAAATGCTTCAGAAGCCTGACAATTTTGCATTTAACTACCTGACAATGCTGCAACTGGGTGAGCAAGCCAATTGTATCCACTGGACAGAACATCAACCTCTATTAACCAAAACTGAACCCTAAACCACACTGTTCCACAGTAAACATTTGAACTGTCTGGTGCAAAAACAATGCTATTGATCTTCCCAGGGTGATTTGAACTTACAAAAACATAACATAAAGGGTTTTTTAAAGACTCTCAGACCACAGATATTGCCCATGATGCAGTTCTGGCCAGAGCAGTGTCCTGGTGGTTCCTGCTGTACCCTTGGAGACTCTGGGAAGCAGCGGAGTTAACCCCAGCCTGGGAGTCCTCTCAGTGACAGCACTGAACAGGAACTCCCAGACAAATAAACATCAATTTCAATCACCTTTTGTCTTTCCTTATTTCACATGAATCACCCATTTAGAGATGGGGGATGGGGGTTTATGTCTGTCTAGTGGTGTTTATACCAGCCTATATATAGCCACACTTGAACAAAATTCAATTTTAGGACTAAAGCGCCCTATTACATAATAAATTATGTAATAACAGGCATTAAAGCTGATATGATGATGAGGATGATGCTAACAAAACCCATAAGTAATAGGGGACCATGATACTGCAACAAGGTTATCTTATGTAGGGTAGTAGTATTTACACTTGGAAAAAAATTCCTCTGCACTACACAGACAAATCTCCATTGTACAGGGGCCCATGAGCAGCCACCACTTTTGCTGTAGAGTTCTAAGAAGTTTATTGTAGAGTTATAAGAAGTTTCTTCCACGACAGTGATAAAATGGGATTCTCTTACTATTATAAAAATTCTGTATGTCAGGAAAAAGCAAAACATGTTGATTCATTTAAGGCTGGAAAGATAGAGTAAATACAATTTAAACTGAGCAAATATCAGAAAACTATTGTCAGAGTAATTTAATTTTCAAAATTAATATGACAATACACATCACCCTACAAAATTCCTTTCTAATGATTCTGGTTTTCTCAAGTTAACTTAAGCTTTACATTTATTTTGATTGTAATGCAGTAAAAGAAAGTAAACTTTTTGATTTTTTTAGACATTAAAAAAATCAAAATTTGTAAAAAGTCTTAGCCACTTATTTACTTAATTTACTTACTTGCTTTAATTTGGAGAAAATACACCAAATACACAATCTACTAAATTTATTACTACAACAGACTGTTACTTTCCTTGAAATTCAATTACAAAAACTGATTTGAGCAATTTAATATTTGACAAGCTACAAATAATTTCAGTTAACGAGGAGGTTTTACAAATTAGCCCCATGCCACATTTTGCTTTTGTGAGATGACATTCATTCAAAGCATTTTTATTAAGCTGATTATTACTGTGGTATTTTAGACAGCTTTTCTTACAGGCAATGTAATTTTACTCAATTGCTTAGAACGATAAGAATATGGACTTTTAAAATAGGAGTGATTATAATTTGCTTCCAAACTAGTGGAGCACAGCAGCTCAGGAACTAATCTCAACCCAACTCCAAAGCTGTGGATTGCTGGACTTTAACCAGAGCTGGCTGGATCCAGCCTTGGGAATCTCTGCATTTGGAACAATTGTACTATATACAACCATATATATATATATAAAAATTATGGGGTTTGGAGAGATGAATTCACTGAGGGTCACCAGCAAACAGCACTGAGTTTATTCTGGCTGCCCCTGTTGTAGGGGGTTTGAATTTCCCCTATACACATGTGCTTGCTTGAGGTCTCTCCACCACCCAGCTCCTGGCCAGTGCCACATCTGCATTTAGGGCTGAGTGAGATTTGCTGGGATCCCTGTGCAGGTTTGAATCCAACCTATCCTTGGTCACACAGGGACCTGATCATTGGACAGGTTAGCCAAACCTTATTTCTTATTTCTTATTTCTTATTCTTGTTTCTTATTTATGGCCAAATTATCTGCCCAGCTACAGACTAGCTGTGATGTTACACAATTGCAGATGCATTTTGTTTTTATTTTGGAAGATACAAAGGGACATTTACAGAGGCTGGGCACTTGAGATTCTCAGAATTTCAAAACTGACCTAATTTTCCCCATTAAAATCAGTACAAAACTTACTACTGAATATACAGCTAAACTAGTGGCAAGTAATTTTGCATTTGTCTTTTCAGAAAAGATATTAATTTATTGACTCCCTCAAAAGATGGGCAGAGAGTGTTTGACTAAATTTTAACATCCCGTCTAAACTTAGTTTTTATGTATTTAAGTTGAAGTTGTACCTGAATATAATTAATGAATTGATTAAGGATCTGGGAATTTGACCCTCTGATTGAAGAAAAAAGAAGAAAATTAATTGATTTGCTGTTTAGAAGCCTTCAGTTTCAGCAATACAGTTTCCAGTAGGCCTAGGACTAGGGAAATCTTGTTTCTCTAAGTGTCCAAAGAAATGCCAGATAATTTTGAAAATACTCATATTTGCATTTAAGATTTGAACATAATAAAGTCTAAAATATCTTATCTGTTAGACACATCCTCCCTCCTCAAGGATAAAATACCCTATGGAAAGCATCATAGGCTACTTTCAGTTATTATAACTGAAAAATAACTATTAAAATATATAGATGGGAATTCCTCAGGACAGAGAGAGCTTTTCACAGGTCCAGATGTTAGAATCTCCAAAATTAGGTGTAACAGTAGATGCCATTCCAGTGCTATTACTAGGCAAATTCTTTTTCCTTTGAACTGCCAGATATACATATGGAAGAGTGTAAATATGTAGGAAATTGTAATTAAACAGGACATTTAAAGTCAAAAGCATTAGGCCCTGGCAACACTTTCTTCTTTCTTGACGAATTCCTTGGCACAGAGTCTGAACAAGGCAGGAGCAAAGTTAAAATGTGGATGGAGAAAAGAGAATCACTGAAATACACTGAACACCACAAGTCAAGAATGTTGTAGCTATTAAGGCCCTATACAGGTTAAAAGAAAACACACCCTAAATTATAATTAGCTGGTTTTCTGTTTAATGTATTTATAGTTTCAGCTGGTTGGGGATGAGCATAGCATAAGCTCTTCTGCACATGGAAGGGAGCAAACATACTGATTTCAACAGCTGAGCTATTACACATAATTTCAAGATTTTACTAAGTTGCTGATTCTAATTTTATGGCTGTGAAATACTTGAAATTTTGTTTTTCTGCACTGGGAATTTTTGTAGTTGGGGTTCTTTTGGGTTGTGGTTTGCTTGGGGGTTTGTGTGAAAAAGCTGCTGTATGTGAAGGTACCCTAAACGAGCACTAATACTTAAAATTGCACACACCTTGAATGTAGAAGGCAGCTGAGTGCCCCCTTTGTTCTCACAGGCAGCATAAAGCACTAGAGAATGATGACAAGAGTAAAACAAAAGTAGTTCTCAACATTTGGATGAGCTACCTGGCACAAAATGTTTTCCTATTTTGTTTTGGGGGCTGGTGGGAGGTGTTTGTTCATTTTGGGTTTGGGGTTTTTTTTCTCTGACCTAAATTATTCAGACAGACTGATGCTGTTTTGAGCAGAATTAGTTTTCCAGAGATGCAGACAAATGTGCACTACAATATAAGTCTCTTATGAGCAGTGGTTTCAGGGACTGCCTGTTGATTTCATAGCTGTACATAGAGATCACAACTGTCTATTTTAATCTAAGGTTTCCTTATTAGAAGCTGCTCAGATATTTTGGGGTTTTTTTAAGGACAGTAATTCATGCATGATACCTGCAGGTGCTCTTCAGAAATTTCTCTGCTCATTTATCGTCACATGCCGTTTTTTGGATCAATGTTTAAAATATAAAGAACTATCAAATATAAAACGACTGATGGTACAGTTCACGGCAGAAAAGGACCCCAAAACTTCTCCTGCCACCTCTGTGGAGGTCTAAACTTTATTGCAGGCCATGTTCTGCGATTTTTTATTTCTGCTTAGGAGAGGAAGAGTAGAAATACCCACCCTCAAATGAAGAAACAATGCAAAGCTGCCTCTCAGCAGAACTGAAAGGTCAGCACTAACTGGGAAAACTGTTGGTTTCAGCTGCTGAAAGCACACACATCCTGCCTGTCAAGGGTGCTGATTTGGCTCATTCTGTAGCAAAGTAATCTTGCTATGCAGGGAAGTGGGCTAGCAGCTGTCAGTCAGTGACCCATGACATTTCTGTACCCTGCATGGGAAATAACTCACTCAACAAAAGCCTGTGGAGCACAATGTGGAACAGTCACAGCCTGCACTGAGCAGAATACCCAGGTTTCCACCTGCCATAAGTTTAGGAGTACATGATTCCCTGAAGTAGCCTGAGGGAAAGCAACACACTGTCCCAAGATGCTTAATCTTGTGACAATACAGTCACAATGTGCTGCCTTAGCTGATAACCTCAAAAGATCACTATTTTTTTACGACAAGACTTATCCTAGGCAGATAGGTGGTATTAAAGATACCAATTCACTCTGGAATTTATACACTGAGGCACTCTCCAGCTACACTGTCTTATTAAGCATCAGACCATGAAAGGACCCAATTATATCTTTAATTAGGTGAGACTGACCTACAGCTGAGAACTTGCACTCATCAGTAGATCGCTATTTTATCAGCTACACACCACTCTACTGTGAGCAGCTTTTAGTTGTATGGCATGGCAGCTGCAAAATGTAACTATATAAAAATCTTTTTATTCCCTTAAATTAAACAGGAAAAAAGGAAAGGGTTCATCTACTCAATAGACTCGAAGTGCAGAGGGAGGAATATCAGAGAGTGGAAGAGGTGATATGGGGAAATTACACAAAATCCTTCATTTTATTATGTTTTAAGCTATGAGACTTTCATCTTTTACATAATATTTTATATGAAACACTACATAATATGCTATTTTAATATTAAAAGTACCACGTAATTCAGAATAATATTAATAAAATAAAATGCATACAACGTGTGTGTGTGTGTGTGTGTGTGTGTGTGTGTGTGTCCCTGAACCAGTTGTGTCTGACAGCACACGATTTAAATCTTGGCTGTCCATGGAGCATTCTAAGCAGAAAGCAGGAAAAATGTAAATGAGATAATTAGTCTGGAGATGAGACAATTGGTGCAGACGAACATCTATGCATGAAGATTCTGGGGATAAGGAAAAGGCCAAGTACTTTTCCTTAAGCCTCAGAGAGCTGTGCTACAGATTTACTAAGAAGGAAGATTTCAAAACAACTGCTTCATCACAAGCCAATTAAAATTTGAATTATACTGTCTTAAGTTTTGAAAAGCTGTCAAATCTACAGATAATTCCTCAGACCTTAATGCTGCAGTGCATGCCCAGTCTATTTTTATGTCTGCATGAAATAACACCCACCACAACGTGCTGTGAGAGAAAAACACTGCACATGCACATTGAAAAACATTTAACACAGCCAAATTTTATCTTTAAAATCTAGTTTTATCTAATGTGCTTACGTGCATTGTCGATAGGCTTGATTTGTCCTGTAAAAGTAAAAAAATGAACTCACAACAATGAGATATTATGAGTTCCTTGTGGTAGAACAAGACTATTATTACTATAAACATTGGGTTTGGACTCATCTTAAGTGCTTAATTATGTTTCCACTGATTTTGGCTAGGGTACTATCTTTGGCCCCTAGGCTTGTGCTAGAGAGCTTGTAGGGCACATACATCCCTACTGCTGAAGGTCTTCAGAGATAGCACAAATTATTGGGATTCTATAGAATTAAAATTTAGCTTTGCTCCATAAACTATTCTTTACCTCAAACCCACGTATTAGGGCAGTGTTTGCCATAAAATAAGGAAGCTTTCCTTTTTCCAATTCTTTTACCAGTATTCAGAGCACTCCATGAAAGCCTGTGTCCCACTGTGCCTTGAGATCAGTAAGAGATTAGCACTTTTTGAGTTTAAGGGCTTTTGATTTTCACTGTTGTTGGTCCTCAGCAAGAGAAATTTAAGAGTTTCTTTGAGTGATATTCACTGCATTATATACACATCTTCAGAGGCCAGCCACAACCTGCTCCCTTATATTGATACTCCTATTTTGTACATTTTAAAATGAGTCAAAAATTTCAGCTGGCATCAATAAATAAAAAAATACATAATAATTGACAGAGAGAACTATGTGCTTGTGCAGTTAGTGTTTTTTGGATTATTGTAGGTACAGGGATTACAGAGCGAGTAGAGTTCAGAAGAAAAGCATGAAGAGTATAAATGGTGCCACTGATCTTTCAAAGAGTAAAAAAGGAAATAAGGGAGAGAAGATTGTGAGGCCAGAGCTTGACCACTACAGGTGTTAGAGAGGCCATTATAAACTCACACAACGCCCCACAGCAGATGCTGCAAGGCTCCAGGGATGAGAGGGGTGCAGGAAACTGACTGTTAGCCAGCCATCCTTCCTCAAAACTCATCTCATTCCAGCTCCAAACACTCCTCACACTTCCACAGAGCATGTTACTGAAGAGATTGTTTGCCTGAGAAATCTTAGTGACTTGCCCACTTCATTAGCCAGACTTCTCAATAATTGGAACATTAAGTTGGGGGACTGAACCACATATTTTATCCCACACATTTAGGTTCAGCCACGTTAAATGGTGTGTAATGTATATGTAAGCAAAGGAAAGGCTTAGTTGCAGCACTTGTAAGAACCACAGTAATATTCCCATTCCAATTGCCAAGTTTGAGTTTCTGAATTCCAGAGGTATGGATCAAGCCTCTCTACTCCATGCTAATCTAAACACTGAGCTGTAACTGTTCAGTGTGGAACATGTTCCACTAATATTGCAAGTACTCTGCAGGGCTTTTTTCACTGCAGATCTACAATTACAATGAGGTCTCATGTCTGATTAAGGAGTGCATTTCACTCAATACCAAGAGCCTGGGGGTGAACAGCATAGAAAATCTATTGTGAATGCAAAGAAATGACCATATTACTTTTTCATCTAGCTACAGGCATGAGTTCCTTCAATGCTGCTGAAAAGTTTTAATGATACTACAATATATGTCAGACAATTTTGAAAAATATAATGATATATATGATAAGAACCCAGTATTTGCCTGGTAAAAATAACAGACAAACATGTCTAAATAATTTATGATACTGAATACACAGACTGTGTGAAAGCCCTTTTATCATTTCCCACTGCCAGAAAAGGAACACTACCTTTACACTGTGCAGAGAAAATATTAATGTTGTTAACTCCTTGTGGGAGATAGAGAGAATTCTGGAAAACCTAATGAAAATGAAACCCTACAAAGTCATCAGGGATATGAAAATCAACACAGCAAGTTGATCAGCAGACACACACCAGAGCAGAAAAGAGCAGCAGCTGTTTGGAAAGAAACAAGAGATATTTCCAGCTGTAATTTCCATAAACAGATCAGGCATTGGTCTAAAGCTTCAATGGATAGGAGCCTGTCCATGCAGTGTCACTGGGAAGCAGCCAGAGGAAAGGGATGTGGGAAATAAGAAAAGTCTTAAGGGCTTTTTACACCTCTGTAAAATGCTGTTCACTCCTGTTGACTCCTGTTCACCAAAAAGCCCTCTGGGTGGGTTCAGCTGCAGCTCAGGTGGAGGAGATGGGTGGGTTGATGGTGGCCTGGTGTGGCTCAGATGGAGGAGATGGGCTGATGTGGCCTGATGTGGCTCAGATGGAGGAGATGGGCTGATGGTGGCCTGGTGCATGGGGCAGTGATGGGCTGGGGAGGGACTGTGAGCTCCAGGAGATGTTGGGTGCAGGGACCATGAGTGGTGACACTGCTCTGGCAGGCAGCCAACACTGGGTTGCTTTGGGTTGAGTTTAGAACATAAAAGGGTTCGGTTTACTGCAATAAACATTGTCCTGGACAAGCAAGGAGGTCTGTGTGTCTTTGTTCCCTCAACAGCCCATCTGGTACCATGCCCAGCAGATGCAGGGAATGCACAGAAACTACTCCGTGTGGTGGGGACTGGATGGACTTCACATGCATTGAGTCCAGTGTGGTTAAAATATGTATAAAAAATTATATTCCAGACAGCAGCAATAATGAAATTGCTGAGCAACCACAGTTTGGATCAGACTCATGCAAACGGTTTCAGAAATAAAGTAACAAATTAATTAACTGTAAAAATATCACTTGGCATTGAAAAGCACGGACTGAACAGACAAGTATGATTCCAGTCTTGAGGAGTTCAGTAGGCACGTGAGTGACACTGTAACTTACGTTTGCTCCTTTTTAATTCTGCTTAATCATAGCATACACTTCACAATTAGTGAACTGGTTAGAATGCTTTATAATTATTATGTCACTCTATGCATATACAAACTCAAAATAGGCAATTTTAAGACCAACTACTGTACCCGGTGAGATAGTCAATGCTAACAATTTTGTAGTGATTTTTTTAAATACAAAAATATATTAAATACCTTCTACAGTTGGTCTTTGTACTTCAGACATTCATAACAGTACCTCCCAGTTTCTTATGTAAGGTTGAACAAACATAATCCTGGGGGTAGATGGCTCCCACAGACTTAAGAAAATAAAACCAAAAATAAGCAATTTTAAACAATTTTTTAAATTCTTCTGAGACAAAGAGTAACCAAATGGATGGGAACACAACACCAGGATTTCTTCTTTATGAACCAAGACCAACATGACCCGAGTTGTGTTGTATAACATAAATATATAAATATATGTCTGCGCTAAGTGCATTCATACCAATTAGAAAAAGAGCAATCAGCTCTGTTTCTCCTCCTGTGGCTCTGCTCCCCTGAAGAGAAGCAGCTGCAAGGCATCTCAGCAGCAGGAAGGAAGCTCAAAGCCCATTTCAATGCTGCTTAATTCCTGTTTCCTCAGTCTAGATGCAAAAGCTCCCATCCCATCCTCCCTCATTGTGAAAATGCATCTCTCAAGCACAGGCACGGAGCCTTTCTGCTCAGCAGCAATGAAAGAGATGAGACAGCACAAGCTGAGAGGGACAAGGTCTGTCAGAGCTTCACAAAGGACACAGAACCTTCCAACACTGCCTGACCTCCACTGCACTTCATGTTAGGTTTAACTTTAGGAATGACTGTGAATTGCTTTCTCACACACGTGGAAAATACAAAAAGTCAACACAAAATCTCTGGCATGATCTTCAGGTGCAGGACTCACTTTATCTTTTACTCTTCCTCCTATTTAGCAACGTTATTTTCATTCATGGAATTCAGCATAGTTTGAATTACACAATCAGACTTTCTGCAGGCTAAGTCATACCAGCTACTTTTTTTCCTAAAAGGCTTTTTTCCAATTTTCTCTTTAATCACAGCAAGCACACTGTATCATTGGGTTGTTTTGGTTTTTTTTAATTGAATTAATCTCTGTATTTTTTTATTTTAAAAAAATTGCTTTCCCTGTTTTTTGTCCCACTGCCTCTTTCCCTGCCTCCTTTCAAACCTTAGAGTGGAAGAACTGCTGCCTGTTACAGGAGGTGAGTTTCTTTCCATGCCTGTTTGTTCAGTGGCCGACCCCCAGCACTGGGCAGCTTTCCAGCAGGAGAATCTGGACTTCAGAACCTGACCTTTACATACTCTGCAGTCAGTGTGAAAGTTCCCATTGATTTCAATGGCATTTGCAGCAGGGCCTTAGTGTGACCTTATTTTCTGCCTAAAACGTAAATTGTTGACAACATTGGCAAAGGTAATCAATTTTATTCCAGCTGTAAATTTTATTTTACTGGCTAGTGGAGCCCTATAGATCTGGGTGAAGAACATTCTAAGCCCTAGAATATGGTAAACCTGACATTATAAACTTAAAACTAATGCAGCAAAATCTTCAAAACCACACTCACTCACAATATTCCCAACAATATTTTAAGGTAGTTTATAGGATTATGTACCACTACAGATTTGAAGATGAGTACACTCCCCAAAACAATGGTGTCCAGTAAGTAATGGGGTTTCTTCCATAAAATGGAGTTCTCATTAGGTGAGGACCTGGCCATTGCATTGATTATGGTGTAAGAAGAGATTTCTTGTCATATACTTACAGAAATGGATTTATATCCCAATAAACTATTTTCTTAGATGACTGACATTAATTCCTGCCGGAGCAGCATGGAAATGATGTGCTAACATACCATGAAATCAGGGAGCAAGGTCCAGCACCAGCACTACCACTAGCAGTCCCGTTCAAATAGCTCAGACTGGGAGCTGCATTACAATTCGGTGTAAAAGCCTTCTCTCTGAGATGTGAAAGGCTGACCTTTGTGCCCCATACAGCTGGTGGTTCAGAGCCAGAGATAGCATTTATTCAACTTGAGCTGTCAGAGAGAAAGGGCAAATGTACCAGCAGGTAAGTGAATTAAGCACTGTTCAGTAGTTAATAATATCTAATTATTCATGACACATCTGTCATATGCTGTTAAGAGGACATTAAAAATGCTAATGCCTGGGCATTCTATTCAGTAACACATCTGCTGAGAAACACAGAGTGTGAGTGTTTCAGGTACTGCTGATTGCATTCTGGCTTGCTTCTTCTCACAGAAAGTATACTTCACATTTTCTTTTACTTTCAAGTGGGCTGCAGCTTCCATACTATAAAAGCAAAATAAACTGAGCTTGAAAAATCCCTGGTTGCTGCAAAGGGCAGTGTAACAATGTGCTGTAATGCCTGCTGTTCATAATCCAGTCAGAACTCTATAGCACTGCTCTGTATCTTTGCAGTGCAGCACAGAGCAGGTATTTTCCTTTGGTGTTATTTCTCGCTATTTAATTTGCATTTTGGAGGCTATACCAGGGCTTTGCTCGTTTCCTATAAAGCAAACAGTCGTGAACTCCATTACCGTAAATGAGACAAATGTTTGACCCAGCTCTCTATCAAGTTAAGCAGTAAGAGAAAGATGATATACAGACAAAGATTTCAGAGCTCAGTACTGGAATGTCTAGCTTGGGAACTTACGTGAAAAAGAGCCTAAAATATCTCCAATATAATCAGGTATTAAATTTCTAGAAATGAACAAGTTTGAATAACTTCTGCTGATCCTCACACTTCAGTGGGAACAAAAGCATCTTCAAAGTGAGGCTATCTTGCTCTGAAATAAAAATGTAAATATTTCTATTGAGTCTGATTCTGGCATCCTTAATGAAAGGACTAAAATTTCTGAAGATAGCTGAACTAATGCCAGTCTATATAGCTACTCCTTCACAGCTACAGATGGAGTTTGTGTTCATCACTCTCCTTATTTTTACTGTTATTGGCACTAATGTAAATATATTTTATAAACATCTTCTGCATAAGGATTGTTTTGGTAGTTCTAATAGTATTGATATTTGCTTGTCAAGTATAATATGCCCTCATCAGGCACAGAAGAAAATCATCTCTTCCTCCTGGCAGTTTAAGTGCCAAACCCAATCAATTTAACCACTTGACGCTTTGCTAAATTGCACGACTGAAATGCCCATGCACATGCTAATTGACCTGAACTTCAAGGGGAAGAGAGAGGTGTAATTGCTCTCATTTCAGCACAGCCACATCCCTGGTCATTAGCTGAGAGTGATTCACAGTGCCCACATCACTTGCAGCACCCTGGGAGATGAGGGCTGATCATCTCCTCTCCAGCAGATCTTCCCCGAGAGCCTTCCAGGGAGCTGCTCCAAGGGCAAAGCTCCTCTCAGGAGTCTGGAGCAGCCAGAGCACCTCTCTATCAAACTGGACCTCTTGGCATGGGGACAGCTCCGTGTGCACTGTCACAGAGTCCATCCTTGGAAATGTTTGGAAAGTGTCTGGATAAGGTGCCAGGAATAGGAGTCTGAGCCCAAAGCTCACCCTGCTTTGAGCAAGGGCTTGGACAAGAGACCTCCCAATGTCCTTTCTGACCTGAATTATCTGATGGCTTTTCAGAATTAGAGAGTAATAAGAAAACATTAAAAATAGAAAAAATAGTTAAGAGAATATCTGAAAGAAGGAAACTAACAGCGATCCTACAAAAAATGACTGTCTTTTATTTATTCAACCTCTTCTTGTAACTTTCCTTTTCTAAATAATGCCCAACTGATATCCAACATTATTTGCTAAAGTCAAGCCATGTATAATTCTGAACGGTCTTAATATTAAATCCTTTGCAAGAAGAATAACTCTGAATACAGCAATTATTCTCTATGGGATACAGGAGTCCTCAGCTGTTGTACACACAATTTAATGTTAACAAAAATTACATGCCTAGATTGAGAGAGATATAGCTTTGTGTGTCCATAATTTTCCCCAATGAATTATTTCAGTTAAAAGGAATTCAAAATGCATTAAAAAGTTATCACTTTACAAGTTCTGAAATAGGCTTGTATTCTTCTGAGTTTATTTACATGGACTAGAAAAATGGAGAATGAGATTTCCTTTGAAACGTTTTGATTCCATTTTAGAACTGTTTGGCCTGACTAAGTATATCCTGAAATGGTTTGTGTGAACTCGATTTTTTTTCTATATGCAAAATACAGAGAGAAAAAAATGTGTGAAAAATCATGTACTGTGAAAACAAAAAATCCCATAGAACTAAAAGCTGAACTTGCCTCGAAGAATGAGGTAATGAGTATGGAAAAAAAAAAAAACAACAACAACAATCCACAAATCAAAGCAAACACGGAATCTCCATATTTAGTGAGTAGGAAGCAGTGGGGAAAAAACCCCAAACCAACCAAACACTGATGGTGTGCATGTTAGGAACACCTATTTAAATGAAAGTCATTCAGGCCCACACGTAATTTGGAGGCAGCTCAGCTGTGTTTGTAAGGTCTAATGTACTCCACTGCACTGGGAGTCGTTTCTATGCAGCATCAGCCATCCTTCAGCTGCCACGGGGCAAAGGCTTCCTCTGTCCTTGTGCTGTCCATCACTCCGAGGCTTTGGCCAGGCCCCAGAGAGCTGGCACAAATCTCTTGGCAAGTTCATGACTCTGTCATTCCACAGCCTCTCCTCCTGCCCTGACCACCAGCACCGAGCTGACAGTGAGAGCTCTCCCCAGTGAGCTCAGACTGCTCCTCGGGTTCTCTGTTGTCAAAATACAGGCAAACCGAGATGATTTTCAAAATCATCATTTAGCAAAAAGCTATTAAAAACACTCAGAGCTTTTCAGTGATTTCCATGCATGCACAGATGCAGCCACAGTGTGAATGACAGGAATGGAGGCAGAGGAGAAGGGGTTTGGGCAGAGCTGTGTGATGGGGAACAGATGTGCCCCCCTGGCACAAAGGGAGAGGAGGAGGCTGGCCTCTGTGAAACCCTCCCTGGGCAGATCTACCCCTTAACACACAGGAAAATATAACTTATACTGACATCTACCCCCTGTGTTTCAAAGGTAATTTCAGATAAGTTCACTTCTGTGTGTTTATGGTAAACTAAACCAGATGAGAGTCTCCCACCTGCAATATTCTAAAACTGATTACCACCTTTTTCCTTTCACTGCTAAGCAAGTCATAAGCAATTCCAACATACAAGAAGAAAAATCACAAGTAAAATCCAAAAGAATAAGATTAAAAACCAATGAAAATGCTCCCTGAAAATAAAATAAACCCTCACATTTTAAATTGTACCCCTGAAATATTCATACATCATTGATTATCATTCACCTCGTGAGGCCTACTTTCTGTTTTTCAGAAGTCTAAGTTTCTCTGCTCAACCAGATTCACTCAAGACTTTTTCCCAAGCAAATTTACACCTTACAAAGCCTTAAGTGGGTTGATTAAAATTTCCTCACACCTTGCATGCTTGGGCAGAACATTAACTTCTCTTATATACTCTGTTAATAGGATCTTTTTATGTAAGGCCACGGAATCCACAGTACTGGACACCACACGGGCAAATAATAAGAACCAGTCTTTGCTGCCATTCTATTTAATTAAACAGTACCAATTATAAGACACATCAAAATATTTGTTGTATGTCTCATAGAAATGGCCCCATAATAAATCATTGGTATAGAAGCCAGTCAAGTATTGATAACTTGATTTTCAGCTGAGGAATTCATTCCTATAGGACACCAAAACCTCATTGCCCTCAATGTGAATCATTACTCCTCAATTATTTTAGTTTCTGTGATAACTTGGAGCAGCAATGCCATGAGCTTCCCCAGAACAGAGTAAAGGGCAGGAAAATCTCTTCAGAGCCTTGCAAGAAACAGCTTGTCTGACACACATGCTCATTACACTTGTTGTTCTCACCTCAGCTTCCTCCTTACTCAGAATTTCAATTTCTTGAGGATTCTCTGATGTGGCTGAGAGGACAAAGGGAAGGAAAGCAGCCCTTCTGCTCCCAGCAAAGGGCTGGGCTGTAAGCAGGAGGGAGTTTTGGTGCCCACAAAGGAAGGCTCTGGTCCCTCTGCACACACACACTGCTCACACAGCTGCAACAGCCCCCAGCAGCGTGCCAAGGGAACAGCACCAGCCTTAGGACTTCTCAGGGTATTCCAAAACTAAAAACTAAATGGTTCTTTTGTTGTGACATACAGAGCTTTGGTTTTGTGCCGAAAGGAAAGGAAAGAAAAATAAAGAAAAAAGGCAAAAATGCCACCAAATGAAAAAAAAAACAAAAAAACAAACAAACAGAACAAAACTGACTGCAGTTTTCTGATAATGTATTGTTAGTGAGATTGTCTGGTTAATGTTTTGAAAAAAAAGTTCCAGTGCTCCATTTGATGCTTCATGAAATGAAGCAACTTTGTCATACTTCACTGCATTTAGACCTAACAACATGTCAGATTTTTCTGAAATAAACTGTGGGTCATTGACTGAGAAAATTTCCTCTGGCAAACCATATGCAGTGAAAAATTCCCTTATGATTCAATTAATTTTTTTCATAGAAGTGTAGTCTATAGTGCCACTACCCCAGATTCTGTGAAGCTGCTGATCTTTGGAAGGTACAAATAACAGCATTAAACACTACTGAGAATAACTTTTAACCTTTTCCTTTATCATCTGGAGTGTCCACTGAACCCTGATACCCATGTCCCTCTTGGTGGCTGAATTCCTGAACTGCTAAATCAGTGTATGTCCTTCACTGGAAGTGGTGATAATACTTCATAGGAAATCACAACATTTCACTTTCTCCTCCTTTACAGCCAATAGCATTGCCTGTTGAACCCCTGTGTGTGTGCCTGCCTTCTATTTCATTCCTTATAGCCTTTCTTAGCATGACATCAAGAAAAACTTTTCTAAATAAATACTTAGGCACTCACAATTTATTATATGTTTTACAGGATTTAGTACTGATAGAAGAGATTCTATGTCTTCCAGCAGTGATTTGTAATTGTGAATAAATTTTGAGGAAATCTAAGTTCAGGACATATTTAGTTTAGTTTAAAATCGTTTAAATGTAAGTCAGTTCTCATGACTTCTAAGTTACCATCCTTGAATCTTTTCTAATCTCATGCTTAGACAATAAATTTACTTTAGGTAAATTATCATGAGGCAAAGTACTTTGCAAATATAAGGTAACTTATACGTGTAAGTACATTTTCAGGACACTTCATCTCCTGAGATATTAATTTTCTTTTCAGGTAAGCAGGATTTGGACATTTAAGTTCTTAGGCTAGAAACCTGAGAAATCAATTTCTAAATCCTTGATTTTTAGATTCACTAAGAGGGATGTGTGCTTGTCACTTGGTGTGTGAGTCAAAGCTTGGATCCTCTGCATCCCTGCACTTTCCATCTTCCCTATCTGGATGCTACAGGAACATACTTGTCTGAAAACACACACACACAAATATTCCAAAATTAAAGGTTTTTCATTTACTCCTGGAGATTCTGTTCCACTTTGCATAAATATTCACTAGCAGAAGAATGAAAATCTAGTTTCCCCCTGCTCAGGGAAGCAATTTAATTACTGCAGTTTGAAGTCAGCTTGGGTTTTACCTTGGCAGAAAGATTTCTCCCAACCCATAGAATTTCCTATAGCTCAACAATTGAAGCAGTTTAACTACATACAGCTCAGCCAGATCAGCCCAAATCACCCTAAAGCAGAGCATTGACCAATACATGTTTTACTTCATGTTCCAGTTGTTATCCCTCTAAGACCTTATTATAATTATTCATGTGTCTAAGACTCTCTGAACGTCATTGAAGTAGTCTGAAAAGTATTTTTGAGGAATTGTGAATATATAAATTAACTTTATATGGAAGTTTAAAAGAAGTTATAAAAGTGGTTATATTTTCCCACTATTAGGCTGCAAGACCTACAGGAATTAGAAGAATAAGAGGAAATGTTTAAAGCAGTTGGGTTTTTTACATAAAAGTATTCTGTGATAAATGAAGAACTGATATTTCAAATGAATAAACCACAGATTTGAAACTTGTCTTTCTCTAGTCTTTCTGTAAGCTTTCTTTGTTTTGTGTCCTTTCTATGAAGCTTTTGGTGTTTGCTCTTTGTGTCGATACCAAAAAACAAATATCAAACACTTCCCATTATTTAAAAATGTCATTAAGGAACATGGAGCTTCTCAAAACTCCCACCAATAAGATTAGTAGAAAACTGGAATCTAAGAAGCTGCCACATCCATTCTTGTAAATGACTTTTCCTTCTGCTGGGAAGTATTTGGTGATATTTCACTGATAATTCAAGAAAAGACTGGCTGATTCAAGGACTGGGAAGGGAAAAAGTGAAGGTTTTACATTTGGTACATCAGTGATTAGAAGATCCAAAGGGACCAGAATTGAATACTTGCTCAGCAACCTCCATCAGGAGATGCTGAATTTGTTTCTGCTTATCAACGTATCAGATAAAAATTACACCATTTAGTGCTGTGCTTGGTGCATTAAAAAGAAATCTGTAAAGTTCTAACATAAAAGCTTAGGAAAACGAGTAGCAAACTGTGCAGAGCACTGGTGCTGCTTTATCACTTTACTGGGTAATGGGTTTTTGCAGCTGCCCCTGTCAGAGCCCCTACAACTGGCTGGTTTGGAGGGATCTCTCTGGGAAATGCTCTGGACCTGCCTGAGATCAGTACACATTTCCTGCCCTTCTGTCAACTTATTTCTCTTGCAGATCCAAACAGTGTCTCAGTCCAGTCCTACTCTGCCTCACATCCACTGAGCTACTGCATGGATGGGCAACTACTGCAATACAGGACCAGGAATCAGATCAATTTTACTTTTTCAAGTAGTTTGTACAGCAGCTTTGCTGTCTAATCCAACAGAGAGCTGCACAGTCATTCCTTGTAGCTGTGGTGCTGTCAAGAGGTGTAGTCTTTATAGAAGATCTAGATTCCATTCTGCAAATCATCATTTTTAATTGCTCAGGTATGCCACAATGACCTTCACTGCATTTCTAATCTTCAGCTTTACTCGTTTTCTTCTATTCATTGTATCTTCTGGTCAAGACTGCAGTATGTTTGGCTCCCTCAGGTACAAACCAAACAAATTATCTTTTAGGCATAAGAACATTTAACTTCTCTGCTTTTAACATGGATAACTGCTCCCTTCCTTTATGTCTCAGCAGAACCAGCTGGGAAGGTGATCTCAATAGATAGGGCCAAACTTGCTTTTGCTCTACTTGACAAATCCATGTTTTCATGGATGAAAAGGAGGTCTTTAGCACACACTTAGGAGGCTGCAGCTGCTGAAGCATCTGTGTGTACCTTGTCTTTCAGATCTCACTGGTAGAATCCTTCCTGCTGTACAATAACCAAGAACTGGAATTGCCTTAATCAGTTCCAAAATATAATTCCATTCCACAGTTAAGCAGTTTAGTTGGATGTAATAGAACCAAAATCTGAGCTGAACAAAGTGCAGCCGCAGGTTTCCATTTTCTCCACGTGCCATGGGAGCTTTGCCTGGCTGATTACTATAGTCAGCTTTTTAGAAAAATGTAGCCCTATTTCCAGTACAATCTGGCTTTCCTCTGTGTGAATTACAGCTTTCCCACTGAAGTTAGCAGAAATTCAAGGCAAAGAGGACTCTAGCACTGCTCACAGCATCAAGCTCTGTACATGGACTTGGCTTTTTGAAGCCTGATTTTATGTTTCATCATAAACAGTCAGTATTCTCATGTTGACATACTGCTGGTTCATCTAGGATGTATAAAAGGACCTTAACTCTTGCTAGATTCTATGAATTATTTTCAAAAGAACAAAATTTGCATTGATACAGGCTATCAAAGGCTACTTGCCGAATTTTTGTAAGGAGCACTGACACCTTTCTGAAGCAGTGAGACTGCTGTCTCAGCTCCTTTCTACCAGGGTTGTTTGTGTATTGAATAATTGTTTAGCTGCAGTCCAACATTTCACCAAGCTTGCACCAACAAGTGTACTGGGCACTGACCAAACTCAATTCAATCTATCCAGTGTGTATATCATATTTCCCAAAGTAAAATTTCATTCCTTTAGGAGAACATAAACTTTCCACTGTTTCTACATCAGAAGTTTTATCTGCTAAATTAGGTGAAGTGAAGCAGATTCCAAAAGCTGTTCCCTGGAAATGCTGCATTAGCTGCCAGCATATCTGCCCAAAATATTTTATACAGGTAGTTGAAAGACTCAGTTTAACTGTTCAGAGCTACTCTGTTAAATTGCACTTTCGTAGTCTTCTCTTGGGGCACTTTGTGCCAGTTTCACTCGTTTTTTAATTAAAATCTTCACTATATGATTAGAGTTTTATAGGTTTTGGTGTAACTATATCTTAAAATGTTCAGCCTCATTGCCTATCACCTATGATAAAGTTATTACTACTACAAAGAACCATGTTCATTCTTAATTTGGCAACAGTTTAAAAGTCTGAGGAGACTCTTGCTTATCTCAGTCAAAACATGACTGGATGGGGCAGGTTAGAATACCTGTACTACAAAAGAGTAATTCATGTTATAATCTCTTAAGAGATTTGGGGCCTTCCCATCCAGCTCCTTCCCCCAGCAGCCTCTTCCAGAGCACAATTTAGGGCAGTCCCACACTTTTCCAAAATTGGTCTCATCTACACAAATGATTTGCAGGTGAAAGGAAACCTTTATCAGACAACAACATCAATTATTATAAATTATTGTTTTCATCCTGCGTGAGAATGCTAATTAAGCCCAGTTAAACACAAAAGGACATAAGAAATATTGCCTATGGTAGAAAATACGAGCATTTTCTGAAGCTTCTGTTCTGCCTGTTTGCAGCCATGCAATACATGAACTCCAAGTCTGCATATTCCAGTTCTGCCTCTGACATCAGCAGGGAAGTAAATAGCTGAAAATTTCTGGGATGAAGATATTTAGAATAAGGCTTTTCAACGTGAAAGCTGCTCTGCTACCAACACGGTGTAAGCAAAGCTGTGTAATGAGGCGTTTGTTACTTCCCTGAGCACGGGGCTCAACTGCTCCCTGGAGTAGTTCCAGGGAAGTCAATGGAATTGCCCAAGGGATAAACTCAGTGCTGTTCAGATGACCACAAATGATCAAATTACTTCACTTCATGATATTTTGCTCTCACCAGAGATGTTCCAACAGATTGTGTTTCTAACTCAACTGAAAGAAACCAACTGACTTAATTGAAAGGTACAAGTTTAAATTTCCAGCCTGCATCCACACTGCCATTTCTTCTACCTGCAGGCACACTTACCAGCTCCTCCCTCTCCATTCCCTATCCCTCTCCATTCCCTATCCCTCTCCATTCCCCAGCCAGTGACCTCAGTGACACCTCATGTCCCTTAGTGACCCTTAGTAGCTGTCATTTGCAGGCACTGCTTTCCTAACCAGCCAGCTTGTGCACTTACAGTTGTGTGTATGCACATCAGGAAGAATAATTGCTTTATACTTCACCACCTGGCACAATTCCATCTAGGAAAATAATCCCACAAAATATTTTTTGCTTTTTTTGTCCTGTTTTATATGCCGGTAACACAGTTCTGCAGCTAAGAACATTTCACATTTTCTCATTCAATTGTTCATTATAGATTGAGTTGGGGTTATTTTTTGTCATATGTTTTGCTGAAACAAATGCCAGTTTTCTGCCTTTATGTTACTTTACTGTTGGCTTTAGAAGGTATTTCACAGGAGGATATTAGAAACATGAAATCTAAATTATCTTCATTTCAATATCTATTTTTTTTCCAATGGAATTACTGACCAGAGCATTCCAACGGATGGTTTGTACATTTAGTTACTGTTGCAAGTCCATGAAATTTTAAAATTCTAACTACAGCCACCCATCACTTCTATAAAGTTTCCTTTAGGAACTGAGGATGTATTTCAGGTGTCTTAAAAAGGCACAAGAATGGTTGCAAAGTTTTCTATTTTAATCCTCATTCTGGGATCAGAGATTTCTGATGGTGGAAATCTAGATTTTGTGCTCTTTTTCACAAAAAAAAAAAATCTGTATTTATGTGGAATAGCATTTTAAGTAGGAGCACAGAGTCAGGGGAAGAATGCAAATCTACCCTTCTAATTGCAATGGAACAACTAATGGCATAAAACCAATTTGTATATTTGGGAATATAATCAGACGGGGGGGTGGACAACCAGAGTAATTTTACAAAATTATGTAGATTAAATAATATAATTTATGAAATAAGACATTATCATTTGAAAGGATTATTTCCTTAGTTTCCACATGCAAAACTTCTCTGTTTTTTTTGCTGTTGAGATTTACCCAGTTCTCTGCAGACAGCTCTGTCTATTAAAGACCATTCAGCTAATTTATTGCTCTTTCAATACACTCCTCTCTAATGTATTTTCTCCTGTGGATTAATAAAATAAGGGTCAGGCTTCAGAGAGTGACAAAGCATGAGTCTGAGGATGATTTATAGCTCAGCTGAGAGTGCCAACAACACCTTTTGATAAATGCTCCAATCAGTTTAAAGTTGTCTTCTAACGATGACAGTGAATGTTAGTGATAACTTCCCAAGTAAGAGCTGCCAGGATGCAGGAGTTAATAATGGCAGGAAAACAGGTAAAGGCCTGACTCCCAAGGAGTCCCTGGAGATTTTTTTTAAATTGCATCTAAAAGAACATGGCTAGGAAACAGAAAGAGAAAATGTAAAATCTTATATCAACTGGTTTTTCCATTCAGAAAAGCATTCATCAGACAACTTTTTAATATTTCTTAGTTGTTCTGTATTTTAGCATGGAACCCTTTTCAAATGGAAATACAAAGAAAAATCTATTTCTTTAATACGTATGAATGGTGTTCAAATGAAAAAAGTCTTTAGAGACCTTGAGGGAATTCAGCTATAAATAGAAAACTATAGTCAAGATCTAGAACACTGAGCAAAGTGACTCCTAACAGATGACTGCAGTACTGACAAACACTTTATAAGGAGCCACAGTGAGCAGAAAATGGTATTGTCCTCTGGGTGCTGCAGGTTCTGGGGAGCAAAGGTTTATATGCAGAGAGGTGTGAGGCTCCAGGGGAAGTCTTGGACAAGGAGAAATGGGGGAATTCTGCTGAGGAGAGCACTGTGGCTGCCCTGGGAGGAAAGCTGTCCTTGCTGGTGCTCCCAGCCCCATGCAGTGCTGCCACGTCCAGGGGCTCCAGGAAGAAAGGAAAGGGTGCTCCATTTACAGTACTAAATTACACTGTTTGGGATAGTTACTAAGAAGATTAGAACATTTTTATAGTGATCTTACGACTTTGTTTCACACCCCTGAAGTAATTGCAGGTCCAGGGAGTGTCTCTAGCACTCTCTATGGTGGGGATTAAGTGGATCTTGTGGACACGATTACCATTTAAATTTTCAAACTCGGAGAAAGTTTTATCACAAAGTCTGTTTGGAGTTCTAAATTCAGCTCCCACATTACTTTAGGAATATGGATTTATATGCAAATCCCACCAGCTTCAAAGATATTCAAATGAGACCTGTAAGAGTTATTGTAACAATTTCTTTTACAAATAATACTAACTTTTATGGACTTTATAGAGTTTTCAGTTCATCTAGCCAGGAAGCTCATCTTATTGCCTGATTAAAAACCAGCACTGCATCAAGGATTTCAGAGCCTAGACAGTTTCTCTAGCAAGCTATGAAGCCTGGCATTTAAACTTCTAAGAAAAATTAAATCAAGTTTTGTATATTTGCTCTGATGGGATGACTCTAACCTGTTAGCCTTGGAAGCATGATGGTATCATTTGAAATTTCTATTCAAAACACACCCTTCTTTAACTGATAAATTAATCAAACAACTGCAAGTGCATCAAAGACTGATATGGTAATGATGCCTCTTTGGGAGTACCTAAAACAGAGGCCAGACAAAATTTAGGGAAAGAAAAGAGTTATATTATACTATGAGTGTAACATAACTCTTTTTATTCCCTAAATTTATGAAAGAGTTATATTATATTATGCTATATTTATTGAAGGACCTTCAGGTACATCTTGGGCAGACAAAGTCCCCCAGGGGCTACACCCAAAAATGGACGATGAGTCACGAGTTTTCATATTTTTATAAGTTTTGTCCATTTGCATAACAGGGGTTAATCTTCCAATTACACCTTCATTTACTCCCAGTTTTCTCCCCCCAACTCACTTTTGTTTCCATCTCTCAGGGCCTGGGACAGTGAGGTGTCCCTGATTCCCAGCCCTGGAGAGGAATTGTTGTGTCTGACCAAAATGTGAAGGCAGTAGCTACCACTGTATATGGAGTTTAGAGTTTTACACCAAAGAATTGCAGGATTACAAATATAATGTAAAAGCAAAAATCCTAAGGCATCAGTAAAGATGCGTGACTAGCAGGCAGCAGCAGCTTTTGAACAGCCACACCACTGAATGCCCAACCACTCTGGTCCCTCACACTCCTACACAGAGACAGGAATAAGCTCCTGTGGTCCTGATGAAAAAAATACACAGAATTTTAGTTGGGGACAGCATTTCTCCAGAGATCCATGGCACAAAATATCTCCCCTTTCTGTCCCAACCTTTAGCTGATGGACATTCAAAACTTTCATGCTGTCTGGAAGCCCTGGAAACTTTACTTAAGGATTTAGAGATGAAAAGTGTGGAGGGAATTCCTGCTACTGAGCAGCCCTGCTGTGCAGGTGTGAACTCATTAGCTCCCATGGTTTCATCTATTCCAAGGATTCACAGGATTTGTTCTTGGCTTCACAGAATTGCATCTGAGAATCTTCCCAAGCTATTAATCTTTCTGTCCAGCCATGACTATAAAATCTTGCTGGCTTTATCAGACTGCAAGATCCAAGAACTGGTCTTTATGTCTGAGCCAGGAACTTTACAATTTGGACTCCTAAATTCATTTACTTTCGAGAATTCCAAAACCCTTAAAATTTATTTCCTTCAAAAGTGAAATTTTGGAGAAAAGAGAATTGTTTGTTCTGGGAAGAAAACACTTTAAAAATGTCAGCTTTCCAGAGAACAGATGTAGCAACCAATTTTTGTTTAAGGCTGAGTAAAGCTTAAAATTAGGTACTGACTGCATTTTTTATTCTAGTGACCATTCACTACTGCATCCTGGCAGGTTTATCAGAGATATTTCAAGCCTAACTTTTTTTTTTCTTTTTAAATACTACTTTACTAATGGTAGAGGAGAAAATGATTTCTCAAGCTGAGATTTGCCCACAAGAAGAAGAGAAGGCAGAGTAAGGAGTCTCGAGTTATTGGCTCCCAGGCACTGGGGAGAGCAGGGTGTGTTCCCCAGGCATGGGCTCCTTCTTGGGCATATCCTGAATATCTGCAGTACCTGGCACCTCTGCAAGGTACCCAGTTTTGGCTCTGAAGCAGAAAAGGGCTCTCGTCTTGCTTCATTTATCCCCAGCTATAAGATACAACATTCCAATGCCTAATGTAAATTCTGATTATACCTTTTAACTAAACACGTGACACGATTATATAAAACATCATCTCAGTCTGGCTATATCGAGTTCCTTAATGTTTTCCTGCTAACACATGGAATTATAGCAGCTAGCAATGATGTTGGCTTTAATTAAATTTCATCTTGTGACTACATCCACTTATTTTAAAGCCCGAGTCATTTAAGTTGTTATTAATATGCCTTTTTTTTGTTAATCAGATTGCTCTCTTTCACACAAAGGTCTGCATTTAAATATAGAAGTTGCAACAGCAAACACTATAGTTGATATTACAGATCTATTTTTATTTTCTCTTCTCTCATCTTTTGAATAAAAGGCATGATAATTTCTATGATCACTGTGAGCTTGAAAGTGAACACTTTATTGGTTCTACCAAATATAAACAAGCTGGGGCAAATGCATGTCTTTATAATAATATTCTGCTGGGGTTTTTATGTGGGTTGAGGTTTTTTGGTTTTTTTAACAGCACTACAACTGAAACTGCTCAAAGTTTAAAGCTAAAGTTTGCCATTGCAATAGCTGTCACTTGGAAACAGTTGGGGTTTTCTTTCTTATGGATACTGCTCTCAAACAGACTGTGTTACAGATACAAGTCTTAACCACTCAGGCACTACCTCCAAAACTCCTACAATGTGCAGTTCCACCTTCAGCTGACCTTCCAGTAACATCTGCAGTGATTTATTGTGCATGTGCTTGGGTCTGAGGTGCATAGCAATTAGCAAGAAAAGACAAAAATTGCTCAGGCTGCCTGGATCATAAGGACTTGAATGAGAGAAAATGTTGAGATGAAAAGGGTCTGCGATATGACCCTTGTAACTTTGCTCTCGTGTACTAACCAACCAAGCTGCTACCACAGAGAAATCATTCCTTGGCAGGGGTATAACAGGAATATCTTGGAACACAACAATTATTCTCCCAGAAAAAAAACAACATGCTATGACTTGTCTCCAATGGTAACACTTCAGTGGAAAAAAAAAACCTGTGACAACAAATGATTTTTGTCTTAAAATCCAAGGGTGAATATCCCAGTTTAAACCAAACAAAAAACATTTGTTAATGTCTTCAGCCTTGCAGGCTTTTGATATCAACTGATGCACAGAACACAGTAAGTGTATGACAATCCTAAAATCAACTGTTCTTAGACCTTTTTTTAAAAAAAAAGAACATGGATTTGCATTTATCATTTTTAGCATGTCCCTTTCTAAAGTTCATTAAATCCTTCTTCTAGTCTGGCAACACAGATCACTGGTACGTAACAAAAGTAATTACTTCCTCTGCAGCATTACTTTTTTATTTATATATATATTTTTTATCCCCTGCATTTTTTCTCCCAGTAAGCACTTTCAATCTTTTAAATCCCCTTCCTATGGAACACTTTCTTCATCTCTAATCATTTAATCATCTGAATATGAATCTCCTCTATTCATGTTTAGGAAGGGTATTACTGTGAATCCTTAGACTTTGTGATGCTGTAAGCTATACTGGCTGCCTCTTCTTACGAAGGCTTCCAGCCTGAATTTTCTAAGATTTTATATTTTAGTATTTTATGGAGGAAGGGAAATGTTTCAGGACTTATAACTTCTAGCAGGCATGTTCCAGAGGCAAAGAAGGCAATTGGAAGAAGAAAGGAGCTAGGCAGTGTTCTCTAAAAAACAGGATGTTCAGAGATTTTAGAGGCTTATTGCATGGATTAGCAAGAAATTTTATCATGGTGCACACAAATTAGTCAGGGACAGTTATAAAAATTGTTCCTGGAGATGAAGCTGAGCTGGCTATTGGAGATTACTCCGAGCAGCATTTGGCCAGGTTAAGACCAAGCTGTGTTTGGTGAGGAGAGTACACACAACACATGTACATTTCATGAGGCACATGAGGTCAGGTTAAAGGCCAGCACCAACAGTTTTATTGCAGATGCTATCACAGCAACTTGCAAAAATGAATTTTATTGCAAATACTCTGACCTGATTTTAACAAAAAGCTCCTTCTAGAAACAGTAAAATAAACTAGCACAACAATCTTGTTACACAGGATTAAATTCTATTTGCATTGTAACTAACAGGCTAATGAAAGCATTACTCATACATCTTCTGAAATGTTTCCATTTAGTATTTGTAATTTTATATTAAAGATTTGGTTTATCATCGTTTCATTCTGAGACATAGTGCTCAGTCAATTCCAACCTACTAAATTGACTGTACTAGAATTCCTCAAAGATATCTCATTATAAAAGAGGAAGAATAGACTTCCTGAAATTAACTCATTGATGATACATATTTTTTTAGCCAACTTGATCCTGGAAAATTGCTTTTACTCCTCTGCCCTTGCCAGCGTCTGTTTTTGCAGATCTGAACCCCAGCTGCCGGTTCAAGTTGAAAATGAATTTCACACATTTGAATGTACATGAATTACAGTCAAGGATGGTGGCATCAGGATGCTCTTGGAACCAAGGCTCAGAAGCAGGGAAGGTCACTTTCTACAACTAGACTGTTAATGACAAGGATGAATAATTGGAACTTAATGAGCACAGAGGAACCTCTTGTAAGTACTTTACTAATCTTCCAAACTGCTTCACAAAATAACAAGTTGCATCAATTTTGTAAAAAAGTTGAATCAAGACAATGACACTTTTCAAACCTAGCTAAAACAAACTCAGGAGGGACTAAGCTTGCAACGAGATATGTACTCCATATAATACCTAAATATGGATAAATCTAAAGCTCTGACTCAGAATATCTGACTTTAGGGTTATGCTGAAGCAGAGGACAGAACAAGATGTTTTACCACGGTGGCCCTGCCCCAAGCTTGGATGCAGCATCCTGCCCCTTTGCACAGTGCAGATAATCACTGCTTGGGTTTGGGAGTAGAAACCTATTTGTAACAGCCCAGCTCTGAGTGAGGATGATTTACCATCCTGCCACAGCTGGGCTATTTCTCATTAGAAAGTCATTTAACACTAGCTTAGTTTTTTCTCTGGTACATTACAGTGCAAACACTCTCAGATGTTTTATTGGAGAGCTTCATTTTGGGAGATGATCTGCCCTGGCATATTCTTGTATCTACACAGCTTAGATGACAAAATCACGACTTACTCTTGTGTCTTTGCAAGCTCCATTTCTGTCCATTATGTTCAAATAAACAGCAGGAATGAGAGGGGAACCTAACAAGGTCACTGTACCTTATTCTGCAGTGTAATAAAAACATCTCTGATAGAAAGTTAGTGCAAAACCTAGGAGTGATTTTCTGCCACTGCTTTTTACACCATCCTCTTGCTATCAGAGCACCTGGCAAGAGAGGGCCTTCTGCTGGGATTTTTTCTTTACTTTTGGAGTGTTATTCTAAAATCTGTTAGATCTTATGTTCAGTATATTCCTCAATGAAAACAATACAAAATGTGCCTTTATTGAAAATAATGGCCTAATATTCTATCTTTTTACAAAATCAGGCTGGGAACAAGAAGCAGAAATTGGTCTCACTTTTCTGCAGCACACAGGGTTCGTGTCACTGCAGAGTGTGGATCTTTATTTTCCAGAAGAATTCTGTTGTGTCTCAATAGCTTAATCAACACAAAATGCCACATTGTTGGTTCCACAGAAAAGCTGAAGTTTTCTGTGTACAAAACACACAAACTGTACAAAACACACACTGTCTTTCAAAACTCCTGACTCCTCTAATCATTGCAGTCAGTCCTTTAAATAACACCTTGCAATATTGTACTTGCATATTTTGACTGAGGCATCAGCAACACAGAAGTGAGTGTTCTTAAAAGGCATCTAAAATGGCAAGAAATAATTTTTTTCTCCACTGTTTACCCTATTTTTTAGTAAAACTTTCAAAACAGATCAGACAAGCTACACAATACACAGTTGCAGACATGAACAGTCGTATACTCCTGAATATTAAAAGGAGTAGCCACAAGCATTTGCTTAGGCAAATTTGGGCCTACAAATTCAAAAATATTTAATGTCCTTTCACAAACTGGCATATGAATTACAAGTTGGAAGCTAAGATTTAAAAAAGGAAAAATAGGAAAACTACAAGACAAAATTACTCTATCTTGGAAGGATTTTGTTTAATTTTTCAGAGACCATGCCCTGTGTTTGGAAATTATATCACGAGTTCTTTTCTGAGTGGAACAGAGATTGTTGAACAAAATACCTCTTAAATAACACTTATGCAATCACTAGTATGTGGTTTCTGCTGCTGCTGTTGTTTGACCAATTATTTTTCATAAATCTAAAACTTTGGCTTGCTTTCATCTTAAAAATAAAAAACACATCAAACCTGAGGTTGATGCTAATACTTGGACCCTTCAGCAATATTTTGCTGCATATCTGTGCATCTTTGCAACAACTGTTTGTTGCAGGGCTTAGTTTACATTCCTGATGTCAAACTTTGTTCCATTCCTAATAAATTATAGATGATAGTTTTAGCAACAGTGTTATTGAAGCAGATAGTGTTTGATTCAATATATTAAAATCCAATTATATTCCTCCATCATAAGTGGATAATAATTGCTTTATTATTAAAACATGGCTTTCATTCTGACAGTGTTTAATGCCTTTTCTGAAATCAGTGCAGCACAATAATATTGACAGAAAAGCTAAAGGTTATATGGACAGCAAAATGCCATGTGTTATCATTATACAACACAGAAAAGGTTTCCATTTATAGATTTCATTATCAACTGCATTTTATGTTCAAAATATTTAATCTGTCTTCTTTATCTCAGAATCCTGTGTTGACCTTCATCTTAAGGAGGACTTAAACTGCGTATAATGCTGCTGTTCAATCATCTTTATTTTAGTTTTCCTGAAAATAGTCTATTAAAAAACAAAAGCAAAATGTCACATTTATTATTATTTTTTTTCCCTTTCTATCGTGGTGCCTATTTTTTTATAAAAAGATCATGAGCCTGGCTGGGTGAGACACCCAGTACTTACTCTGCCTTTGCACACAGGGGGAGCTGTACACCTATAATCATCTAGAAAGTGGGGACTTCAGTCTATGTATTCCAAACATATTCATGATAAACTGCATAAACATTCCCTTTATATTCAGTGTGAACAGGGTGATGGATTCTCCTATCAATTTGAACTTCACATAAAAAAGCATTTTCAGGATCACTTTCACAGTGCAACCACAGTCCATTATTACACCTGTGGTGACACTCTGAAGAAAGCTTTTCTCCAATTTGGTGACTGCTGGCTTTCTTCTGTTCCCTTCTTGACTGGTGAGTAGTAAAATGTAAAAGAGCTTGCAAGGTTTGCATGTCTGTGCTTCCATGAACTCATGTCTCCAGAAGGCAGTACTTTGGAAATTTGATTAGGATTTTCTTGGAAACAAAGATGATAAAAGTAGCTAGATTACTTCTAGCGAATTTTTGGAGAAATGCTATTATATAAGCATAGAAAATATAAATACTTTCAGCCAAAAAACTCCAACAACAACAAAGTAAATGGAAAGAGAAAAGGATAAAGGAAATATAATCAACAGGAAGAGTTCACTGACCTTGCCTTGCCCTGCTATTCCCCCCATGGAAGCTGGTAAAGAGCCACTGATTCTCATGGAGGTGTGTCAATCAGACAGGTAAGGACTAGATCAGTCATATATACATTTTATCTTAGTTTATATTGACCCTATGATATACACAAAATAAAACAGAAAAAAATTAAAAATTACTTGTATTGTATTAGGAAGTACTAGTGATACAAACACGCAGACTACAACACAGCTTAGAGATACCAAGGCAAGCTATTTTCAAAATAGTGTGTAAAAAATGGGTTAACAAATAACATTACCAATGTTTGTGCAGACCACAACACTAACCTACTTTAAAAACTTCTCATGCTTACCTTAATTCCACTGAGTGCCAGTGTGCCTAAGGGCCTTTATTACCAAAAAAGGTTGCAGTAGTTAAGAGCTCTACACAAAAGAGATGAAAGTTTGTGGAATGCTGACTTGTCTCTTGCTACATCCCTATGCTCAGGACAATGGAGAGGAAATTAGATCCCAGCAAACTAGGCTTGCAAAAAAATACTGTGCACAGAGCATAGTGCCATAATGATGTGCTGGAAAGCCTTATGGCACAGTTCTTGTTATTCTCTCCACCAGCAGGTAATGGCCCACTCTGAAATCATGGAAAGATTCATACAAGATTGTAGAATACTGGAATAGACCATGTCTCAATGACTGTGGCTGCAACACTCACTTTTTTGTGCTTTTCAAAATTATCAGCACGTATATATCCAGAGAGCCAGTAAACAAAGCAGATTACAGTGGAAGACTTGCAAGACCTGGTGAATGTGGAATACACAGGATCCTAAACCTTGGGCCTCCAGGCTGCCTTTCATCAATCATGCTCTTTCTGAACAGGCTCAGCCAGTGCCCGGTTCTGGAGAGCACAGGGAGAGGGAATGCTGAATGCTGCAGGTGCTGCAGTCACTCATGGAGCTCATTCCCAAAGGTGCTCTTTCTAACAGCCAGGATGAGATACAAAATACATTGAAAACTGAATTATTTGTCTTAGAAGCTATAAAAAGGTCATAAAGCTATGATCTTGCCTGTAGATATCTTTCCCCATGCATTTGTGACCAACAGGTATCTATGATTTGACAGGGAAGGCACTCATGAAAAATGACTGTAGGTCAGGTGAATCCAGACTAAATCTGGATTATGGGTGAATGAGATTAAATTCATTGCAGGAATTTGCTGCTTCTGTTCACGACTTCGAATTCCTACCAGTGTTCTGGACACTAATTATTTACAGACACTGAGATGGTCAGATCAGTCCATTGGTGTGATATAAACCCACCAACAGTAATGTTCTATTCTGAATTCAGCATTAAGCAGAACAGGACAACTATTTCAATTTTGTTTTGATGGGTTTGATACTGTCAGCTCTAGGATTTTTTGTCTTCCTTTTCTGCTGTCCTAAACAGTCTGTTTAGAAATATAGTGACCAGCTGGCATGCACATTATAAGAGAAAAATAAATTAACTTAATGCAAGTGTTTGTTATTACTTTGGCTTTTCTCCAAAAAGATCAGAAAAAATAGAATACATATTCAAAGACAGAGAAGACAACATAAAGGACTTTCTAAACAAAGTTGATCAATCAATACATTTTCCAATAATCAGAAGGAAGCTGTATCACCCTAAAAAATAGTGATGGAAACCACATTAGAACAAAGCCCTCTCAGAAGTGCTCTTGATAAGTTTTCAAGCTTTTCTTTGATAAGAAAATTAATAAACACCTTCTGATGCATAGTGGGCATTTCTGTTTTGCTCTTCTTAGCGCCTGATCTAGAACAAGTCAGAAATTCAGAACAGTGACATCACAATGGGGGATGGATCTTCTGAAGAAAACACATCTTTCTCTACAAGAATTTCTTCATACTTTACAATATAGACAGATTAAATCAAAATGCTGCAATTTTAATAAGTGTGTATTTGCTAGGTCGCTTCCTGGTGAAAACGAAATCTGGAGTTATTACGAATGCCCTGCATTTGATATTAACATAAATTTTGGGCTTTCCTGTACGCATCTGTCATCCTGATACGACCTAAGACTTCTAATAAGTAAATAAAATGAATCTTAGGAGTAATAGTCAATTTTAAATTAATATTATTAAGAATACTCATCAATTTACACGAAATTGATTCCAAGATGAACCTGCCCCCTTGGACAGACATCGGCACAATTCCAATGTCGCGGACATCGCTGCTTTAGGCACGAACAAGAACGGGTGGATTTGGGGACAGGAGTGGGAACGGCGAGGTTTTGGCTTTAACGTGACTGTGAACAGCCCTTAGACAGCTCTGCAGTCACCTGCTGCCCGCTGAATTTAAAAGACACCCGGTGAAGGATCTCACACACACCCGCAGCGCGGGCCCTGACCGTCAGAGGGCGGCGGCCACCGGCACCGGCACCGGGAACGGCACCGGGACCGGCACCGGGAGCGGCACCGGGACCGGCACCGGGACCGGCACCGGGAGCGGCACCGGGAACGGCACCGGGAACGGCCCCGGGAACGGCACCGGCACCGGCACGGCACTGGGAGCGGCACCGGGACCGGGAAGGGCCGGGAAACACCCGCGGCACGGCCAATTCCAGGGGCTGCAGGCAGCCTGGAGCCGTGGGGAAGGATGGGGGAATGGGCAGGCCACGGCGGGATCGGGAGCAGCAGGAAAGGAGCACACCGGGGATGCTGGAAGGGCTCGGTCCGGCTTTGCCAGGCCGGGCTCGGTCCGGCTTTGCCAAGCCCCGCTGAGCGCAGAGCCGGGCGCTGCCCGGGATTCCGAAACTCTCCGAGTCTGAGATCAGCTCTGGCCGAGCTTTTGTGATGCTCTGCATATTATTTGTCCTTGTAATCATGAGGGTTTGGGTTCTGCTTAAGAAAGTTGCCCCAAGCCTGTTCAGCTGTTGGGTTTTCAGTCTCCTGGCTCTTGCACTAAGATTTAACTCTGTAAAATCTAGTTTAACAAAGAGATTTAACTCTGTAAAATCCCTGCCCTGCTTTTCTCAGACAGATTACCTTAGCTGATCACTTTGAAAGCACTTTTTCTTACCAATAATTGAACCACCTCAGGAACAGCTAACCTCACAAAAAATACCAATGTCAGGGTAATTACTTAAAAGTACAGTTAGCCTAAATATTTATGGCAAACTCCCAGAAAAGTCCATGAAAGCACTGTCTCTGTTTTCAGTGTAAACTGTGAATATCCTAGGAGCCCCCAGTCCAACTCAATGGAATACAGAGCACAAGATACATCCATACTTAATCCACTGGTGTAAATGTAATTCTGTCGATTTGTTTTGTCACACAAGAAACAAAACATTAAAAGGCAGGTACAGATTTCACAAGATATCTGAAATAAAATACTCAAACCATTTTCATTGTTGGATATTAGCCAAAAAACTTGAAGTTTTCTGAGGAAAAATATTATCTTCTCTGTTCTGATCATTGAGGATAAGTGCTTTTCAAGCTTTAATTATGGCCTGATTTTTCATTGAAAAGGCAAAGCTATAAACTTGACAAAATTAACTTCTGTTCAGATTTTTTTGCTCTTTCTTAAAATGCAATTTGGTACAACTTAATGGATAATTTACAATATTTGGCCCAGCTGTAGACTGATAAATTGATTTCTTGATCTTGCATCACTGATGAATGTGATTCCATTGAAAAGATATGAAAAATGCCTACAGATACGTCTTGCAAAGAAAAGAAAGGAGACTGAAAAAATGTATTTCCTGGAGTAGATCACAGCAGCCCACTGGATAGAATTGTACACAGTGGTATTTAATTGATCTTGCTGCACCTGAAGAGAACAGGGCTCACGGGACCTCACCATTTAAGAACTCTTATTAAGCCCACATGAATTGTGTTCAGTTTTGTCCAGGATTCCATGGCTGCTGCACTGACAAGCTGATTAGAAGCCCCTGGGGGGGAAGAACTAAAATGAATAAACGTTCTGCAAGTGTCAGGCACCACAGAACCATTCTGTTAGCTGGTGATAGGGAAAAAATATCTACTACACCACATCTCAAAATTGAAGGTCCAATCGTTTCCCAGTTTACTCCTTCAGTTTCTTTAAAAGTTCTTATTTACAATAGATTTTCATGTGCAGTGCCTGCATTAGATTGAATTTAAAGCCATGGCAATGGAAGCTCTTTGCCTTGAAAAGGTGTTTTAACAACCCAGAATATTTCACTGGATTCTAGACAGGAAAGTATGTACTAGAGAAAAGGAATCTTTGAAGGATATAACTAGTCAATTTTTTGAGAAAAGCCAGCAAATACTGGAAAGCACATTTCCAAAATATTTGAAGGAAGACAACTAAAGAACACAAATACTCAATTACTTTCTAACAGCTAGTTTTGGGTTTTTTTCCACTTTTTCTCATCTGTTCCTTTCTTCACCTCTCTTTTGGCTTTGCAAATAGCATGCAAACACCCATAAAGTTGCACTGATCAACTGGAGCTCAAAGGAGAAGAGTCCATTGATTCCAGGACAGTGACAGACTGGGACAGGGGAACCGGGTTGACTCTCTGTGAATGAACATCAAAACTCTTCCATCTTCAATTCAGGATCAATGCACAAAGAGGCTTCAAGAAACTACCAGGTAATTAATTATTACATTGTCCTGAATCTATGTTCAATTCTAAATTGTGCCATTAACTTCCTTATTTTCCTGAATGTGTGAATCAAGTCACTTGTTCTAGATAGAAACGCACATAGATGAATTTCTACTATCAGTCTGTTTAAAAGTTCCAGATTAAGTCCCAGTTTCATGGAAACGTTAATTTACACTTCCAAAAGTGACTGCTCTCATGAAATCAGGGTTGTATTTCATTGCCATTGAATAACTCAAGCATAATATTTAAATCATTATGTTCAAACACACTATTAATTACAAAAGAAATTAAATATGTAGTATTACATAAGCAAAGTACCTCTGATCATTCTTTTCTGCTGACAAAAATACAGATTTTCGAGTCAATTAAAGTCTGTTCATTCATCTGAGAGAAAATATTTTGTTGGATATTTCACATATCATGATAAGTTTATCGAGAGTAATTACCTGGATTTTATTTGAAAACGTGCTGTAGACCACTAATGAACACACCAAAGCAATGCACTCCAGCTGCTTCTTGACAGCAGTGTGCAAAAAACTATGAATTTGTTACATCTCTGATTAGCAAAGTCCTATTTCACACCCTTGTTTTCTAAGAAAGGTTATATTTGCCAGAGAGACTGGTTTTTTTAGTCTATGACCCAAAAACTTTAGTGACTGGCAAAGAAAATATTTTGATTATTCAGCTCAATTCAAGACCAGCTTTAGTTGACCCAAATTCTCCTTCCACTATTAAAAAAAAAATAATTAAAAAATGATAGCTCTGAAGAATTGATAAGGTTCAATGGAGAACTTGCTTGAGGGAAGTCAGATGATGATTTTAAAGAGCCAGAATCATTGTGTAGTAGTCATTTGACATGTTGCCATTGATCCAGAAGTGCAGGTTCATCCACAGAATCACAAAGGCTGGAAAAGACCTTCAGGACCTTCAACCAAACACCCACCTTGTCAGCTAAAGCACAGCACTGAGTGCCACCTCCAGGGACTGTGGCTCCAACACTTCCCTGGGCAGCCCCTTCCAATGTTCAACTGCTCCATCTCACTCTCACCTAAGGCCAGTGGCAATCTAGGGCTGATTTCAAAACACTCTTGGCATCAGTTATCTCTCTGAAAACAAGTGCTTTCCTAACAATTAATGCAGAAAAATAATTGTCTGCCACATCAAATCTTAGCTTTCAAAATGGACTGCTCTATTCTGTTGGTTCCCTCATAGGAAAAAAAAAAAAAAAAAAAACAAAACCCAAACAAACCAAAAAAAAAAAAAAACACTTAACACTGGTAACTAGAAAACCACACACGACTTGAAAATCACCCAAAGACCTGCCAAAAACTTTTCTGGGAAGAAATTATCTCCTCACCCATTCTCTTTGAATTCTGTCAATAATGTGCACATATCCACTCATGCTCCAAAAGAAAACAGCTTTTTCCTTGTCACAAGAAAATAGCATCCAATGGCTTGGACTGCATGGCTATTTATGTACCTAAGGCAATTGTTAGCAAACAATTTGGATTTTCAATAGTACCTGTGCAGGTTGCATTCTTGGCTCCCACTGGAAAGAGTAATGAGTTATGCAATAAAAATACACTTTGGTATAAATTACACCAGTCTGCCACATGCTGCTTTCAAATTACAGCTGTAAAATACACTATATTTGTCCAACAGTTATTGCTTTGAATTGCTGCAAATCTCCCTGATTTGGGGCCAGAAGCCTGAGTCTTACCGAGGTCTGTGCTTAACATTTTTTAATTGTTAAATGAATTTTCTCTTTCTACAGAGAGCCCACCATTGTTATTGTCATACAATTTTTACTGAAAATTCTTACAAACCTCTAGTATTATATTCAGAGCTGATAGGTCATGAAACCCCTGAAGCTGTCATTAAAATTCAAAAACATTCTCTCACGAACTATTTCACTCTATATATACATTGCTGCAGGGTGGCTCAAAATATGACAGGTGCAATCCCAAAAATACACCTGACCTGCATTTTAATTTTGTCATTCTCATAATCATATTTCAAAAGAGTTCCCTTTCTACAAAGTCATTTGTAATAACAACATTACAAACTCTTTCAGATCCATAAAAATTTGCTACTCCTTTTCCAGGTCATAATGGACTCACTTTCTTTTAAAAGATGTCTGTCTATAAAGGGCTTTTTCCATTTTAAAATTGCACTTTTTTCTAAATACCTTGTACTTAATGCTTTTTGGAGAAAGAGGGATTAGGATTTTATTCAAAGCATATTACTGAAATCCTTGTCTACACGTAATGTGCACTCTTGAAATTAGAAAGGAGGCTGGCTCTAAAGCTCACTGGAGATGGAAAGAACCTGCCTTTGATTATTATGGTCCTTGCTTCTCAGTAAGTATCTCCTTCCTTTTTAATACTAACAAAGTCCTACCTTTGATTATCCTTGACTTTGTTTTTTAACTTTTCTTTACCCCAAAGGTAAACACCTAGAGACTGGATTTTATGCCTCAGGATTGTGCTTTACTCCAGTATTACAGGTAAAATCCCAGAAAACACTAGAAGCGTGTTAATAGAGAATTCCAATTTATTTTAATGAGGCCAAAACCTCATCCTACACATTTTTGTTTTTCTTTCTATTTAAAGCACTGAGACCTTTAATTGAAACAATTACATAAACAGGCATAAGGTTCTCAATTTAAATATTATACAGCCAAAAATCTGCTCTTGGAGCCTGGCACAGATTTGGATTCTTGGTAAAGAAAATTTCCCAGCTGGGAAAATCAGCAGTTAGTAGTGGCTCTTTAGGACTATGGAGTTAAACTGGTACACATCTATCCAGCCATCCCAGTGTGAAGTGTCAGGAATGAAATATCCACATGTGAATGTGACATTCAAAACGTCCCTCTCAGATGCACGAGGTGTTACAGATCGTGGTGACTCTAACCAAGTTCTGCAGGCAGCTCGTAGGATCAGGTAGGGTGGGCAAATCTACATAAAACTAGGGAGTCACACTCACACTGTTCTCATTCAATTCCCATAAATACTTGCCCAGAGACAAGTGGCCTTGGAGGTGCTCAGAACATAGAAAAGCAGAGCCCTGCTAACCTGATCCAGTTTTGAAGTTTGATGAAGATGAATGTCACAGAGACTTTCCAACCTTAATTATTCCCTGTGGAAAATCTCCATAAAGTGTTAATCCATAACTCCACTCAGCAATATTCAATTTACCTGTTTTGTTTAGAATTCTAATTTTAAGGATCATAGTTTTAAAATAATCATGGGCATTTCATAATTGAGGGGGAAAATTAAACTCTGAACCTCAGCTCCTTCAGGAAAATCAGAAACAATAATTAGCTATGCTGTAATTTCATCACTAGACCTATAATTTTCCAGACATAAGAGAGCCTTATTAAGCAGTTTGGTCAGGGTTGTTAGGTTTTGCAATTTTCTTGCCATTCTGGTAATATATGAAGTTTGATTTGGTACTCTCAGATACACCTCCTAATATCTGCCTTTCAGTAAAAGGAATATCTCATTTGTGCAATATGTTATGAGTGGGTTAGCAGCAGAAAAAGAAAGGAAAAAAAAACACTTTAAAAACCACTATGCCTGATATTGAGAATATATTCATATATGTTGATATGATTTGAAATGGGCTGTTGGTGCCATAGCACAGTAAATCCATATGGCCCTTGGTCACTTAATGTTTTCCAGGGACACCATTTATTAAACTACCATACATTTTTCTTTCAGAGACCATGTCTTCCCCAAGCTTTATCACCTACATAATATTTGAAGTGTGCAACCCGGCTGAAGAGATAATCACTTACTTTTCTGTTTTAAATCCATTCCAAATTAAGAACTGGTACTTTATATTATTATTTTTCAAATTCTTGCATGGAAATATGATAGAGATCAATCCAGAAATAATACATCTAAAGAAGAATTTCTTCCAAGTTATCTGCTGTAGCCAGCACCATACAAACCTGTTATGAATTTCAATATGAAATGCAGATTAATGCTGTCAAAAACTGGTAAAAGACTGTCATGCCACAAACCAAGACAGTACAATGTCTATTTGAGAAGAATTAGATTTCTTGAACCTTGATTTGGAAATTTGGGTTTTCTGAAGAAGTTATTCCAAGTAGCTATATATGAGAGGTTAAATAAAAATTCATTTCCTATTGCTACGTAGTGCCACGGAAACCTGCAAGAACATAGAGCTAAGAACATATTTCTTATTTTCCCCAGAAACCTATCTGCATTTGGAAAAAATTATAAAGAAAGTAGCAGAAATGCAGACTCACAGGAAACACAGAAGGGTCTCATTTCAAATCACAGCTCTCAGCACCTGCCATTCAACCCTGCCCAGGCTAAGAACCAGAATGAACTCTCAAATGCTAAAGCCCAGACTGGTGCTCTGGCAGCTTTCTCTGACTGATCAGCTTGGCAGTGAGGAATTATGTTATGATTATGGTTGCCCAATAATAAATACAGCAGATAAAATCATCAAGCAATACGAGGACTGGATAACTTGGAGAAATTTCAAAATTATTGAAAATTACTCATGAAGAAAGAAAATGCATTGCCATTCAGAAGTGTCTGTGATTACAGACGTTTAAATAATTTAAGTGACTTTCAGAGTTGCCAGCATAAGCTGAATGTCCAGATTTGGGGAATTTTAATGGGATTTCCTTGTCTAGATAACTGCCTAAAAAGAACAGAGACTCTAAATGCTTATAACAAGAAAAGCAAAATGAGGAATTATTCACCACTGCAATTAGCCATGATTTTCTTCCTAGCCAATTTGCAAACTGCAGTTCATGACAGGTTTACTACTAAAATAACGTTAAATTGTCATGGCACCTAGGACAAGGACAGCACAAACTGCTAAATGCTGAAGAGATGAAGGAAATTGGTGATCCTTGATCAGATGATTTAAGCACTTCTTACACCTTGCATGTTTAACACTAGCTGCAGATTGCAGTGACATCTTCTGACTGTTCCCCATCTTGAAACTTCAGATGAGCCAAACTACAGTGAAAGGGAGAGCTCGTTCTGTCACAGCACTGCATCAGAATGGTAAAATATCTAAAACACAGTTTTTGCCTTTGCTGAACATCTTGCTGTAAACAGCTCTTTGTACATGTAAAAGGAAATCATAAGTGAGAATCTTTTTTATTTCTTTAAATGCTCACACTACAATAAACTGACTGGAAAAAAAATAAAACTCTGTACACAACTGGGTACATAAGAAGCTGCAGTGCAGAAAGAGTTTCACCCAGTGGCAACTTGTCACTGAAATGATGGTGGGCCATTATATAAAATGGACACTCTACATAAAAGTTCTGTGCCAGTTTGCCAGGTGTAAAGGGTTGGCAAAATTGGCAACATTTACAGGTATGTGCTCCTGCCTGTATAAAGTTCCTGAACTGGGAAATAAACCTGGGGCAAAGACGGCAGCACGCTGCAGTTTGAGATCATCCATATTCATTTTGCTGTGCCTCCATGCAGGTGTAGGATGCTTCAGATGCACATGCTGACAAGACTGAGAGTTTTTAAAAGGCTTTAAAGAAGAGAAGTGGCATATTCAAGCAGTAGAAAACATTCCTGAGTTTGCTAAATTACAGGGAAAAATACCTAAAGCCAGAACCATATTCTTCTGCTGTTCCGTGTGTTTCCCAGCCAGTTGTACATGAGGAAATGGGCTTCAAACTCTGCTTCTGCCTTAAACTATGGGAACGTGATAAAACAGATCCACTCAATGGCAAAATACTTCAGGATGACATCTGAAGACAAGTCAGCCTCACTCTAAAATTGCACTTTAACTGTGAAACATAGGGCAGTTTTACCCATGAAACTTCACATCATTTTAAGGCCACTTCATCCCCAGATGAACACAGGCTTCTAAACAACCAAATGGGAGAAAAATTAAGCATCAAACTCTGCACCAGTACAGATAATTTCCCTACCCTTTATTTCACGACTTAAAAGTTCATAGAACTGAAACCACTGTTTCCAGGATGTCGATGGGAAATACTAATAAAAATTATCTTATTGAGCATCTTTAATACCCCCAGGAAGGCAACAAATACCAGACAATTAAGGGAAAATTCTTAGCCAATGATTTAAGCAATAAGCAACCTGGATGAGTAATGTACATGTAATAAATTATCAAACAGCCTTTTACCTTTAGCCTTGAAAATGTTGCTGAGTTTTTGAGGTTGATTTTTTTTTCTGTAATATTTTGTGAGATATGATTGCTGAGATCTCTTTGAAAAGTCAGTCTATTTAGCACAGGGAAGACAAAAAGGGCCAAGTGAAAGAGTTTTCATTTGCAAATTTCTACAGGGATTAACAGAATCGCAATTTAACTGTTTGATTCGTCCTTAAGGGCCTAGAGCAAAATATTGCAATATTTCACTTCTCAAAATCAGCTGTCAGATCATAATGATTACATGAAGTCACATGTAAGACTGAACAATATGAACAATATTTCAAGGACTTGCTATTAGTATGCAAAACCCCATTATGTTACTGACAGTAAGTGATAGCTCTCTGATAGTAAACAGTTTTCAAGAGACACCCCTACATTTCTAGCAATAGCTCCTTCATTTTCATGTCAATTTGATGGATCTCTGTGCACAAAATAAGAAACATATTCAAATACAATTTAAAAAGACATTTTAAAGATAGTCAGCCTGAACAGCCTAATAGAGCAGTAAATAGAGATCAAGGTAGCAGTAGTGACTACTAAATCTTACAGATAACTGTCCACATTATCTGCAGCATCAAACCCAGTATTTGTATCACATCCAAGTGAGAGCTTTCCTCAAATGAGTTTACCAAAGCAGAAGCAAACAGACAGGAGGATTTGATAACAGGTCAAGCCAAACCAAGAATATCTCCTTGGTCCTTGTCAGTCCTGCTCCTGTTTCCTCAGCTGTGCTTCTTTCCATAGATGAGTTTATTTATAGCATTAAACAGACCTAGGTACAGCCACCATAAGACATACCACACTGTTTTTTAGGTGGACTCTAGTGCTGGTTTTGGCTGAGGTAGAATTCCTTTTTTTTTCATAGTGGTATGGTGCTCTGTTTTGGATAATTTGGTGGTGTTTTAGTTATTGTTGAGCAGCAATTACAGAGTCAAGGCCTTTCCTGCTTTTCACATGGCCACAACAGTGAGAGGCTGGCAATTTCACTCCATCACACATTTCTCCAGGGTCCCTTGGTGCTGAAGCACCTCCTGTCTTCAGAAGGTCTTCTCCATGAAAAGCTCTTAAACTTAAAGCTCTGCTTTAAGTCCTCATGAGTAACCCTGGCAGGGATTGAATTTGTCAGAGAAAACTGCCACTCCTTTCTTACTGTTGTGAAAGAAATAAATATTGGCTTGAAGTAATCCCATGATCAAGATATAATATTTCAAGTACAGGAGACAGATGGTGCTCTGGAAACTGAGTCAGCAATGCACAATACTCTGGACACCTACATGCAAATAACAAATTCTGATTGTTCACTGCCAAGCCTTGTTCAAAGACATGGTTCAGGTTTACAGCCCTACGTCTTAGAGGTTGACTGCAAAGCCAACCCCACAAATTATTATAACAGATCCCAGCAAAGTAAACTTCTGTGGAAACCCTAGAATTTTAATGGCATTTTCCAAAGACCTCCTTCTCACATAAGGTAAGACAGATGTATGTAATAAGAGAAATTAAAAGGAAGATTTAAAATAATTTGTGCTGCCAAAAAAGCAACATTAATCTGAACACTGTATAGACTATAAAACTATTTTATAAGCACTAACAGAAATTCCATATTTTCTATTAAAAAATTATCGCCAACCCTAAAATTTTATTTCTTCTAGAGCATAAAGCATAATTGAAAGGAATAAACAAAGAACTGTTAAGTTAATAGTGCACAGCAACAGAACAAACTTCAGCCTAAAGAACTGTGAAAAGAAGATAATGAATACATTTTAAATCATGCTGCACAATAAGAATTTACTCAAAATTGAAGAAGTGTTGTAAGGTTCATTTTCCAGGTGTTTTTATAGATAACTCTGCTTTTTACTGCATGTGCTGTGTATTTTCTGGATTGAGTTTGACTCACTTCACTTTTTCTTGCTTAGAAAATGGCAGGGAGGGGGGTAAAACCATTCTACTGAATTATTTATTATTTTAAACACATCAAGGAACTTTCCTCCTGAGCTTAAGCATTGTGTGAAGGTGTTGAACAAGAATGAGATGATATAAGTCTACACAATTAATTTTACTTCAAAGACTGAATTAATTTGCAGCAGGGTTTGAGGGCAGAAACTACCTTCAAACTCACATACCAGTTGTCTACTAGGCTGTTGTATACAGTGTTGAAATTATGAAGAAGAAGAATTGATATTTGCAAATATACTGTCATCTGGGAAATAAACTGTCTGGTTGTTTAAGATTGTAAAAAAGCATTCTGTGGATTAACAGAACATCCTGTTGCAGTGGGCAGAACAGAAGATTTGCAGGACCTTTTTTAGGATAATTAACAAGTCATTCAAATTCATACAATTCACTCTTTTTGTGCTACATCTCAGTGCCACAAATTCATATACAACACCGTTTAAAAGTCACATTCTTCTCCTTTCTAAAACAAACCATGGCTGTGGAAAAGAGGGAAAACACTGATGTGAAGTGAATTATTCAAGTTCAAGGAGAGTAAATTCCTTTTATTCAAATTAAATAAGTATTCAAGGACAGAGACCAGGCCTGCTCCTCAAGACACCAAGAGTTGTCTGGTTCTACAGAGTGCACTGAAATATAATGACTCTTCTAAAAAGAGTCCTTAGGAAGATGGGAAAGCCTCAAGGATGATACAAGACTTGAATGAAAAAAATTTACCATACTGGTATTTTTACGGGGAGATAACAACAAGAGAAATTTGAAAACCAACACAAGAACAGCATAATAGTTGAGTGGAACGAGGGAGGTTTTAGCAGTTTAAAAAATGTCCTTGTGGAAAGATAGTTACAGATAAAAGATAAGGTACAGAGAAACACAAAACTATTTCTAGTAAGAGGGAACTGAATTCAGTAATTCATAGCAGTCCTGATTAGAATTTTAGCATGACTTTTATCCTGAACTAGAAAGAAAAGGAATGTGAAGTGTGAATTATCCACGTGATCTGAATCAAATTTTCATGTTTAATTCCCTAGCATTTGCTGGCTTGTCCTACTTATTTCAGCAATTAAATGTGTTCCACTATTCATTTTATTAAAAATAATATAAACTGGTTTTGTATTTTTTATTTGCAATATCACACAAACTAAGTCTCACTGTTGCATCTGTCATGGTACACTGCAATCCTTTTGTATAAAAGGACCAAACCAAAGCATACAGAGGGCTAAATGCCTATTTCCTGAAACAGCTTGTGTTTGCAACAGATCCTATTTCAAGGTAAATAAAGGTCCATTTAGCAGGACTGGCTTTTAGTTAGCTATACAATTTACCTTGCTGCAGGTCAAAGCTTTCAAGTTGTCACAGAGTGATAGCTTGCATGGGCTGTTTACTTCTTAATACAAGATATTACACTGAACAAAGACAAAGCTGCTTCTTCCTCAAGGTGTTTAGCAACTGCAAAAATATCATTAGCACATGATACAGCACGGCTTTCAAGGCAGAACAGTCCCATGGGTGCATCCCAGAGCTCTGCTGCCACACAGGCTGACAACAGGTCCGGCCATCAAAAAATCTTTATGTAACAGCTTTATAACAGAAGATATGTAGCCCTGCAGGGAAAGTCTGGATGGAATAGCTATTGATTGAGGCTGTGATCGAAAATGGGAGCGTCTTGAATTTATTTCTTCCTTTTGCTACTGGCTGGTTTTGAAATGTCATGGAAATCCCTTTTGCATCTCCCTGGCTGGGAGGAGTGACTCGTCCAGTGCTCGTGCAGTACCTGACAGGAGGGCTGAGAACAATGAGCAATTTACTCCTTGAGTAGCAGCAGTTTGCTCCCAGTGGAGCAAACTCATGGGATGCACATAGCTGAGAAGAGCTGTATTCCTTCCTCAGCCACTGTATGCCAGTACTTACAAGTCTGTAATACATTTTTGGCATTCAGAAATTCAAGCATCAAGCCTGTCACCAGCAGTACCTGCTGGGGCACAGCCACCTCTACTAAACATCACTGAGAGAAAAAGTGTGAGCTTTTGGTAGAAGGGCAAAGCACGAAGGTGCTGCTCACCAACCTGGCTGCTCCTCAGCTGGTCCCAGTGAAAGTGCCAGCACACAGCTGAGCACTGGGCGAGCAGCACAGCATCACCAGCAGAAGCAACATGCAGCTTGTGCCAGTCCTGGCCAGGTGGGAAGCACTGCAATTCTCCAAGACTCCTACACACAGGACATCAATGATTCCCTGAATGTGTCCATGTGACATGTTCAGCTTTCATGGCTCTCTGAGTGCATGTAGTTGGATTCCTTCTGAAGGACACTAAACCAGCAGCTTTCCTTTAAAGCACCCCAGCATTAATTCAGCCACTGTGTCCCTAATGCCTTTTCCCTTCAGAAACCCTCAAGCCATACGTTCATGTGGTGACAGTGGGACAGGGGTGACAGCAATCAGAATAAACAGCTGTGTCACATGCAATAAAGACATGCATAGTCCCAGCAATAACTGCCTCGATGTATTTATAATACTGCTGTGAAATGCCTAATGTGAGCAAAGCCACAAGTTCACTCACTTCAAACTGTGCTACGTGGCAAATTCTGGGTCTCTGTGGCCATCTCGAAATTTGCCATCACTGGAGTAGCAACGAAAGATGCAAAATAATTAATAAGAGTACTTTTCTTCTAAATTACTCTGATTATTTCGGAGGAGTACATTCAGAGATAAGTGGAAAATGTGAAATATTCCTAAAGTGAACACTTGAAACTAACAGGAAATTTCTACTCCTTTGGAATATGACTCCCTTTGCCATCACCCCTGTTTCTGATAGTTTAGCCTCACATTTCCTGTTATTTCAGGCAGCCATCAATGTAAGAATGGTAAGAAATTTTTACTTCATAAATTAGGATTTTACCTCTGGGTCTGTATTACAAATAAGGAATATGTGAGCATACATATTGCTTTCTTCATCCCTACCCTTTGAATTACTGAGAAGTAAATTTCCACGGGCATTTATCTATACCCTAAGTCGTTCCTTGGACAAGCAGTAAACAGTCTAAAGGTAAAAAAACCCTGACTGCATAAAAGATTCATTGAATAGCAAACAGCCTCCAAAGCAGCAGCATGTTCACAGGCTATTCTTAGTCAAGACAAAGGGTAGGTTCACAACTAGGACAAAGACAACTGGGCACCACAGCTTGTTGAAGCAGCTGTGCAACAAAGAGCCCGTGTGGAGACTGTTTCCACAATTTCACCAATAAATGAAATATCTCCTGTACTGGCACAAGAATCCCAGGGTCTAGGTCTCAGGTCCTTTTGCAATGGCCTGTACTTGCTTTATAATAAACAAAATGCAAATTGAAAATAATAAGCCCAGAACTGGCATAATGTAAGAAATGAAAATTACATTCTCTGCAGTTAAGACCACATCAGTACTATGTCCAGTTTGGTTTGGCTAAGTCATTGCAAATTTCACTGCTTGGAGATGCACAATCAGGGTATACATCTAATAAAAAGTTCCTGAATTAAGTTAATGTGTATTTATACATTTCAGATATCTTAGTCCATAACACAAAATAAGTTAAATGGTTAAAGAGTTTGAGGTTGATAGAACACATAATTTCCTCTATCACTTTTCTATTATCTACATTAATGCAAGTGCCCAAATGGCTACTTTTCAATTGAACAAGACTATAGAATGTTCTGTAGAAATTCCCTTCAGTAATAAAAGCCTTTATGTGGAATCACTAAGCTTAGTGGCAATAACAAGACAGAATGACTGGCTGAATACTTGAGCTTATGTGTTTCGTGAATACTGAATTTTTGAAGGGTCTTGGCAAAGGATCACACGTCTGTGTTCATTCAAGTTTCATTCAAGGAAGGGGAGAAGACACTCCCACCTGCTTCCCAGCACACCAATGGACCATGAAGGAACCCACCCATTTATCATTCACAACAGAATATGACAGAGAGGAAGTTCCATCAGCTTTCCAATAAGAAACAGAATGTTCCCCAAGTCCCAACTAAATATGCCAACTAAATTGTGTGAAAGGAAAATCCTAGCAATTCCCAATGTTGATGTAGTAGCACTGAAATGCTAATCTGGACATTAATTAATGCTAAATTAGTTACAGTGGAATGAAATTACATCAACATGAAAATCAAAGGAGCTAAGCATAATTTGCCACATAAGATAAATATTTCTACTTTACATGGGAATTGTAACAAATTATTTTTATGTCAAATTAATTGATGCCAAATAACAGTGAAATTCCCTTGGAAGTGAATATTACATTCACATTATTTTCAATAAAAACCATAATTGCATTGTGTGCTGTTAACATAAGAATATGATTCTCACAGCCTGTACATGAAAACTCAAAATATCATATTTGAGGATAAAGCCATATACCACCACTGTCCAGAAGAAGGGTGAAATAGGAATTTTAAAAGCTCTACCTATACTTTTATTTGTGAAAGTATATCATCCTCATCCTAAGTGGAGCCTTTCATATTGGTGAACAATTTATATTAGCTTGAAGCACCTAGAAATATTCTTGTCAGCTCATACTTGCTTTGATTTAAAGAATCTACTCAAATGGGTATTGGGGTAAAGCAATCTCTCACTGCTGCAATATTTTGACTTTTTCAAGTGATAATTATTAAAAATATATTCTAGCTAATATTAAAATGAAGAACTGAAATCAAGAGAGATAAGCATTTTGCAATAGTGTATATCCTTAACAGCATATATATAACCTCACTTATAGCCAATATCTAGACCTTATACACTATTTACTGCTATTGTATAAAGAATCCACAACCAGAAATTCTACAGCTTTGCACATCCTTGCCTGAATACAAGCTGCATGTCTCCAAAAGAACTTCCCTTGTTAGCATTTGTGCAGACATTATTCATGAAATTAATTAATGGATTTGATGCAACACTAGGCTAGATTAGGTATCCAAGATACATGGGATGAATCTGCACCTTCAGCTTTCAATTGGCTGCAATGGGAACCTAGTGAGAATTTGAGAGTCAGATTCCACTTCCACTTTAGATTTTCCCAGTAATAGTGAGATGTCCAAGACTATTCCAAGCCCAGTTTTATTAGGGTACATAATTCCTGGCTCCTCTTTCAAAAATCTGACTTACATTCCCATTGACTTCAGTAAGCATGAGTGATTAATGAGCCTTAAGGTTGAGGTGGAAGAACAGAATTACCTGGCAGTGGGCAATCGATCCATCAGCACCATGGATTTCGACTGCTCCAAAGAGTTTAAGGCTTGTTGAGAGGAACTGCACACACCTGAGAACACAACACACTGCCTGCAAAAACACCCTCCTCATCCACTTCCAATTCAAGAGGTCTCATTTATTTTGCCATTATACTTTCAAGAATGAAGAACTGATCTCCCCAAGCCCCTCAAAAATAACTTATAATTTAATGATTAAGGTTTCTGCTGTTTTATCGAAAACAAGAATTACTGAATTCATGACTCAAAAAGCATCACAATATTCCTCATACAGTATTCTGAATAAGACATTGACCTACAATTCTGAGTTGGCTTTTCCCTTCAGTTTTATTCCACTTAGCAAATTCTCCTTTCTAGAATCTCCTCTTACCTGGAAATATGAGAATAGGAGCCTAAAAACTGATGTGATTAGAGCAATCTGTTGAAAATTCTATCATAATGAACTGAAAAAGCATTCTTGAGTCAGATAAAGTTTTTTATCAACCTATATAACTAAAATACATTTGAATTATACCATTTTTTAGAATTAACCTCACTGGAGGATGTTTGAAAGTCAGTATAGACACTTATTCTACATCCCATTCTTATAAATTAAATATGCTTTTGAAAAGTGAAACCAATATTTTAGACATGCAAATATAAACTTCTTTTTAATCGACAGGCTTCCTTCATTCAAACATTTAGACTAGAAAGTATTACAGGAATACAAAACAGGTACAGTTTTCAACAGTTTATGGCACCAAAATGGACCTTTGCCTCTGTCTATAAGAGGAGAGTGGATTGGGCACCTGCAGAATATTTTCAAAAGAAAGCACAAGCAAGGTTTGCTTTATAATTTTACTATGCAAGCATGAGGATTGCCACATAAATCACAGATTATCTCTCAACTCTATGTAATTGTGCTTTGAAAATCTACAAATCTCCTTTTACAAACAAAACGAAGGGCCAGATTTTTTCCTTTATTCCCCCTACTTCACGTCATTCTAGACTTGCAGAAGAGCTATAAAATGGGATTAACAGGTTGCTTGGACAGGTTTATAGCTGCTTTATATCCTTGCAATAGTAGATATCAAGCAAAACATAGTCAAATTTGAGCCTGAGGCTCTAAACATTATTCCAGATACAGAGCTAACCTTTTAAATGTGGCATGTATAGCATGTCTGCCTAAGGCTGCAGACAGCTTGAAACAGTCATGTGGCAAGGTATATATTATTTCTTTCATCTCAATGCAGTATTAATTCATAAAACTCATCTGGCTGGATGTTAGCCCAGTTAACTCCTTAAGTGCTGATGGTTTCTTTTCTGGTTTATTTATCTATCAAAAATATAAAAGTAATTAGGAAAACCTTTGTAGTGTCTAACTAATGGAAACAGTTAAGCATATGAATAGGTGCATAAAGTCCTACAATTCAAGCTAAGTTGACAATAAAACAAGGCTATCCAGCAAAAATTTCAGTGTCAATAATTTGTTAAATGCCTATTGCAACAGTCATTAGAACCCTGGAAATGCCATACAAGAACACCCTTCACACCCACAGCAATGTGTGCTCTAGTATCCACTGGTAGTAGACAACAGAAAACCCCTGAAATTTATATAAATCCAGTTTGAGTTAATTCCTTCCTGGTGAGGATGAGTTCAGGTGTATTTGGTGAACCAAGTTCTAACAGAACCTTCCTGCCAGAAAAACAGCTCTACACATGCAGCATTTACAGTGAACCAGTTGTATATAGCAGGATGTTTCTGATTTGTATCAATATATTTGCTGTAACAAACCATAATCCAGTGCTAAATATTGGGAGAAAAATCAGCAAAGATCTTGGCAAATATATTCAGGTTTGCAATTCATAGATGAGTAAACCACCTCTTCCTTCACACCCAGCAGTTATTTCCCAAACACGAGGGTAGAGACATGAGGCTTGCTGGCCCCTACCTTTGAAAAAGCACATCCTTAAATAATGATGGAAACTGCCATCCTTGGCTGGTCTGTTTGCTATCCAACAAAAGTTGGCATTTTAAAAGACTGAGAACTGAAAGTGGAAAGAACTAGAGGCATATTCTCTCTCTTCACCTACCTAAACAACATTCACCAATGTCTCTTTCAACTCCATTCCTAACCTGAAGTAAAACTGAAATAAAAATAGTACTATTAATATTTTTAATAAATACACATTTTCATTAAGTTTCTTGTAGATTGCTCATTTAGTATTCTCTGGGACCAAGCTAAAAGATGTTAGTGTCAATAGATTAAAAATATTTTTGACCATTTAGAATGTTTGATATTTCCATAAAATTCTTGCTTCAATCAAACATTGAGATTTTTACTCTGATTTAAAGTCACTGGATACAATGGGAGAGTTTACAAATATCTCCATGCACTTTTGCTTAGGTCCTAAATACACAAATCAAAACAAAGCCCCAGGTAGCACACTTAAAACATAAACAAGTTTAACCTAATACATACATCCTGCACACACCCCCTGAAAGTTTTGAGCAGTAATAAACCAGAAATGAACTGCTATTGGCCTGTCATGATAATCTTTAAAAATTAAAGATGTTTAAACAAGTCTAGTAAGATTCTTCTTGCTGCTTATATGTATTTCAGACACAGAGTAGTTATTGATTAAATTTACCAGTAGAAGGTAAAGCCAATCACCACTGCTCTTATTTAAGTTAATGTTTTCTGGAAACAAATAGAAATTTATAACTGTGAGAATATACAAAAATGTAAAGATAAATTTTATTTGCTCTTAATGCTTTTCCAAGACAGAGAATTAATAACTGCCTGTGAATATGTCATGCAGGTTACTTTTATATGCACAAGAACTTTTTGAAAATACGTATCTTCAAGCCAAAGAGCTTGGGAGGATATATCAGATTTGTCTCAACATTCCCATCTTTTATAAATGAAACCTTTAATTTTTGCATCTTCTATTCCTTTGCTATTGCTCAAGCTAGGAAGTCATGAAACACTTCAGGTAGTGCATCCTTGCAAATTAGCAAGCACAGTGTATTCTGCTGGAAAGCACCCATGGCTCCTCTGCATTCATGGCACAGTGTTCCAATTCCAATCCCTTAGTTCTCTCAGGTGGCCTAAATATGTGCATGCCATAAATTTTTCCTACTGTCAAGTCAAAACCTGTAATCTGAAAAAATACATGCCTGAATTCTTGTTAGTGCCATTCAAGTCTCTTGCTTTCCTTCTGCACAGAAAAGCACTTGGGAGGGTTTTTTCTGCCAGCACAGCTGACCTAATAACTACAATGTTCACTATATTACCTTTTTTATCTGCCTTGTTCAAAAGCAAAATAAATAATTTACGATAACGGATCCTAAAATAAGACTGCTAAGCACAGATGGATTATTTAAACCTACCTTAAGACCATCCTTCTCAGTTATTTACATGCCAAAGTTGAAGTCCTTGAAAATGGGTTTGGAAAACCCATGGACTATCCCACATGGATTTAAAAATCCCATTCAACATAAAGTTGAGACAGTATTGGTTTGAAAATCAGATTTGTTTGAAATCTTTCATGAGTCCATTCTTATTGCTTTCTTCCAATACAAAGATTTTTCCATCAAAGTGCTTCAAATTTTAAGCTGTTTTTTCATCCATCAAATACAACACAAGTGTAACCAAGTAAATAAAATTAATCAAATGTTAAGAGAAGATCTTAGAAATTTGACCTTAAACTGTGCTAACCTGATGGCTGTACACTCACCATAATGCATGGAGATGCATTAAAAGGTGCAAGAGATCGAAATTTACAGAACAGGTGAATATGAAGGTTGTGTTTCTCTAAAACCAAACACAACTCACCTGTGAAGGAATCTGGGTCTACTGTCATTCAGTGTGTGCCAAACCAACACTGTTAAATGCTCCATGCTTGCAGTGCCTTTGTCAGACTAAACGAGAAGATTCTCACACCACTCTGTACTTTGCAGAAAAGGGCTCTAGATGGTATCTGATTCAGCACTCATCCCCACTGAGCAAGGGATTTGGGCACTGCAGAAAGCAACCACGATTAAATCTGGGTTATGCATCACAGATCCCATTTAAACAAGGCTTTTATGCACATTTACACAATGCAATGCTTTTGATATCATTCCAAAATAAAATCTGCTAAAACTTTGCAGCTGTAGAATTAATTTAATAAACTATAGCTCCAAGAATGGTTGCCAAATTTCCAGCTAGACTTTCAGGGCAGAATTTGATTGGGCGCTTAAAGAATAAAAATGGTCATGTGGCATCTGTGAGAAAGCATTAGTGCCTCTGAAAATAATTATGCGTGAGTTTTAGCAAAGTACTGAGGATGGAACCAAAAACGTGGATCTTTAGATAGCCTAACATATGTTTTAAGAAGATTTTAGATGTCCTAAATCCAAAAGTAAGTCACAGAACCCAAGGACTAACTTCTGTACACACCAAAATTTTGGCAGAAATCCAACTCATAGATCCAAAGTCCTGTTTTCTCTTACATAAATTTTTCTTTGGTAATTTAAAACAAATTTCTAGACACACCTTAAAAATAGAGAAAGTGAACCCCTGCCATTTTGTCCCAAGCAAAATGCTGTCTACCCTAGTCATAACTAAAGTATGTGAATGCTGATTTTTTTACAATCTTTAAACATTTAATATCCCTCTATATCTGAAAATTTAATTTTGGAAATGCACAGAGAAACTCAATTCTGGCAAGCTTCATGCAGAATTTCAGTGCCCAGTTGTCTTTGTTTGAAAAGACAGGTATGGTTTAATTTTTAGTTTCCCGGCCAATGCACCAAATTAATGTTTAGGGTTTGAGTTGCCAATTTAAATAAACTTATTTCTTTCTGTTGTGAGACAGAACCAGGAGTCAAAGAGCAAGGCAGGCTTAAAACTTTGAAAGGGTATAGAAAAAATTTATTAACTACACAAACAAAAAAAAGGGAAAAAAAAGAAATTTCAGAATAAGATTTTTCACATCACTCTGTCCCTCCCTCTTCCAGTCTTCACAACAACAAAACAAACATACAACAAATACTTTAGTCAGTGCCTAATTTAGTCTTTTTCTGTTTACTTTTGGAGAAAAGAAGTTTCCTCTTGTCGAAGTTGTAGGAGATGTGTTCCACAAGAAGAAAAAAAAGTCCTCTTGTAGTTTTACCTCTCACGATTGCATCCGCCCGGGAAAATCTGCAACCGTGACCTCCTCCCAATCTACAGCCGTCCCAAAGTTGTAGATATGGGTCATGTCGATTCCATGGGGTATTACTTTTAAGAATTGAAAATGTCCAACAGCAACGATTTTTATTTGTCTCCCTTTCCTCTGCTCAGGCTTCATCTTCAGAAAAAAACTGCAATCCCCTTCGTTTTTCAGGGCAGAAATTCAAATTCCCAACACAGGTGTTCTTTAATTAAATCATCTCCTAAGAAGGAACATTTCCATCCCCCCATGTCTCTTTCCATGATTTAAAAGAATATTCAGTACATTAGTTCATTCCTACAATTTCTCAAAAAGATTTTCAGCCATTTCAGCATCTTCTCACTCTCCTTCCATCTTAAAATACTTCGCTCTTGCATCACTGACTTCAGAACTTTCCTTATTTCTTTTCATATTCAAAGGGAAGGCTGGAGGCTTTGCAAATCTTATCTGAACACTAAAGAGTTAAAGTTTAACTCAACTACAAAAGTTGGGCCAGGCTCGGCCGTGCTGGGGGGGGGGCGGCAGTAGCGCCACTCAGCCCCTGCGGGGCTGGGCTGCGGCCCGCATGGCTCATGGCCACCCGGGGAGGCCCAGCCCGGCCGGCAGCATAAAAAGCCAGCATCCCCCCACGCCAGAGCCACAAGCTGGTGGAGGAAGAATCCGTGAAGCTTTTATCACACAACTTTTCCTCCCCTCAGCCATCGGGTCCCCCTCGTTGGCAAACGGGGCCCAAGCGGCCTCCGAGCCGTTCCCCCCCCTCCCCCGCATGGGGGAGAGGGAAAGCGGCTCGGCTTGGTGTTACCTGTTCAGCCGCCGGAAAGACAAAGAGGCCCGTCTTCCGGGATTACCTTTTTTTTAAAATGTGTGTGCACGGAGCGAACTGACTTTCTCTGATTGGCTGTTACAAGTATCCCAAAAACCCCTCACAGAGGAAACTCTCCCAGGAAGAACTTCTGAGTTTCTTCCTCCCAAGTCAACCTATCACACCAGTTTCTGCCTTAAGCTGATAAACGCTCACCTACTACTCCTGTTCAGAGTGTAAATAAATCACACCTACACAATCAGACAAATGCAACCTTATTTAAAAAGGATAAAAAACCCAAACAACCAAAAGCCAAACTTCTTGTGTAATAGTGTGGGTTTTGCAGTAAATTTTGGAAAGGGTCATCAAAGTGCCTACCTACATTTCATCCAAGGGTGCTCAGACTGCTGTCTCTCTGGTGAGGACTTGGACCAAATATCTCAGGGCTAATTTAACATGGGAGGCAAAGAAAGGCTTTCTCTGGCCCTCATGCTCAAACTCTGCTGGAAAAGGTATTGCAGCAGGTAGAGAAATAGATAAAAACTAAGAACAAGAGTGAAAAAGGAGAGGGGATGGAAGCACTAGGGCAGCGTTTCTGTCAACTTACCCAGCTCCAGCCTAATGGAATTTTAAGAGGGACCTTCCTGACTGAATTGTACCAAAAGGATTGCCAAGCAGTGCAACAGGCTGCCCCTGGAAGTGGCTGAGCCATTGTCCCTGGTGGTATTTAAAAGTGTGTGTGGTACTTAGCAGCATGGTTTGGGGGCAGATTTGGCAGTAGTAGGATAACAGTTGGACTGTCTGAAAGGTCCTTTCCAGCATAAACAATCCTATGATCCTGGCAGAGAGTATAATTCAAGCTTTACAGAATTGCTGTTTTTAGGTCTGGTCACTGAGACATGATCACAACTAAGACCAGACCAACAAGAGCTCAGTATTAGACTGATGAGGTGATTTTTGAATTCAGGGAATAAAACATGTCACAATAAATACTTCGGGAGGCTTCTGGAACTCACTGCAAATACCAAGCCATGTCCCATGGTGTGCTCTGTATTTAATGCATGGTAGAAAAATGCTGAATACTCAGTGCTCTGAAGTAGTTAATATTTTACAGGAAAACAAAATCCTACCACAAAAAACTAATACTAGTCACAGTGATAAATAATGTGAAATTCTCAGCAGCACTAATATCACTTACATGAAATAATCCCCAACTACAGTTCCCAAAGCAATTACCTCCCAGGGCCATATAATTAGGTGTGCTATGAGCACAACCTGTTTCTCTCTCTGGAGTGCCCAATATTGCTTCATGACAAGAGAGAGGATGCCAGTCATTACCATCTCTTACTCTGTAGCATAACTCTTAGGAAATGGGCATGGGATCCTCCAGACATGATGTGGGAGGTACCCAGAAACACATAGGCATGAAATAACCCATAACACAATTTAGTAAATATCATGTGCAATACATTTTGCATGATGTAAACAAAACGAAACTAAAAAACAATATAACAAGCAGCAAAAACTCATTTGGTAAACAAGATCCTTCAAAAGGCAGCATTTGCTGTCCTCAGAAAGAGCACACCAATTTGAAGCAGATAAGTAAGGACCATTATCAGAGGGATAATAACCATCTCATACTTATGCATGCAGCATAATGAACAGAAAAGCACAATAACGCAGATATGTTAGATTAGCATAATTTTATTCCACTATTCAAATGTCTAAGTTGGAAATGGGTTTTGTTTCAATTACTGCTTTCCTCCATGGGTTTTAAACATTTTATTCAAAACCCAGACTGTTTTATTTTGGTTTTAGCCCATTATCTGCTATTACCATCTACCTTGCATCTCTTTTACCAATGAATACAGCTTTTCAATATCCCAAAAATCTTAGGAGTATAACAGACCATTAGTTACATTGTCTAATAATATCTTCATGATATTTCAGATAGATTTGGTAAAATGCTTTTCCCATTTTTTTATTTGTTGATATCTTTAGCTTCTTCCTTTGACTAAACATTCTCTGTCAGAAATACATTATTTAGACCCCTGAAAATTTTTTTCAGAATATTTTGCTCCTGTTAGACTTGTGTTCTTTAACAATTTACATCCATTGAATTAGGCAATTGCATTTAACTTAAAAGTAGGAATCAATAAGCAATTACTGCTTATGAAAGTCTAACCTACTGTACATTGAAAACTACCTTATTTAATTCATTTACTTGTATTCAGAGTACCAAGTTGTTCCTAAAGGAAAGCAATCATCCAAAGATGAGCAGTATAAATTTTAACTAAAAGAAAAGATAGCAATGCCCTTAGGGAATTTTTCCAAAGGCTCGTCACCAACACCATTACAGAAAACAATAACACAGAAACCTTGTATGGTTTTTTGTTTCACTTCAAGTACTGACAATTGTGACATTTACTTGCAGACAGAGTTACATGGTATTTTTCCTGACCCTTATTCTGCTGCTGCAAGAAAAGAAAAGATAGCATCTGAAAGGCAAGTCTCACATGAGGCACTTTATCTCGAAAATAATTCCAGAAGCAGTTTTTTTGGACTGTTCAACTTTCTCTGTACCTTTTCCCAAGCACACCAGAACTGCACACACAGCTTAGTTAAAAGGCTAACTGCTGTCATCTATGAAATTACCTCTGCAGACTCACACTCATCTGCCTTCACAGTTAACACAATCCCTTTTCTGAGAATTTACTGGTTTAGAACATCAGTGTTTAATTCTGCTAGACTAGATCTTCTTGCACCTCAACATTAGCACAGAGAGCAGATTTTGATTTTTAGCTTGTTCTGACCCCAAATGTAAGCACAATATGAGGGATGAGTTGAGAGAAGGGCAACGGAGCTGGGGAAGGCTTTGGAGCATGAGTCTGATGAGGAGTGGCTGATGGAGCAGGGGTGTTTGGCCCGGAGAAAAGGAGGCTCAGGAAGGATCTTACAGATCCCTACAGCTCCCTGAAAGCAGCCTGTGGAAGAGAGGAGTCAGTCTCTTCTCCCAGGTAACGACAGGATGAGAGGAAATGTTCAGATGGGACATGAGGGGTAACTTCTCTCTCAGAGAAATACTCTGTCGAGTACTGGAACAGGCTGTCCAGGGAAGTGGTCGAGTCACCATCCCTGGAGGTGTTTAAAAGACCTGTAGATGGGCTTGGGAACATGATTTAGATTTAGTGGTGGAGTTGGCAGTGCTGGGTGTTGAGTTGGACTCACTGGTCTTAGAGGTCTTTTCCAATCTAAACAATTCTATGATTCTAATTACTGATCATTCAAGCAATTGCAAATCCCTGAAAAAACCCACTGCATTTGCTTTAAAGAGAAAATGAAAGAGCAGCTATCTAGAAGCAATTTGACTGATTAAATGTCTTCTATATCAGAACAAAATTGTACTGACTGTATTTAGCAGACAAGTGACCACTGTGACACATACTTTATCAGAGCTCAAACAAAACCTGTTTATTGCAGAGCTGCAATTAGGAGGCCAGGGAAACAGGAGTGCAGGACTATTGTAAACATGTGTCTGATAAGATACGGTGCTCAAAACTAACAGGACATAAAAAGAGACAAGAATCCTCACTGTATCCTTGTGCAACTTACCATGTGTGTGTATCCTTCCAGAGCAAACTAAAAGCAACCACAATATATGGAGAATATGGATAACAGAGGCACAAAAAAGGAAAAACTTCTTGAAATACATTAAATAATAACCTGATTCCTTTCAGCTGAAAGGCTATCTGAATAAGATGTTCAAAGCTGTTAATATAATACCATATTAAAATCGCTTCCAGTAACACAAAATAGCTAATCAGGCAGGGAAGAATAAAACAATTAAACTAATAAACTGAAAAGAAAATAAGACTACAATTATTCTGACCATACACTAGCATATTTCTTCCTTTTACTATCTTGACTTGCTTCTACAGTAATGCACTCAAAACAGTTTCCTCATAGCAAGAGATAATCATATCTGCACTAGCTCTCAAGAGAGCTGAGAAAGTATTGATCATAAGAACAGAAATAGTCATTTAATTACCATGCTAAACAACATTTTCTGAGCTTCAGTCTTTGGTTTCACAACCTGCAGTGGCCTGGTTTTGTATCAGGTGAGTGTTAGTAACTGAGGATGTTTAGTTTGGCACAGCTTGCAGTTGTTGGGACTTCTATGAAAGCAAAGTCCTTCTCCATTGTCTATATTTGCTTTTGCTCCACTTGACAACTTGATCTGCTTTTAGATGGCATTTTTTACCTCGCATAAATGAATTTATTTGCTTTAGCACAAAACCAGTCCCTCCCTAGATGGTCTGATGTAGCAACATTAGAACATTGAAATACAAAAAGGAAACACCACTGCTCAATGTGGTATTGACCTGTTAATATATTGTGACTTGTTTAATGAAGCTTTTATTTTATTAAACCAAGGAAATAGGATTGCCCAAAACCAATCAGTTGAAACTCAAAATATCAAACAGCCTCCTGTATATTTGTATGTTTATAAGTATATAAAGTTATTGGTTCAATACTGTGATTTCTGGGAATTACATGCAATTAAATAATCCACAACAATATGGAATACAGTCGAGTGCTACTTAATCAAAACACTTAAGAATATTAACAAAGTTAAACAAATCCAACGAATTGACTGTCTTTTTACTTGTCATTATGTTACAGATTTCTTTCTATTTGAGGATGGTTTGTAATGAAGCTGAGCAGCAAAAAGCTAAAGGCACAAGGGAACAGTTCTTGGTTATATACAATGATTCCTGGACTCTGTCATAAACATTAGTAATCCTGCAACTAATTTAACAGCATAGAATTGCATTAATTGCACACACTCCTCCCAAGTATCAGTACTTTTACTTTCTTAGCAAGCCTCAAAGTCAGAGGAATTGAAAAATTAAACCCATCACCTCCTTTTAACAGTAAGAATTACTAATATTAATACTCATACTGAAGTCTGTTGACTTACACATGAATTCACAAACATTGCCTTTCATGTGGAAAAGGTGTTGATAAAAATCTGTTTTGGTTAAGAAAAATAAATGTCTAAATCAATAGTATTTTTTTCCCAGGAGTATTTGATTCAGCTGGTTAGAGTTGGGGTCAATAATTCATCCTTCTAAACGTGAATGTTGAAAACCTTTTCCAATTCTGACAACTCATCCTGCAGGAATGCATGGCAGTACTTTGTCTCACCAAGCAGGAAAACTTCCCAGTGTGGACCCAAGGCCTGATATCACTGAGGATTTTGGAAAAAGCCTCTGACCTGTCTTTCCACTCTGAAACAGCTCCAACCAATACCTCAACTGTGTCATAATCATTTAGCAAAAATACACCAGTGCTAGAAGTCAGGATCCAACCAGACATGCTGTGGCTACAGGTGTTAGGAAGGAGTGCAAGAGAGAAACAACCCTCTGTCTAATGCCACGTCCTGATTCTGTTATCCAGCACTCATTCTGACTTTTAAAAGCACTTCTAAATTACCTTCGGCAGAAAATACATTTTTCCAAAGCTTTATTTACTCTGATGCCTTAAGAGGCTACCTAGAGCAGAGGCTAGACAGTGTTAAAGGAATAAAGTAGGTATTTTATAAAAAGGCTCCACCTTGGGCAGTACAAGAGCCCAGCCCTGGCTCCACCCAAGACGGACCTCAAGTCACACCTGAGTGTGACACACACCTCAAGTCAAGTTTTCACACTTTTAAGTTTTGGTCCATTTCCATATCGGGGTTAATTGTCCAATTACAGCTTCAGGTTCTGCAGTCCCATCCTCCCAGATCCTCTCCTCAATTCACTCTTGGTTACACTTCTGGGGCCTGAAGCTGCAATGGTGTCCTTGGTTCTGGGGCTGGAGAAGGATTGTTTTGTCTGACTAAGTTGTGAGGAGAACTTGCTAACACTTCATATGACGCTCAGAGTCAAACACTAATGCAGTACAGAATCTGGAAAATATGAAAGCTAAAACTTAAGGCATCAACTCATATGGCTCTACATTAATAATCAGCATGGAAAACAGGAGCACAAGATTAAAATGCTTCTGAAGTTATTAAATATACACCACCATATTGGATACTGGTGTTCAGGAAGATGAGAGAAGTGTACACCTTTTACAGGATGTGTGAAAATAGATCACTCACAGCTTGCACTAAAAAGCACTTGTCATTTGGCATAGCATGGATATCCGGCTGTTTAACTGGAAGGGAATCCTAGAAATAGTTGCTTTAAGTATTACAACAGCTCCATTAAGCTCAGTGGTTACAAATTAATTGAGTTGGACTGAGATTATGAGGGTATTTTATTACATTAATGAAGTTCAGAGAAGTAAAATAGAAGCTCAAAATCTTGCTTGAAAAGCAAGAAAAACATTTTTTAGTGCTTTGAAAAATGATTTGCCTGATGTCTCTAATTTCAGGTCTAAATCTTTCCTTTTCTAACACTCATATGGTCCTGTGGCATGAAATGCTTTAAACCCAGTGACACATCACACACCCTAAATTCCCCCTCTCAGAAATGTAGAAGAGAACTTGGTTGTTGCTCCTCTGCTTCACATGATCATTGGATGGCCATGGCACACCTGCCTTAATTATCATCACCTTTCCACAGCAGATTAATTCACAGTCTCCTGCAGATATAATATTCACTGTCAATCCCTTGCTCTTGGAAATCTAAAACACGTTTATAAAATGTTTATAGATGACTCTGTTTCTGCTGCTTTAATGATGCAAATTTACATATTTACATGAAAGTATTCATTTCATATTAAAAGGATGACTTTTTTTTAGCAGATCATGCTGAAACTAACAGAGATCTAGCTTTTCAATTCATCACAGTTATCCCTATAACATATTCCCATTAACAGTTTTTTTAGTCACTAAATTAACTTACTTTATTCTTATGCTTTCACAAATATCTAAGTTTGCAGTCATCAAAACTTTCTTGAAATTTTTATGCTGTTTTATTTTCCCTCTACAACTATTTAACTACTTCTTTGCAAAGCTGGACAATCCTTTATCTTTAGATTAGCTGATAGTTTAGTTGCCACATAGAAAACTCATGTGAAAGTCCACAGAGAAATTGTTGAGATTCAATAGGGCCCCTATTCTAGTTTCCAATAATTTTTTATTTTTAACTAGGAGCACTCCTCCTTGTTTCAGCAGACCCTGGGACAGTTTGTACAAGGCCATGTTTAATTATGCATGACCTCCTTGATTTTAAAGTCCTGATAAGAAAAATTGTTTGTGTTGATGTATTGCAAGATGTACCCACAAGTTAAGAATAAGAGCACCTTAGCAGTGGTTTCTTAACATTTAGGAAGTTTATTATTGTTCCCCTTGAGCATTTAGTTTTTTCTCCTTGTGTACTGCCCAGAGTGAATCAAAAAACCTTCAATTAAACTAGCTGAGTGAACCAAGGCATAAAAACATGAGATTAATAACAACCTTATGCAAACCCCATATCAAAAAGGTATGTAATTCCCAAAAAAAAAAAAAAAAGTTTTCTTTTAGGAGCTTAGCAAAGAATTCCATCTATTCACCACATTTAAAAAAAAAAACAAATAAACAAAACTAAAAAAAAAAAAAAAACTCCAGTAATTTCTTTGTTTCAAACCCAGATTACTCATAGGTAGATGAGTACTATTTCAGGTGAAAATCAAGCCCTGAGAAATATGCATAATAACAACAGATTAAAGAAACACTGTGTAGACAACTCTTGAAACAAAGGCCAATACTAAGTGTCCTGGATCGCTAACTAGAACTAACTGCTTCCTTTGAACAGCAAAAGTTCTTTAGGCACTATGGTCCTAATCTAGTACTTTATTTAGGTATTTGAAGATACATGATGATGGTCATAGGCAAAAAAAAAAATAAAATAAAGTGTGATAATGTACTCACATACATTTGTTTTCACTGTACTATCTTCTACTGTGCTTATCACTACCATGAAATACCTAATCATTACCAGAGGGAGTTGCAGTGAAGTGAAAAATGGAGCTTGCCAGAGAAATTATTATTAGAGATTCTAAGGAGCTGGAGGAAATATAAATGCCTGCACAAAGTCAGTGAAAAGTCACTATTTCTTTCTGTAATACAGAGATATTACAAATGCTTCCTAAAGAAGAAATATCCAATTTCTGTAGAAGGGTTGTTCCCTTCTGAGACAGAAATTCTTTCAGCCTTAAAATATTCTTTTCCTTATCGACTTCTAACTAATTAACATTGAGAGCTTTGGTTTTGTAGTGTATTTGCCTTGTATGTTGTTAAATTGGTCAAGTAATAAGATATGACAATGCAAGTCAGGTAGTTATGACATTATCATTTTGCCTCTCCAAGAAAACGGATGAGAAGGAGATAAAGCCAAGTGTCCTTCATGCTAATGGGTGTAATTACTTGCTAGTACCTATTCCCTGTGGAATTTTGCATTCTTTTAACAAAGTCTGTGTGGCATGGAGGACCCATTGAAATGACGAAATTAAAATTCATCATTTGAGTTTGATGTTCAAATTTTTGAACATCTCAAAAAATTGTTAAACAGAATTAATGAAAAATCCTCAAACTTGTTTTCCTCATTTCCTACTTCATGTTGAAAACACAAACTGGTATACACATCTGCAGAACATGTGTGAACCAGTGACTTCTGTAAATAACTAAATTCAAAGGAAAAAAACTGTGAAAACATCATGAAACTTAAGTCTTTAACTCTAGGAGTCAATTATGAAGATATTAAGGATTGAGATTTAAATGAGAAAATTCTCATTGATGAAAAAACCAACATTGTTAATGATTTATTTACAGATGGATCTCAGAAACCACAGGGTTTAAAAATAAATTTTAGAAGTACTTTATGCAGGCTTTGTTCAGCATATGCCCTGAATCTTTCTGAGCAGCCCATTGAAAAAGTTTTTTCACAAGACTGGTGGAAAGATCAGCTAAAAGAAAAGGGGTTTAGGGCTAGGCATTAAAATAATCCCTGCTAACTCTTAAGAGCTCTGTGACACCACCTACAGAATTCTTAACAAAAAACACCCCCCTCTAAGCTTCACCCAGAGAGCTGTCCTAATAGCTCGAGTTTTCTATTTTGAAATGATCAGGCTGACTGGATTTTGAACATCACTAGTTTGACCAAAAATATACTCTCAGAGTATATTGTGATTTACTTGCTCCTGGGATTAAATAATTTGTCCCTCTATCCTTCTGCTGAAATTCCCTTCCCTGTAAGATTCAATTCAGCCATTCTCACTGTTCCTTATTACAGAGTACCTTTATTTTCAGAATTTAACAGCAATGAAATTCTGATTTTCTGGGCAATGACCTCTCCTTGAATCATCACTTGCAAAACTGAACCCAAATTCTGCTCAGGTTTTAGGTGGGGATTAGAAGAAGGAGTTTATGACCAATACTTAACACCATACTCAACACTTGAACTGAAACAACAAAGGATAAACAATCCCCTGCTTCATAGTCAGCATAAGAACCTGGTTGTTTCATCTTTTTAAAGTTCTGCTTAAAATTAATCATCCATTAGGATCATGTACTCCTTCATGGACTATATCCATGTTTTGTGAATTGAGAGAAGTTTCCAAAGGAATGGACAGCTGCAGCTCAAAATATCTTTACTTGCTTTGCATTTGCAGGAAAGAATCATGGCTCATGCTGAACTCCTATTCTAAATTACAGTTCTGTGGGGCTTTAAAAGCCCTCCAGAGCTCTTTGCTCTCTCTTGGTCCCACATGCCGAAAACAAAACAGTATAAACAGAAAAGAGCTATGATTTCAATGTTTCCATTTTCTCCAGACTTAAAACAGCCTGCAGTTGTTTGCTTTTTTCTGTCAACTAGTTTGCATCCAGGAGATAAACACTGAGAGCAAGAGAAATGAGGAAGACAATGCAAGTGTACAAAATAGGTTGCTTTAAAACAAAGAAGAATGAGATTTGATGAGAAAATGAATATAATTTTTCGTACCCACTTCTAACGTTTTTAGGATGTGGTTTGCTTTTTTTATATTAAAAACATTTAGTTTAGTAATAGCTGAGTGCTTATTTTTATTAACGTTGGTTTTTAGGAACATGGATCACCAGTGTTTTTAAGCATTAATCTGCTACAGATAAATCTGTTTATATTTCCTTAGTTATAATACTGTGCTAAAATAGCATTTGTAGTTTGACTAAAGAAAACGAGGAAATTTTGCAGAATGTATGAATTTCACTGTCACAAAACATTTCTTAGCACTTATCTACATTTATTCACTGCAACTCTCTTTTAAAAGGGCAATTCAATGTAACTAAAACAGCAGTGATCATATCATGTTATGGCTCTGACAATCTAACCTATCAGTTACACAAAAGGCAATATAAGACTCCAGAACCAGCAAGTTCCAAACTTTATCTCCCTCCTCCCTTTTCCTAAATATATTTTATTTTGTAGCAACACAATTGTCTTGGGCAGTTGAGTAAAGAAGTGCAGCAGATTTACTACTGGCTCTGCACTCAAACATTTCAACCCCATGCATTTCACACTAAGGTTGGTAACTACCACATATAATCCTAAAGTACTATTTCCTCTACTGCTCTATTCTGGGAACCTCATCTTTATGAATGGTACATCTACTGCAGGTATGTAAAGCACCCCACTCTGACTCATATATTCACAGTTTTCAGAATGTTAACTCATTTATTCCTTTAGGGGTAAGGAGTTTTGTGTTATTATTTTGTTGTTTCTTTAATATGTTAAAGGTTTCTACATTTTGAACTTTATAACCACTTGTATTTAATACTCGAACTCTTTAATTATTAAACTTTAAATATCTAACATACTGTTAGATACAAGTGTCTATAAACACATCTCTATTGTGCCAAATTAGCCTACACCAGTGATTTACATTAAACCAGTATTTACATTCTGGAACTAGGTACCACAAGCCCTTTTTCCCTTGTAGCATATCCACTATCTGGAGAAAAGCTGTATAGTTTCTTCTGCACAGTTTAAAAAAAATTTCACTGCAGAACAGTTCCCTGAATTTTGGCATAAGTTTAGTGTCTCGCACACATAATCACAGAGTAGCAAAGATTGAGAAAACAGCCTACATATTCCTTATCAGCTACAGTTTTACCTAGTCAAATACTCAGGGAAAAACTTAGCAGGAATAAAACTGCAGTAAGACAGAGTTTAGCATAAGTTGCAAGCCCAGACATGGCTGGACTTAGACAAAAAATGCAGTTGTGTAGGACAGAGGACAAGTGAAAGCAGGAAAGGACTTATCCCTACCACTTTCATAGCCCACTCAGGATGCACTGTGCCATCACATTCATTTTTTCCCCAACCATCTCTGGCTTTCTTGCCTTCAGATTATTATGTACAACCCGTTGGAATGAGCCATGTCTCACTGTTCCACCAGATATGAGTCCCCCACATACAGTGTCTGCCCACTTTGGGGCTCATAGGAGGTTAAATTCTTTCAGTGGCATATAATTAACTGCAAATAATTGAGTATTTTTGCCTTGCATAAGAAGAGTTATATGGAAAATGTACAAGTTCAATAAGTTAGCAGGAGCCTCAATTTACTTTTGATTTATTTTCAGTGTTTACGCTGTGCTTAATAGATTGTTGTTGGGGAGAGAGACAGTAAAAATTCCTTCTGGTAAACAATTTAGTTTAAGAATTAAAATTAGAGATAAATAATGATCCAATTTTATTGAAATGGAATGCAACTGAGAAGAATGCAAATTGAAGGATCTTGATGGCAAATTAAGTTGTTTCATTATCTCTCATAAATTGCCTTGGGAGGATTCACTCTTGGCTAATGAGCATAAAACTGAAGACCAAATTACTTTTTTTTTCTTCCCCAGGAGTTTCTGTCTTTGAGGTCAAAGGGAGTCTCTCAAAGTAACTCTAACAGAGCCTGGGCCTTTGATAGTTACTAGGAGCAACCATCGTTCCCATGCTAGCAGCACTAAAAAGTATGTCAAAATCCAGCAAAAATCAATCCACTTCTAATCCATTTCATGGTCATTTCAATTAGTGTCCTTTCTCTCAGAGGTCTTCACAAAGCATGAGGTCTATTGCTTGCAAAACAATATACACTCACCATGCCATTGAAAGTTCAAATGAATATATACACAAAAAAAACTGCACCAAAAAAAAAAATAAATCAGAATCAGTCAAGTTGAAAGAGACTTTAGAAGGTTGTCTGGCCCATTATCCTGATCTTATCATTACTTTTCATAGAAAAAATGCAAACAACATATGATTGTATTGAAAATTATTCTAAACAATATATACAAGCAACTCCAGAGTCAAATCAAGCACTTGACAATAAATGCAACAATAAGTGCTATACTGATGTCATTACTGTATTATCATTGTCATTATTAACCACGATAATGTGGGAGCAGCCAGTGATTCTTATTTTATCAAAAACACACGAACTACAGTCATACCAATCAAAGTTCCCACCCTCCAGCCCAGTTTAAACCAGCATACCATTGACCTACAGTAATGGGAGCCAGGCACTCCTGACCCAGCCTGAGTCCCTGGTCTTGGCTGGTGGCCCAGGGCTGCCCATGGCATTTCTGCTACTGGCTCAGGTGTGTCAGGAGTGTGGGCTTGGATGGGGTGGCTCAGGAGGGGGCACATGCCCATGGCCCTGTCAGTCACATCAGCTCCTGGGTGGTTTCATATTTTATGTCTTTCTACATCACCAGCAACCTGACAACCAGTGCATTTTCAATTCCTGCCCTGGGTGTTTCACAAAGGCTGTGAAGTTGTTACAAGTTCACCTGTGCTTTTTCGCCTCAATAACCCAAAATATTTCATCAGGATTGCTGTAGGCCACAGCTTTCACATAAACCTCCACTGTAACAATGACCTGTGCTTTGCTTGTTTCTCAGCTCAGCAAAGAGCTGGAGAGGTGCAAACTCTCCTTGCTCAGAGCAGGGACATGGGGCAACACCCCATGACTGCAGTCTAAAAGATGGTCTCCTCTCCTCCTGCCTTTGGAAATATGGTTTTGTCAAATGAAGGACTACTTGTGAGTTCTTTCTGATTGTTATGGACCCAGAGATCCCCTCTGGTGTATGGATTTGAGGGAAGATGCAGAGTATTTTCTGTGAGTGCCTGCCATAGCTGTACACAACTGTGTAGCCAATGAAGGTAAAGAGCAGCTGCAACTATTGGGAAGAATAAGGCTACCCACAGGCAGCCTGGAACCCATCTGAACAAGGAGGGATGCACTGACAGCCACCATTTAATGCTCAGACTTCAGACAAAATTGGTTTTGGCCCATAAAAAAGCCTGCATGAACTCCAGAATGCACCATGGAGATGAGATTCTCATTTCACTGCTTGCTTCCCTTGTCATGGAGGTCTCAGCCCCTCTCTGCCTCAGATATTAAGCACTGTCAGAGACTGATTTCACCAGAGTCACAATCAGACTTCTGACACCTTATTTCTTTGGGACTGCTCAGAAGCTCAAGAGAACTTTCCAACTTCATGTGAAGCAGCAGAACAAAAACTACCGGTGTGGTGTCACCACGTGCTTTGGTCCAGTGCTTCCAGATGTAAAATATTTTTTCAGATTCAAAGAGGCTGTTTTACAAAAAGACACCGAATATTGAAGTATTTCCAGAGTACATTTTCTAAACCATTCCATGGATACTGGGGAGTCACAGTAGCTTGTTTCTGATCTCACAGTTTACCAATTTCCATAATTACAATCTCACAGGCTTTGGTTTTCATCTTAGCAGTTCCACTCAAGTGGTCCTCATTACAATTTGTTTCCTAACCCCAGGATGCTGCCAAGATTTTGTGTGCTTGGAACAGTGACATAACCTGTCCTGGAATCCACACTGCTTTCATTTTACTGTGCCAAATTCTATACTGGGTTCCATTTTGTAGCTTTCTGTAGAGATATACTTTGGGAAGAGTGTAACACTGGGCTTACAAGGCTGTGTAAAATAACATATGAAGCACTAATCTCAGAACCCCATATCTCTCTCAGATTTTCTATTTTTATACTTTGGTTAAAGAAACAGTAATTCCTAAGAATCAACAAGTTGATTCTTTGAAACTTTGTACAGCCACCAATGGATAATAACCTGACTCACAATGTATAAATTTGATGTGGAAAAAAGAATTTGAGCAATTATTCTGCTTGCACTGAAGCACATTTGTTAGTTTATTATTATTAAATTCAGCCCTCAAAAAAAAATGACATAGAAGTTGCTGCTGGAAGTTGTGTTTTGCAAAGAAAACAAAACATGACAACTACCCATATTGCTTATAAGAAGTTCTAATAACACAAGTTTTCTCGTTCTTGAAAGCCCCACATGGTAGAAAAGATAAATGGAGCCTGCCACAGCCTTAACAACAGAAGAGTTTAAAAAATCCATACAATGAATACACTTAATATTTCTGATATATTCAGTGATCTATCAAAACATGGTACACACGATCCCCAAAGTGCATTTTGGCCATCACATTCCATACAGAAGCCTGGCTAAATAGACTGGTTTGCACAACGAGGACAAGAGATTAAGGAATTAAAATACCATTTTATAAGCATGTATATGGAGGCCACTAAGTTTTATGCCGAGTCTTCAAGTGCAGCCTTAGATCTCACAGTGATAAATGAATGGTTTACATGACTGACCTGCACAACCTCCTCTGACTGCCAGGAACAGCTCCTTGTGCAATTCATGCAGTGCCCATCCTGAAACTCACACAGCAGCCACAGCAAGCCCCTCACCCTGGGACTGGGCCAGCAACAGCCTGGGCTTGGCCACCTCCACACTCTCACCTGCCACAGCAGCAGATCCCTCCAGCCCACCCCACACTGCAAGGTGGAGGGTCTGTTTCTTACTTGTACTGCAGCAGATTAAATGACAAAATACACTAGCCCAATACTGAGCCTTTCCTTGACTAATGCTGCTTTTCAGTGACTTTATTGGCTCAACAGGAAAAGCAGATTTGCATCATAAAGATACCATAGTGCTCAAGCCCATATGTGTTTAAATCTTTAGAAGGAGCAGGAAATTCGCTATCATTAGAGCCAAGTTTTAATTGCTACACCTTAAACCCCTAATTTCTGGATTCAAATCAAGTCTTAAAAAATAATGTGTTCCTATAATTTCTGACTCCTTAATCCTCACGGCAGACTGCTTTTAAATAGTCATAGGAAATGTGAGTTACAAGTAAATAACTTATATACCAGAGATCAATCATTCTGCATGGATTTTTGATGATTATATTACATAATAATTAAATACAATTATACTATTTGACTGGCATTTTTCAAATCTGAAGAGCTCAAGGAGCAAGACAGTCTATTTATACAAAGTACATAGCACAACTACACAGCATTAATCAAAAGCTCTTTCAAATTCTTTTCACTCATCCTTCACACCCAGAACAGAAATCAACAACAGGAAATACTTACATTAAAGTAGTTTTGAAATCAAGATAATTACAGAAATTTCTGACATCTTCAGAAAACAAGCAAGAGCAGAGTCTGCCAGATTCAATCTCTGTAATGTGAGGTTCATTATCAATAAACATTCAACAAAAATTCTTCAAAATAATTGAGACTTAAAGTTACTAGGTATCATAGGGTTTTATAAAATGTATGGGGTTTTTACACTATGCTGCATTTAAAAATATCTTCCTTAATTTTTTTTTCCTGGATTCTTCATTCGTGACTTTTAATTGAATGGAACATCAAAAGTTTAAAACTGCTCCACTATAACATGAAATAGGATGTAGTTCTGCACTGCACTATTAAAATTCAGATCTGCATTACTTCTCATTCTCCTCAGTTAAGATTTTTCCCAAAATACTGCCTCTCTGCAAATGCCAGAGGAAAATAATCAATCTTTAATATGGAAAGATACAAACTTTTTATTGATTTGTTGAAGTCTAATCTGATATCTAAATGTAAATTATTCACTTCAGTAGCTTTGTTTTTGAGCCATTAATTAAAAGTGTGACATATAATAAGCTATTAGTTTTGTTTCTTACTGTCTTCTGCTGTTCCTATATCTGATGTGCCATAAAGAACTACTCAAACCCTATAGTTTTAGGAGCCCACAGCTGCTAATTTTCTGTATTGATCATAAAAACCCCAAAAGCTTCTAACAGATGATAAAAAGATAAGCATATGGGTCTAAAAAGATGAACAAGACCCCACATTAACAAGCTTCTACCATCAAGTAGTAGTGGGAGGTGAGTGAATGGGACTTTCAGTGGGAGGAAGCTCACCCCAGTGAAAGGAAAACCAGCCAAGTATGTGCTGAGGGGGTGTGTGCTTCATTTTCCAGGATGAACTGCCTGCTTGTGCTGCTGGGCCCAAAGGGACACGAGGGACTGGGCAGCACTGATGGCAATGCTGGGCAGTGGGCAGGGAGAGCATGTCATGCAAATAACAACTCTTGTTCCCAAATCATTTATCCAGATGGGCTAAGGATCACTGGAATTTACAGCTTCCTAAAAGTCAGCTTCTACAATAAATCTGTGCAGAGAACACAGGTTATAAGCACTGCTTTTGACAAGAAACTCCTATGAATTTTGCATGTGATTGCTTCTTCCAGCACAAATGGTGAAGTACTGGTGGACCACTGAAACACCCTTTCAAGGCTTCTATGAAAGCTGCTTTTCTGATCCATTTACAGGCTGAGTGTGTCCTGAGCACTTCACTGAAGGAACACCCTCACAGGTTTGGATGGGTCAAGCTGGGGCTGTTTCTAACACAGAGCCCAGCAATTTCTCCAAGAGCAAAAGTGGGACTTCCAGCTCAGGGAACCAATACTGCAACCTTTGTCACCCAAGGGCTTATGAAAATATGAGACAGGAAGTCTGGGGGATTCAGTTTAGTGGAGGAAAATTTCAAAGGTACAGGTCTAGACAGATGACTTACAGCAAGAACACCTCATCTAGAGCCAAGCAGTAAATCCAATTAAACACTTTCTTAGTCTAAGCAGAAAAAAACCACAGCAAACAGCAAGTTTCCACCATAAATATGGAACTAAAAATCAATTCAGTGAACTCTCATTCAGTCATTGGTGAACATTGCTCAAATTCCCAAAAAATTACAAAGCTTGTTAAATGGTATGTTTTGTTATTTACCTAGAGCATACTCAGGTTAGCAAGGATGAGATAAGATGACTTTTCATGTTTTAGGAAGTCCAAGACTCATATCAGCATCCCTAACAATAATTTATCTTTCAAATCATGTCCTGCAGTGAACATTTAAAAAAATAAAGATCTAGAAACCGTCTTGATTTTCTTAGAGAATCGCAGCAGTCAGAAAGGCCAAACTAGTGGTTCAAATTCAGGACTGAAGAACTGTTACTGACTTTTTGGAAGTCACTAACAAGAGTCACAGGGAAAATAGAGCCATGTTGGGTAGTTCTTGAATATGCCAGTTATGTTATATAGATACATGAAAATGTTTTAACTTGAGCTTCTTGCTCAGTAGCTCAAGCCCAGATTTTTAAAGATAAATACTAACCATAGGAACACTGTTCAAAAACCTCGTTTATGTTAAATAGCATAACTGTGGTTATTACATGCATGTACATGTATCACACTTCTGAATAGTACCTGAAGATGACTTAAATACCTGTCCACAAAACAGATCAAAGACAAAAATTTTCAATGTTCATGGTGCCATTTGGATTCACTTAGAGACAATGTCAAAAAAATCCCTGAAGTTCAATTAAAGTTTATTTCTCTAAATCCCATTTGAAAAATGAAACCTTCAGGTTAAAAACCAAAAAAAAGCAAAATACTTTAAATACAAACCAAAACCACATTACAGTAATTTTAAAGTCCAGCTAAAAGAAAATAGGGCACATACCAATATCACCACTACAAAGTCAGCATCAGGTCTCTTGCAGGAAGTATGATAGCTATGGCATAGATATATTTATAAAATATTAAATAAGAATTCTTGTTAAAAAAGAATCTATTGCAATTTATATGTGTATAACTTTGCAATCCCCTCCTCTCCTATGGCATACATAAAAAAAGAAATAATTAAAATAATCCTTCAATAATAGTTTTCTTCTACTGGGTTCCAGTCCCAGCTGCTGGGAATTATTACATGGCAGGATCCATATTACTCCTCTGGGAGAAAATTTAACTTTCCACAGAGAAGCTGTACAAGGTTGGGGCGTGATTTCCATTTGTCCAAATGTTTTGGTTGAACTGTAATTCTGCAAGCACGACATTTACTCTGCCAACGGTGTGAGACTGACAATTTTAAAGACTGCACAGAAAACTTGCATACAAGAACAAAGGCAAGCCAGAAAAACGTCAAAGGGTGTGAAAAGGAACAAGTTGGGCAGCTTGGAAAGCTCTCATTATGAATTGGAGCTGGGCTTGGCTCAAACACATTTGGCACCAGCATCAGCACTCTGTTAGTCTTCATGCTTCTGAAATATTCACAAGTGCTACAAGGACCTAAGTAGTTTATTTCCAATTTGCCAGTTTTCCTAAGCTAATTAAATATCTATGAAAGCAATTTCTGCTTACTGGAATCCAGCTTTTCATTTTCATAAGGATAAAATGACTAGGATTCAAATGATAATCCATATTGCTTTGTTCATCTATATACATCAAATAAACACCTTTTTTCTCCATCTAAATAATCTCTGAAAACAAACAATCCAATTAATTTGGTTATGAAATCTGTGCAGTGACATCCCAAGAGCTGAAATGCAAGGTCACTCGTACACAATAATCTCATAACAATTTTTTTAAAAGATAAATATTTACATCTGTAATGTCTCACGACAGAATAGGATGTAACCCAGTCATCACATATTAGGAATAGAGATGCAAACCAGAGGATTGCTCCCATGCTCTAAGCAGAGCACACAAATTGTTTTAAACAGCAGCTGGCTTTCAGGTTGCTGCTCAAGGACTAGAGTTGAGTATTGGTGAGCCCAGGACTCAGGCTCATCTTCACATTTTTATTGTTTCGCAGGAGTGTTCAAGTTCCACCTTCATTATAACGAGCAATATCTTATTTCCTATGTAGAACCACTGAATTGGGAGCCAAGCTTTTGGACTAAAGAAAGTCTTGAAGTGCTGGTGAGGTGACAAATGTGTGATTTCAGAGCACAGCTGCACACAGCACCAGCTGTCTCCTTTCTTAACACTGATGACATTACAGGGAGGTACAAACCTTAGTCTCATAAATATGCAGGAAGGCAGGTGCAGCACTCGGATCAGCTGCTTGGTCAAAGAACAGTTTCAGCCTTTTTTCTACCTAAAAAGCCACTGAAAATTATAGTTTTCATCATACTTTTTCTTTTTTCCCTCCAAATGAATGGGCTTCCAAAAAAACCAAAAACTAAACACTGCAAACCCACCTGTGCTGCAGTTCAGAAGGTGTAGTATCAATAGCAAATGCAAAAGCTATAAATTCTTTTAAACTCCCTAAACTTAGTCCTCTCAGTACAATCATAATCAGCTCTTCTAACTTACAGCCTCTTCATTTGTTATTAAATAGAATCCAGGGTGGTAGATCTTAAGACTTTGGAAGAAGAGTCCTCTAAATTAAATGAAAATTGAGTCTAAATGATGAATATATAAAACTTTTGACCTGTTCTTCATATCTGCCACAGCCACTTCTGATTCCCTGAATGTACTACATTCACCATTTTTCTCAAGTTTCCACAAAAAAAAATACGTATCTCCACAAATACTAAACAAGGAAACCAACTGCTAAAGAAGCTGATCAGAGCCAAGAATCCTGCAGTCCAGTGAGTCAGACAGATGAGGTCACTTTCAGCTTCCTAATGGAGCCTTACTCCAGCTGACACCAAAAAGATGTGACACGGGCTTGCTAGAAAACCAGAAGAGATGTAAGCAGAAGATACAGTGCCAGAGAAGCAGGATCCTGAGTGAGATGGATTTTGACACGAGTCAGTTTGCAGTTCAATATTCCAATGATACAAGGGATAGAAAGAACTATACAGAGCCTTTGCCAAGGCATGGGAGATGGTAAGCTGAACAAAGCTCACCATAATGGTCTATTATCAGTCCAATAAAATTATTTATTACTAGGACCTATGAACTCAAAGGCTTTTTATAGGAGTATTCATTTGTCCTCCATAGACAGCACAAGAAACTGAAGTCAAATGTGCCACGCAGATATATCAATAGCAGACAAATTGATTCTCAGGTAGGGAGATTTCCAGCTTTTTACTTTGTCCATGTCATTGGCATTTTAAATGGGCTTTTTCTGTAGGAATGCTGGAAAGTTAAAGCCAAAGCATCACTGTTTCCTTAGGTGATGCCGCTAAGGAACATGCACCAGGGAGTTTCCATGGTCCTGCATGCTTCTCCCTGAAACCCTTGATAAGGGTTTTCTACCTTGTCCCTCCATTCCAGTCTAAACAAAAAATATTATTAATTTGGGTATTGAGAGCATCTCAGCAGCCTCTGAGCTCAGAAAAGCTTTCAGAACACAGTGCTGCCTGTGGGACACAAAGCTCCTTTCGTATTGTCAAAGTAAAAGGTTATCTGCAATGAGCCAGATAGAACTCCTTGGAAAAGAATGTTTTCCTTCCAATAACCCCTCCCCATGAGAGCTATTTCTCTTCACTTCCTTTAACACTTTGCACAGTTTGATCTATTTGTTTCCCCTTATTACACTATTGCAGTCACTGCTGAAACTATGCTGGCCCCATATCTCAGCAGTGATGCAAAAGAGAATTTACAGCAGAGCTTTTGAAAATTAAAAAGAAAAATTACATTTTATCTGGAATAAAAAGTGCATTATAAATAAAGAAAAGAACAATCCACGCTAAAGGTCTCAGCTCAAATAAAACTTTACTGAGGCTGTGCATCATGGAAGCTTGGACTTCACCACTTCAGGTCTTCCAGGAAACCTGAGTTTTGTCATTTCCATCCCATTCCACATCCTATCTGCCAAGCTTTTGCAATAAATATGTGACCCTAGAGAAACTTCACTTCTCTATGCCATTCCTCTTCAGGTCTAGGTTATAACCAATGCACTCGAGGCTTTGAAAAAAATTAAATATGACTCACATTTAGTAGACTTCAGTCTTGGATTGCTCTGGGAGGTTCCTGCTCTGCTGTTTGTGTCCAGTTTCTTCCTAAAATCCTCACTGCTTAAATCTGTGCCCAGCACACACCTCAAGTGAGTTGCTGTTTCCTGGAGAGAACATCCACCTGAGCTGTACTTCTCCATACCTGTTAAAATGAATGGTGCTCTTATAAAAGGGGAAAACCAAGCGAACAAACACCACAACACAAAAAATCCATACATACAGCAAAACAACTGTTAATTTTATACCCAAAAAACCCCAAAACAATAAGTGTTTTGGAGTTTTTTTGTTAATCATGTAGAAATCTGCATGTATTGTCTAAATACCTTGAACTGGACATTTTTTTAAATGCTGAGGTTATAAATACCAAAAATATATCTGGAAATTTTAATTTTTTATTACAAAAATGAGGATTTTCCAAGTCAACATTAATATTCCATAATATTGATAATAAATGAATATTAAGGATTAAAGACATTTATTATTTGCATTCTTATTAAAAAAAAGGAAACCTTGAATGCCAGATCCTAATGGTTTTGGAGAACAGAGGTGCTTGGTTTAGGTGAGAGTGGCATCACTATAAATGAATGAATTTTCTCCCAAGTCATTTAATTCTCCTCTGAAGAGCTCCTCCCTGGCAACTGCTGAGATTTCCATTTATTTAATGTTTACTCCAGAAAATTGCCAACCCACCTCTGAGCCATCCCATTACCAGCCTGGGCCTTTCACCTCATGCCCTTATCTTCTCCTTCAGTAATTCTGGCTTGAGAATAAATGTGGAGCACAGAAGAGAAATAAAAACTGCTTTTACCTCTTCATGTTATTAACTAGATATAGGAAAGTATGTAAGATTTTAAACATAAAATTTTGGTAGAAGGAAAAAGCCCTCAAAATAGGCCTGCACTTCTGCCCCTTTTTTAAAATAATACACCAATAACATAAACCCCTACATATAGTAAGGAAAAAATCCTTAGAATATCCCCTGCATTCACATTATAACCATTGTGTTAAAATTCACAATACTTTGTGACTGCAGTGAAAATAAAAATAATAATTTCAAAATATCCTGTATTAGAAATCTACTAAAATGTCAAATCTATACCTTGGAATTTAAGCTTTCCTAAAAGGTTTGAATCTCCCTTTGAAAATGCTCTTTTTTTTCAAATGTAAAAGTGGGCATTTATAGACATATGTAGGGAAATTGCACTGTACTAAAAACATATAAATACACACTTTTCTTATCAGTCAGAAATCACACAGAGCAGAGCAAGGACTAAGATATTATATGAATACACCAATAACAGGGAAAAAACAAACAGAGCACAGGCAGAGCTGTTTATTAAGTGGATAAAACCACCAATATTGGAAAGTAAAGCAATGAAATTGTTTTCTTTTAAACCAGAGATGCATGTGGATATTTACTTCCATAAGATTAAACTATCAGTAAATGGCAAATATTCCCTCTTCTTACCAATAGAAATGACCCAAGTTTCTCTGAATTGGTGAAAAATAAATTCGCAAGTTATTTTCCAGTCAGATATATGCATAGTTCCTCATTATAGATTTTATTTTGCAATTGGTGGATTTCAACTCTAATTTAGTATAACTTGTGTAAAATTCACCTACCACTTAAGGCTTATTTTAATTTATTGGTTTGTTTTTTTTTTCAATTGCCAAGCCTCAAAACTTCTTTAAAAGCCAGCACTTGTAAATACAGGAAAGCTGCGTGTGTATTCCCTCTCACTTTTCCAGCAGTTTCTCTCTGAGTATTTACAAATGTGTATTAAAACACATATGCTGTGCTTATATCACAGAGTACATCAAATTCAAGCAGTTGTGGATTTTGTGGGTGACAGAAAATCTGCTTAGCTCGAGAAGGCATTTATGTTGCTCAGCTCTTTTCTCAGCTGGTGGAAAAGAGGAATAAGAGGCAATAGGAGATGCAAAGATGGATAAAGCAGAGATAAGGTGTGTGGCTGCTGAGCTGCAGTTGCTTCCTGATCACTTCTGCCGAGTTTAGGAAGCTTTCCACATTAGCTACACTGGAGCAATAGGTAGTTTCAGTGCATCCAGCTTCATTAGAAAGTCAAATAAGAAAGGATGAATGCCAGGAGATGAAAGACCTTCAGAACACTTCTTTCCTCATTCTGATTTGTATAAGTTTAATATATGGGGTTGTAGAATCCAACGAATACTGACAATCAGCATAAGAAGTAGATGATTAATAGCTTAAATGCAGGAAAATGTAGTTTTCAATGGCACAAACATGCCTACCACCCAGTGAATAGCAGCAATGACTCCCAGTCCACTGTCACCCACCTCTGCAGCAGACACCCACACCACACCTCCCCAGCAATCCATGCATTTTGAAAGGCTTAACAGATTCCTTAGAGCTACAAGGGTAGCTTTTGTAACAGAAAGCTACACCTAAATAGGAAAGAGGATTATATCCACATCAGACCAAGAAAATTATTCTATTTTTCCTGTATCTTAGCTAGGGAAGCTCCAGCTAATTTGATGTCAGTGTTGCCAAGCCTTTTCTTCCTGGAAGAAAACAGGCCAACACTGCAACAAGCAAGTCCAGCCTTCCACAGGCTCTTCCTGGTAATAAACACTGCTCCTGATAATGAGGCTGATTCATGTGCCAGCATCTGGAATGACAGCACCACAATTTGGGTGTGCACAGGCAACAGACATTTTCTTGGGTGTGAGTAACTCAAGCACAGAAGTACTTAATTTTCTTTTGGATTTGATTGTACTGAAAGGTTTTATGAGCTCCTGGACATCTGTTAAGCAGTTTTCTCCTAATGTTTAATTTTCTGATTCATGTACAAACCAAGCAACACTGTCGTCCTGCAGCAAACAGGCACCTTGGATCTACTCTAAATGAGGTGATTTGTTCCACAATCACTGGGCAAATTTTCTTCTTTCATGTGCTTCAAATAAGTTAAGAACAAAGTAAATATTAGGTTTTATTGGTCGCATTTGCACCCTATCTAAAAGGTATGCAAATGAGTGATGGGCTGCCGAGAATGATATTCACCAAATGACTCCCTATTTTGTCAAATCACATTCATTCTCTTCATTGTAAAACCATGTTCCCCTGCAAATTAATGCACCAAAGAAGCGGGCTGAGAGAGGCCCAAGCATGAGTTAAAGTAATTACCAGAAATTTAGCACAAAACAAAGCACATCTCAGGAGTCTTCTGGCCCAGGAACAAATGTTTGCTCTGCTGTTAACTCCCGTGAACAACACTAGATCATAACCTGTCACTGACACACTCGTGCATGTCTGCATCTGGAACAGGGTTCTGAGACTTTACACAACAGTCATTTAAAATACAGTATTTATTGCCTAGAGATTACTATTCACACAGCAAACTTGTTTTCATGCATAGCTCCCTTAGAATATTCGCATTATTTGATAATAAATTGCACTGAAATGGGGATCTAAAAACAAAACCAATTCAGAGCTGTGCATCTGCTGATTTTCAACCAAATGTGCTACAATGCTTTATTTCTCATGTGAAACAACTCTGAAGAGACTGAGCTGACACTGACCACAATACCACTTGGAATCATAGGATCAGCCTATGAAATAGTGCTGAAATTTTAGCTAGTAATCCCTCAACACCCAGACAAGAGGTGACCCTATTCCTCTAAAATACAGAGCAATATGTTCACATCTGGCCTCTCTTGTTCTTCAGCTCCTACTTTGCTTGGCACTTTTAGTACTACAGGTGCAGAGAAACTGGAACTTTCATAGCAACTACTTTTCCACAGAACTCATTCTGTCACACTTTTCCTTTTGCACAGAAGAGAATACACATGCCAAGTCTGACACTCGCCATTAGGCTCATTTGGAAGAATGCATGCAGCGAATTCCCCTGATCCAGTCTGCAGCTGGGAGCCCAAGCCTGTCTCCTGCTGGCTGGCAAGGCACTGAGGTTCCTGAATGGGTTAACTTTAGGAGATGTATCGAGAAGATGCCACTAAACAGTGCCCTGTTGGAAAAAGCTGAGATCGATATCTTTGATACAAATCAACTTTTCCTGCACGTACCAACTGCTCCAGTTGAGTGTGGTGGCAGCTTGGCAGGGCAGCACAGAGGAGCAGCCAGGGCAGTGCTGGGGAGGATCCCTCCCCTGGCACAGTTTGTGCCACAGGAACCAGCTGCTTCCTCTGCAAGGAAACCTCTGCTTCCCTCAAAAGGGAAAAGGGGCTGGAACTCGTGGGTTCTTTTCTTGCCTTCAGCACAATTGTCACAGGCATGTTGTAATTCTACCTCTGTCTGTTTACATGCAGCTGAAAATCTGCCCCACGCTCAGGGTGTTTATTATGGTGTCCCAATGTATAAAGGGATCCACTGGGGATTTCCATTCCATGAATATAAGGAGGAAGGCCACCCCACCCCTTTTTTAAAGTATATAGAAGCAGGTTGTTTCATACTCTTTTACAGTGTCTTCTGATGGGCAGATCTTGAGTCGTGATGTTAGATCAGCCTAACATGTTCTCTGAAAAAAAGCCACTGCCATATTTCATTGTCAGGAAATAACAAAGAGTTTAAGAAGAAATAAACTCAGCAAAATTCTCTTAACAAAACTGGACTGCACTTACAGTCACACAAGAGTTTTAGCTAATTCCTCTGTCAACCAGATAAATTATTTGCAGGTATAATTACATTTAAAATACATGAAATTTAGAAAATATACTTTTTCTCCTTTATCAAAAACTCCCATCTTCTTTGGAACTGTTTGCTAGTAAGTCCATGAAGAGACTGTGGTTAGCTGAAAACTAATTTCAATTTATTTAGTGGGAAAAACCCCCATAAAATTAATAATCCTTAAGATAATTTAAAAATTATATGTTATAATTTTTAAATATCATTACCTTCCAGAGGACATAGTGTTCAGATGCTTTTAATACAGCTCTGTGCAGGAGATACAGATATCTGAATTTTATTCTCATCTTAATATTTGCTTCAGAGGTTTCTACTACTTCTGGCCTATGCACCTGTACACAATGCCTCCTGGAGACCTGAGGCATTATTTCAAAGCTAAACACATCATATGTGAAAGCCATCAGAAAATCAGAAAACACCCAACTATTATTGCCCTTCCCAAATTCCTCCAAACAAGAAAACACCCCATCCACACAAACTATTCTTGTCCTCCCCAGATTGCCCTGGTAGCACAGCTCTGCTGGGGTCAGCAGAGGCATCTCTCAGGCAGCTCTCCTCGAGTCTGACAGCAAACCCACCCCTGCCAAGTCCACCTCTAAACCACGTCCCCGAGTGCCACATCTACATGCATCTTACAAATCTCCAGAGATGGTGACTCAAACACTGCCAGGGACAGCCTGTTCCAAAGCTTGACAACACGCTCAGAGAAGTTTTCCCTAAAATCCAGTCTAAATCTCCCCTGAAGCAACTTAAGACTGTTTCTTCTCAACTCATCGCTTGTTACCTGGGAGAAGAGACCAACCCCACCTGGCTGCACCCTCCTTCCAGGGGGCTGTAGAGAGGGCTAAAGTTCCCCCTGAGCCTCCTTTCTTCCAGGCTGATCCCCTCAACCATTCCTCACAGGATTTGTGCTCCAGACCATTCCCCAGCTCCTTTGCCTTTCTCTGGACAGGCTCCAGCCCCTCTATGTCCTTCTTGCAAGTGGGCAGCGTGGAGAAATTCACTACAGGCACATCGACATCCTCTGATTCTTAACTTTCTGTTAAGAGACACAGCTCTCTTAATCTGATCCTATTCTTGAGTGAAATCATTTCCTTGAAATAATAAGTATGGGAGAGCAGTCAGTTTTGTCTTTTTTCTCTGGGAATTTGCAGTTTTGTAGCCTGACCTTATTTACAATTTGATTCGGTTCACATCGATTCATGCTTTGCATTTAAATCTCTTACTACATGAACTGTAACTCACATAATGTATCTATAAGTTGTGTTTCTATTCTCACATTGGATATATAACCTCCTTTGGACAGGGATTAAATCCTCAGTACATGTTTTTTTGCTCTCTGGTACACAGGAGTTCCAGCATCATACCTTAGCAGAACAAATGAACACCTCCCTCAGTGAAAATGCATGTCCTAACCTTTCACAGCTATTTATAGCTGACCTCTTGCACTGTGCTGCCTCTGCTCATAATAGCCCTCTTCTCTTGTTCTCTCCAAAATTTCCTGCTCACCCAAAAGGCCTCGTGGCTGCTGAGAGCTGCAGGTTCCTGCAGCAATCTTTGGGAGAGGGAGCTGGAGCTGCTCAACCAGCAAAGTGCAGGTCCTTAGAGCTATCCAGCTGTATTTAGTTATGGAATCCTTCCACTTCCAGGCTACTCATTTTCACATTTTTAGGAACTGATCTCTTAGACCTTGAGCTCTCTGAAATTAATGAAGACCTTGCTTTTTGTTTTGATCAGTACAGAATTTATATATTTAAAAAGCTCAAAGGATTGTTCTACTTGCACTAATGGTGAGAAGAAAGTTACACTTGATGCAAAGCACATTACCATTGTCTGAAACACATAGCTGCAGATAGGAATACTGGTTATTGGCTATACTCAAATATTCAGTAAATATATTAATATTCATTTTTGACTATGCTCAATGCTATTTTTAAAAAGTATCTCCAAGCTTTCTATTTAGTGAAAATACTTAAGTAACCAATACATACTGCAAAATATTTAATAACACATGAGAAAATCAAATAGCTCGTGATCAAATGAAGAGATTAAAGATGATTTATTCAAAACATTACTAAAAATATAAGAGTATAAAAATATTCTCAAAAGCTGAAGTCACTTCACAGGTTCATGAGCAGAAAATTTCATGTGAATAATAATAATGAATTCTGGCTCAAGTTTTTAAATCTAGGAAATTCATTTCCATAGTTGTAATATTCTAATCACAACATAGTGTGGGTATCATATAACAGTGTTGTTCTTTTCTTTTAGAAAAGACTCCCACTTTTAATTTTCAATGAGAGGCACAACACAATTTACACTTCAGTGATGTTTCAAAACCCAAAGTCGCCCTCCCTCTGACATTTCCCATTCCCCCATCCTCCCTGTGGTATATTCCCTCTTAACCTCAAAGGAACAGCACTTTACACTCCATCTTTTTGAATTCACTTTGCTTGATCTTGAGCAAGCAGAGACAGACACAGTATCCCAAGACAAATTCTCACCAACTCTTTGTGCAACTGTGCTTCTTTCCCAGTGAAATCCCCTGCTGAATAGGTAATAAATTGGTTTCTCTCAGTCACCCTATGATCCACTAATACACTTGCTTGTTCCTCTCTCATTTTCTATGAAAACATTGCCACCACCGGTAGGAACCTTGTTGTTAAATTCAAGAACACAAACTTTTATCTGGAGATGAAATTCAACAGTATTTCGGCTGTGATACAGCTCAAGGACATCCAATTTAAAGCAAGCAAACAGAACACTGAGCCTCCTCCTCTCTGACAGTGCCACTCAATTCAGAGAAATGAAGAGAAAAGGCACTAAGGACCCAGCACATCAGACTGTTTTCTTAATATTCCAGTTAAACTGTAACATGGAAGGGGAAAACAAAGCCAAAGGAAGAGTTGAAGCCCACTTAAATCAGGGAATGGTCATGTCGTGTGTCCCAGTCTCAATACCAATACAGTACTTGAGAAACAGAAATGTTTTTAATACAATTACTAGCAATCCAAATTCCACACGCCATCATTAAAAATGTTTCCCAGCAGCTTCCTACACCTATTTCTGGTGAAGTCATTATTGCAGTGTTGCTGTGCCAGAGCTGCTAGAGGCAATGTGGGCTGACAGGTCTGTGACAAGAGGCTGCAGCAGCCAGGACGGGAGTGACAATGCACGGACCCACCAGGACCGAAATAGAACGGTGCTGGGCACAAATTGCTTCAGATCATACCCCTTGACTCCCTCCAAGAGTGTGCAGCTCTTCCCAGGGCACCTTCTTATCCATATAAAACACCTTCTTATTCATTTCCTTACCAAAATTATTCAGACACAACTGTACTCTCCCAGTAAAGGTCACATATTTAAAGACTTTAAAAACTTAGACCATTTTTTTAATATATCTTGAACCATCCTTCAGAAAACCTTGAACCAAAAAGGCACAATAGAAGTACCAGCATGAACGTGGAACAGCAAAGATAAAATTAAGAAGCAATTTGAAAAAGCAAAAATATTGTGGCAGATAAAAGAAAGCCCTAGCATTTAATCTCCCGACAGAAAATCAGGATTTTTGTTCTGTGGCCGAATTTAAACTCCAGAATATACAAATTTTATTCAAAATAGCAACATCTTTGTACTGTCCAAGTAACTAATGTGGCCCCTCCCTCAGGTCTAAACAGTTACTCTTGTAAAAAGTCTTTTCATGCCTCTCATTCATTTGATTAGACTTTTCCTATTATTCAATAATAAATTATTCAAGCATTAAACCATCTTGCTGGTTTTTTATGGCAGTTATTGGGTTGTGTTTAACTTAACTTCACTTGTCCTAAAGTCATTATGACACCAAATTCACCATTTTCTAAACTGTTACTGAAATGAGTTAAATAAGGAAGCATATACAAGACACATCCTTTTCGTCATTAAACCAGTCATGCTTTCATCCCTTCTAGTTTATATTACACTACAGGAGATGAACTCAATGCAAGACAAAAACATATTAAAGTTTTGTGACTCTTGTTTTGACTTTTCCTTGAGATAATTCTACCAATCCACTATGATTTTGTTTCCATATATACATTCTTTCCTTTGGGCTGGCTTTTTCCCAGGTCCATTTCATGAAACAATTTGAACTGTTATTCATAGTGGTCAAAAGAAATCAGATTCCTTTCTTTGGTTTTTTGGGTGGAATGTCCTTGGCATTATCAAAAAATATTTTTAAAAAGCCACTGGGGGTCGGTTTGTCCTTGGATAGAGTGTGTAGAGTGTGCAGCTGCAGAACAAGAGAAAGAAAACAATCAATGCTAGCTGCTACCAATAGAAATCCCCATTAATAGCAGTTTCATGGCAAGATGTCTGTGACATGGTCATCATTCACTTCCTTGGAGAACAGACTTCAGGATGATGAAGCTGGACAGGAATCCATCTGTCACGGGGTCAGGAACCAAAGAGAACCACAACAGCTCCACACAAACTTCCTTCCCAGCACAAGCAATTATAATGCAGTCTGCTGAGGCAGAACCCTGGCTAGAGTGTGGCAGCTGAAACCACATAAAAACACTTCACTGTCTTTAAAAGACATGCAAGTCTTTTTTTTAACATATTCATCTTGAACCGTTTACATATAAGAGGTTGCTTCACACTTCCACAAGTCTTAGATGACATTTCCTATTGACTGCAAGCCTGTTCATATTTCTGGACTCACAATGTCCAGCACTGATCTTGAATAATTTCTCCTACACCCCATTGAAATTAGCATTTTAAAAATTACTTTCTACCTTTTCTAAAACAAAATTCCCATAGGATTCTGAAAGTCAAATATTCACTCTCCTGCAAGATTTTAAGTTTCTGTCTTTGGTTAGCAGAGGTTTTCCTTTTATCCCTGCTTTTTGCTCAGAGCACATGAGGTAATGCCCCACTGGAGTGCAGCCAGTGCTGCTGCACCAGCACGGTGAGTGCTGTGCCAGGGCACCTCTGGGGACAAGGCTTGTAATTAACTGCACTGCCACAGCTGACAGGGCACAAAGAATGCCTTTGTGGGGATTTCAGGAACTCTCCAGCTATCTCATAGTCAAAACCCACTTTTGCTTTCATTTTATGCTAAGTATGTACATTCAGAAAAACATCCCAGTCCATTTTCTGCGCTAGAAAATTGTATTAGTGCAAATAATGGGACAGACTATGAACTCTGGAGGCCATCACAGCTTCCACCATGGTTACAAAACAGTGTTAAGGTGGCTGTTATTGCTGAGATATCCAGGCTTGTATTCAACTTTCTAACACTAATGTCTATTCAAAAAACAACACAAATCTGTCTGTAAGCATGTCTGTGGAAGACATTGTCTCTTTGTGCCCAAACTACTCAATTTGATACTGAATTCTAGTGCATCCACAGTTGGTAGCAGAATTTATTCTCATCCTCTGCTGATTTTTTTTCCCCAATACATATGACTTCCATTTTTTCACAAGAGGGAGGACAGTGAGTAAATAAAACTAAAAGTAGGAATTCAAATCTTTGTCCATGCTGTGTGTTCATATAAATATTACACACGTACACATTATGTGTATTTTCTGCTGATTAGTCAAGTAACCCAGCAAAGAAACACCGTATGACCTTCACAAAAAAGCCTTCAGGGTTTTTGCTGTTACCTTAGATCAATCCTGTACTAGCAAGTTACACCTATTTGAGTTGTGACCAGGTTTCTAAAAGTTCAATAAAGTCAAGGAGGGCAATTGCACTGAAATGTTTAGGATTAATCCCATCATTAATTTGACCCAAACATTCTATAAACCAAATATCTGTCTGGATCATTCATTCTGTTTGCTGGTGGGAGGTTCCAGGTCACTCAGGCATGTTTGCAAATGTAAATGGGCCCAATTCTAAACTTTTGTCAAGGTTAGTTTACAGAAGCTGAGGTTTCCCTGCACCTCAGAGAACAACTAAGGCATAAATATTCATGCTTCTCATTATATTTTTAAATTTACATTCAAGTTTCCTGTAGGGGAATCTATAGAACACCTGAACCAAAGAGCTTTTTATTGCCTGCAAAATTAGTAATGAGAGGCAAATAGAAACACAGATCAAAAAATTCTCATCTTTATGACAGTGGTGAATTTTGAAAAATATAATTTTAAAGCCAGAATTTAGGGGTTTTTTAAAGGTGAACTGACACAGGGAGAAAAAACAAAATCTAGGTATTAGAAGACTTCCATCATTTTTATGGCCACTGTTAAATTCAAGAAAACTCAAGAAATTATTTTCCCTGCAGATAACATTTTAAAGTATTGGAGGATTTTGTACTGTTTACCCAAATCATTTGGTAGTGCCCTTTTTAGTACATCTAGGTACCCACATAAATCTTATGTACCCATGTTCTCTATTTTAATCCCTGTACTCAAGTTAAATGTCAAGATTAAAGGCAGATCTTAAGAACACGAGTAACCTCCTTTACAATGTGGGTATGGAGCCACTAATCTCAAATTTGTAACCAGACGTATTCCTAAATCATCTTAGAAATCAGGTTTAAATACCTCAAATCTTGGGCAAAGGCTGAAAACCAGAGTACAGGCTCATAGCTCTTTATAGGCTCCAAGTTAACCAGAACCTACGTGATCATGTGAGCCCAGCATTAAACGTGAACTCAAATCACTGCTTTATTCTGTGGCCAACTCCTGTTATTCAGGTTCTCACATGAAATTTAAAATAAAGGCTTCTGCAGCTTTTGCTGCATCCACAGCACTTGGAAACACATTCTGAAGAGGCCTGGGTGTTACTTTGGTCATTGTAAACCCCTGGAGTTCCTGTTAAGGTTCCTGGAAAGACTTTCTTTGTCCAGTTCAGATATCTCTAGAAAATTTCCTGAAAGACAGATTTTATCTCCTTGTCATTTTACATGGAAAAAAACTACAAACTTTCAATTAGATCCATCGCTGCTAACTAGACCACTGCAAGCTGCAAAACATCCTCACAAAGAGTCACTAAGGTTACAGCAAGGTCAGAGCGAAATCAATTCCAAGCAATATGAAAAGGTGCTCTAATCCCTATAAAACATTAAAACTGAAGCAATATCCAAAAATAAAATATTCAAAATAAATGTAGAAAAAGACAGAAAACGTTTTAAGTGTTTAAATATATACATTTCTTCAAAGGTAAAAGCACTTCTGTTTATTTTCATAAAACCATAGAAAGGGGTCATTGAAAAAATTATAAATAAAATATTGCAGCAGAAGTCCAAGTCCCTGGTCACGTTTGGAGGGGAACATGTTTAATGCAATTCAAACTAAAAACATAACTTCTCAAAAATAGTACTGGGAGACCCTTCTTACATTACCAAATAAATCACAAGGGTTTTCATAGCTAACAAAAACAGTATTAGGATTTATTTCACTATACTGCAAAACAAAAGTAAAGACCTAAACCCCTTTGCCATTTACTGACAATTTTCACTCTAAGGGTAACAGCCCTGAATTCTGGACTAAACAAGAGCAATGTCCCCAGGCCAAGGCAAGCCCCTCTGAGCAGGTTTGCCAACAGAAGCATTTCAGTCTCACGTGAAGTGCTCTGCACTGGCAATAGAACTGCAGCTAATGCAATTAACTTCGTGTGTCACAGGACCTGATCTCCACAGTTTTTTTCCACAGACAAGCTCCTCTCCTGATGATCCTTCAAAGTCCTGACACCCTTCAGATCTCTGACACAAAGTTATTCTCGAGCAGGCTGCAAGTCTATCTAAAGCAGGGGGTTTGTAGGGCTTCTTTCAAGTCAGTTCATAAGTAATTTATTTCTACAGCCTACACCCCAATTATCAAAGCAATGTGCAATCTTGACAGCTCCCCATAAACAATTGTGCCACCTGTAGAGCCTCTGCATTTACTACCAAATCTTTGCATGGGGGCTCCTGTCTATCCTTCATCAGCAAGACTTTCACTGTCCCACCTGGAGCTTCTTTTCCAGCTCCCCTTGATGAAACCTTTCTTGTCCAGTCTCCCCTCCCAGCTCCACCTCTCCTGGCCAAGGCTGCTGCTGTGCTATCTCCTCCAGACTGGTCTCTGCAACCCCCTCTTCTCTCTCCCGCAGTGCTCAGCCAAAAGGCAAAAATTAGTTTCTCATGCCTTTTGAGGTTACCACAATACATCTGATATCAGATGTATTACATCTGATATTACATCTTTTGTAAAAGATTGCATTTTCTTGTGGTTGCACAACAAACTCCTAAATTCTAACTGCAAATAATGTCATTGGACATAAAAGTCTGGCAAGCTTATTTACTTTCTGCAGTCCAGTAGGCATGACAAGCTCCTTGACTGACATTGGAAGGAGAGCACACACATGACAGTAAGTGAACACAGTTGTTTTTCTTGACCTTCAATTCCAATAATAGTTCCTAACACAAGGACTTCCTGAGAACAGCTGTTGTTGTTCCGCTGCTTTGCCCCTTCAGGTTTAATGGGTTTTTCATAGAATCCTTGGAAGTAAGGCTTTACTCAAAAAAAAAACCAAAAAAACCACAACTTCTCTCTTTAAACAAGAGAACTTATCAAAGTCACAGCCTATGTTTATGGCAACATTTTGGTACTAGGACTTCCTCCCTCATGTAGACAAAGGCATTAACTACCAAAGCCAGCTGCCTGTTTTGTAGATGAATTCTGACAAAACCAGGAGTGGTTAAAATAGAAAACCTTGTAGGAAGCAGCAGTATTTCAATATCTTTGATAAGCAAATGTCTCAGCTACAGACAGTAAACTCAATTTTCCTGCATGACTTATTTCTTTAAGCAAAAGGAAAATGAGACCCAAATGAATTACAAAACACCAGGAGTCCAAGACACCTTAGACTTGGGACAAAGGCCTGAAAATCTGTTTCTCTAGTGAGCCTCTTTTTCAGGGTTTGGAGGCTGGGGGCATTTTCTCTGAGTTCTTGAAAGATTTTAACTTAAGCTGTGAAGAAAATCTTTCCTGTTTGTTTCACCAACTGCAGCTCAGGTGGTTATATTATCAACATATTTTCCTTTCTTACTTATCAGCTTTTAATAAGAAGTATCTGTTGAGTTCAGTGAAAATAGTTTTATAGGCATACATAATAATGTGGGATAAAAAATTTAAACAGAAGATATGATAGACTCATGGAATCATGTATGAAGTATGGAATGTAAGATAAAATATATTCCTGGTTAGCACAAGTATTTCTTGCTTTTGGTCAAGTCTAAAAATTCCAATTATACTCAAATGCCTTGAATTATACCAAAGTTTTGCAGGAAACTACTTTCTATATAGTTCAAATGAAAACAGTCACAGACTTCTGGTCTAAAGCATCCCTGCATAGCTAAACAAAATACAGAAGTCCTGCAATGCTTTGTATCCAAGGTAAAATGTTGAGTCTAAATCGATTGATTTCCCAAGTTTGTTCAATACCTGGATTGCATTAACATCCTTCCAGGAAATGCAGAATAAAATCCTACAGTTTTCTATTCACAAATTTAGTTCCAACTACACTTTGAGGGTGTCCATTTTCAGGTAGATTATGCATGTGAGAATGTTATTTAGATTTCTGTTATCTACCACAGCTAAACCTAAGCTATAACAAATTTATAAGCACTACTCTTTAAAATCCCCATAGTTTTCCTATTCATATATATCACTGCTCAGGCTTCACAGGATATTCTCTCTTGTTCCTGAAAATTAATACTGCACATGAATGTGTCTCAGTACCAGCAATTTCTATGAAATTGAACTGGAATTTAACAAATTTCTTCTTTTGCTTTACAAAGGCAGACAGCATTCCCTCAACCCCCAGCATCTCATAATCAAGCAGAGAGCTATTCAAGCCTTGCTCCTTTGTTTTCAGTGCTGTCTTCACATTTAAATTTTGTGCAAAACAAGCACTGCGTTTGTTTTGGTAATGAAGTTAAGAGAGCATCTTCTATTAAAAGCTCTGAGTAGCTCCAGGAACCACCACTGAACAGGCAGAGCAGCACTGAGATGTACCTACCCATGATATGAAATAAAATTTGTAAGTCATTAACAAAAATTATTAAGATTAATGTGCATATTTTGGCAGATTTGTGAATATAATTACAGAAAGAAGCTATAAAAATCAAGCTAGAAATAAGAATATATCATTGAACTAAAATGCAGGGTTTTAACAATTTGCCTGAAATTAGGATTTTGTTAGAATGAACTCACACATAGTATAAACTAATTTATGATTACCATAAAGCTTCCATGGTTACAATACCCAACAATAATCACAGCACAAAGGAACACCTTCACATCACTCAAATTTTTTGAGCTACAACAAACATCAGGAGGGGTTCCTAAAGCTCTCCTGATTTTTAGTCTGGAACTATTGAGTGTTTATAAAAATGAAACATAATGAAACAAAGCTAAAAAGTGATTGTAGCTTGCAAAACATAGGTTGCAGTGGAATTTATAATTTCTGGGAGAGGTTTTTCACGGTAGGTTAGAGAAAGAGTGAAATGATTTCTTATTGTTTGCATGCTAAGGGAAACATAATATGCATAATATGCATGAGGGCAGAGTCTTGTGAATAAACAAGTTTGGTAACAGGATTGCAAAATAAAGGTCTGAGTTATTAGAAGTTTCTGCTGTTGCTGGAGGAACAGTATATAAAGAAAAGAGCATTGTTTCCATACTCAAACCTAAGATGAATCTTACATCACTGGAACATTAAAAAATAATTATATTAATATTTGCAATAGTTGATATTAGAATGACAGGACAGAGTTCCAGAGCCACCTCCTTTTTGGAAAAAGGCTTTCCTGCCAGCACAGTGCTTTACAGAAATGGGCTCCTTCTGTAGATGGGTGCCTTGTCTCCAACAGCCACTTTCCAGATGTGCACAGCCCCCATCTGCATAGCCTCAGAAGGTGCTACTCATTTACTGCTTGAGGCATTTTGTGAAAAGTTACTCTGCTTTTCTTCTGAAAGGGATAGGATAAGAATAAAGAGAAGCAACTGGCTTCAAAGCTGGGTAAGCAAGAGCCAGCACCTTATGCAAAGAAGAACATGGCTATTGTGTGGTGTGAAAGGGAATTACCCCGAGCCAGGGCTGCTCCCCCTTCTGCAGGTTCAAAGGTGTATGAAGAGAATCAAATCAGTGCATCTGGCTATGGATAGGAGAGAGCAAGAAATGCAGGATGGATGGAGCCTGAATAGTTAGGCACTGTGTGCCAAAAGCAGCTCTTGCAAAGGGAGAAGGGGTCATTAGGGACAGCCATAACCTTCTCTTCTGCCCGGTCACACTGTAGGCACTAATTACAGTAATGAGGCTGCAGCACATCTCCATCACCACTCAGTGGCAGGATGTGTCTGCTTTGCTCACCTCGGCCCCTGAGCTCAGCCTTGCTCTCACATGGCTGTGCTCTGAGCCAGGGCGAGCCAACAGCCTGGGAATGCAGCTCCAGAGGCTGCTCAAGGAACTCTGCTCATGGCCCTGCTGTGACACAATGGACAGCTCTTGCACTCAATTAACTGGTGGGCCAACCTCATGTAAAATTTGAACTGATCAGACCTGTCAAATATTCAAGCTGATCCAGCCAGCTCATAATGACCAGCAAGTTCTGCTCATTCATTTTGTGTGAGCTTAGGTGGGAGCCCAAATGTCAAACTGATGTGTTGATACATTAGGATAGGGCAATGACAGAGTCTCCTCTTAATCAGTGAACCTTGCTGGTTTCCCTGAAGCAGAATCCCCTTTTAAGACACTAATAGCTGGTTCAGCCCTCAACAACTACTGTGCCACTCATCTGCAAACATCCTTCATCTTCCAGAGTGGACAGCTTTATAAAGCTGCTGTTCTAGCAGAACAGATGCTATCATTAACTTTACCCAATTATTAGTCACATAACACTAGAAGGCTTTTCAGATACCCATATATCCCTCCTCAAAAAAGCAAGTAAAGACAGCTTTATTATTGACCAGCACAGGATTCAAAATCTTTTCTCCAAAGTCTTCAAGAACAAACAAATTGTTTTCATATGAGATAAAGATCATTATACACATCACTGCCTGGCATTTTAGGGACTGTGTCACTTCAGGAGCTGCAGAGCAGACCTCCATTTCTTTCAGAACACGCTGGGAAATCTCCAGCTGATACAGACTGCCTGCAGCAAAATTAATCACCACCAGAGAAAAGCTATTGCCGTGCTGCCCCTTCTTTAGACTCCATACTGACTTCCCAAAGATTCATTTAAATTAAAGTTTCATAAAAACATTTATTCTTGTGCAGAACATTCTCCAGGACAATGATGTTATTTATCTGAGGAAACATGGGTCTCTTATACTCTCCAACCACATGTTCTTGATAGCCGAGTCTATTAATTATGCAAAATAGAAATAGGAGTAGGCAGATATCACAGTCTTGGTAAATTCTACCTTATGGGGGCTGCAGACTTAGGTATCCAGCACCCTGTTCAGTACCTAAGAGAAAATAAAATGGTTTGGGGTATTTTCTTCGAGATTTCAAGTGCATCCAAAAACATTTCTCTGCACTGTCTCTGTCGCTCTTCCGTGAACTGAAGGTCAGGTGCAGCAGGAGACAAAAAAGGCCAAACTGCACTAGCTAAAAGCCAGTCACCCAACCAGAGTGAAAATATGGATTCTGTGCAACTTTGGGATCTCAGTAACTTTTCCTTCAAGTCTCAGACAAGTAAAACTCTACTCCATCCTCAAACCTGGCTACTGAGATCATGTATTCACAGTCTTCTGGCCTAAACACCTTTACTGAATCAAGCTGATCTGAAGGCACCATCCAGTCAGTTCTGCATCATTAGCTTTCAACCACACAATACCAGAATTTGCTTTTTTACTAGACCTAATCAGCAAGCACCTGTAATAGAACATCACACATTTGATATCTGATTACATGCCAATTATGGGTTTTAACAGCTCTTCTGAACTTTTAAAACATGGGCAATAATTAACATCAGTCCAATATTCAATTTGAATAACACCTTTAAAGAGTTACGGGATTTTATTCAAACAGAAAGGAAAATAAACTGTCTTAAAAGCCAAGGCTGTTTCCAAAAAGTTCAGATAAGTTTAAAAAAGTCAGGTAAAACATGGCAGGCATCCCACAGGATACCAGCTGTTCTGCAGTTTCTGAATACAAAATACTGCACATGATCATATCTGTGAAAGTGAAAAGAACAGTTTTCTATCCATTTCCATACCCTTAATCTAAACAATCTGCCTGAGAAACATGAAAACTTGCAGGTTTTCCAACAGCTTGATTTAATGCACTTCAGATAAGAGATCTGACTACTGACAGGGAGGAAGCTCCACATGCTCCAGTACTGCCCCTCTTCCCAGCATCCAAACCCCCAGTCTGAGATTTTCTCTGAGACATTTACAGAAACCCTTGTGCTGTCAGAAAGCTGGGGGGGGCTGAGGGGCAGAGCTACACACAAAAAGTAAAAAACGTAAAATCCACTTCACCAGCAGAACTGTTGGAATGGACATTGGTACCTGCTCTGGCGTTCAACAAGGAAGAAAAAAAAACCACACCAACATGGGTGAGGTATAAAACCCTAATAAATTAAGAGAAAAGGGTAGAAGGTGGCAAGTCAACATCAGCACAAATGAATTTCAGACAGCAGGAGAGCCAACCCCTCCTCTCCTGAATGATGCCTGCCAGCAAAGCCTCTGTGGGCATCTTACCCAAAGCAGGGAGCACACTAATGCTCAGCTCGGGACATGCAATCCCAGCTATTTTTTGGCTAGCACATCCAAATGCAAGTGTTTTATATCCAAACTGTGCATTTCCTGCTCACAGATTCTCTTTTTCCACATGCATTCACCTCTGCCAAAAATTACCCAAAAAAGGGAGGGTAACAAGACCAAATTTCCTAAAGAATTAAGGAGATTAAAGAGTGCAAATTTTTAAAATAGCAAGTATTAGGAAATTACTTTCTCAGTATCCACGAGGTCCCTGATATAATTCTTGCACATCTAACATGGAAAATCAGTCCATAAACCCACTGTTTTTCAGAAACCAACAATAAGTCCACCACAGGATTGTAAAAGAAATACATGACCAGCTCTAGCCATGAATAAGGTCACAATATTCCTGAATCCCACAGACACTGAGAACTTGCCTTTTATCCCTGGTTTCAGAGGGAATAAAAGAAACACACAAATTAAATACAGGGACATGAAGAGGGCACAGGGTCTAAAATCACTAATAATTTGTATTACAGCATTGCTTGGATAACTAAAGAGAGGAAGTAATTTCTCACTTTTGTTTATCCTTCCTGAGGGAAGGGAAATTATTTTGTGAGAGCTGAGTTTGAGGGATCTGGCCCTACCTGAACAAGAGCAATATTACAAGAAGTAGAAAATTTTCTAGAGAGTTTTTATATTTCACAATTAAATTACAACCAACTGTTGCCATCTAGGAAAACTATGCACAGCACTCATCTGAAAATTTTAGATGAGGGCTGAGAACAAGTCTGGAAAACATTAAGGTGATTTTTTTTTTCTTCTTTAGTCTAAAATACTGCATTATGCATCCATTTAGGACTGGAAATTTATCAGTTTGTTAAGGGTTTTCAGTTTTTCTGAAAGCTTTTTGTTCTTTAGATCTGCAGAGGTTATAGATAGAATGGTCTGTCATTTAGAAAAGACCCTGCCTTGAAGCAAAAATGGATTAAACATAATGGAACTTTTGCAGAAATTCCAATCCTTAAGTTCTCCTAAGGACCCCACTTATATTCACATTTATATTCACTGGGGGAGCCAGTGTTTTCTCAAGTCATTAATACATAAGGCCAGTTTTCCCCAGGTTCTTTTACGCCTAACCAGCTCACTACTTACACACTGATAGACCTGTAAGTATGTGTAAGTATGGGAAAAGTGTTACCACGCTTTTGCAAATTAAAAGTTTGCTCTGTACACTTTTTTTATCCTGCATAATTATTTCTTCTTTATGCTTTTTTTTAATCCCCAGTCAGTGATGTACAGGATTTTTTCACTGATAAGCTGAAACAAATCAACTGCTGTGATATTGCTGCCATACAGCAAATCAATGTGCAGGAAAGCTTTCTGTGTATGATCCACTTTGTGGCTTACACAAGTGCACAAGTGGTCATGAAGTGGTCTGAGGACTAGAACAGGGGTCAGGAGAGATATGGGGCAGAGTATTTTCACACTAGAAGCAAGAACCCACTAAATAAAGATACAGAAACATCACTGAAGTATCTTGCAGTGTGGTTACAATGCAAACTGTGAGATCACCAATCTGCCACTAAAACCAAACCTTACATCTGCATCAGCTTTTATAATACACAGAATTACTGATCCTGCTACACCGTGTACCAATTGTCCAATACCACCAGCCCCAATTCTTCCATGTGGCAGAGGAAAGCAGCCTCTGACCAGGCATGGCAGAAACTGCAGCTCCCTGAAGGTGTGCTCAGCACTCGAGGAGAACTCGGAGAAATGAGACAAAGTTCTCTGCTTCACCTGCACTCCACACCTCATTTCACTATTCTCTTCAGGCTGGATATCTTCTGGCTTTTACTGAGACAAGATTTAACATAATGTCATTAGTCTGGAGCTCTCTCTGAGCATCTTGAAGCACCAGTGTGAGTTTACTGCAAAAGGCATTATTTAGTTCAACTCCTTAATATATTTAAAAGCACACCGTTAGAACAGCTGAATAGCAGAGATCCTGTTTTTAAGAAAAAAAATGTTTTTGCTTTTTGGAAGTTATTTCCATATTTTTAATTTTCGTTTAGTTTTAGCTTTCATTATATTTTATTTCATTATATTTTCATTATATTTTATTATTTCTATATAAATTATATATATATAATAAAAATATATTTATAGAATGATATATATATAATATTATATATTATATTAATATTATCATATGATGTTTAATTGATATTATTTCTATTAAGATTATATATTGTAATATAATAACTCATTAATGTTATTAGTTTTATTAATATTACATTATATATAATATATATATATTTTGTTTCTTAACAACATTTAATTATTCTCTCAGCCATTTTATAAACCTTATCTTCATTAACCCTTAAAGAGCAAAATACTGTGTAGCAGTTTTGGCAGGAAGGAAGAGGGAAAGTTGAACTTCAGAGAGTTCTATTCCCTATATATGAAGCACTCAGTCCTGCTCAATGTTCTGAGTTATACACATCCTTTTTCATTTTAAAACTTATTTTCTCATTTACATTTAAAAATATGAAAAGGCAAAAACCATTGTAATGGCAAAGGAAGAGAAGTTAGGATCCATTTCAGCACCAAGCAAGCAGAACCAACCATTGATGCTCAAAGAAGTATCACAGGATATCGTGTGAAGGACAGAAATGTCTTCTAGAATCCTAAAGCAATATATTCTTTTCCATTTAAGAAGAGAAAAAACACTTCAGTGCCAATCCAAACCACTTTTCTTTGCTTGCAGCAGCAATCCAGTTACAGCAGTATCTTTTATGTGCCAACTACAGATATTTTACTTCATTTTTTCAGTTTAGATGTTACTCTAACAGAAAAAATGGTTACCCAGCTTTGGGCCTTGATGCATGTTTGAGTAATTTTTCTTCTGGTATTTTCACAGCTCAGAGTGGAGAATGTGAGCTTAGCCAACAGGTAAGTAGAAATACTTTCTACATTTGTATCAGTAGAAAAACACTGACAAAATTTCCATGCATATATGGTCCTTCCTGAACAGTATATCAAGAAAAAGGGACTTCAAAATGCAGTCTTGTCATATTTGGGCAAACTCCTAAATACAGTATGCAGTTTCCATTAGCATCTAGCACTAGTTTTTAGTGAAGTGTTTCTCCAATATTTCCCTGTTTTATTGCTGCTAAGTGAGCCAAGATTCTCAAAATTATTTCCTCAGTTTAGTCACTAATTTAGAGCCTGTTGCAGGCTGTCTTACTGTGACATGAATTTCAAATTTAATGTTTCATATTATTTCCCTATCTCACACTGTAAAAAGTACCATGCAGCTGCAGATAGCATCAGCTTTGACTAACCAGGAAAGGAAGCAGCAAACCAGATTATCAATATATTAATTCTTTCCTGCTTCACTGTGCACCAACAGGAAAAGCACATGGCCCTGAAAGGCCTGCAGGTACCTCAGCCACCAAGCAAAAACTGCTAAGGGCTTTATTTCCTCCATCTACTATTAATTCATTTCCAGGAATCTCTTCTCCTGTCAAATACTGCAGAGCAGACACATTTTAACTCTGGACAATGTTGATTTTTATTTGTGATTCCCCACCTGTGAAGCAGAAATGGCTGTCCCACATCGTGCTTGGTGCTTACACTTGGCCAGTTGGCATCTCTGTTTCAAATAGTATACTGGATATCTAATAAGGACTAAATATTAACACTAATATCTTACTCCTTCACCAGATAAAACTGTTTCAGTCAGAGGAAGAGAAAGTTCAAGAAATGGGACAACAGCAAGTGCCTCAGAGTCAGAGCACAAATTCCTGCAAGTTCCTCAGTGTTTCTCAAGTTCCTCTGCATGTATCCAGGTGTGTCTTCCCCAAAAGCTTCAAACAAAACTTAATTTGTTGAATTTTTACACAAAATCTACAAATCTTTTACATGCTGTTGAAATTTATCAGTGGTATAAATTCGAAAATGAAATTTATCTGGTTTATACTGCTCTCTGCATTTTTATGGTCTCTGACTGAACAAGCATTCATAGCACTCTTCAAATTCTATCCTATGCATGCATATCAAAAATAAGCATAGTTAAACAGCAAGCTAAAACCAGATTAAATTGATTCATCACTACCTGAATTTGAGGTGGGAGGGGGGAAACCCCCAAAATAATCTGCAGCAAAATACCCCAGCTGACCAGTAAATTGGACATAATTTTTGTGCATTAGAGAAAATGATCTGAGTGTTCTGCAACATCAAACTGCAGTGGGATAAGCCACGCTGGCAGGGATGTTGAAACATGTAAAGCTAATTTAATAGGAGGGAAAGCTGTATATCATCTTGGACATTATTCACCTGATAAAAAGGGGAAGGTACAGTAGAGCCTGGCCTGTAAATCTGAATTATATAAATTCTAGTCCCTCTGATTTCAATAACATTAGAAAAGAAATCTAAAAGAAAGCTTTTCTAACTACTCCACAGGAGATTGAGACTTCTGTTTAGCACTGAACTCTCGTAAGACTTCCCATGAAATTCTGAACTTTTCACTTAAAAATCTGAGAATTTTGAGTGAACATAAATACCAGAAATTCCAGAGTAGGTTACCTAAAATGCTATGTATCTCCTCCATTCATTATTATCTCGTTTAACACAAATGGTCTATCTAAAATCTTGTGCATAGTATAGAACCTCATGAAATCCCAATAAAATATGAAGGAAAAGTCTAAATGTATGTTTAAGATATTAAAAGATTAATATATTTTTTACTCATACTACTACTATTATACATACACTAGTTCTCATTTTTGATTTCTGAAGAAGAAAACTTAAACCAGTGTAAAAGTAATTATTTGTTTTAAATAATGGCTACAGGGCAACATTAAATTTTCTTAAATTTACCTTTCCCCTTCAACACCTAAAATACTGCCTGGAATAAAGCTTGCAGGTCTTTTGGCTAATGAGTTTAAGAAACTGTGTCCCTAAAGCCCATGAGCATCATGGTGGTAACAAAAGTTATGCACTGGCTGGGAAGTTGGTATGAGATATTTAAAGGTCTCCTCCCAACCAAACTGTTCTGTGATTCTATGAAACTGAATGGAAAAAGAAGAGACCGTGAAACCACGACAGCCTTGCTTGCAGTGATCAGAAATATGCCAAAATTGAAAAGCAATGTAAAAGTCCATCAAAAGGACGCCACAGATGATGACAAACATGGTTTCCATGATCTCTAATTAAGCATAACACTGATGGCAAAAGATTACATAAGCAAAGAAACATCTTAAATATTTCCCATTTCAGCAAGTTGCTGACAGGGCAAAAGAAGTTCATCTAAGAAGTCAAATAATTAAGAATACAGGAACTTATTTCAGAAATAAAAATACAACACTGATTTAATCCACAAGAGGTTGTTGGTATCTAGAACATCTGGTGTTTGCCTAATGCAAATAGAGGCTAAACAAGACAGCTGCATAAAACTTCAGCTATCCCACTAAGAATCAATAAAAACTTACACAGATGCTTTTTAGTAAGAAAGAATAGAAGAAAGCATTGTAATATTGCTGTGGAATTTCTCAGCTGTTTCTTTAATTTATACATTTGACAAGTTAGTAAAAGAGAGTAATCTATGATACAGGATTACTGTGTTACTGAAAGTTACACAAAACTCAGAGTAACTTCTTGTCCTTCTCCCCTCAAATAAATATTTTGCATTCTGTATGCATTATTTAGTCTCTTAAGCCTTCAAGCCACTGCTTAGTGCAGCAAGCTCATAAATCATCTCTTCCACATCCCCAGCTAGCCTTAGAAAAGCATCAAAAATAACCCTTTTTGTGCAATATCTCTATATGACCATAATTATTTTACCATATAAATATATTTCATCTGCAGACTAATATGAGTTTTATATAGTAGTAGATTAGATCATCAGCAAATAAATGTTTGCATCTGAACCTGATAGAGCTATTTCATGATGAAAATTTATTCATGAGACAAGGCAAACAAAACCAGACTGTCCCAAAGCACATGGTACCACTTTGGAAAAGTCATGGCTTTTATTTTCTAGTCTCCTAAGAATAAATAGATTTTAAAAGGGTCAGGACCAGCCTCAGGTTCAGCCTGTCACAGACAATTACAACACACCCTGCATAAGCTCAAGAAAATTCTTCCTATCCTTCTTTCTTTCACCTGTTGTTATCATTGATAAAAGATGACAACATTTGTTATGGTTAACTTTCCAGTCTGAAGCAATTACAATTTTCTTTTGTCTGCAATGTATTCTAGGAAATAGTAATCACTTTCATTCACATCAGGCTTTCTGGAGGAGGGCTGATTCTTCTGATGACAGAGCACCACAAAACATAGCAGTTTGTGACTAAAAGTGCCAATGGAAAAATAATTACACAGTGCTGAGGGGAAAAAGTTCAGTAAACAATTTACCTCACAATAGCCCTCAGCTCTACGTTTCAAAAGGACACTGAAGATTACAGAGCAAATTGCACTTCATCACAGAAACACAGAATGGTTGGGGCTGACTGGCATCATCTAATCATTATTATTTATAGAGGTGTCCAAATCCAGCCATCAGAAGGGGTGGCACAAGTAGCATATTATTGATGAAAATGGCTTTGTTCACCTCGAAAGCCACAAAGGCTTTACTCTCACTTGACTGTTCTTCAAAGAATATAAGAACTGTTCTTATGTATATCATTAATTATCATGTACTGGGCATTTTTCATTTCAAACTGCAAGCAGCTGGACACGTGGTATAAAATCTATAAGAGCACTAGCAAGTGTTAGTACTTACACATTAACTGTTCAGTGTGACACCTAGAAGCACAAATTAAATGTGTGAGGAAAACCAGATACGGGGATAGAGACCAAAGAACAGCCTCGCTCCAGTTAGTGCCACTAATGTTGAAAAGATGCAACTGGTGCAATAAACCTCTGCTCATGGCAATGTCAGACATCAGAATGCACTTGCTGAACTCCACAGTGAAAAAGAACCTTGGGAAAGACAAAAGCTTGCTAAAGGAATGCAGAAATCAGCATGCACTGATCTAAGGCAGGGCACAAGCATTAAGAGAAAGATTATTAAATCTACAGAATGCTTAGAAAAATGTATTTGCCATTTTATGGCAGAAAGAGAAACAAGACTGTATTATTCAAAACTCTTACTGGACTTCTGAGCTCCCAAACATTGTTGGTACAAATGTAAAATGAGAAGGGAAAAGTAGTAACACACAAGGTTCACTTCTGCTTTCCAATAAACAGGGAATTACCATTAATTATTTAGAGACTATCACAGAACCAGAGCAGTGCTACAATATTGAAGACTATAGGAATATAAACCTACTGCCTTTACCACTGCATTTATATTCATGATATTTTCTTTTGAAATTTCAAAATAAGGATTTCAACAAGGATATCAAATATTGTTATCCACTGTGGCACATGACAGAGCTTTTCATTTAGGCTGAGTTGTTTGAGTTTGGTGTGTTTTCTAAAACTTTCCTTGTCTAATTTTATCTGAGTCGAATAAATATAGATGAACTTTAATACAAAGGCAAAGGACACATCTTATCTGGTGTGACAAGCTGAATCACCTCCAGGGTGTCCATCTACTGAGGAAGTCATAATCTATCTTTTCCAATCCAGTTCTGAGAAGTGACAACACTCCCCAGAAGACATTCGTGCACTTGAGCAGACTGTTGGTCTTGCCATGGCAAAATCTGGTCAAATGACTTTTTTTCCTGGCTTACATGAGCCAGAACAATGTAAGCAGGTCCTGAAACTCCACTTTCACAGGGTGAGAGTCTGCCTGCTGTACTAAGAGATTACTTGACCATTTACTATCTTTATATGTCTTTTAATATTTCCAAAGAGAAAAAAACACTCATGCATGAGTGTGATCATCCAACACAGTGAACTTAGCTACTACAGTTTTCCAATGAATATTTATATGATTTCTCTCATCCTTCAGGATCAGTCATGAGATGTTATCATCAGATTTCTTTTTTCTGAGTAGCAGCAGCTTGCAAAAAACCCAATTTTCCTGTCTTCATGGCTTCCGGAAAAAGAGATGCTGAAATCAGAGCTATTGTGAAGCCTGTTTGGCACTACATAGATGTTAAAAACCCAACAATTAAAACCCAAACAAGCAAACAAAGAACTAGAAATAAAACCAACAATGGGAAGAAAAAAAAAAAAACAAACACCCAGCAAAAGGTTAAACTTGTGTGTTTCATTTTATGATATTCCCATGGACAGGAATGTTTGTTGGCAGTGGTGGAACAAGTTCTCCTCATGTGACAGGCAGGACTGCAAAGCCAGCCAGTGTGCTCCCCTGGTGGTCCGGACAGGGCATGTGTTTGGTGAACTGCTTTCTGTCTTTTCCATGACCTGTAGAATCTCTTGGTTTTGATACAGTTCCATTTTGTTCACCTCTCAGAAAAGGTGGGCATCCTACAGGGCACCTTCTGCACAAATCCCTTCTGCTACCTACACTGCTGCATGCACTGTAACTGCAGATATATTAAATGTGACATTTCATTTTTTTACAGTGCTCCTTTTAATGGAGCCTGAGACAATGGACAATATTTCCTCTATGCTTTGGCTTCATCCTTAGTGTATTCTGCCATTCTCAGCTCCACCATGACCAGAACTGGAAGATGCTGCTAAAGAATTTAGCACACGCATTGGCTCACGTGAGTCTGTAAAAGCTCCCTTCCTTTCAGAAGGGAGGTTTCCTATAAGTGGTACAGAACAAACTTATGTTTAACGTTGCAGTGGCATTAAAATATGTTATTACAAAAATACAGACTGAAATTCGAGCATGACTTCTATTTCAAGACCGAGTATTTTGTCAGCAGGAAAAAACCAGAATTATTTGTATATTCTATAGTTTTTTTAAATCTTCTTTCTTGATTAAATACTGTTTTATCTAGGCTTTAGCTTTTGGAAACAAAAGCAATATATCCTCCTTTGCTAGACTGGAGACTGCATTGTTAAATAGCATAACTATATTGCCAGAATGCCTGCTGATACATGATTCAGACCATACATTTCAAAATCACAAGCCTTGCTTTCATTTATTATCCTGACAGCTTTGCTGCTAACAAAAGACAGGTAGGCAAGCTTAAAACCAGACTGCTCCCCTGCACTAACACAGCCAAAAAACAGCTCTTACTGGGACTGCCTATACAAGCAGCCTCTGCAGTGTCACACAGCACACAGAATAATTAAAGCAGTGAGTATTTCCCTCTTTACAAATGTAGGGGGGACAATGAGCCAAGTAGAATGAGCTTTATTCTAAAAATGACACCACGGTGGTATTTCTCCTAACAGACCACTGTTTGCATTATTGGTTTTTCCAAAAGTTACCAGCTGGTGGTCACCTTGACTAAATGCCAGACTCTTTAAAATGTCATTTGCAAAGGGGCCTGGCTTTCAATTATCTGTGCAGATGAACAAAAGGTTGATGGAATCATCTGAAGTAAATCACGACCCTAACTTACCTCTGACTGGTGTGATTATATCAATGCAGTGGGTTTTAGTATCAGGACAATACACAGGAGTTCGTATTTGCCTTAGGGATCTAATGCAAAGATTCCTCATTGGAGCAGAGGTTTAGAGCTCAGAGAGAACTGGAACTCAGCAGGGAAGCAGCAAGGCTCAGGTTCCTGTCCCAGCCCTAGCACAAGCCCACCACCAAGCCATCCTCAGTATCCAGAGAGTCAATCCCTGTCCTTCCCAGCTCATCCTGCTGGAATCTCATTGTCCCTTCAGTCAAATAAATTTCTGTTTCCTGCTGTTCCCTGAAACTTGTGCCTGAGAGCCCTTATGCTCTTTGGAACTGCACAACACTGCTGGAGGATGGTCAGATTAGCGTTTCTGCAATGCCTCCAAAAACTGAGAAACCCTAAAAAAAAAAATAGTATTTGTCTTGCTTCATTACTTGATTAGCATTAGTAAGGCCAATCTCTCTCACAAGTTTGCATAACTGCTTAGAAAATTCAGCTGTCTGCAACCTAATTTTCTGGGAGAGTGAAAATGCTATTAATACATACTCTGTTCAGTAAAACAAAGAACAAATCATTATTTATTCTTTATAAAGCACTGAACATTGACAATTTTCTCTGCTACATTTGGCTTAGCACATCACAGACAGCTTGCAAGACTCAAGTTAGAAAGATCTGGGGCCAGAATATGAGCACTTCAGGGATGTAAAGGGGTCTGAAATTATCCTGCAAGACAGGTGGAAGTCCTCCAGTCAGACACTGGGAGCAGACAGCATCCAAAGCAGGGATTCACCAGAATGGCAGCTCTGAGAAAGCCATGAGCTGAGCACAGCACAGCCACCTCCACCCTGCACAGCTTGGCATAGGACTGCTCGAAATAATGACAGAACACCAATATTTTGGGTGAAAGAACTTAGAGCTTAGAGCCTAAAGCAGGCTTGCAGTCTAAAATATTCACTTTTACTGTGCTTTTTGGTAACTGGACTGTTAATGGATTGTTGCTATCAGACACATTTTAATTCCTATGTGTTGTGTCCAAATACTTGACTCTTATGAACTCTATCAAAGCTAGCAATTTACAATAATTAGTCTGAAAACAAAAAATTCATATGCTATGCTTTTGCTACACAGTCACCTGCTGCTGCACAATCACCTTCTGATCTAAGTCCCTGCTGGTCAGCCCCTCCTTGTGCAGGCAGAAGAGTATTCCATGCTGATTTACCCTTGGAAGGTTGACCTTGGTATCTTCTGGAATTTCTGGTGTTATATTAAAAACAGCTTGGATAATGCTCTATCTGGTCCTTATTAAATTTTTGCAGTATTCTTAGTTACCATGGAGCCTACAGTGCACACACATCTTGTTTACTATCTAATTTACTGCCATTTAAATTTAAAATAGTTCAATGACCAAAAACTGAAGTTTCCAAAATCTGAGACTCGGATTGAAGATTTTGACTCACACCCACTATTAGTAAACAATAATGCCTCCCTTTAAATAAAAGTTTGTTGCTCTTTTTGATGTAAGCACTAAGTTTGTGAACAAGACCAAACATTAACAGAAATGTGTAAAGCAAGGTTCTGCCACAGTAATAGTATGGTTTTTATGACATTACTGCATGTCATTAATTCTAATTAAAGTGCAAAACTATGCATTCATAGTAGATTTCTTTGCATTAACTAGTCTTTACATTAATTACAGCATCCAGAGTCTGTTACAGTAAAAAACTGAGATTTCATGTCACATAATCACATTTTCCTTAGTGATAAAAATAAATCTCTGCCCATAAAGATTGGTGCTAATTTGCAATTATGAACCTTGAATGTCTAAAAGCTGTGCCCTTTTCAAATAGTCTGTCCCAAGAGGAGGAGAAGAATCATGAGGTACACTTATGCCCTATAAATGGCACACTGTACCAAAGAAATAGGGAAGGTACTTTTGTATCACACCAGCAAAAATTGTTGCCAGCCAAACATGTTTCCTCAGCTTTCTCTGAGAAACTCTACAATGAAAGTCACCAAGAGGAGCATTCTGAGTTGCTGTCATCTACTTTTACTAAGTGACATTTGCAGTACACACCTCTGTAAACACTGTCTGCTCACCTACCCTGCTCTAACATTAAACACTAACCACAGATTCGAACTCCAAACACAATTAAATTAATGCTTAGGATCTCTTTAAAGCATGATGAGTGGCCTGGCACCCGGGACAACAACCACAAGATGCAACAAACACAAACCCCTTACTTTTTCCCACCCCAAGCCCCTCTCCTCCCCAGGCAGTTTTGCAAGGGGAATGGTCCATTTCAAAAATACATTTCCTCCAGAATTCCATATGTATCCAAGTGTTTGTACAAACATTGCTGCTTGTTAGATTCTAACAAAAATGTCTCCTGCTGAAAACAGCTGAGCAGAGTCAGCTGCAGAAGGTCTGATTTTGCATTTCATCCCCCAGAATCTACTGTTAAAATAATTTCTCCCCCTAAGAGTGCAAGACAGACTAAAATTAAACTTGACCTTTGCCTTAAATTAAACTTTTGACTGAAATCTCCAACACCTCTTAGGGCTTGCATCACAAGGCTCAGCTCTCATTCTTAAACCACTTTGCTTTCTCATCTTTCCCAGCCCATTAGTGCAGGAAAAGGAGCTATTTAAGCCAGATTTCCCCACTCCTTACAACTGGTAAAGCAGGTCAGTGAAAGTCCAGACCTTTCCTTTGCTCTCTGTTTCCAGGGCTGATATGGTGGGGAGTGATGGCTTCATCACCCTCAGAGGACAGCAGCACCCTCACAAGGGCCACCTAAACTCTTCCCATTGCAGGATTTTGGCCTCCCAGCATTAAAAAGAGTTTATTCAAGGTGCATTACAGACACCTTAAACTTTTTAAAAGCCTCACTAACTTTCTCCAAGTGAAATTCAACTTCACAAGAAGAATAAATTAATCAAATATATTCCAGCACCCATAATTAAGTCAGTCATTCAAACTATGATGAAAAGTACACCTTCTAAAGAACACTAATTATTCAATTTAATGACAACATGTCTATTAGCTCCTAGTACCATAAATCCTGATCACAAATAGATCCTATTGTACATGTTACCTTTTTATTTCATGTAAAAGATTTTAAGATAATGTATTAGCATCAGGAATTTAAGGAATTTAAATTTAAAAGGACACATGTCCCCCATCACCATATCTATGTTCTGAAGTTGAAAACAGTAAACAAGGCTCTAAAGAACTCAGTTATTACTATCCCATTAGTTTCCTAAGTTTTTTACAAATACCAGTTTCAATTCATATATTCCACTGTAGAGTACAGACACTGTGCAGTTTCTATAGGTTCCTTTCACCTGGTAAAGCTCCAAGGAGGGAGAGCAAAGGATGTTTTCTTATATAGTTTTAGACTTCACCTCCAAATTTATAGGAAAGTCCCAGTGAAAATAGAGGAAATCACAGGCAATGCTTTGTACTGGAAATTTTTTCATCCACTGGCCTATTATTACTTTATTTCAACCATAATTTATCAATTGACTGGAGGCAAAAAGCCTGCTACATACTTCTCTGTGTCCAGATAAATACTCTGAAAGCCACAGGATTCAGAAAAGAGGGTTCAGCACTGAAAACCAAGGCATCAAAGGAACTACTAGCAGAAGATGGGAAACCATGCACTATATGGCAGCTATAGATAACAAGAACAGTAAACAGAAAACCTGAGAAAAAGGTACAACATGGAGAAGCAAGTAAGAGAATGAATAGTCTTGAATAAAGGAGGCAATGCATCAGGGGAAAAATATTCCTGAAGTGATATTAAAAACAATGGAGGACAGCCAATATGAATGAAGCAACAGAAAGAAAAGCAGGAGGATGTGCTTTTGTAGAGTATTCCTAGATAAATCTCCTTACTGTATGGTTTTTAAAGGGGGAAAAAACCATCTCTTGCTTGAAGCACACACACCACCACTGCACTGCCTCGAACTTTTACTGAAGCCTGCAACACTGTCCAATATAAAGAGCAAACAACTAAACCATTGCAAAGCCACTGTTCCAAAACAGGGGGAAAACACTGTGAAGTCTTGCCACAGAACCTGGAAGAACCACCTTGTTCTCAGATGATTATTCCCATGTACTTTGTCTTCCCTTGACCTGAACACAGCGTTCCAGTAATTCCAATGGGCCTGTGGCAGCACAAGAGATATCTTTCCTTCCATTCCCAGCAAAATTTTAGCTAATGTGCAATCCTAGCAAAAAATTCAAATATTCCTGTGTCTTCCAGCAGCAGTTAGGGTTAAAGCTATAATTCTAGGACTTAAACTCGGCAGAGCAGCACATCTTTGAGTGTTTCTCTTGAGCAAATGCTGAAATAATCTCCAGTATCTCCACGAGTCAGAGAAAGCACAAACTTATTTCATGCCAGAAAGAACCCCAACTTCTCAGCTTTCTTCAGTTGACACAGATTCATAATAAAGGTGGTGTCCACTCAGCTCCTGCCTTGCCCCTTGAGGAAGCACTTCTCTTTTAGCTTTTTAAAAATTTATTTATTCTTTGTTTTATGTAAATAAAACCCTATTTCCCTTTATTGGAGCGTGGCTCAGATAACCATCCAAAGTTACAAATGTACCATTACAGGGCTTTTTGTCTGGGGCTTTTTTTGTGGTTTGAGAGTTTCTGCAGCTGTGTCACATTCAAAACTCAGTTGTTTGTTCTGCCCCAATGAAAGACAATTTAAAATAGATGACTCTCAAATTTAGATTCATTTAAATTCTATACAGAATGTAGTTTGACAAGATTGCAGTTCTTTTTTGGCACAGTTTTCAAAGCTATTCTAGTAACAGAGTTTACTCAATAAGAAGCAATAACTTTACACAATTATTAGGGAAAACAAATATCAGATAAAACTTGTCTTTGAAAATTGTCTCCATATAATCAGGAAATAAATTTCAAATTCTTTCAATGTATACAAATAGTTTTGAATTGTGACATCACATAATTTAAAGAACCACTGTCAAACAGAAAAAAAAAAAACCCTAGTAGGATACATTCCTGAAAGAAAAAATACATTGTAGTTCTTAAAAGTTTAAAAAAATATATTTTTCAGAAAAGACTGATGCAAAGACCCAAGTACAGAAAGGTCAACTCTCAATGAATATATTATTTTACCAGTTCTAAAGCTTTGTTAGTCCAACACAATCCTGAGAGTGATGTTTATTAGTTGATTACATTTTCTGAAAATAGCTTAGGTCCAAACAGCTTTTATCCACCATCAAAACAAATACTAGATCTAATTCAAGTAACCTCTAGGCGAGAGTTTCTTATTTAATTTGTGCAGATATATTGCAAATTATTAGAAGCCACAGCTTCTGATACATGGAGATATGTTAGAAACAGTTCACTTTACTCAGGCCTTTGCCCTTAAAGTGCTCCTCTCACCAAAAAAATCCCCAAACCAAAACCAACACATTATAATCTGAAAAAAAACCCCAAACAAAAACAAAAAACAAAACAAAACAAACAAACAAACAAAAAACCCTCATGCACATCTTTTTGTTTTAAATATACAGGAACCATTTTCCAGCTTGCTCTTGCTGCAGGGCTCTTTGATGAAAACCCTCTGACAGGGTATCAGAATTCAACAGTGCTACTCTGGAGAGCCTGTGTTTAACATCACACCTCCCATGGCTATGAGGATATGATTTTTATGCCATTGTGTTGCCACAATGTTATGGGGGTTTGTGTTTTAGAAAGCATTTTGGACTTGTAGGAGAACACAGAGTGGACACAATTGACCTGCCTGCAGTCATTAGCTGGCTAGGAAACCCTGGTGAGAAACAGTTCCAGCAAGCTGACCTGCTCTGTCTTATCAGTTTGAGGCTTTTATGGAGAGAACCATTATAAAGCCTCTTTTCTTCCCTAGCTCCTTAAAAATTTCAATTATAGACTCAGAATTACACAATTCATGTTCCAGCACCAGTTTGTCAATTGTAAAATAACCACAAGCTACAGGCTGTTATGGTATGGCTGGAAAAGTCATAGAAAACTGATTGTAAATGAGTTCATGGGCTGTAAACATCCCAGGGGCTCCAAGGCACCTGAACCTGAAACTTTCCAAACAGGTTAAAAAAACTTAAAACCGCCTGCTCTCTTTTCCCCATCCACCACCCTTCACACAGATTTGAAAACCAAATCATGTACTTGCCATTAGTGATAAAAAAATACCACAGAATGTTTGATCAGATCTCAACTCAAAACTCACTGCAGTCATTGGAAATTTTCCTGCTGCCTTCTGAAGGTACAGAATTAAGAGACAATGCCAAATGCTGAGTTTCAGCATGACAGGAACTTCCAGCCAGGAATACATACAGAAAAAACATACTCTGAAAGGCTAAACCCATGCCAGGAAATTACTTCTTGGGTAATCATCTTTACTTTTATGCAGAAGGGGGCTGTCAGCATCTGATCACTGTAGTCAGTTCAAGCTCATTTACAGGTGCTAATCAGAGCAGATTCAATCTCACCTTTTATAGCTTATTAAATCTTTGAAGGCTCCTTTATAAAAAGTGCTTCCTTGCAAAGAACGCAGTACATTCAATTCCAGTTCATTCAGTAGAAACTGAATGGGTTTAGCAACCTTCAGGAGTCAGTAGTTTCTTAGATTTTAAAGCCAGAATAGACCCTTGTGACCACTTAGTCAGGCCTTCTGCATGCAATTTCCCTGCAGTCCTGAGAGAAGCACCCAGAATGCAGGCAATTACTGACAGAATGAGAAGCAGCTGCCCAAGGCAAGCAGCTGGGTGGGTTTTTGGTTATATTTTTTTCCAAAGTTTACCACCTAGAAAAATATTTTCAGTGATGCTGCAGGAGAGGAGGGGGTGTGTGCGTGTGGATGTGTGCTTTTTGGGTTTTTAAGCAGTAATTGCTCACGACAGAAGTACAAATAAAATGCAATAACACTCAGCTGGCTTACAGAGAAGGTCTGCTTAACTGAATGCTTATGATGAAGATCTGAAATTTAGCATGCATTCCATGGGGATAACTAATGAGGTTGGGGTTAGGGGGTTTCTGAGCTATGATATAAAACCAATTAGGAGCAGCCACATGGAATGATGGTAGAGAGGGATCAGCAAACTGGTTTAACTGCATTTAAACTGCTGCTGGATTACTCCTAAAATTTTTGAATGTGCTAATCAATATTAAGTACCTTGTCTGGAGGAAAGCTACTCAATTCAAAACCTACTGATCAATTCGCTATCAAAGCAGTTTGATTTATTAACAACACAATCAGCAGTGCAGGCAGGAAATGTCCAGAATCAATATCAGCAATAACACACATAAACCTCAACTTTACAAGGTATTAATACACACCTACTAATTTTCTAAGCACCTTTCAAGAACTAATCCCCAAAAGCCACAATCCCCTCAAGTGATAAGAAGTTATGGGGCATTCCCCATCATCCCAGAGGTGTGGGCTCTATTCCCACACACTCCTTGGAGCTGTGGTTGCTGCAGCTTTCCTGCTGCTCCCTACAACCCCTAACCCACAGGCTGGTGAGAAAGCCAAAAAAGCAAAGATTAAAAACTCCCAGTAAGAATCTCTTAGCAAGTCCTTACACACACATCAAGGACAGCAATCTCCCACTGATTTTGCATTCCAGCAAATACACCAAGGTAAGAAAGTCATAGGAATATTTTTACTGCAACATCACTATAAATATAAAACATTCAGATAATATAATAAGACTATATTTCATTCACCAATGGCATTTTCAAATTAAAATGGGTATTTCTGAAAATAGAAGAGTTGCTGTAAGATATCAGTCTAAGTTAGATTCTGTCAATGCAGAGAGAGCACTGCAGAAAAAGAAACTAAATAATAAATATTATAATAACATGAGCTCAGTATTTGTTGAAGTGGCAGTGAATCAAACTAATCAGATTTTTCCAATGACCTTTCCAAAAAGCTGTGTAAAAATTCTGAGGCATAAAAATTGGTATTGTACATCACATCATCTTACAATATTACATATGGCAGTGCTATAAGCTGGCAAGCACCAATAATAACTAAGTTTTTGGATCTTTTATCCGGTTCATATTCTCAGTGGAATGACCACCTGTTATCTGATATAAACACACTCTCTTAAGTACCAGTACAAACAGAGAAAGAATTTTCTCAACATCTAAAAATTTGGCAGAATTCCTTCATCATTGTCTTCCTAAACCACTGAAACTCTCTTTGTGACTATGAGATAAAGTGAAAACTATTGTCATTTTTAGGTAGTAGAGCATAGTTTGAATATTTAAACTTAAAAGAGCTGTGTAATTACCAATGCCAGTGACTCATAATCTTTCACAGCAAGATATTTTCTTTCTTTTTATAGAAGAAAATTTGCAGAGGCACCACAACTGAATTTTATGCAATTTCTGACAATAAAATGTGTTTGGGTTATTGCTGTATGAATAAACCATTTCCCAGAGAAAGCAATATAGTTTCTAAAACATATTGCACAAACTCGCCAGCTAACACCCCAGAGGAAAACCATCATTAAAAAAGCAATTTGATAAGTCTGATTCCAAGAATTCTACCAGAAGTGCATCATCTAAACAAAATTACTGAAGCCAGTTCTATGATGCAAAGATTGAAATAAAAGCAAAAATCAATACCAAAATAAACATATGAAAAAAGAAAAGAGGTACTGAAGAAATAAATCTGATAACACCAACACTTCACAGGGAGCATACTGTCTTTCTATGTCGATGTATTTTACATTGCATACATTAAAACACAGATGTTTTTATTAGTTGAAAAAGCAGCTGAATGTTTCATTGCCACCACTGCTTTCAGATCAACGTGTGTAAGCAGAGAGAACAGAGGTGGATGTGGCAGAACTCTGGTGTCCAACAGCCCCAGGGGGCACTGACAGCCCACCCATTTCTGAAACAGGGAATCTGTGCTTCCTTTCGTGTATGGACAGCTGCCCCCAAAGTGTCATTGCTTTTCACGTGATGGGAAACCTATTTTTCCTAAAATAGTCAAGTGACTGGCAGAATCTTTCTTTGTGGTTGCAAATTTTGTACCTTACAGTAAATCACAACCATTTCATGTCAAGATCCATGGAATTTTCTGGGTATTCTATAGAGGTCTGGCTCCTATTCAGATGAGATTAGATTTCTTACAAGATAAAGTACCTAAAAATTCAGGTTTTAAATCCTTTCTATCTGCTAATCATCTGTGCATATAGTGTTATTAATATAATTTAAAAGACTGGCTTTGGGAATGATAGAAAACTCATGATTAAGGTCACAATTAGAGACTAGCATACCCAATATTAAACTTTTTGTTAAGTACATAATAAATACAGTCTTTTAAGGCTTCACAGGAGGAGCTCTGGTTCACACAACATTTCGGTCCCAGAATTTAATTGAAGATTTAAAACTCATTCTATTTTGTAAGAAAGACTGATGTGAATACTGTGGAAATACATCTGGAGGTGTTCTGAGTGCCTTTAAGGAGTTTTATGCTCAAGAGTCTAAATGAAAATAAACCACAAGTTTAAAAACAACTGCTTCTCTCAGATTCTTATGGCACCACAGAAGAAATTTGATTCTACCCAAATATCCACACAAGTCCCATAGTAGCTGAAAGAACAGTTTAAGCAATTCCTGCACTCTTCTAAACTCAGATTTTCCACAAATACGCGGTGCCTGAAATTCACATTTTCAAACTAACTTTTATACTACTGCAAGGTTAAAGACACATTTAAAGTTAGTGCTACTGTTTGTATCCTCCCTTGGCAGGCAATCCCCTGGCTCTGCAGTGCAGTATCTTTTCATAATCCTCATCTTCAAAGCTGTGCAACCAGACACCTGAGCACCATGTCTGAAATCTTTATTTGCTAATAATACTTGAAAGGAGAATTTCTGATTAATTCTGCAAGTATCATTCTTTCACTTCCTTGATATAATCACTTACAAATTAATTCTAGGAACAGAACTGAATTAGAAATGAAACCTAGACCAGCTATTATTTCTCTTGACTGGCTCAACAACATCTTATTTTATTCCTGAACAGCCTATGTTGTGTATAAGACACACAAATGCTTCCTTTACCCTTCTTTTCCAGAAAAGTTAGGCACAAAGGCACAAACCAAATATGTGACATACATGGATAACTTTTGGAGATTACAAGTCTACAGATTCCACAGGAATTTGAATTTATTACAGATTTCATGCAGAGAAAGAAGAATTAGCCATCTGAGAGCTGGAGATCCTTTTGATCATTTTATTTCTGCTCTATATGCCTGTGCTCAAGAGGCATTTTGTACTCATTTATACAGGAAATGAAAGGGACTTCAAAAGCACAGATACAATCTCCTTCCACTGAGACTATTTTACCTGCATTTTGTTTGAAAGTCAAAAAAAATATCAATAGTTTTATCTGTACAGTCTAATAAGTTCAGGTTTCAGGGGTGCCTTATTCCTTTAGAATTGCTGAAAGCCTAAATTTCTCATAAAACAGTGTTTAAAACAGACTGTAAAACCATATTGTGCCTTTCAGGTCTTTTTGCCACAAAAAGGAACCAACTCAGAAGTCCAAATCCCTAACAAAAATTCAGAAAAGGACAGTTCTAGAATTCTACATTTACACATCTTACATTTAAAGAGAATTCTACATTTAAATTTAAAATCTACTCCCAACAGCAATGGTGAACTCCGTGAAGGGAGGATGGGGGGAAAAAAAAAGGAATCCCTAAGACAAGCCTAAGCCAGGAGTTATTGCTAAGCCTGAAGTTCCACCTCAAGGTTTTCTATGCTGCTCTGCCTATCAAAGAGTAAAATACTCCATGCAAATCAAGACTGATTAGTCCTTAGATAAGATTTTAAACATGGGTCGAGTCTGTGGGTGAAATCTTTTTCCTACTTCTCATTTATGAGGTTTAAACTCTGAAGTGTAATTTGCTTCCATCATTAATTCCTAAGTTCGGATAAATCAGAAATTAGAAGTGGTGAAATTATGATTTTCAGAGAACTGGTAACTGAACCATGGGCATTACATCCCAGGAATCTCACAGACAATATATTATGTAAATATGTGAGCTCAGCAGGGATGTTCAACTGCTATTTCTTCCCTTCAGAAATATTAAATACATCTCACCTTCTGTATTAGTTAACATATGTTAACTAATAACTTATGTATGATGTATGTGAAATAATAACATATGTATGATTGAAGAGACATCATTATTTTTCTAACAAAAAAGTTTATTACTGGTTATGAAACTTGTCTGCTGAAAGAAAATACAGGGGGGAGGAAGAATATTTACATACCAGGTACCCCCCAAAACATAGAAAAACAAAAAACAAATATCAACGAGATCATATGGATTTTCTGTACATTTTTCCCAAAAGAATATCATATAAACACTCAACTTGGCTATCTCTTGTTATTTTCTGTATTAGGCTGTTTCCAGATAACACAAATCAGCCCCTCAGAAGCTGTTAGTTCCAGTTGCAGGTTATTCATTACAGAGAGTACACTAGCACAAACATACCTACTTTGATAGTCTTACACACCAGATTTAAATAGAAGCACATTATCAGAAGATAACTTAGCATCTAGGGGCACATCACAGGTTTTCTAACTTTTCCTTGAAATTACAGGGATACAACAAAGGCAAGCCCACTCCTTTACAAGAAGCAAGGTCACCATTTTATCTCACAGAATGCTGATGGCATCACTGCCTTTATCAGTCTAAAAGCAGTACTGAAGCTCAGGATTTGTGCTGGCACCTTAAAAGCTGAAAATACAACATCTGAAGCATTTAACTCCCTGATTTCAGGTTCTGCCCAGCTTCCAAACTCCCTCTATTCCATTTCTTTAAACAGAAATTATGCCTTAGAAATAGTTTAATGGTTCTATTCTCTCAAGTAAGATCTAATAATAGCAAAGAGAAAAGATGAGGCAATTTACACTCCATTTACAGACTCTAAATGAGTGTGCCTGCTAAAGCAAATACAAGAGGATGTAAAATCACCAAGTCACATAAGAACAGAAGAAGCAGTCAGTGGAAAATGACTTGAAAACTCAAGTTCATGAAACAAGTCAAAACCACATAAAACCTCTAACATTTTGAATAAAGTTGGGTAATGGGTTCTTAATTACTTTTGTAGTTAACTGAAGTGTCTTAACAGTATTATCAACTTTCAGACCAGGTATGGTATGGCTGAAATCTTGGCACTATTGTTATGCTGTTAGAATTAAACAAAGTTCAGAATTGATTAGTTTAGCTGATTTTACTCAAGCAAGCAGTAAGGGCATCCAAATTCTCTATTCATTGTTCTCTCTTCTTTCAATGGATGTTTTAAGCAGATTTTGGGAATTTTGCATCAGTAGCAGTTTCTTTCTATTGTAATAATGAAAATTATACATGTTAACATATGCCAAAAATCACTGTTATTACAGAGTCATAACAAAATCTAACAAACACTGAATCTCAGAAAAGTTCCATTTTCTTCCTGAAAGGATGTCAAAATTGCCTACACTTTTCTTAGTTGTAAAGCTCACCAAATTAGAGTTATCTTGTCAAATAAAGGTAATTTTTGTTCTGATTATTGTGCCCTGATTGCTGGGGATGTGCTACATACGGGGTACTTTCAAATTGGTATTGTGCTTTTCTGCCAGGAAGATTTTCACCAAATACTGAAAGAAATACTTTTAAAAATCAAGTGAACTTAAATATTAGGTCTGCAAGTTCACTTACAGCAGAAGCAAAGAAAACTTAGTCCCTTAAGGTCCAGATAACAGGAATCTTGCAAGGAATTTTTTTGAATGTCTATGCAGATGAGTACTCCCAAGGAGATGGGCAAGTCCCATATTAAGGCACACGTTTCAAAACTTGAATTTAGGAAACCTCTTGCTTGGAATGGTTCTTTTGTGGCAAGCAAATGCACACAGGAAGAGGAGAACACTTTATCACTTGGAATGTAAAGGTGTCTACACTCAACCTTTTCTGAGCCAAACACAGTTTTGGCAATAATATTTTAAAAAAAAATTAAAGATACTAATCAGCTCTAAATTATTAAAATCTGCCAATTAGAAGTATAATGAATATTATATGAAACCAACATAAAAGGCAGTTCTTGGAATTATATCTGAAGGACTAATCAAGGTTAGTGATGACAATATGGAAGTGCTCATTACTTTTTTCTCTCCTGCAAATGATAATAATTAGTGCTTCCCAAAGAGCTCTAATTGGAACAGTGAACCTTTTTTCTTTTCTTTGAAAAAGAAATTCTGAAATTGTCTATGTTTCACCAAAAGCAAGCGACCAGAATAAAGACAATTTTCATTTACTTGACAAATTAGGCTTTTAACTCAACTCCCTCCTTTTTCACAATAATTAATGACTTTCCTGCTCAGTTCATCTGGAATACATCACATTAGGATAGACAGATGACAGTGAAATACAGTGAAAAGGAAGTGAACTGGGAAATTCACAGCAGTACCTCCTTCCTGTGTGTGCTGCCTTGGCAATAACCACGAGTTACTGTCCCAATCCATCAGAAGGCTGAAGACCAGCCAGAGCTTTTTTTCTCATTTCTGTTTAGTTGTGAGGTATTTTTCTTGCTGTTTACATAACATTTACCACATGAAAGCATGTCAATCCCAGTTCACCCTGTGCTCACACTGAAGCTGGGTGGTTGGGAAAGGCAGGATTCCCTCTTAGCTCCAAAAGCACAAGAAAATCTGTTAGTGACAGCATCTATATGAATGCCAAGTTCAATCAGTCGTGCATACTCCCTGCCTCAGTGCCTGGGGCAAACAGGCAAGATGAGTTCATGCCTTACCTTTTTCCTCATCACAAGGAGTTTATCCATCTCTTAGTCCTGATAGCTTCTTGCCAAGGAGCCCCACTTCCAGACAGTTTTAGCAGAGGTTTAAAGGAAATTTTTACTTCTTTGCTGTAGATTACTTCCAGTTCAGCTTTACTGAACACTAAGTACCTCCCAGTCACTACATGGTGCAAAAGTTAGATTCTCTTTCAAGAAAATGAGATTTTATTTTTTCCCTCCTGTTTCATTTCTTGAAATATACAATTTTCTCTTTTTTTTTTTTTCCTGAAAGAGATGAATAAAACATCAGTTTCATCTCAAACAGTTATTCAGTTATGGGTAACTGAAGACCACATCAGTGTTATGTATCATTATGTATACCATATGGCTCTCCTACAGAAATTTAGCTTTAGGAGTGTAATTATCAACAATGCTTAGTGGCAATATGTTCCACATAGTTAACAAAAGAATATGATCAGTGATGTGAGAGAAGGATTAAGACTATTTTAGAATATTATGCAGTATAAGCAAGGCCAGAAAAATCATATATATATATACACACACAGATATATGCACACACACACACAAACACACACACACAAACACACTTGGGTGAAGCACTGAAGGCACTTCAAGCACAGTATTTTCCTGTTAAATGAAACATAACTTCCAGTCCAGGACATTAGCTGAAGCTAGGAAGATATAAAAGCTAAAGAAACCAAAGAACTGATAAATGAGTAACACATACACCCCAGGCAGACACGTGGTAAAATCTCCCTCCTTCCTATCCCAGGACAAACATTTAAGAGCATCTAGGGAAATATGGGGGAAATCTTGTGGAATGATATTTTAGCAGCAAATGTGAAGGTGTAGAAGATTAATTAAAGCCACCTCATGCAGTGTGTTCTGTTCAAGGACTTGAAGACCTCACAATCCAGGACCATGTGTGCACAGCCAGCTGCATCCCAGCATCTTGTCCCATGGTGCAATACATGGAGGACAGAGTTCAGACACAGCAAACAAAACACTTTCAGAGTTCTGGGATGGAGAACAGTAAAGTGTATTAATAAATACCCACACACAGGAGTAAGGAAATGCTACACAATAGAATTCCTCCAAAAAGGAGCTCTCAAGAAAAAGCAGGCCACACATACATGTCACAAGGGAGTTCATATGTTGCCTTTACCTCAAGGTACCTGCTTTCTCACTCTCCCAGACCATTTTCTAAAAATATGCTTTGGATTCAGGTATTGAAGCTTACTTACTGACAAAGGCTTGTAATGAAGTAACCGAACAAAATACCATGCTTATCCCAACCTTCTTCTAAATTAAGAAATACAGATTTAAATAAAGCACCCTTAAAGCAAAATAAAAGTTACGTGAGTTTTGTTTCACTTTCTGATTCAGAACAGTAGCAGGGCAACTATCACAAAGCACAAATTCAACCTTCTCACTATCTGAATGTAAATATTCATTTCCATTCTTGCATTACTTTTTACAAAAAATACCAGTAAAAAAATTCACAGCACACATAGACATTAAGTGTTTTTGAGATACTGTTCTCTAATTTCACTTGCCAGATTGCAGCATAAAATACTCAGCTACTAAAAAAGGACAGCAAAGCTTTTGGCTTATTATTAACAGTAAACAGCAAGCAGCATTTTGCATAATAGAGCCTGAATTGCCCAGAACAGCTCTTCTGCATGAAAAATTATATAGTCACTGAAAATGCAAAAGGTTCCACCAACCAAATAGCAGATGAAAACATTAAATAGAGGGGCAAACTTTTAAAAGCTGTGTTTTAAACAAAGCTTGTCCTGTCATTTAAAAACATCAAATTCAGTCCAAAGAGCTACACCAAAAGCAGCTTCACAGTAATTTCATTCAAGTTTCCACAAATGTCCATGTTGTGCTTCCCTCACCCTCTATCACCCCCCTAAAAGGCAGAGTACAAAGAAGTATTTCAGGAAGCTGGAAATTGCAGTGTGACAAGGATCCCTTATCACAGCTCAGCCCGTGGTACAGTGTGTTAAAGTGATGGATGAGAATTCACTCTGCATTTCCTCCATTGGCACTGGCAGCATTTCCTATCAGAGCCGAGCCAGGCACAGCTGTGCTTGCTGTGATTGGAGCAGGGCTGCAGGGAAGGCAATCCCATGGCAATGGCACACTTTGCTTACAATACACACATGTGCATTATTACACTCACGCTGCCTAAGCTTCTTCAGAATATTTGAGATAATAGATGAGTTAACTGTGCAATACTCGGATATTTTTTCCCTACTGCACCTACTTTTAATCTCTTCTTTAAATGCGATCTAGTTTTCCTTGCTCAAACCTGAGGAAACAGTAGACTAACTACCACAGTGACCAGATTTCCTCCTCCCTCCTCACAGCAGTAGCCAGATACTTGAAGACTGTTAAGTTAGTTGATTTTACATTTACTCTAGACAATTTATGGATCTAGTTCAGAGATCTCATCATTGATGAGCTAACTATTTGCAAAATCAGCCATTTATTTTGCAAAACAAGTACCCAGTTAGCTGTTCGTTCTCATACACAAGTACTCCTTTCAACTGAACAACTTCCAACCTCCCTTCTTTCCCCACTGATATTCACCATTTGACAAGGTATTTGTTTCGAATTTTGAATTCTTGGTATATCTCCCAATATTTTCTACTCTGAAAGTTTCTGTCAGCTTGACTTTGACTGAAGGCTATATATACCATTGCTGCTGAAAATGAATGAGATGGACTGAAACACGAGGGCATCTCCACACACTTTTCATTAAAATATTAAGAGCTTCTCCTTACAGTATTCCGACCAGTTCTGTAACATTTCATATTACTTCGTTTAGTTGATTTTTTTCCAATACATATTGAGGCCAGGCTTCTCTGTTGTTTTTTAGCAAGATGCACTCCCTGTAAGGCGTGACACCCACAAGCCATGCCTGGTATCCACACACTTGTCATGACAGAATTGCACATAATTTCTGAATTAACTGTGAGCTGCTGTAAAAAATCCACAGAAACCCCAGGAACTCTCACCAAGCTCAGTTCTCCAAGTCAGCTCCCAGTCTGCTGCAGAGCACCAGAAGCAGTTCAAGGCAAGGAATCCAGTGTGGTAACCAGACCCCCTCTTTGGCTGCAGGTTGCTTTTCAACCACTCAACACAAACCTCCAACTTTACTTAACATGGTTCCTACTTCTCCCTCTGCAATGGGAAGTGCATTTTTACCTCCAATATAACTAGTTGGAGAAACTGCAATTTTCTTTAGTGCCTCTGAGAAGCCTCTAGGACGATTTTACTGACCAATTCTAGGAGTTTAAGAGAGTCTGTCATACTGAAATGCATTGTTTTTATTTTGCTATTTTTCCTCCTTCCTACCTCAGAGATCACCACTTGCACTGCTGACAGCAGCTCTCAGTTTTTCTTCACCTTGGCATTTTTAACACTTTTTTTTCCTTGCCAGTCACAATTAAATCTTCAAACTTCTATGCCTCAAATGCTTTTTTTCTTTGTAGGAAATATCCTCTGAACACATTTTAAGAATTTTGTTCTGTTTTGACTCCTCATCAACAAATTTCTGGGCAGTTAAAAATGTTTTACAGCCATCAAGTCCTGCAAGTCAAATGGTGGCTCAAAAAAACCAAACTATCAGCCTCTTATGAAGAGAAGTGTTCCTTAATTATTGCTAAGCTTACTTTGAATTGATAGTGCTTTCCAGTGCATAACAAAATTCATAAATACAAAAATATTCTTGCCACTCTATTGCCATCCCAAAGACCCAAAATATATAGCTTTATTCACCTTGAATCTGACTTCTGATAATATGGTGAACATCTAAACCTATTGCAGTTTCATAGATTGTGCCAATTGCTATGGAACACTTGAAAGAAGACAGCAATGTAAATTACCTGAATGAGAGTCTCCAAAGGAAATATCAGGAAAATAAAGTAGGCAATTGCTTTAACATTGAAAACAAATTGGATTTTTGTGCCTTGGAATTAGTGAAACCATTGATATCTACTAATTCTGTCATTACTTGTATGATATAACTCCTAAAACATAACTCTCCCCTCCCCAAAAATCTCCAAGGTTATTGTTTTATACTTTGATACCTTCCTTACCATGTGAAAGAAATCAAGCACTAGCATCACTTCTGATGGAACTCAAGAAAAATTTAGGCATTAAGGAGTTTAATATTTCATTGGACTTCATTAGAGAAGGGCAGAAATCAGACCATTATCCTAATGGCCATTTACACAGGGCTGAATTAACTCTCACATAAATTTTTATGTATGTATTCACTTACTCCAAATTGATTGGACAAACACATTTTCTTATGCAAGGTTTTGCTCCATACAGTGCCAAAGACCTAGGGGTAAGTTTGTAAAAGGACTAAACTAGAACTCCATAAAAATAAACTATCAGTATTTCTTCATTTTCAAAGTGCTTAATGGCACAACATTGCCCATTTTCTTGCAGAGACAGTTTGTTAAGCAGAACAGTTGTCCCTTTGTGGCCCAGCTTGGGTTGTGTTCCAGTTTTCCTGGCTGGTCTATCAGAACACTGAGGTCCATTCACACTTCCAGCAAGGAAGAGTTACTTATTTATGAATATTCTCACAAGATGGTGAGGCTCTTCAAGAAGAAACTGCATCTGCTCCGAGGATCTTTTTATAGAAAAGAGCCACAGAAATACAGTGGAGGAATGGTGATGACAAACAGGGCTGGTTGTTTTCCCTGCTTGATTTCCTTGTATGCTTTGCCCACAAGCAAATGGGTAGAGGACAACAGAGCCACATCTGGCCTCTTTGAATAGCACAAAGAGGCAGGAAAAACTAGTAGTAGGACGTAATAAAAAACTACTTAGAAAATGCAACTCATGCCTCAAGAAATGGGGTAGGACCCTGCTCATATAAAAATATAGGATACAGCCCTCTATGCAGTAAATAAACAGGAGATTCCAGACTGGGTTTTTTTAAAATCTCATTTATAATTGCAAAATTAGTTTTACATTCCAATACTTAATTTTTCAAAGTCACTTCACGTCATAACTTAAAAAATGTTTAATATACTTGTGGCAGAAGTGCTACGTACCCATTTCTTTTTTTCAAGACAACTTTCCCTCTAGTTCTTTTTTGCTATCCTAAAGGATTTTTCATACCATTACTTAGTAATGTTCGGTGTAAATTTGTATTCAAGCTGTGCAAGCTCTATTTTAAGATGCTGGGCTTCCACGATAATCATAGCCCTTTATGGTTCTTAAGTTGAAGCATTACTGCAGCATCTTAGGGTTTATTAATGTGACAGAATATATATTGTTTGGTGCAATAATGTGTTAGGAGTGATATGAGTGACCCATATGGACATGAGCACAGACAAATATACCCATAAGCTAGCAATAAAATGAGAAATATTGCTGATTTGCCTATAGCAGGAGACTTAATTGTAGGAGCAGAAAGTAAAAAGGAAAAGCTGAGGGAGAAACTGCAAATAATGATCTATTCAGGTTTACAGGTGTCAGCACAGTTTTCAAATAGTACTGTAATGGGACTTTCCAGTTTGAGAAGTATAATCTGTCTGACTTGAAAGTGTGGCACCAAATGAAAATTCGTTAGTGCCAGGAGGGAAAGAGTGAGAATTGAAAGTCATTCATCATTGTAACATTTCACCACAAACTAAACACAGATAAAAGGTTCTGTATAGGCCACAGTTTCCAGTACACCAGCCTTTTTGTTAACTTGTCATACTGGAACGTACAAGCTGCTTACACAGAGGTGACAACTTCCAGAGAATAATCTACAACTTTTCCCAAGTTATTTTTACCTTTAAGATATTCTCTACTTATGTCCTTAAGGATGTCAGTACCTACAATCCTTCACTGGGCATGAAAGGCTTTTAATAAATAATTTGGTGCTTTTTAAAAAAGCTATAGCACAATCACTGCAGAAAGGTTATTGAATTAGTTAGCCCAGAGAAAAAACTTCTTAACCAAAAGAATATGTCAAAAAGCCTGAATCTCCTGACCACTCTTAACAAAGTGCCCATCTTTCCATCAGTTTTACACTCTAGATGTTTTGCTTTGAAAGGAATTAGAACTTGAAGGCGAAGAACTTGAGCTAATTCTGTGTTGTCACTCTCAACAGCCATGGCACCTTTTTGCTGCTAAATATGGAAACATTTGTCACTGCTGGATAACCATCAGGAATGGAGAATGGAGCAGTATCAATCATGTGTCTTTCTTGGCACTGGTATGAATATATAATATGCCATGCAGAGAAATCTTCTGGGAGGTCCAGCATTACACTACATGAATTAACATTCACTTACTGATTAGGCTTTATATCAGCTAATAGCAGAGATGAATTTAAGACACAAGAATCATTTAATGAACCTCATCAAAATATATTTCAAAAATTCAACGAGTATTACTCCCGACATCATTAGGATTTCTTACAAAAAGTTCCTATTCAAATTTTGGGTCAAGAAAATGATTAAAAGATAACATGGCTTCTTTTTTTTTTTTTTTCTTTCCGAATTTTATCACATTGAAGATAGAGCATTTAAGAAAAAAACTGTGCTGGACAAGTCAAGATATGAGTGCTTATTCATTCTAGGCAAAGTTATTAAATAGGATTAAATTATAGAGAAATATAATTATTTAGAATGAATATCACATATGTAGCTTGTTAATGTTCTTGGAATGATTATAGAGTTACATGTATTTCAGACAACTCATATAGATGGGACAACTTGTTGACGTTCAGTAACAGTCCTGCTTTTAGTCATATAATGATGTTCTGCAATATTAACAGCTTCCTTACTATCCATATTTGGCCCTGTGTCAGGCTAGGGGTAAAGATCAATGATTAATCTTAATACTTTAAAAAACAAGACACTCCATACCCCAAAATATCTACCTGCAAGCCTTATTTTGCACACTGGCACGTTAGGAGCTTTAAGCATTTTGTTTCACCACATAACATGAGAAATGCTGAGTTTAAACCTGTATTTGTCTGCTCATGTTTCATGCTGTGCATAACCATGTACTGCAAAACCGTTTTGCACTGCAGACTCAGGTGACTCAATTCTTTCTATAGAATGAGGCATTCTTTGAACCAAAAAAACATAAGTTCACCTTTTTTTACTTTTCTGAAGTATTTCAGAATATAATTCAGCCTAATTTTTGTGCTGCCATTTACTAAGTACTTGTGTAGATTATAATGTCAGCAGGAGCAAATTCAATGTTCAAATCCATTGAAGACTTTTATTTTTTTGACATTTCATATTAGCAATTCAAATATCCCTATCCCACATGTAGCATAACAATTATAGTCCTTTAGGGAAATTTAGAAATCTAAAACTTGCTCTACTTGAACCAAAGGTCATCATGTGGAGGACAACAGGAAATTAAAAGTAGCAGTAACAATAATAATAATAAAAAAAAAGAGTTTCCTGTATTAATCCAAGTTCTAGGTGGGAAAAATTCAATATTTTCAAAGATAACTAAGTCTGATATATTGGATTTTCTAATTTATTCCTGTGAAAATTACAGATGCCTTAGGAGCACTAAGTTTTGTCAGAGCTGTTTATATTTCATTTGAAAACAGGATTTAAGGTCCTAATTTAACTAAAGAATTAATTTGTTAACTGCCATGACTCAGGTTGGCTGTCATCAAATAACAACAGAAGCTGCAGCATCTCCATTGTATCGATTTCCCCCAAAACAAATGGCCACAAACTTTAGGCTCTGACTCACCAAAGTCTGCATTTAGCTCACACTTAAAACCTGCAACTCAAAGGAAATTCGGCAGGAATTCTGCCTTGCAGCTCCTCTTTTCTTCTGTAACTTTTTCTTTCCTTATACACATTTTGTTCCCAAAAAAAGGTGCTGCCCACAGGTTGCAACGCTGATTCATCACACCTGAATTAACTAACAACTATCTTAGGGCCTTAGCCTTTCTTTGCCTGTTTCCAGTGATTGCAAATCATCATGTAGCAACATCTAATTAAAAAACTCCATTTCTATTTAGCAAATATTTTGAAAGAACTGTGTGCTACATATTATTGTTTATATAAAATAAAAATGCTCGTGTATCACACAATTAAAAATGTGTTTCCTGCCAAATAAATCTCAACTACTCAATTTAGAATAATGTTGACTATATATAGATTATTTTTAGCCCTCCTAGTAAAATATTAAGGTCAATTCCTTTACAACTACTATACTTTTGGCTACATACTAAATCATACAGCTCTAAAACCTGAGGATCTTGCTTTTGCCCCAGTCAACTGCTAACATAGAAAGGGATAATTCTTCAGTGAATTTCTCACCTTGTATTGATGGATAAAGAATGACAGAAATAAAGAACAGCATCTTGTCCCGACCAAATTCTCAGTTTGTAAACGGATTTAGCTGGTGCGAGGATAACTTGAGTTTGAACTACAGAGTATTCAGATTGTGCTTTACACTCTACCAACTTAGGAGACCTTCTGTTACAGAGAGAAATGAATCAGTATTTTGATCTAGAAGTAAAATGAAAAAAATCAAACACCTGCTACATGTAGAAATATAGCAATAAACATATATATAGGAAAATAACAGTTACACATAAGAGCTACAAAAATGGCATAGGTTTGATGTCTGATATTTACCTAGCACCTTTCATTCCAGAGAATCATAGTGGCTTTATGAGCTGTACACAGGGGTCAATTTATCCTGCACTGAATGGAAACACTCCTGCTAATAACATATGGTGTCAAGCTTGGAGATGGCCAGGAAGAGGGAAATACAGTCTGGGTAAGACTGACATGAGGCAAGCATGGATACCATGAAACAGACAACTGTACCATGGAGTAGAAATGTCTTTCAAGGAAAAATGACAGTAATTATGTTCTGATGAATTTTACAGAGTTCTGAGAGCAAGTCGGAATTTCCAAAGCCACCCAAAACCAATCATTGCAGAGCAGTGTTCACACCATTTCTGCAATCGCCCTCATCAGGTTCCTTTTGTACCTGGTCATTTCATGGAGATCCTTCACCAGTCAAGAAGAAATCCCAGTCTTGTCCAGCAGGTGAAAATTCTGCTACTTCTCAATCTCTCTCCCCCATACCAACCCAAAACTTCTCACAAATATGGAATTTCTATCCCAGAATTACAGGTATTTTAAAACCTCACTGAGAAGAAGATCAAAGAGAGAGACAATATGAGTGAATAGGTACAAGAGTGAAAGCAACTGCATATTTCATGGCTTTTCCTGACAGCCAGGAAAAATTCTCTCCAAGGAATGCTGTTTCCAATAAGCAGGCACAACTTTTGTTCTAATCAAAGTGGAAGTGTTTTATCTAGGGATGGATACTAAACTGAAGAGCTGGTTTCTAATATAAAAAACTTTATCCATATCCTAAAGTAAAGTGCAGTATTTGGGTTCATTTCAAATGGCAACTTGCTGTGATGACAAGGCTCCTGTTCCATTTTTCTACTTGCTAGCAGCTCTCTAGTTTTATACTTCCCTTCAGTTCTCCCAACATTTACATCACAGTTTGGAGCACATAAGCAGCAAGGCTCAGCCCACAGCACTTAGACCCTACTACCTTTAAGAAGGCAAAGTGCACACAGTTGCTTAAAAATGCAAAGTAAATTATTTCTCGCTCCTTGCAGCAAAAAGACAGCAAATAGACAGCAAATAGTGCACTAGGGAGCAAGAAAAACATGGGAATGTTTTTCTTGGTCATAGTTTACACATATAGCTCTGGGAATTAGTCTGACACCAACCCCTCTCATCTTAATACACTGGGTAAAGGAGAAATGTCCATAGCCCAACAAGCAAGTGAAATAGATATCACTACTTAAAACTCATTCAACACTTATGGCCACTGGTACTGTGCACACTATGTACAGCTAGATTACTCAATAGCTTCAAAGATGCTTTTGCCATGACAGTGTTTTGAAACAAGCAAAACCCTGAATTTTGTTTTCCATAACTACACATTTTTAATCAGAAGAGCTCCCTTCCCTTTCTGCAGAGGTACATCAAACATTAGAAAAAAGGAAACTAAGAATCATCTGTATCACCTACTCATATTTGTACTCCTAATTAAGGACTCAACATTTAAACATTTGCCAGGAGGAGTCATGGGGAATGCTGAGATCTGAAGGTGTACAGTGGGCCAGCCGAGATCTGAGGCACTTCTTGCATCACTGCACCTTCAAGTTCAGGTCACTCTGCTGCTGTACCTCAAACACATTTTTTAGAAGAGTTTAAAACACCCACTTTTATTCCTCAATAGTCTTTGGAACACATAATTCTGCTCCAAGACTTGAGAGCAAATTTCACTCGGTAATGTTCACACAGCACAGGAATTGAAGGAGTGGGGCAGTACCACCTTTAACTCCTCTCAGGAATATTTAGGTCTCTTCATCAGAAACTGGGTGGAGCTCCCAGGCAGAATTTCACAACAAACCAAAGAATTCAATTGAAGATAACAGAGCTGTTCAAGGGAAATATAAAAATCATGCAGCTTTGTCAGGGAGAACAAAGACAGACACTGAATCATCAGACACTAATAACTAATAACTGCTAATAACTGTAATGATAGCCCCAGTTTTGAATAATTCATTATCTTTCCCTTTGACATTCCAATGTTGTTGATTTCCTGGCTATCTACCTGGACCTACTCACTGAAGTAGCAGAAATCTGTGCCATTTATAAATACAAAAACATAAATATATGTCTATTTTAACTTCCTTTGAAGTAATTTTTCATTGTAACTAGCTTTACAAAAGCAATTCAATTTGTTTAATAGTGCCTGTGAGTTAATCAAAAGCTCTTAAAAGTTCAGTGATTACAAAACTAGTAATTAAAACCACCTTGGAATAATCATATTCAAAATACAACTATGAGAACAGGTCTGTGAATTGACATTTCAAGTGTAAAATAGAGAAAAATTCACTTTTTTTTTTTTTTTGCTATGGTAGGGGGTATCCATGTTGCAAAAATATTGAGAAGTTGATCAGATTTGGTACATGGTAACACTATATATTCTGTTCCATAGCTCATATTAGCACTACTTGCTTCGTTTTAAATGTCTTTGAAGGTAACACAGCATGACTAAGACAATTTGAGACATTAACAACTACGTGCAAGTACAAGTGTCTCTACTGACTGGGGAACTGTGTCTAGAAACTCACCTTTCTGCTTCTTTTCTCAGATGAGAAAAGAAGCTGAGAAAAGAAGGCTGAGACATTAGGCCACAGAAATAAGCAAAGCTGCTTCTTTCATGCATTTAGAAAAGATTATTTGTTGGAGATTTCCTGAATGCATTGAGGAATAAATACATTCTGTCTCAGCAAATGTAATGTTACTCGAACACCTTCAATGTAGTTGTTGAATATCTTGCTCAAAATTTAAAATTCTGCATAAAACTGAAGAAATTTCTCAGAGATTTTTAAGTGACCTGTCCTTTCTTCAATATGGAAAAGGTATCAATACCATTTAGTAATTCTTAAACCAAGAGGAGATTCTCACTAACATCACGGTATTTTTTCTCAACTACCATCAAGAATTACATTGAAAGGAAAGATCATCTCAAAAAATAAACCACCACAACTGCAAACAAAGTTTTCTTAGTATTTCCTTTTATTCAAATTATTATGACTCCAGAATGAGAATGTCTTGATTAAAAGTTTCAGCTGGACAGTTCATTTTTTCAAGAGCAACTAATTCAATATCCAGGTAACATGACTAATATTTTTGCCTATGTTAGGTATTTTTACAGGAGTCCTCACCACTGTTCTAGTCTGTAGTATTCTAGACGGTTGTGCTACAGCTAAAAAATACCAACAGCTGGAAACTGTATCAATGGCAGTGATTAACTCAGGCCAGGCGGGTAGTATTTAGTTTCTATAACCCAGGCATTAGTGAAGCTGAATAAAGTTTGGAAATTGCTTAGGTTTTCCAACCCTAGACTTCAGCTTTTAACTCTGCTTTCCAGATATACTGAAAAATAAGCATACACTTATTTTTAAAATCCCTCCAAGGCAAGAATCACTTAGCAATCTAAACTTGCACCCTGAAGTTCACAGTTATTATTTTGCTTCGTGAAAGGATGAAAATTCTGAGAGACTCACTTCTTTATCATTAGAGACTATGAACTTCCAAAAATTAGCAGCCTATCAGCCAAATAAAGCTGGCTCTGAAAGTATGTTGAGTGATTCCAATGGGATGGTCTGGACTTAATCAGATTACACATGAGACCTACACAAAGTTGTGGAGTTTGATGTTAGACTGTTTTTTGTCTTTAAGACCTACAATCCAATTTCCTCAGTTCCCTGATGAAAAGATAACTAGAGGGAGAAGTTTCACAAAACAAGGGTTTTGGCAGCTTTGCCATTCTAAGAAATTGTCTTTTCTTATCTGCAGTTACAGATTCTGCAGGACTCTGCCACCTCATCTTGTGCCAATAAAATTGTTTGTAAGGCTGAATTGAGAAACACATCAGGGTCTGGGCAAAATAAAAAGAAAAGGGCCTATTCTTTATCCACATAAGTACCCTGATTCAGTCCCTGCCAGATCTGCACAAAACATTTGTTTCAGTACACCTGTAAAACATTGTATAGCAGAGGCAGCAACAAACAGGCAAGAGCAGGAGCTCTGTAAGCCAGAACTGCTCCATGACAAAACAGCTTCCCTTGCCAGGGCCAGCCAGTGAGGAGCTGTTCAAGAAACAATGAAAAATGGAAAATGCTAAATTCTTCTTTAATTAGAATAGAATGGAGGGAAACAAATGATCAGTATTTGGATGCTTCACGAGTCTGCACAAAACTCCTGTTAATGGTTGGTCCCTACCAGGATTAAAATTCATCTTTAAAGCATAATACTTTCATGATCAGTTCTCACAGAATTGTTTCTTTACCCAGTAGAAAACCATAAACTTTGCTTCCTAAACAGGGACACACATTAAGCACAGACAGACAGCAATTACTGCACCACAGCAAAGGTTTTGGGCCAACCTAGCAATGGAAATGGCAAGCACAGCACAACACATTATCAATGAAAGGATGATCAAAGGACATCCAGCTGCTGATTTCAAGCTGTTGGGCAGCCAGGGACAGAATGACACATTTCTTGGCACCTCTGGGAAAGAAGAAATAATTTCTTATAGCCAAACATATATGTCCAGATTTTTCCCTGATGTCTTCACAATTCCCTATCATCAGTGATCAGATATTTTTTTAAACAATGTCAGAAGACAATAGCAGAAGCAGTGAAGCAAGAGAGTGCACAGAGAGAGTGGCTGATCCAGCCAAGAAAGCAAGCTGCATTTTAAAACAGAACTTGCTACTGCCAGTTCTTTTCCTCTGCATCAAAACATATTTCTGAGAGAGCTTAAAAGTTTTGTCAGCTGGAGCGTGTTGTTATTCAAAAGCAGAATTTTTCATTTTTACAAGTGGAGGGAGTTGAGCACATATAATGAATGTTCTGTATTGAACGACTCTGAGGAAGTTCTAGTGCCTCTTAACGAGTCCCTGCCTCTGACTTAATACATGCAAGGCTGAGGGCAACTGAGCAGCATTAACTGCAGGGATATTTCAGTCCAAAGCAAATCACTGCTATGCTGGGCTGGTTTCTGGTCGTGCACAACAAGAAAAGTGGTAATAGCCACCATCTGTTCATGCAAAGCATGAAGGCAGATAACCCAAGTGAGCAGCGCTGGGGACTCGCTGAGCAGCCTGAGGAGAGTCAGAGAAGGTTAACTGGGCTTGGGAGGAATGGGAGTGCTCAGCCACAGTGGGAGAAAGGCAGCACCAAATCACAGGACAGAGCAAAACGAGGGAGAATACAAGACCATTCCCCTTGTTTTCTCACCGAAGTGGTCAGGCCAGTATGCTCATGGGGAATGGAGGAGGGTGTGCTCATCAACTACCTCCAAAACCAGACAGGCAGATTAAGGGTGGAATGGGAAAAAAAGAATTAGTGTCTTAGTTTAGGACAAATTTGGGAGGAAACCTTTGAAATAAGCATCATACAGTCACCCTAAAACAATTAGCCAAGAACTGTCCCAAGAGATACTACATGGAAAAGGGTCCAACTTCTCTCATCTCTCACTTGGGCTCCCAGACTTGCAAAATTCAGTGAGTTTTATCTCTTTTTCTGAGGGATAAAAAGCTGCAGACCAAGTTAAATATGAATTCATGTTTCCTTGCTCCCTTTTTTTCATAGGTCTCCACATATCCCCTTGACAGCAGCCCACAGCAGCTATTCCATGACACTGAAATTATATCCGTATTGGCAGAATGAAAAAAGGTGGAGCGAAATTCACAGAAGCAGATTGAAGAGAGAGCCCTCAAGCACAAGCTGCTACTAAAAAATAATAAAAAAAAAGTCATACTAATGGCTGCATAGAGCATTTTTTGCAATGGAACTGCACACATCTGTCTGGAAGCAATCGTACAGAGCTCAGCTAGTAGGAGAAAATGAAATGCTGCTCCCTCATGCATTGATTATAGCATTCATATCTGCAGAGACAAAAATCTGATATGAAAGAGAATCCCCAGCCCTATCATGGCTGTACAGATAGAATAACAACAGCCTTCCAGAAGGCTCAGTTTTCTTTGCAGATTTTGAAATAAACTCCCTCTGCCTTGGAACAAGCCTCTGTTGAATACATGTTCGGATTCTGCAGTTTACTGTCAGAGTTTTTAGGCTTCCTGTAAGACAATCCTGAATCTCACAGCTATTGGACCACTCCTGGCATTAACACCACACTCAATAAAAAAAAAAACAGAAAAAAAAAAACAAAAAACAAAACAAAAAAAAAAAAAAAAAACCAAAACCAAAAACCCAAACAAACAAAACCACAAACAAAACAAAACAAAACAAAACTTTCTCTGGAATTTGAAAAGATTTAGCAAAGAAAACTGAGGTTGGCATAAATGCATTTATTTACACTAAAAAACAAACTATAACACTATTTATGTGCCATCAGTTGTTCCTAATGTCTGTGTCTATTTTTCTACACTTTTTGCTGGATAACATTGCTACACATACTATACATCATAAAATTAGGATATTCTCCATAAGAGCACCAAAATCACAGCTAGAGCAGCTCACAAATCAACCAGGAAATAAGCTGTAAAAACTACTAAAATCTTGGAAGTAAAACCATCAGTATTTTCCCTGTAAATAACAGTCTAAATTCAACCCAAAACTAGGAGGGGAAAGATTGGAGCCCCCGGAATTGTTCCACAATTTCCTTCAATATTTTCCCTCCTGTCTTTCTTAAAATCAAAAATAAGTCTCATTATGCCTCAGTCACCATACATGGGCAGTGGCCTCCTACAGGAACAACTTTTTTATACTACCTAACCTGGAAGACTGCTGGGAAGGAAAGGAGATGCCAGCATCTGGAATCAGCCTGGAATCTCAAAATTATTTCAAATAATCTCAAATTATGTTTTCCTACTCCTAATAATTTTTGTTCTTGGCCATAGCCCAGAGTCAAATTTTCTGACAGGAAATCTTTGGTTGCTGTATATTACTCAAACTAGATGAGTATCTAATGATAACCTCTGGCCTTGAAAAGCAAGTCTTTGAAAGAGATTTGACTATTTTTATTAATATTTTGGTAAAGTGTTGAAACAGGAAGTTTTAACTTAAAAATTAATTTTCCAGTGGTAAGACTGGTAAAGAAAGGATTAACTTCCTTTTTTCAGAGTCTTTGAATTTATGCACAGGCAGAATATGAATATTAAAAGGAAACTTTTAATAGGAAAACAGAAAAGCAGCTAAAGATTTTATGGAAAAGCAACTTTTTCAAGTAGTATCTTGGACAAATGAAAATATTTTTCCTTCATAATTAAAGAGACATGAAAGTACAAATGCAGGCGTGTAGAGGACAGATTTAAACTAGTAGCAGTCAAATAACTACTTACAATTGCCCAAATAATCCCTCAAGGAGGTGATAAAAGAACCTTTTTAATTAAAATTAAACAGACAGAATATAGCTGCAAATATTCACAAAGTTTATTCTATTACTTAGGTTAAGGCCTATTAACTGTTGAGAAAACATATTTTGGTTACAATTGCCAGAAGAGGATGTGTGTTGTTATCATATAATGCAAAGGGCACTAAACTCAAGATGTGTCACCTCTTGCTGCTCCTCTCCTCCAAAATTCAATTTATCAGGCATTTAGCAATTAAAGGCCAGTACTTTGTAGATTTTACTTGAAGGTCGTATAAAAGTGGGCTTTATTCCTCTGGACACTAGCTAGAAAGTGATTCCTCAAAACAGCTTTTCAGTTTTCCTTCAAAATTTACAAACATTAGCATTTTTGTGAAGGCATTCTGTTACTTAGAGCAGCATAAATTTACACAGTTCTACTCACATGCTGTGCTGTTGGCTAAAATTTGTATTAGATCTAAAAATTAAATTCTCTGTGCATCCCATGCATTCACAAAATAGGCAAGCAGCACTTAGCAGCTTGGCCATGGCAGTGAATAAACTCCAGTGATGGCACTGGAACTATAAATAGCCAAGTGTGCTTGTTGTGGAATTGGCCTCCTCCATCACCTTAGTTAATTACAGCTAATTACAGTTGGGGGCATAGTCCTGGGTACCTTGGCAGCAGTGATCTCATACCAAATAGTTATTAACTACAGCACTGCATTAATCCTTTCTGATTCATAAGCACTGTGCATTCCCTCACAGGTTCACATTAAAGAGAATAAGCAACTAAAACACTAAGTAGCTAAGTTGAATCCAACAGATTTTCTCAGCACTGAGGCTGCAGTCTCAAGTGCAAAGTAATTTATACAATAGTTAATGAGCTCAAAGAAAATAAAGAATATAAAGACAAGAAGCAAAATTTTGCTATTTTGCATCAACTGGTTTAAGTCTTTGGTTTTATTTGGTATTTTCTCTGGTAAATCCATTTGGAGTAAAACTTTACAGGATAGATTTATTCTTCAACATTGCCACCTTATTTATCTTTAGCTATCCTAAATAGATCACAACAAATTAAGTCCTACCTTGCACTGGATTGAAAAGAAGTCACGTCTTTAGTTACAGAAAGAGAAAGCAATAGAGAAGCTCAGTGAGAATGTCTAAGAGTTTTGGCAAGAGATTCTCTACTTGCCTTTGTTTTGTCTCAGTTCTTGGACACCAAAAACTCCACCTTGCAATGGAAATTCACCCATGCAGCAACTTCACATCTGCTCACAGAGCCCTGAAAGCACTCAACATCATGAATGACTCCGTTAAATTAATTAAATCATCAATATGGTTAAATTTAAAGTCCATGCTTCAAGGGTACTGATGAACTAGATCTTAATCCAAAGCCAATGAAATGCAACAAGAGTTTTCAATTTCACTTCAGTGAGCTTTTGCTTCAAAGTGCTTTGGATTTTAAGTGCTCTCATCAATGAATTTTGAATTTTTCCTGGCAAAACAGATGTACATTCTACTTTTTTAATGTTTAGCAATTTAGCTTTTGTTTACCAAAAATGTCAGGTTGGATGAAAACAATCAATATTTACAGCAGGAATTTCCCCTGGAAATGCAAAGTTAAATCCCTGATGGGTTTTTGTTTTCTTTCTATAAAGAAAATCGGCAAAATGAAGCAAAACCCTCACTCCCCCTCCATGAGAGACATTATGCTTACTATCTGTGAAGTGGCAAACTCTCCAGCTCACTGGTACCCTATTTAATGTTGGGCCTCTTTATTATAAATCCAACTCTTTCTACCTCTAACCCATCTCTCATATAATGAAGCAAATTGCTTGTTGACAGTTTAAAGATTATAGTCTGTTACATTACCTATTAATAGCAATATTAACCACTGTCTTTTTCACAGCTCTTCCAGAAGACTAATGATGCTTCCCTTAAAATAAAATTTGAGATTGCCTTAACATTCCTTTCCTTATGTTGTCCTTAAGGCCATCAATTTTGTTCAATAAAGATGAAAAGGGAGGGAAAGCCTCCCTGTTTTCACTTCTCTGCTGTGAACAAGGTACTGACACACCAACCTTGAACCAAACCATCTTTGAGATTCATTTTCCTGCAATTAAACACCATGAATCCACGATACTGGCTTGTCTTGCAAATCAAATCTTACATAAGTGAAAGCTCCTCACCAGTCCAGGAGCACCCTTTATAATCTGATTAGCTATGCATTATTATATTTAAGATGCTGTAACATTTATTATTACAATAAAGATTTCTGCCTATAATACCTTATTCTTTTCATCATATATACAGCCTTCCAATTAGAGATCCACCATTACACTACCCATAACTAATATCAGAAGAAGCCAGGTTTTATTTTATGTTATTATTACAAACTCTTGTGGTACTAAACAAATCCATTTCCTAATCACATCATCTCTAATGTGTTACTATTCAGAATAGGCATTCTTACCCACAGGAGAATGACATTTCAGAGAATGTAGAATTCAATATTGTCCTGTTGAAAGATCTCCATGGGGATGACAGTCTCAGATATATTAATGTAAATACCCATTTTTCCTTACAAGTCAAATCCTACAATGAAACACCACAGAGAAACATAAATGTGGCCAGGTTGCTGTTGAAAGTCTACAAGTCTGAGAGACAGACCTGCTTGTCAAAGTCTCATCTGAGCTCAGATAGTCCCAATCAAGTGCTTTGTATCCATATTAGGTCACTTTTTGTCACACAAAAGTGCAGAAATCTTATATGCTCAGCAATATATCATCAATTCCTTCTCCAGACAGATACCTCATTCAATAAAATCTACTTCTTTAGTAAAATCTGTAAAAAAAGAGAAAATAAGCAAACAAACGAGCAAACAAAGAACCCCCACAACAAAACAGTTTCTCCATCAAAACTTTGTTTCCTCAGGAGAAATAGAACTGAAATCCTTTCTGTGTAAATTTCCCAGCTCTGTGGAATTTATTCACAAGGTCAGAGATTTTTTTCGAAACTTAGAAGAATCTCCCATGTGTGTTTACAATTCCTTTTTTGACTTATTTTTGCTGAATGGAGCAAATCTTTTATTATAACCTAAAAATGTCATTTCTAACTGCATCACTATTGTTTCTACAGTTCAGTTCACCTGATGCCTTTCCTAAAAGGTCTGCTCCTGTTAAAGACAACAGCAAAATCCTACATGACCCTACATTACTGGGGAAAGGATCAGATTTGATACACTGTTCAAAACAGGGAAAAAGGATGGATTTAATAAGAGTCTGGTTGGAAAAAACCAAAAAAAAAAAAAAAAAAAAAAAAAAGGAAAAATCCATTACATCCATAATATAAACAATTTTCATATAATAGAAATATCATGGGTTATTCCTATTTAAATGTTTCCAATTCCTCCAATTAAGAAATTATTTCAAAGTGTCAAACACTTCCAAATACATGAATTGTTTTTGAAACTCAGAGTTTCAGCATACAGGGGGTATAAATGTTTTTGATAGTATGAAAAAAAATTAACTGCATGTGCCCATGCCATTAATATTACAAAGGCTCCAACTCAGATGTGTGTAAAACATTTCAATTCCATAACATAAGCAGTCTGTTTTCCACACAATTACACTGCCCAGTGGCTTTCTTAATGAACATCTAATAATTCATAGACTTGGCAAACAGCAGTGATTGGTGTTTTTTGGGATCTCTGTGGAGAGTATTAATTTCTGTCATCTTTAATAACTCTTTTGTGGTTGTACAGAAGCATCCAGAGTGCTCAGGGTACAATATCAAAGCTGAAAGTGCCTCTTCTTGTGCTGGTTGCAGTGTCATTTCCAAGATTGAACGGAGGTTTTCCATAGCAGACACAAGCAAAGCACCTTTATTTAGTCTATGTTTGCTCATTATGTTCTTCTGAAAACTACAGTCAGTACCTCAGCCATTACTTAACTGCTAACATAAATAGTGTTACTTTTAAACTCCACCTAACACAGGTATTCTTTGTATGGAAGATCTAATGGTGTTTGCAAGGAATAAAAAATTAATTCTTTGGGAGCTCTACATGCACATGGATTTCACTGTAGCATCAGTGCTACATTTATTGAATGACACCTTGATCACTGTCAGTAGGTAACTTTGATGGAGTCACTGATTCAAATCAGTTAGGATTTTATACTTAAATCCTATTTTCCCTATCCCAAGGACGAATTGAAACCTCCAGCCATTACAAGCATTGAGCAATGAAATCTATATTCTATTTTCCCTAATAAGAAAAGGTGTCAGTTGTCTAAATCAGTAATAGAATTCCCTAAGCCCCCAATTTCCAGATCAGCAACGGGGGACAATCCCAGCACCCTCCAGACTTAGAGCAATGTCTAAGTTTATGACAGACAGCTGCAGGACAAGTTACCAGCTCACAGCTTCACTGGCCACAGAATCCTAACATTTAATTTTCAGCCCCCAGGGAGATTTCTCTTAACATACAGAAGTTCCTTTCCTAGCCGAAAAAACCCCCACAACATACAATAAAGGGGGACTGTTGAGGACATAAAATCTCCAAAACTTTAAAAAAAAATTTAAAAAATAAAAATCAATAGAATGGCAAAAGTTCATCTTGAATTATTGTAATCCACACTCAAAGGATGTCATAAGCAAATAATTTAATGTAATAATCTATGAACACTTTAAAATATAAATCCTACTATATAAGTCCTACTTCTATTAATCTTATTTGAAGCAATAAAAACTAAAGCTGCCCTTCAAAGTACCCCAGCAGTGCTCACACTAGATAAGTAATGTATATATACACCATCATATTGCTTATAAAAGTATTTGACCTAAAGGTCAGCTTGCATTCAGCTTTCAGAGCAGTGTAAATGTGAAGTTAAACTGCTCATTGCAGCAATATTTGTCTATATTTACAGTTGCACAATGCACTAGATCTGCATTCACTCAGATTTGAGTCTGCTAAGGCTTTAATTTATTTGATCATTTGAAGAAACTATGCACGAAAAAATTAATAAAAACCTGTCCCACTGCTACAAAACACAAGACCTACACTTAAACCCCTTGTTTCACACCTGCAGTTATCTTTCCTCAAAGCTTTTCAATCAGAAAGACAGTGGTGCAAAATGGACCAGCAAATCAATGCAACTCCTCCCAAGTACTGTAATCTAAGACAAAATTGCTTATGAATGTAACTTTTTCAAGATTCAAAATTAGAGCAAACTAACACATAAAGATGCATTTATCAGCAACAATCTGCTTCCAGTCACCAAGAGAGGCACAAGAATGTTGGTCCCTTTTCACAAAGGGGTGAAAGAGGCAATTTTACATTCCTGGCATTGATCTTACCACATACTTTAACCAGCATATAAACAATACTCCTGCTTCCAGCAACGGGCAAGACTTTTAGTTCTCACCTCCGAGGGCTTCTGTGAGCACTGAAATTTCAAAACCCAGATCAGGAATAAGGTTTAGAATCTTTAATGATTTGGCTTTACATAGGGACACACACACATACAAAGAATTCTTGTGTTAGATGGAGTTTAAAAGTGACACATTTAGAATATCTACCCAGTTTCCATCTGACTACCATCTCTCATTTGTATATTCTACGTTCTTGACATGAAGACTAAAGCTCACTATTTTTCCTCTCTGCTTTGCTCTTGACCAATAATCAATTTTTCCATTAAAATGCTGACATTCTTCAGTTGCTGTTTCATCTTGACAATATTCTGGAGCACAGTTGTAGCCACGACTTACCTCAACAGGTTGATAGGTTGTTTTGCACTGTTATCATCAATGAATTAAGTTTATTTTTTTGGAAGAGTGATAGTAAGAGAGCAAACACCTTAAATAAGCCATTCTGCTTCACTTGCAGCATTATGTGTGTTCTGTAATAATTCAGTGCCAAACATCCTACAGGTGAAACTGCAAGACACCAACATATAATTTCAGTATCAGAACTCCTGTAGGTACTAACATGAATTTAATGTACAATCCTGCCTAACTCCCCCATTCATACAGTCTACAGATGTCACAGAACTATGAAAGTAAACATAACCATGTCCTCATTAGGTTTAAATTACCCTGCTTTACTCCTCCCAATAAGAAGCAGCTCCTATTATCTGTCCTTATTCAAAGTCATCAGTCATGCAAAGTTTGGTTTGCTCACAAGAGCAGACTTGTGAGCAGAACTCAGGGCTCCTAATCAGTAGTAATCTTACCACAGATGATCCAGGACACCTAAAGGCAGGCAAGAACTACTCAGTAGAGCTCCTTCTTGCACATGCAATAAAATAATATTTACATGTTGCATTTATTATGGTCTAGCAATTCAGAGCTCTCACTAAGTTCATACCCTACTAGCTTTACAGACATTGTATGTAATAGATAGCATACATACACAAAAACATCAGTCTTAAACAAGAAATACAAATAAAATCATTTTCAATACCAAACACATTTGAAAGGTTGCCTATATGGACATGTATACAAAATTACCCTCAAAAAAGAGCTATTATTTAATAGCACAACATCACCTTTTTATATTATTTGGCTACAACGCCCAGGCATCAAACTGTCTGTAAGATTCTAACTGAGTACACACCAAAAAAAGATCCCTGCTACACATCAGATGAGTAAGTGATGAACATTTGTCCTCATAAGGTTTTGCCTGTATCACTACAAACTTTCATTGTCACAGACTGCCAAAGGTCTCTTTTACAGAGAATAAATCCATCTGGTCCACTGTTTGGAGAATGCTATGAAACAGAGGGAGCAGCTGTCCAAACAGCCCATCCCAGAGCCTGAATGTCATGACGGTTCTTGCAGCAAAAATAAGACAGAGGCCCATTCCCCCAGCCTACACTTGAGAGGAGCTGTGAGACGCTGATGCCACTTTTTATGCCATCATAACAAGCTGAATTTCTAAACCTGACAATATCTCGTTAAAATGTTCGATTAGGAAAACCTCAAACAATGATGTGTGCACAAAATAATCACTAAGTGATGACTGATACTCCAGGACACTGCCCTGAGCACCCCAGCTGTGCCTGCAGTCTCATGTAGTTATTCACTCTGGGCTGTAAACTAGGGATAAATACACATTCCATCTTTACAGTCAGCATTTAACATAGCCATGCCTTGGCACTGGTAGTAGCATGAGCAGGTAAAGACCTTTCAGGAGCCCTTTCCAGTTTCTCAGAGATGGCATTCCCCTGGAAAGCATCCCTAAACCCTAACACGAGCCACATTCCAGCTGCACACACCAGTCCAAATCTGAGATCCATTCACAGCAGCAATTGTTCATCCAAACTGAGTGCACTATACTGCAGCTCAGTACTGCTGCAATTTCTCAGCTCCTTAAAAATTTCAATTCTGACTCACTCGAGATGATGGTTATAGGCTTTAATAACGGCAGAAGTATTAACAGTCTGTTTCAAAGAGACAGGTAAGTTTCCTTTTATTTCTCAACATTTTATAGCTAAGATCATGAATTTTCAGCAGCAGGACTGCAATGTGTGTTAATTCTTCAACTGCACAGAAGTGACAGTCACCTTTGACTTTTCTAGCATTGCTACATACTTTTAAAATTATGTTTCTATAGTAAGGGAAAAATTACAAAGTTACTTTGAAAGATTATAAAATCAAATCAGAATCAGAATCATTAATAACTCTTAAACAAAACCACAGAAATACATATAACAGGGATAGAAATACTGTTCCCTCCTCAGCTTATTTCAATTCTGCAGAAAGAATCAACGTTTTCTTGTATAAACTAAGATTAACAGCAGTTTTAGCTAAGAGCTCACTAGATCTGTTCAGATGTCAGATTGAACTGAACTTTCAGGCAAAGCTTCAGCTTCTTCTGTCCATCAAAATAAAACTTTTACATAACTGTAAGAACAGGTTTGTTTTCCTGTGTCAGTACAACATTAAATTAATGGGCTCAATTCTTGTAAGAATTGGGAGGACAGGAATGACAGGAAACTATCAAGTGCTAACATGTAACACCAAATGTTACCACAGAAACCTTTAATCTTTTAAAGTGTACTTTGCCTTGATGTTCCAACCCACATAAGCAAGTAGACTCCATTTCATTTTCATCCAACAAAGATACTTTTGGCTCCCTGAATTCTGCCAAAATGCCTTAATACTGGAAAAAAAATGATACTAAAATAGCATTTCAACAGTTATATAAACTGGTGTATCTTGTTTATTTCTTGCTTTTTTCTGGGTGGTAGAATATGGAGAGGACACTGACATAAACTGGGTTTGGACATAGATGTACACAGCTGATGTGCATTTATGAAGTTTAAATCCTGAAACGTGGACTTCTGAAAGTTCCCTGTGAACATACTGATGGCTGCACAACAAGAGGAGCCAGATGAGTGTGGCCATGGCTTCTTTTTTTTAGGAAGGGATTTTTGGTTGATTGGTGTGTTTCCAAGGAGTTATTTTTGCACATTCTTCATGATGCATATCTTTGTCCTGACATTTTTTCCATAAATGCAGAGCAGACATATTTTAAGTAGCACATAAAGTTGTTATTATGGCTTTATTTCAATTAAAGTGTGAATATGTTTGCTTTGACAAATTGAAGTTGATAAAAAAGCATCCCATGTTTTGAAAATAAGCAGCAAAACATCAATGAAAATCCATCAACTCTTAACTAGTAAGTACTCCTGGTTCTGCCAGAAACAAACATTAAGCACAATAAAAGTGCTGCAACTCACTATATCCATACTAGACTTTCTTTATAAAAATTATTTCCAACATGCAGAGCTATGACCCAATTAACTGCACATAATGAAAAAGAATCACAAATATGGTGTGGCTACTGCCTACAAGTACTAAGAGCCCTCAGGGGATGAAAAAGTTTAAAAAGAACCTTAATTTGCTCAGACAACACGAACTTTATGCCAATGAAAATCTCATTAGAAGTAGGTGTTCTAATCTTTAGGCTGAAGGGCGATACTGCACACTGAAGGATTTCCTCTAGAACTCCCCATTTGTAGGCTGGGATTGCACACAGGGGTGTTTCCATCACTGCAGCACTCACACACAGCCAAGGCTTCTGCTCCTCACAGCAGCGAGGAGCTGGGGGTGCACAGCAAACTGGGAGGGGACACACCTGGGACAGGTGAGCCAGCTGACCCAAGGGATGTTCCACACCATGGAACACCTCATACCCAGCATCACACCCAGCACGGAGAGCTGGGAAGGAAGAAGGAACAGGGATGTTCAGAGTGTGATGGATGTTGGTCTTCTCGAGTCACTGTTGTGAGTGCTGGAGCCCTGATTTTGCTTTGCTTGTGGGCACACCTTTTGTTTTACCTATGGATCTGTTTTTATCTACACCACCCAAAACTTGTCTTGCTTTTCCAGTTCTCTCCCCCCATCCCACAGGGCTTAGAGTGGGGCTGTGTGGGGCTCAGTTGCCAGCTGGGGTGGAACCACAGCAGCCCTTAAACATTTTGCTATAACCTATTAGTCAGACAGACTGTGACTGGCAGAAAGCAGTTTTAACTTCTCTCTGGCAGACAGGAGTCTGAATTCCTACAAACTGTTCTTACAAATAGCACCCACAGATGTCTCAGCTGGCAACTCAACACAGATACCTCGGAAAGGTTCACCTACAGAATTATCCTGGAATTTTGATTAGGCCTGCATGCAGAAGCTGGTTTTACAATCAGTTAAATGAGCATCAGTGAAAAAAAAACATAAGGCTTTTAAAAAGGCAATAGCGACAAATACATTTACTGTCTGCCAGTAGGAGCTCAACACAAATATTAAGACTTCAGCTGAGCTGACTAAAAAAAATCTTTGTGTATTTAAGAATTTTTAACTCTCCTGGAGAACAGTAAAAAGAGTTCACATAGTGTATTTCTCAGTAATGCACTTGTGCCATAAAAAGGAAATCACACATGGTAGTAACTTTAATCAGGCATTCAATTTCCTGAAGTCGTCAGAAAATAAATTATGGAAGACCAGACAGGTACAGAAGCTGGGCTGGGTAGTGCTGCTGACCTTTTGGCCCTGGCACAGGGGAAGCCATGGGTGACATAAACTCAAGGCAGGAACAGAAGGGATGACATCGTGTCTGGTCACTCTGACCCTCTGAGGAGAGAAGGGATAACAGGGACCTTGCTGGAGAAAGGACATAGCAAGGACATCACTGGTGTAAGAGGGAAAATCAGAAGGTTGTGTTTCTAAAGGGGACTGGGGCAAAGGGGTCCAAGGGGGAAATTTTGTACAAATGTAGAGACCAATAAATGCTGGTAAAGTGGTGTAATAAACTGGCTTTGCTTTGCAGGTGTAGCAGAGTCCGTGTCTCCCAATCCCCACCATAAACAACCATTTTTGCTTAGAAATGAAGCACTAGAAAACAGAACAAAACCAATGAAATCCTGACACCACAGTGATTATTTATGCATACATAAGTAGGAACAGTCTAGAAAATGAATACTCTAATATAGACAAAATACCAAAAATCACAATTTATTCCCATCTGCCCAACAGGGAAAAAAAGAAGTGACAAGCACTGGCAAAGCTGAATTATGATTTAGACTAATGTTGTAGGTAAGCATAAAAGTTAACAGTTTCATTAATACCATTTCATACAGTAATGACTGGAATAAAAGAATAATAGTGCAAGAGAGAATAAAGTCCCTATTTTTCCTGCAACAGGAAAGCAAAATAACTTGTGCCTCTGATTGGTTTTGCTTCTTGGAAAAAAAAAAATCAGAAGTTCTTGTATTAATCAGTGTTATTTGTTTTCAGTTAAGAAAGTTTAAGAAACTGAGTTCTTTAAGAAAATACTGTACTGCCCCCAAATGAATACACTGGATCAGATGGACAAAACAATTATTCACAGGGAATGAAGCAAGCAACAAATAAGGCCTAAAGGAAAATCTGAGGTGAAAGAGAGATAAATGTAGGCAGTCATCCTATTTCCTCATGTGTCTGTTGAATCTCTGAATGAAAGGAGATTAAAAAACTTTTTGCCTACCAACTCCAAGCATAGATATTTATCGTAGTTTTCAGCTACAGAAACACAGAGCTGACTACAAGGCAGGTACAGATAGTGAAAACACTACTTGGTTTAAGAAAATAATCAGTGTAATTCAGCAAAAGTAATTAATAATCTCTTAAGTGAGAATTAGTCATTGATATCATTTACAGATTTGGCTAGCATATAGTCCTGGTACAACCAGTCTTAAATGCCCTAATTTCCACATGTGCATGTATCTTCTGTGTCCTGGGAAAGCAGAGATAATTCCTGGTCAATACGTACAACTCACAGTCTCACAGTTTAAAGTATTTTTAATTATATATAACAAAAGAACAAACAAACAAACAAAAAAAAAAACCAAAAAAAAACCACAAAAAACCCCACAACAAATTAAAACGGCAGCACAAAATCATCCAAGACATTTACTTTCTGCTTTACTTGCATTAAGTGGTCAAGTGGAACCTTCACAGGAGCCAAATTAACTTCACAGTATCAATGATTCTTTTGCAATTGACCCTTCAAAAATCATTGTATTTATAAAACAGAAAATGGAGATCAAATGCTTCTGATCAGAGGCATCCTTTAAGCTTCATTGTGAATCATTAGAAAACAATGCTTTCTCATGACCTTGAATTTCCCCATTTCCTGCAAGTTAAAGAAATATTTTAATGAACTACAAAATACCTTTTCCTCCATCACATTTAAAATGCAGCTATGCTTATATTTTTATATATCAATATTGTATGTACCTTAGAGGGGTGGGGTGAAGGACTCCCCCAAAAAGGAAAATAATGACCTCTAGAAAAATGTTGGAGTCATTACTATACCAAATACAACACATATCAATGGTAGCAAATGTTAAAGCTCAAAGTCTGGGAGACTCAGCTGAGCTGATGACCCTTCCTCTGTCTCAGTGCATATAAATACATATGACGTTATTTGATGTTATTTGCATTTACATATAAATGTAAACGTACACCACTTAAGTCAACAGAAATTTTATATCCTCTTTTATAAAGTTATAAACCTGAAATAAAAAATAGGAACTGCTATTTTTTCCTAAAATGTCCACTAGCAACAAGATTGACTTACATAGCCACATTATTTCTCTCAGCTTAGACTTAGCATCCAGGTGCACGCAGTAAAGGCTGTTTAGGAGTCAATGACTTTACTGCTTTAGTTCTGACTGGAAATCCCAGTTTTATGGTCCCAACATCTGCATGAGCCACTTTGAGGGGGGAAGAAGTGTTTTGGTGGTGCACTGTTTTAATTTGTCTTTCAAAACAAGCAGCAACACAAATCCAATTCTCAACATCAACTGGATAAAGAGAAGGTTAAAATACCCCAAACAAACAAAAACTCCACCTTTGATTTAAAAAGATACTAAGTTGCAACCACTCATACTAAGCCTGCTTTGCAGAACAGAAAGGAACAAATACACTAAAACCCTTGCAATATGAAAGAAACAAGCGTTTAAGGACTCATCAGATCAAACAGAGAAAATAGGAAAATTCAGACAGGAGCATATTGACAAAAAGCTTCTGTTTTCCCAAGAATAAACACAAGCAGGACACGAGGAGGAGACCCCTTGCATCCCCCGGCCCCCTCATAGGGAGCTCCCACACCCTCATTTTTACACACCGAGGAAATACTCATGAGACACCATCTGAACCTGGATTTCCACTTGCCTACTTTTATTTTGAAAGGGAGAAAACTAAAACGCTATTTCAAGTTTGATGAAGAAAAATTGGGAATACATCTTTCTTTTTGTAAGTGCATTTCTTTTTGTAAGGTGAGGGCAGCGCCAGGATCCTCTCACCTGCTGTGTGCCCGAGAGGGCTCGAACCCCTCCAGGTGCACCACACTCGAAAACTTGCAAAACTTACAAAAAATCTTCAACACACCCAGAAACACGATGGGAATTTACACCTTACTTATCCCCGGGAGCAGCGCCGGCACTGGCGGCCACCTGAGACTCCAGAGGGTGTGCAGGTGAGCCCACCTGGGCTAGTGGATGAAGGAGAAGGAGAAGGAGAAGGAGAAGGAGAAGGAGAAGGAGAAGGATGATGATGCTGATAATGATGATGACGATGATGATGATGAGGAGCCCACGGTGCTTCTGGGTCCTGCCAGGGCTGGACACAGGCAGGGGAGTGGGAGAGAAGGAGCAGAGCACCAGGAGGGTGCCTGTGAGCACCTTCACACCTTCCAGCTCCCAAAGATCCAGCTCTAAGGCCCTGCTCTTCCATCTACTGGATGGAAGTGAATCCCTCCCTCACAGCAGCAGGCACTGATGAGCTGAGCCTGACCTTGGCCTCCCCTGGAAACAAAACAACAGACCCAGCTGCAATAAATGTCTGCATCTTTTAAATAACATCTTAGATAATGCTCTCGCTATGGCAGCTGGAAAGGTTCCTGTTAAATATCATGCTAGCAACTTCATGAAAATGAGAATGCATACATGGAAAACTTTATCTGATTTCAACAGCTCTGGAACTGGACCATAAAAAACAAAATTTGGTTCTCAGAGGTAGAAGAAAGCTGCAAAGATAATTTGAGATAGCGCCGTACTAGGAAGCCTCATAATGACTTTAATCATCCCTGACAGATTCTAGGAATTTTAATTATTATTTAGTAAGATCATAAAATAGTTATTACTATGCTGTGGCAACAGTTTGAAAAAGTGTAACTGATATTCTCTAAGCAGTTGGGAGTTTTGCTTTTTTTTTCCCCAGTCTTCATTACATTTAAGTGAATCTCCTCAGCATGATTTTTTGGCTCAAAGACAGCATGGATAATTATGAATTGCTGTCATAACATACCTGAAATCTACAAAAAGCATCTGTTGTGGAAGTGCTCCTAATTTAATAGGACACATATTTACTCAGGAAAGATTGGTTGTAGTTAGTTTCCAATATTCCTAATTATGCAATGAAACCTTTTTTGAACCCACTGGAGTTTTGTCTTTGCCTTCCACGGAAAATGGATTTCACTGATGGTATTGGAAATAATTGTGAACACTGAGCAGTGACACTGTGGTCGGGCACCTGAAAAAGCACCTACAACCTGTATCTCTTTTTCAGAGCTGCTGTTTCATTTGGGCATAAAATGAGAAAGGCAACCAAAAAAAATCCATTTGGCAACAAGAAGTAACAAAGTACTACCTGCCTTTTAAACAAACTGATGTAGAGTTTTGAGGAGGTTATTTTAATTGCAGGACTAATTCTGTCCAAGCAGGGAATGTATCCAAAATGTTACATGAACTTTCAGCACTGAGGCTTGGGCTGTTTCAGTGGAGCTTTGCTGTCATGAGGCAAGAGGGGACTGTCACCCTCGTCCCCAAAATGCTCGTCAGCTTTTCATTGCCATCAAAGGAACTTCTTTCCAGAAGTTTACTGAGCCAGCAGTACTTGAGCTGGAGGCACTCGAACTATCCAATTTCCCATTAAAAGCAGGGAGCTTCACAGGAAAGCCTGCCTGTTGAAACACCCAATATTTGCCCAGCACTAAGCACTGTTAAACACAGGCATCATGTGCTGGGTCAATTTGACCTGCACTTCACAATCTTTTAAAATTTGCCCGTGTCCCCATCCTCACCTCCTGTCTTCCTCTTCTATGAGAATAACATAACTGTTTCCAATTTCAGTGTGTTTTAATAGCTTGCTAAAAACTTTCTATAAAAAGAAATAATTGATGTTCCATTCTTAAAATAAGACGTGATGGATGAAAATTAGATGAGCAATTATATCTGACATTAACAAATAAATCTGCACGATACTCACTTGGGGCTTATATGATTTTTACAATGTAACATCAAATTATTCAGCAAAATTTCAGACTTAAATGAGTGTTAATGAAAGTATAGCTATAAAACTCTTAAACCTAGCACGCAGGGAATGGATTACACTCCAACTTAAATTCTTATTCCTATATAAAACTGTTATACATCAAAGAAATAGAAGTATCAGTGGTTTGGATTTTTTTTCCATTTATTCTCCCTTAAATAATATAATGTCATATTTGTGAAAATCCTGGTTTAACAGTCCCCACGGTGTGACGATCCCAAGAAATGGCACAACTATTATAGGAAGAAAGCAGCAGAGTCACACGTCCAAAACAATATACTTTAAACAGAGGTTTTAGATGAATCTGCCATTTCCTGAGCAGATAAAAGGAAGAGTTAACAAAGCTGAGAAACTTGGAATTTTTATTCCGTGGACAATTCCAAGTTGGGACAAAGAAAGAAAATTATTCCAAAGGCAGAAAAATAATAGATGGAAATTAACAGAAGTGGGGAATTTTTTCCCCAAAAGGTGGAAACTTTTAATACTGATAAACTTATTTTTTTCTCTTACAGGGTTTTATAGCATTGAAATGGTTTGTAAGAAAACAAAACCACATAAGCACATTCAAAGCACTCTGAGTATCAAAAGAAGAAACTTCCAGATTAATTATTAAATTCAGCACTAGAACTCAAAACCACACACTTAAAGATAACATTAAAACATCATATCTTGTTTATCCCACCAACAGAGGAAATCTGTTTTGTTTCACAGAATGTAGATGAGAATTTTGACTTCTATTTTAAAGTCTTTATTTAAGAATAAAACTGTGTATAAGATCTGATTTATCAGTAGGTCTTATAAACAAAAGGACAAACAATAGCAGATGGTATACAATACTTCAGAGGAAAAACAAAAAAGCTGCTATGCCTCTAAAAATGGGACAGAAGTTTATTTCAGATACTTCTAAGGAAGCATTTTAATGCTTTTATAACTTCTGTGGGCTTTGTTCCATATATTCCTTGTGCAACTCTCCACTTCAAAATGTACTTCAAAGTCAGCTGGTGTCAGTACACTGAGATGCTTTTTTTTTTAATGTCTTTTTCTTTTCCTTGTGCTTTAGCTCATTTCCTGCCTTCCTTGTCATCTTCTGTCACACTACCTGCTCTCCCAAACACTTCAGTTGACAGTTTATCATAATCCCTGTTTATCTGCATTCCAACAGCTGTGAATAAAGGGATCTCTGCTATCAATATCTGCATAGCTAATTGCTGTGCTCTTTGTGCACATCAAGTTGCACACACAAACCTCATCTCCACAATTCCATTTATTAGCATGGACATCTTTACTGAGATGAGTACAGAGGTAAGTATCACATATGGTTCATATATGCTGTTAAACACTGTGGGAGGCTCTCAGCCCATTGCTGCTTTAATCACTTGTCACTCTGAAATTATAATAGTAGCAAGCTCTTTCAAAAAGTAAAAAGCTCTTTCATCTTTCTGGAGAGCTAAAACAGCTTTTCAATGCTACTTTTGGATCACTCAGATGGAACTTTCCAGATCTCCCCAGCCTTGCTGACAGACAGATTTCCTGTACAACACAAGAACACACTACTTTCCATTGCTCAAAATGTATGCTCAAAAATGAAAATTCTCCTAGAATTCTGTCAGAAACTCTGTGACCCTTTAATCACTAAAGGATGACAAGATAGATGGGAAGAGAGACATCTAAGAGACTTTTTTTTTACCATGTAAAGGGAAGATATGATATATAAAATTGTGACTCTGCAAAAGGTCTTTTTGATATGGTTTCAAAGCCAATAATTTTTCAGGGTCTTTTTAAGAACATTTGAATAAAATTCATACAAGTCAGAAGACTAAAAGAGGTATGACTTATATTACAGTAGCAAAACCAAAGTATTTTTGATAATCTATATTTACATTACACAAACTACTTGAGAGTAGGTCCAGAGGTAAACTAAAAATAGTACATTGAGAAAGTGGCAAAAGACTGTAGAGAGAAAATTAATAATCAATTGCAATGCTACAGTCCTCAAATACTGTTTTCTAAGTGGTTCAGGTACTCAAAAATTCTACGTTCTGTTTTATGTTTTGCATTTGAATGATGGGATTTTGCTCAAATGGACAAGTGAATCTCCCCAAAGTGAACGAAGAGCTGTTTGACATGGAACATTTTCTGGTGCCTGGTCATGAGGAAGGTTTCTTCAGTCAAAAGTATTAAGACCTTATTGAACTTTTTCTGCAAAAGTTCTCCTAATACACTGCTCACCACTGAAATGTGGGTAACAAGTCACCTCTCTAGAAAAGGGAAAAATATAATTGATCAGAATTACATTTATCAGACAAGATCAACAGACAAGAAATGGAGACTCCATAAAATAGAGAGGGAATAAAAATGCCAGAAGAAAAAGAAAGAAAAAAGAGAAAAAAAGGATTAGGAAAACATGTCATGCACACCTCAATTTGCTCTACAAATCTATGGAACTGCATTCAGAAGGTAGAAACATAAAAAAGTAAGAGAACTATTATTAGGCTCAGAAAAATTCAGGAATTCTAAAGCAAGCAAGGGAGGCAGGCACAGACAGCCTCCACCTGACAAGTGCTCAGATGGCACAGAACCCAGAATAGCTCTGTTAAACTGTGGTCAAAACACATGTTATCTCTAGATAACTGAGGGACATCTAGCAGGGAACAAAGGCAGAGGTACTCAAGTTTCAAACATTCCTTTTCCACTTCCTTCAGAAACATCACAGGGCCATATTTTAGAGTGAACCTCTTGTGCTTCACCATTGCACATATTTTTACTCACTGAAATGTCCTCCTTCCCAGATTAATATTTGTTCCACTTATCATTCTCCCCAATGACAACCTAAGTCACAATCATCCTGTAAATAATACTTAATACTTGATGTCATTTAAAAATTCAAGTATAAATCACCTGCACAAGTTAACTTCTGAAGATATCTTTTGGAGCATTCTGGATTTGGCTGCAGATTTGTAGATCTCTCTGTTGTTTCTTTATCCCAGTGTGCCATGATTATTAGTCAGTGTGACATTGTCTTTGTGACTAAAATCTCGCCTTTTTCCTATAACACATATTCTCTCACCTCAGTCATTTTTATTTCCTTTCAAGATCTCTCATTGACAACATCTCATTGTGCTCATTTATTTACTTAATTGGCATTCACATAACTTTCAGTACCGTGATCTATTCATGGTATTGATTTTTGCTAGGCTGCATTGCTGTATCTCTTGTAAGCATTGATTTGAATACCTGGACACAACCTTGAAAGTTTTCAGTTTATAGACTACCAACTCCTTCCTGCATTTTCTTCCCACTAATTGAAAATCTGCATTTTACTTTAATAAAAAGACAACTGTCACAAACCACAGGCCTTTACTCTTTCAATCACACTTCTAACACTCCAATACCCATAAATAAGGGTCTGCTAATGCACATTCTGTAAAACTTCAATTTGCTACTTTCTTGCATGACTTTGTTTTATTTTTCTACCAATTCACATCAAGTAATACCTCACTTCTTGAAAAAAGCCAGTGAATTTGCCAACTAACTGTCTTTTGAGTCCATCATCATCAAAATAACAGGAAAACTGTAGAATATAAGGAGTTTAGAGACTCTTTCTTTCCTCTCCAGACCTGACTGAATGGATATTGATATTTTCCCGTCAATTCCGTCTCCATACAAAAATGATACATAGCTACTACAGGTTTGCAACAGATCAGGACACCCATAGAAGGTTATCAGCTAATATCTAGGAGTAATTCTAACTCTGAAAGCTGATATAAGCAATATGTTCATGCTCTTATGCAACAGAAATATTTGTCTGCATCTGTCAAATTGCATAAGTATAGCGTTTTCCTTTTTGTTTATTCATTATCTTAGGTCAGGTTAGAATAATGAATTAAGATAGGAACATTGTTAAATGTGCAAACAACCTGAAAGGACCAGGGAATCAGTGCTGCCGATAGTGATATAATTTGACCAAGTTCACCAGATCAGAAGAACCTTCTTTATCTCAAGAGCTCACATTAAGGAAAAGTTGCATATTACACTAAAGTCTCTGGAAAACAGTAAATCTCCCAGTGACATTTTAGGTGTGTCTCAGAAAAGAGAATGGCACTTGAAATGAAATTGCAAGGGTCTAAGAAAAAAAAAAAATCCCTGTCTCTTACAAGCACTGAAAACCACTATTGTTTACCACAAGGTGTCTGCTAAAACAACACAGGTTGCACTAAAGGCTCAGCACAACCTAATGTAACAGCAGGGCATTCTTTTCCCCACCTTAATATAACACAAGCAGAGCAAGTAACACTTGGAAAGAGAAGCCCTTGCAAGCTCACATAAATCTTTATTAGGGTATCCTTTGTATTCTGCCTCTTGTGATGCCACAACATAACTGTTCAGAGTCTTCAACTCATTCAGTCAGGAAATCCTTTAGGAATTGTTTTGGCTTTCTGATTTTTCCTTTTTTTTCAGGAGGGACAAAAGCCCAGCACGAATGTGGATGCACTTTGTAAGGATAAGAAAAAACAGACTTCCCTATGCTACACGGAAACCTGCTAAAATGAAATAACAAAACCAGACAAAAAGAACAAGTGAGAATCTTGGGCTGTGTAAAGCAAACAGGAGGAAGTTCAGCTTTGTCTCTGAATAAAAGTGTGTGTTTTCAGCAGGTTAACAAATCCACAGAAAAGGCTTGGATGGGCTATGATATCATTGTCTCATCAATCCTTGCAAACCTGAAAGGGCAATAGCACAGAGATGGATGAAAGAGCCTGTGCTGTTTGCAGTTCCTGTGTCTGCTCTGCACAGCACAGAGTAATAAGTGTGGTTTTGAAACAAAATATTTTAAGGTAGCTATTTCATTTCTTTCTGCAGCCCGCTCTCTGTATTGCCTCAGGGACATGTTATCTGAAGATTATTTTCCAGTTGTCTTTGTTGTTCTTGCCAAAAGACCTCAAAGAATGAGAAGGTGCTTTTCAATGATAGGAAAGATATTCTGTGAGGGCATCACAGGCTCACTGGCCATTCATTGTTATTCTTTCTTTGCTTTAGGTTTTACAGCCCTTCTCAGGAAGTTGCATTTGAAAGCATTTTTGGAGATACTAAATGTGCTTATGAGAGTTTTACTTTATACAAGTGAAGCCAAGAAGAAAACAGTTTTGGGGATTGCTTATCACAACAGTATGATTGTGACCTTACCTAAATCTGGAACTTCTTACATCAATTGCATTGGATTTTGAATTAAGTCCGAGGAAAGCACTGATTTCATTAGTGAGCCAAAAATAGCCATACACTTCAAAAGATTTACTGGCTGTTTTTACACAGTTCACACACTCAGATTCTACTACCTGCTCCTGTTGTTCTGTAACAGCTTGACTTTGGTGTGGATTCCAAGGAGAGTCTCATAAGATTATTAACTCATTCTCACTCTCTAAATCAACTAATGTAGAAAGCAATTAATTATTAAAACAATTCATTAGCTCCCAATATATGAAGTGGAATAGTGGAAATTTTGTAATGATTGAGGGAGGGTTAGAAACGTTTTGTCTACCAAAGTGTCTCTAAGACAAGCCTCAAATGCTAGTAAATATAAATGAAGTCTCTTTGGTTAAAATCACTACAGACACATACACAAAAAAGCATTCTATTTAAAAGGCCATGGTATAAAATACATTAAGCAGACCTCACATTGTGACTGAGAGACCTACAACACAAAATGGAAGAGAAAACTCAGCCACTTGTGAGCAGGCACTGGTGAGTTTATCTGTGATCAACCCTGCTTAAACCCAGATCTCTTTCCTGTGTCACTGCTCACTGATGGCCCCTGTTGCCCTGGGACAGTTTCTAGTACAGTAATTTCTATCACACTGCTGGAGGAGTGGAAAATAAAAATGAAAGTGTGTATCACCCACTCCAACACTCTTTTAACTATGCTGGCCTCATTAATTCCCACTTTATTAAGTAAAAGTAGAATCAGATCACTGATCTTATACAGAACAAAGAAAATTTTCTATACATTTGTTTCACTGGGATTAATTTAGATTTTTAAAGCATATTTTTCAGTAGAGTGATTCATGGAAGACTTGGAAATAAAGTTAGGGGGAGGGTGAATGAAACCTTGAGATGCCCATTAAGTTCTCTAAACTCCACTGAGGTCATTGGGAATGCCGTGGAGCCTCAATCTTAACTCGGCCTGGCTCAACCATTATTTTTTATCCTTACCAATTTTCATCTTTTACATCTCTAGAAGAGGGTTGCCAGCTGCTGCATATACAGCTATTGTACTACATAAGCTGGTACAGGACAGAGGACAATTATTCATTTAAATAGGTCCATTAATCCTCACAGTTTGTCAATTGGCACATAAAATGGGCTTGTATTCATTTTTTTTTTGTGTGAAGTAGGCATTTTAAAATCTTTCACTGTCAAACAAGCCTGTTACACAGCCAGTGCAATCTTTAATGCTGTTTATTTATCAAACATAATGTAATAGGATTCCTTGACACAGTACACTGATGAAGAAGCGAGGTTCATTTTCAGAATGCTGAAATAAAGCAAAGATTTGGTAGCTGATATTCCTCACAATTTCTGTAATGCACAAATATATGTACTTCCTCCACCTGCAACAATTTCTACAGTAGCCCATAGATTTTGAAAAATGCAATGGAAAAGCTTGCTGTAAGACCTGTTAATCACTGAAAAGTGATCTTGCAAGCTACAGCTGTGGTCCAGTGATTCACAGATGTGGCTATAAACCACATGAGCTGTATAGGAAGTATTAGCAACTCCTGGATTTAGGTAAAATGGTGTATTATATATCATAACTAAGAGACTAGTATGTGAAAACAATTCCCTCGTGCAATGATATGCAACTGCTCTCAGTTTCCAGAAAAAACAAGATCTTTTTCAGCTCATACTGCAATAAAAAACAAACCAACTATAATTCGCAAGTTGGTGGTTTGGGGTTTTTTTTTGGAGAGAATAAAAAGTATTACAGATCACTGTTAGCAGTACAGCAAAACTTTAAATGTTCTGTATGATAAATATTTGCTGTAGGTTCTATGTCTATGAGACCTGAAACTGCACTTTTTCTGTTTGCCAGATGCAATTACTCACTATGTATTAAAGCATACAAACAAAGGCACAAAACCCATTTACCCAGTGTTAAGTACATTACTTTTGACAAACAAAAATAAGATGCCTGTCCAACCTCTTTCTTTCCCAAGCCCAGCATCCTCTTTTAACCTGAGAGTGTTATTAGAGAGATGCAAAGCCTTCAGGTGAAATTCCAGAGCACAGTTCAATCAACAGATATATTAAAAGAAGAAAAAATATTACCTCAGTGTACACACTCACACAAGAATTCAGGATATCTATGAAGTGCTGTTGTTTAAGAAGCACAATGCAGTGTTTTTCATGGCTATAGTGACTTTTGCAAGAATAGACACACTGTTTTAAGTGTTCCCATCAATAGAGCTTTCCACTTGTAATACAACTCATTAGGGAATGTGCAGGTTCATAAACCAGAATTTTACAAAAGGCAAGTGAAAAGCTACAATGGTTCTTATATTCGTGCAGTATTTATAGTAAATCCCAGAAATGCAAAGCAAAAAGGTCATGGCAGGAGCAAGTTTGTCAAATATTGGACAAAGCATGAGCAGATCCATCCACCCTCCCCACTTTTTTGCAAGGTATAAGCATGGAGGAATGGTGATCTAATCAACAGCAAACAAAAAATCAGCCCCAGACTTTTTTTTTTCCAATAAACCTTTTCATGGGAGAAAATACAACTTCATCTTTTCTACCTGAAAATGAGAGAAAGCAGTTTTTCCCCGGAGCAACCTGGTGATACAGCATTAGGCTGGGTCTTAAACAGGCACAGGTGGAATCTGAATGTGCCCATCCCACCTGCCAGGTGAAAAACCAAACCCCAACATCCAATGCAGACAAGCAAGCACTGGCTTAGCACAGTGCAAATCTAACTCACCCCACACCACTCTTCTAACACGGATGTTGAAACACAGAAGGAATTATTGGAGGAATTACTTTTTCTCCAAACCCCAGACTTTTTCCAGAAAGGAAGCATTTTTTCCCCTGGTTGGCCCTCTCTGAGAACATATGGAGCATGTTAGATATAAGGGAGAGTGCAATATGTTTTGAGAAAATTCACAGTTTTCTAACCTAGATAATGTCAGCAGAAATGTCTTTATTTGGACTGTGTATTATCAAAGCCAAAAGAAAAGAGTTATTAAAAAAAAAAAGGTTTTATGTAGACTATACAGGAATAAAAATTTGGGAAGACAAGTAAAAATTTGGAGAAGAATCAAATGTCATTTCTAAATGTTTAAATTTTTGTTGAGTCCAAGATGTTAAAGTAAGCCTTTTTTTAAGATACATGTCCCTAATGAATATCATTTAATAAGTCAGGAAAGAGGTTTGTTTTTTGTCAATCTAAAACATACACACAAAAAAGCACATGCATGCAAGATCCTTAATAGAAAGTAAGGATAAATAAAATTTTATAAGGCTGTTCAGAATGCCTACAGTATATTTAATCCATAAAAATTATCTTAATTGTGTTTCTGTGAGCCTGAAGGAGAAAAATATAAATAGAATCTCCTGTGGGTGTGAGCTATAATATCTGGTTCTTCTCTTACTTCCATCTTTTCTTCATTTCTCTCTCTGTAGCTGGAGAAAATGCACCATAGCATTGTCCTGCTCACTCTGAAATCAACAGAAAATTAGATGTTAGACCTGTCAAAATATCATCACTGGAATATATCATATGTCAGTGAATGGGTCGGGGGTTTTGGGGTTTTTTTGTTTGTTTGGATTTTTTTGTGGGGTTTTTTTTTGTTTGTTTTTTGAGTTTTTGGTGTGCATGAGGAAAGAATCTAGAAGAGAAAAGAATTTCAAATGTCTTGTAAATGTCTTTTGGTGGCAGTGGTGAACACAGAACAACAAGCTGTCATTTATCATCCCTTCTGCAAAAAATATCACAGCAAAAATTATTTAGAATTATTTCTGTCATAAGAGATTCTTAGTCTGACACAAGTCTAACTAAAGACAGAATCAAATAATATTTTAAGGTATTTTTCAATTTCTCTCCCTATTTTGGATAAAACTATGAGGAAAAGAAGGACTTTGGAAAATAAAAAAAAAGAGCATGATGTGAACTCTGTGGAAGTTCATACTGGTCCCAGTTATTAGTTAATCTATACAAAAATAAAAATAAATCAGAAGTTCACAGCAGACATAGAAACAAGGTGTTATTTTCTAGTTTCAACATCCATAAAACTAAACCATCAACACCTCAGGTTCCAGTAGTAGCTCATAATTACAATTTCTAAATTTGTTTTTTTTTTTTTGTCCTGCAATAGTGCCATAGCAACCCAACTGAACAAAAAGGAGAATTTATAAGACAAGGCTTGTGAAGGAAGACTGGTGGTGCAATGGCTGACATAGGTCATTTATTTGGCACACAGACTCTGTAAAGACAATCAGATTTCCCGTGTTCAAATTGCCCAGAAGGCATTTGGTGCCTTGGGTTAGAAATATGTTCTTCACCTGAAGCTGGTTTTAGCACAGCAGGTTTCTTTCCTGGAATGAGCAGAGCAGAGCTGAACTCCTGTGTTTGCTTTGAGCGCTGATTGCTGCTGCTCTGGAGCCATTTCAGAAAAAGTGTACCTGCTTTACTGAAAATGGAGCTAGTTTGATTTTGGGACATTCTTTGGTGTCCCTATTTCATCAATTTTTGAAGTGTTTATTCACTTATATCTGAAGCATCTAGCATGTTTCCTGTCTAAGCTGGAAACTTCTGTTTTAATTGCTTATCTTATCTAAATTAATAACAGCCTCTATATTATTTCCCTTAAAATTGGTCTACAACAGTGTCTCCATTTCAGAGACAAATTTCAGGAGAAAACACCCTGGAATGAGCATTTCCTCTGAAGGGAAAGGACTTCAAAAACTCCATTTTCTTCTGCCAATGAGAGAATACCAGCAGGTGAAAGTGAAGAAAAAGAACCGTTTATTAACTAAAAAGAGAGGAGGCTTGACAGTGCCCACAAGCCACAGAAGAGGATTAAATAAATGCTAGATATGAACTCTGAGAAACCCTCCACTCACATACACACACCCACACACAGCACAACAAAAAGAAACTCAAAAATGCCAGGGGAAGAAAAAATACACGGGCTGACCACATGGCTCAGGAAAGAAAATGGGGACTGGTCCCTTGTTGTGGTGCATGTTTACTTTATTTTATTCAGATTATTGTTATTATAGTTTGTTCCTATGTACCCCTATGTTTTCCCCAGTTGTTTTGTCCCCAAGTTATATCCAACCCTGAAACCACTTTGTTTGACATTCCCCACCCCTTGTTCCAGCACCTTCCCTGTCCATCATTGTAACCCTGCCCCTTGTTCCAGAACCTTCCCTGTCCATCATTGTAACCCCGCCCCTTGTTCCAGAACCTTCCTTGTCATTCTTACCCTGGGCCAATCCCGGGTTGTTCCATCCCTTTGGCAATCCCCTGTTACTCGATGCCCCATTGGCCCATATGACCTTTTCTCCTCCCCTGCTTGGATGTGACATGAAAAGACCCCAGGTCAAGGGGAGGGGGGAAAAAAAAGGAAAAAAAAAAAAAAAAAAGAAAAAAAAAGAAGAAAAACACAAAAACAAACAAACAAACAAAAAACGAAACTAAAACCCATAAGCTTCTTGCCTAAACTGGTGAATATTAATGTAGCAAAATTCAGTGAAGTAACAATGCATGTAGCCAGCCCACCATGCTGGAGAGAGAGATTGAAGAGAGATTGTGAACAGTGCCCTGGGCTCACTGCAGACATTTTTGGGAATAAAGCAGATGATAAGGAATAACATATCCTCATAAAATCACCCCAAAACAAACAGATATGAACAGCTATTAACAATATAGAGAATCTCCTCTGAAGTTTCACTCAGTTACTGTTTTATAGGCCTGGATTTGGATTCAAAGCACATTCCAAACAGTAAATGAACTTCACATTACTGTCTGTGGCAGTCAGATATCAGATTCTATTTAAACACAGTATAAAATGTAGTATCATGAGCTCTAAGAAAATAAATTTAAATATATATATATAAAATTAATTAAAAGCAGCAGTTCATTATATACGAACATTTTTTAGCAAACTATTGTATAACTGTATTATGTTATTGGATTGTAGTCAAGTTACAAAATAAAATTTATTTGATCCTAAAGCCCAATCAAGTTATCATACATAAGCCTAAGAATGTTAAGGGTATCTCAATATTCTCTCCTTGATACTTTTTCCTAATTAGACTCCTTTTTCACTACAATTCGGGAAAAGCACTCAAAGAAAATAATCATGATATTATGAGATGCCGCGCAGGGAAATTCTGCAAATAATTCCTTGATGTGGAAAGCAAAATGTGTTTCTGTCAAAATTATGTGTTTTCTCATGCAGTGTGGGCTTCCAAAGATGAGCTATACCCAGGATGCATTAATGTGGAATCTGATGCAGAAACTCCAGTAACTATGGACAGCTCCCAGGTGGCCTCTTGCCAAAATTTCTTGATGAGTTTACAGAGTGCATCCAATTTGGATTTGTACTTTAGCCCTTGGAAAACTCATTATGTATATATGGGAAAAACAATTCTCAAGTTTAACAAGAGAGAACACTTGCAAAAAAGCCCTGCTAAATTTGACGGTGTTTGTGTTCTAAGTGACTAATAGAGGGAAATGAGCTCATACAGGGAGAAAGATTTTGTGTCTGCCAGCCTTATCTCTAACATCAAGTGGGAACAATGACTGCAGCTCCTCTTTTCTCCTTTTCCAGAGTAACTCTTGAGAGAACTCTGATTCAGACCTTGATAAAGTCTGCTAAAACCAGTCCTCATGGAACTTGTTTTCCTTAACATCTCTGATCACATGTGTTTGCCTGCTTCTGAACACCTCTCTCTGTCTCTCAGCACTGCAATCCCAAATCCATTCCTGACACACACTGTTCTCTGGACCAGCTATTTTGTACCAGCACCTTTCTGCCCTCAGTTTTGGCAAAACGCCTCCTCAATCTTATGATGTCTGTCATCACCCAACTGAAAAAAAGACACATCAGCTTTAACATAAACGCACTTACAAGTATGAGTTTTGCAGCAAAGGGTTTATGGATAATTTTAGTCCCCAGTCCATTAGGAACTGTGTCTAATGTCAATGCACATATACCTTTTCTGCTTGGCTATTCTGTTTCTTTATTATTTTACTGCAAAATCTTTGACACAGAAAATGTATCATGGAAAAATTGATACACAATTTTCTCAGTGAAAACATTGCTGTATTTTCAACCTTCAAGCAAAGTACTTTTAATATCGCATCTCTGGTAATTTTCTATTCCACCCTATTCCATGATCTATCCACATTTTGAGTCTTTCTCCAATTATTTTTGGCTGTGTGCTGGTTTAGGGCAAAATTTGGAAGGAAAGCTCCAAATGGGGTCCCTCTAGAAGTAGACTCAAGCTTTCCCTGCCCCAGTTGGTTTAGGAAAAGATTTCCTTGGAGAAAAGTGGGGGAAAAAACTGTTTATTCAATAAGCAAAGCACTCACAAGCACAACAAAAAATTGGATAACATTAAACAATAAAACCTCTCACTGTTCTGAAGAGATGGCAAACCCAGAAGGGCCCTGTTGTGGGGGGTGGCTTGGCTCACTCAGTCTCCCATTAGTCCCTCCTTCACGGGAATGCCGAGTCCTGGTGGGTCACAGGCCTGAGCTCCCAGTGTTTTCTGGGTTTTCAGAGCAGGGTAGAACAGTTCCAAGGAAAAGAAAAGCCACAGTCTGGGGAAGTTCTCTGCCTGAGCTAGCTGAACACGAACTAACTAAAGCAAAGCAGAGCTCTGTGCCGCTGCCCGTGAGAAGGACGCGAGGAGCGAGCGCGGTTTGTGCGAACAAACTCCGCGCTCCTTTTCCCTCCCCATGGCTCTCAGAACCAGCCCTAAAGGTGCAGAACTCAATATCCAGCACCAACAGAGCACACAGCTGGGGATACAAGTATCATAAAGCCACCCCAGGGCAATTCTAATGGAATTATTCATTAGAAGTAACATTTTCCAACTAACTGTCTAATAATGTGTGCCCAAAATCATATTTAAACATACACATTGTTGATCTGATTTTTTTCCCCAATATCTACACAATGAAGGAAAATGCTTTACCTAAAAAAAGAGGATCCAGCTCATTTTAAAGCTTAATTATTCTTACTGCATTCCCTTCTGCATTCATGGAAGAACAAATATTTGAAAAATCATTGTAGCCTTAATAAAAAGTACAATTTGGATAGAAGATGCATACTTTTCTACAATTTAGTCAGCAAAATCATAACAGCACTTGAAATAAGTCAGCTCTTCTGAAATACAGAAGCAGATAATAAGATATATGGAATATCTATGAGCAAAAATTCAGTTACAATAAGACATATGGAATATCTATGAACAAAATCTCGGTTGTTTCTAATCACTGGCAATTTATGTGGAAACCAAAGTTGAATGAATAAAATTGCCTATAACCTCCTGTTATAAATAAATTAAAATTATATTTCAGAAATGTTTATCTTTCTATTCACAATGGAGGCTTGATCCTGTTCTAATGAAATACTAAAGCCAAGTAGAGATGAGTGGAATGGATGAGCTTGCTCCAGGTACACACCTGCTGGAAACTGCTGGTAAAGACTGACAAAAATGCACATATTTAAAAAAACCTAAAGGAACAAATAACTGGAAAATCAATTTGACACTCTGTTTTCCCTCTTCTTATCACCCATGAAAATATTCGCACCATTTTGTTTCAAAGAGACTTGGCTTGCTGTGGACTTTCAGGGAGACCAGTGGAAGAATGGCAAGTAGCAGGTATTAAAACTTCCAGAAACAGCATGTAAAGAATTTAGGGAAAATTCTGAGATTCTAAACTCCATGATCTTCTGTTCCATAGACTATCTCCTTTATTCCAGATTTGAAGAAAGCATGTTGCTGAAGCACAAAGACAAATGAAGTCCCACCTTATGCAGGAGTTTTACAAAGCAAACAGGGAAATCTGAGTGGATCATAAATATGCAAAAAAACTCTACATAATTTGTTGGCTTTTCAGACATGCTCTTTGTCAGAAGCACATTTGATTGAATCGAGGACTTTGGGTATAGGGTTCAGTGGAAGTGTGTGCTGGTAAAGGAAACATTTGTCATTCCACAATGACAGACTGTAAGTCAAGATGCCAATCATTAGAGGATAACAGATGTCTTCAGTTGTCTGCTGGCTCTTTATTTGGAATTTACTGTATTCCAGAGATGGCCAGGAACACCAAAAGATAACACTTCTTTATTGTGATGAACAGTGCAGGTTTGCCCTAGTGAGCAGCTAGAGAACAGGAATGCCCCAAGAAATAAGATTAGCAGAACCGAAAAGGACACATCACATTCTCAGCAGTACAAATCCAGCAGCAGGAGCAACTTTGCTTACAAGCCTATTATCTGCCTTGCCAGGGGCAGGAACAGTCTGGGTAAACAAAATTCTTTGGTAAAATTAAAAGCAAAAGTTAAAAGACTGAAACAACTGGGAAAAAAAGGAAATCATTTAAAAAAAAAATTCTAAAAACCAACCAATCAATCAACCAACAAAAAAAAACAAACAAACAAACGAAACCAAATACAAACCAAACAAAAACCAACTGAACAACAAAAAAAAAAAAAAAAACAAAAAAAACCCAGGAACTTAACTGTACCTGTCTTAGATCATCTGATGAATATGGACTAAAATCAGAATACTGAAAACTAGGCTTAGATGGAGGAAGAAATAACAGAAGGCAATATTTTCCTTATCATACCACTTCTTCTCCTTAAAATCAGTAATTTGTACAAGGAATTATGACATGAAAGTCATGAGAATACACTGAAACAAGAATATTGAAGCACAGCTTCCACACTCTCTTTAGCTTCCAGATCACCAAAGGCATTTTGGATATGTCAATAGCCTAATCCTGGCCAGCGTCTGTCAGGATTTTATATGAAAATTTTGTGTGTTAATTTTGTATTGTAAAAGCTAACTTTTCACGATATACAGAATTATCCAGCAGAGTACAAATATTGCCTATAAAATTCTTCCAACTATATGTGGATATGGTCGAGAAGAAAATCCTTATCAGGCAGTTAGCACAAAATTCTGTCCAGCACCTAGGGGGTTACAGGAAAATTAATGCTTCAAAAAGCATTTATCATTACGCTTGTAATTCATGGAGTAATGAACAATAACCTGTTCTGTGCCTGGTTCCCAACTGTCAGGATGCAAATACCAGTCAGTACCAGAGACAGAGATTTCCTCTGAGATCCATCACTTCCATGTTTTTAAACTTGTGTTGACTTAGTAGCAAGGTTGTGACTTAGTAATATCAATAAAAGCAGTAGACTTTCTCAACTAATTTCTGAAGCATAACAATACATTTTACATTTAAACACAACTTCAAAATCATTCCCAAAATGCTGTGCAGGCCAACAAAAAGGGTGTAAGGAACAAAGTAAAATTAAACTTTCAAGAAATGTTCCACATTTCAGATATTATTATAAGAAAGGTTACGCGACTAAGAACACATTTTTAAATTAAAAAAGATACTTTGGGAACAATCAAAAGTACATCTTGATACTAATTTCATATACAGGCAGCCAAGATCTGGCATGTGAGTCAAAATCTTTTGAATCTGGAAAAAATCTTCTGAGTCTGAACCTTTTCACCTGAGGACTTACTAAGTGAGAGATCAAAATTTACAAACTTGATACTATGGGCCCATTGATTCCACCAAATTTGTTAAAATAGCCAAGAAATCTGGTTTTGCTCCTCATCAGGCTTGCACCTTACCTGTGTATATATCTCAGTCTAGCTCCCCAATACAAACAGTGCAAAAGTGCTGAAATGGTTCTAGAAGTTTCAAATGCCCAAACACTCAAAAGCTGAAGTGGCTTTGGCCACCTGAGCCTCTAGCACAGTCAAAGATCTGAAACTCACATTGCAAATATTAAATCCCCAGCTATCACATTGTTCCTTAACTCAAAATATCTTCCTTCTAGCTGGATTAAAATTGATGGTGCCTTTTGTTTGATCTAGAAAAGAACCCCACTTGGATCCAAAATCTAATTATCTGATGAAAATTCTGTGTCATTGACAAACCAAACATATCCCAGTTGATGTTTTATGTCAATAAAATTTTGCAGCACAAATTTCAGTACTTTTGAGGCTGGAGTTCTCACTGATGTAAAGTCTAAGTCATTACACTGCTTGTGGGTGAAGGACAGGAATCAGCATTCTCTGCCATGCTGAGTTTACTCCATCAGCTTCATCATATTTGAATAATTTCTTACATGTGATAAATCACACTAAATAACCTCCAGTGAGCGATTGTGTCTTCTGTGGAGAGCAGGTATCCTGGTCCTCGTGTATTTATCTTTTCTCATGGCAGATTTTGTATCTTTGATAGCAACAGCTCTTAGAAAATTTTACTGACGAGTTTTGGTTTACTGTTGTGATTATCCCTCAAGGAAAACAGTCACGTTTTCAGCAGACTAAGCATTGTAGGCAATAAAAGATACATCTTTGTGTAAATGTTTGCATCATTTGCTCTATTACTGGAGCAGCTGAGGATGAAATTTTTTTAATTTTCAGGTAATTAGAAATCATTTCATTTGCTGTTCCCAATGACTGTTTTATACAGATTTCAGGAAAAAATTAACATCCAAGTAAAAGCTACAAGACATGACAATTACTAACAATTCTTCAATCACAAACCCCAAAACTACTCCAGTCAAAGTACAGGAATAGGAATTCTGTTTCTCTGACTTTTTATTTCCATCCCTACAGTCATTTGCAACAATTGCTACGTGATCAAAATCAAAAGTCCTGTCATGCTGAAATCTTTGAGTCTTAAGTATATGTAATTATATTTGAATATATGAAATACTTATTTGCTGTCAAGCTGCTGAACAAAATCATAATATTAAAGAACTTCTGCAGAGCACTGGAGAAACAGTAATTCACTGAAGCTAAATTTTTTTTTTTTTTTGGTCAAAATGGTATAACTAAATCAGGGATGACTAAAATCCCACAAGAATGGCTAAATATCTTCACTAAAGGCAGAGGCTGCAGTATTAAAGCACCACAACTATTTTCAACTGGATTTTCTTGCTGCTGTTTACTGTTTTATACCACTTAATGGAACTCCTGGGTTTCATGAGATCACTAAGAAATGCTGTTATCATAAATTTGTTTCTGCTCAGGTATTGAGTCAGGATCAGCAGAATAATTTAGAATTTAGATCTGAATATAGATTAGAATAGGCACAGCTGTGAGCCAGGGACATTTTTGCCAGGTTTACATTATTTCTATAAAGAGGAACATTTACTGGAAATAACTAGAAAAATGGTCCGTAAAGTTGATAAAATTTTTTTAAAAGGTTGAGTGAGTGGTGAACACAATTTATAAAATATCCATAGTAGATAAATTCAGGAAGTAGATTAATTTAAGAGAGAGATGTTCTGCTAGGAGATATAGGGCAACAATCTTCCAATAACAGAATTAATAACAGGGTAAATTGTGCTAACAAGTGTGTTAAACTATATAAATAGATTTTTTCTTCTCCCCAAACCTACAAATACAATCACCTGCAAAGAAAAGGATATTTGTGCTTCAAATGGACCTATAATGCAAAACATAAATGTGTTCCATAAAAGATTCCAAATTCTAAATTTCCTGACTCATGATATCTCTGATAACATATTTCACCAGATTCTAATACTGTGGTTCATACTAACACCGTTGATTTATGCAAGCACAAAAACTCACCAAGGCATTAATTACAGAAAATCTCTCTACTGAAGAGTATGCAAACCAATATATCTACTTAATTAAACAGATGGGTGTTTAAAGCACAAATGTAATATTTTCGGTAAATTTACAGAAAAGTATATCAGAATATTTTACATCACATCACAACTAGAAGTGATAAAAGAGTGTGATTAATTTTTCTTTTCCTGAAGCCAAATTTGGCTGCTGGTTCCACCCCCTTCTTGTATTCCCTTTAGTTTCAGAGAATACAAAATTCTGTATTCTCCACAGAAAAACCCAAACCAAATAGCCATAGCAAATGTTCCTACATATGCCATCCAAGAGGAAATTCTGCCCCAATGTCCTTATAGCTACTTATTAAAACCTTAATTCCTTTTTATCTATTATTAGGATATTATTTTAATTATACTTTTAAATAACCAATTTCACAGCAGCCTTTGAATTTCAAGTCTGTTTTTTTTCAAAGAAAAGAGACTAAACGGGAAAATTTTATTTCACAAGAAAAGCTGGGCTTTTTGTTACATTTTTTTGTTTAAAGTTGCTGTGATTAAAAGAGGAGAGGGATTAAATTATAACCCAGGACCTATTGAGCAAATTGTGCACAAAAGTTCTTTTAGTTATGCCATTCCTTGCACTACCAATTGCTTTTGCTGCTTGCAAATCTGCTTTATCAAGACTTGTCAGTGAAATGCAGCCTGTGGATCCCTGTGCTGCAGCTGACAGACAACCACTCTTAGCCAGAGTTGTGCAGGATTTTCTCAGCAGCATTATTAATATGCAAATTTAGAGAGTCCAGTTCACCACCATGATCTTTTTGCTTTGATTGGCTCTCATGTTCAAAATTTTCAAGATCTGTCCAACAACAAAGACATAGCTCAGCTTCTTATTTCTTGTTAAATGAGCAATAAACTTCAAGGTCAAACTCAGGGTGATGTAATTACCTCATTAACTGAAAGTACTCTCGAGTTATCACTTTAATAGTATTAAGGAGAACAAAGGCTGTGACCCATAAGAGTGAGTGGCTCTGGTTCACATTTTGGCTTTAGCTAAATAAATAACACTGACTGAAAGCTCTAAATGCTTAATCTCAATCACAAACCAGCAGTTTATTTCTAACAATAAATCTATTCTTTGGCTTGATCAGACTGCATTCAAGTTATCCATAAAAGCTGATTGACTTGAATGATTTGGGAAAAATTTCCTCAAATACTATTCCCCGTAGAGACTTGGCATTCTCTTATTTGGCATTTAATCCTCATGATGCAGCAGCACAGCTCACCATTGAGATGTACTAATGACTGTTTCATTCAGTGCAATTTGTTTGAAGTTATACTTCTAAAAAATTATTAACACATTGATTTTCCATCCCTCTATTATGATTCTGGTTCTGCAGGCAGCACAGCCATTGGTGATCTGAGACCTTTAGAGCACCTTGGCTCTCTGAGGGCCCAAAGCCAGCATCACATGCAAAGCCTGAGGCTCTCCCAGCTTTCTGGTGCCCTCAGGATAGTCAGGAGAAAGGTGCAAACATTTCAGTAATTGCAATCATCATGTAATACAAATCAGTCACTTCAGCATTGGCAGAACAAACCATGGGACCCCTCCCCGCGGTCCCTACACTGCAGCATCCTCTCCTGGAGCCGTGCTGGGCATTCCAGGGCAGAGCTTGGCCAAGGGGCTGCCCAGAGCCCCCCTGGCCCTGCACACGCTGTCAGGTGCTGGGGCTCGAGGTGCAGCATGGAGTGAAAGGCTCACTACCCCAGCACCAAAGCAGGTCCTGTGATAAACATTCTGACATTGCTCAGGTACTGTTACATGCTCATTTAACTGGACAAATGTACTTTGATTCAACAGTGTTTAGTGCAGCAAAGAATTCCTGTTAGTGCACGAATGTAATGTTTTAGATGAGATGACAGAGCATGTACTTTCCCCATTTAGTGTATTTATTCCCTCCCTGTTTCATGAATCCCTGTGCATTATTTTATTTCTGTATTCATTATTACCTCAGTAATCAAGCACCTGAAATAATCACACCATTTGAAAAACAGAAAAGTTGAAATCTCTGCTTTTCTAACTATTTACATGTTGTGAAACATGAAGTATTTATTACTGTGTTTATCTCTTTTGATGACATATGGGAAGAGCCAATAACAACACTGTAACATCTGAAATCATTTGAGCCTGGCACTTAAATTTGATTTTAACATCTACAAATCTTGAACAGTTAACATTAAAGACACATAAATCCCATAAAACCTCATTTAGATGTGAAGCTACTGAGTTCACAAAACCCATTATGAAACTTAATAGTGATGTACTGTTCAGTTACACCAGATTGACTAATCCAGGCTGGGGTGTATTTTCATCATTGTGGCTTGCTGGATTTAAATAAACCATGTTAGAGATGTTCTCATGTGCACAGCCCTGCTCATAAAACCCCAGGCTGCAATAGAAAATAGTTGATATAAAGATTGTAAAGGGCAATTTATCGACTCAGACTACTGAACTATTGGTCTCTATTGCTGTCTGGGATTTATTTCATAATTAAGAAGAGCTTACCTGCATTATATGATCTGCTTTATTATGATCAGAAGGCCTTCCAAACAAAAATAGAATCAACAATTACATCTAAGATCCAGAGAAAATCTCTGCATTCTATAATAAAAAGGAAATATATAACTAAGCAATTACCTATGGAAAATCATGGAAGCAAATGGTTTTTATTACAGCAGATTTGCAAAAGGAAGAAATGCCTCTAGTCCTCTGTATGGCCCACTTCAGATTGGGGTGAGCATTTCCCCTACAGTATTTGTAGGGACAGCTCAATGCCAAGAGACAGAAGCACAAGCTGACCATGATCTTCCTCAGCCTTCTAACAGTTCATTTTATTCCATTGCATTAAATTAGTTAATGCCTTCTCCAAATACAAGGAAGAAACTATGAAGCAATCAAAGAGAAGTCTCAGGGGCAATGTTTTGCATACTTCTGATGCTCCTCACGTAAGTCCTTGTGAAAAAAGCACTGTGACACCGTCTGACCCTTTGCCTGTCCCAGGAAACCACGTTCTGCTCCCTGCACAGAAGAAAGGCATCACAGCTGCTGCAACAAGAGAGCCAGTCTAAGCCTTGTGACTGCAAATAAGCACGATTTGGTCCTTATTGACTGCTTCATAAAATTCAGTGATTGCACTGGATATGTCAATTACAGTAAATTAATGGCATTCTACAGCGTGTTGCCGCTCTTCACTTACCGCGCCTTTCATCTGGGGATTCTTAACAATCCCAAATAATAATTAAACATTTATCTGTGGAGTAGTAGTTTCTATGGGAGTCAGTCACAGTCCAGCCTCTGAAGAGGGAGAGGCAATCACGAGACATTACTTACTAGGCAATAGTCACGATTTGGCAAACATTATAGCAAACTGATATTTAAATAGGACTATTTCCCCTACTTGAGGCAGAACTATGATGTCTCTAACAGACATATACAAACTCCTCAATGAAACCACGGAATATGAAGAAACGAAGCCAATTCAGATTTTTCAGACAGATGGAATAAAGTAACCTACAATTAATTTCACATTCCTTCAGTTTTACATCACTCTTTCAATGTTCTATTAAAATGCTCTCTCTTCTCATTAACAATCTGCCTTGTCAATACTTTTCAATACTTCAATGCCTTCTCACTCTTAACTTTCTATTTCAACATATTATCTTCCCATCTTTCAAAAATTCTATCCCAGGCTGCATTTTTTTTGCCCAAACAACATTACAGATATTTCTTTTAATGCAAGCCTGAACAGTCAAATGTAAAAAGTTTTAATAATCAAAGATTAAGCATGAGATAGTAATTTCCCAAAATAAGATTTCCTAATTCATTCTGAGCTAGAACCATTTGCTTACATGAGCATTCTGGACATAAGAAATATCTGAATATGATGAGTGTGGTAACAGCCCACCTCAGATAGCCAGGATTCTTTATGTTGGCTAGTATTGAAATACCTAATTGTTCAAGTATGGAAGTTTGAAACCTTATAGATGCTAGAAGATATGGTCATCATTATCATCCATTAATAATTCAATTTGATTTTTGTTCATAAACAACTGGACAAAGGCAATATTACAGTGCTGAGCATTCATTCATCCTGAAGCTCAACTCCTACACTCACATTACAAATAGGTAGTTACTAATAAAGGCTCAGATCTTCCCTAATGGAAGGTTACCTGGAAGCCAAGAGTGACCTCAACACAGGCCATGCCCACTCCAGGGCCTTGGGCAGCACAAGCAGAAGCCAATGGATCCATCACCAGATCTCCTTCCCACCCCTCAGCAGGCACTGGGGCTAGGCAACATCCCAGAATAGTCCTAGACTAATGGCAATGTCAGAGATCAAGTGTTCTGAAGATGATAAAAGAGCAAACAAAGGAAGAACTCAGTACCAGCAAGATGATTTGGGTCGAGTAAGTGGGGTGATAATTTTATTTTCTGTGTTTCAAAATATCACTCAGCAAAGCAGTGAAGTACCAGCGCTTTCCACATCATTTATATAAAGTTGTGTTCTTACCCCAGCACGGCTCCCACTGATTCACTGCCAGGTGAAAGATAAGCACTGACACCACAGCACAGAATATGTTATTCTCAACACCGGAAGCAGCATAATGATCTACCAATATGAATTGATTTACAAACATGAACTGATTTGGGGAAAGAACCTCCTGCAACTACAGTACCAAGCAGAAGCGAATTTTCTTTTTACAGGAGAAACAAAAGTTAATTTTTCCTTTTTCGTGGTAGCGAATGCTCCAAGACAAAACTAAATTTATAACCATCACAGAACCTCTGAGATCATCTTCAGAATAACCTCCCATCCCAAAGTGTATTAATGTGTAACATGGTAAAAACGACCTCCTGTATTCAACAAATGGAAATATTTGTAATTGAAAATTAGGAATAATTCTTTTAAAAGAAAAAAGTCTCAGCTGCTCTTATTGTAAGGAACTTCTAAAATATAAGAAAAATAAATGAAAATCCAGGAATATAAACTGCAAAAATTATATATAGGTGTACTTTTAATATACAGAGTATTTTCATTTCTATCAGACTGTTCAGCACCCACAGGGATAATTTCCTTAAATAACAGAAGGGACTGCAGTTTTCCTTCCTTGCGTGGAGCCCTCATGGAGAATCCTTGTCACTACTTATAGTACCCCAAATACACATTTTAACTGGGGTTTATTTTCCTCCTTGGCACAATTTTGATGGCCAGCAGCTGATATGGGATCTTCTATCAAAGGCTGACAGGCAAGCGTGCCTGATAACAGAAATCAAAACTGCAGGAGGGTTCAACACCTAACACTTCACTCAGAATGCCATAATGCCAGTTTTATTAGGAGAAAATACAGACTTCAATACAGTGAGAACTAATTTTAATGATAATTAGGCAATAAGAAACGTCAACAAACCCAAGAAACTCTGTTGTCAGATGACGTCGCAGAGAAGGAAATGTGACATACCTGGGCAGAGCTATTTTAGTGCATCCTTTTCCCTGAAGTGATCTCAAACACAGCCTAATGAGAGGCTGTCAGGTGTCTCTTCATGGCCCTTTTTCCCTTGCATCAGAGCAAGCCACCAGCAAACCCCTTCCTTGGGAGCCAGCAGTCCAGGGCAGTGGGGGATTGTCCCTGCTGGAATGTGGCTCTCCTGCTGCCAAGCCTCGTTCCTGCACCTCCTGGCCAATGCTTTGTTCTTGTTCAGTGGCTCCCAAAGCAGCAGTTGTGACCTCAAGAGAGATCACAGCAGTTAAAATAGGGCCAGAAGCCAAATAATCCCATATTTCACAGTCAAGAGTACAGAACTGCTGCTCCACTTCTCCTTTTTATTGATCTACTAATGTTCAGGGACCAGGACATCACAGCATTTCTTCAGGCTCTTTAGTGATGGACTGGTTCAGATCCATCATCAGTAAATTTACAAGAAATTCCTCCCCCAATACTCCATTTGCTTAAACAAACCATCAGAGGACCTCAGAGGGTTTCTTATGAAGATTATTTCATTTTCAAGAGGAAGAACTAAAAATCTGTTGGCATTATTGTTGGCTATATATACCTTACATTTTCGAAATGAAGCTGTCCAAATAATCACTTTTGTTCACATTTATGTCTCTAATGCTTATCAAAAATTTAATTAGGACCACATCTTACACACGATTATGCATCTTAAGTTTTCTTCAACTTAAAAATGAAAATTAGGGAGGAAAAATGATAATTTGAAATTGTGATGTAATTCAAGTTGAGTTTTTTAATCAATTGCACTAGTGAAGAAAGGCATCAATTATTGGTATACCTCTTTTACTTACCTACATTAACTCTTCACTTCTCCTTTGTATTTAATTTAATCTAAGCCATTCCATGTAAAGCCTTGGTGAATCCTTTCAGCAAAAGTCCTGCTTAGTGTCTTTAGAAAGTCCATATGTACAGTGGAACCTCAGGTCTGCACTTGGCTGCACATCTGCCTCTCCCTTCTCCCTCTTTCCTCTCTTGTTTTGATTCTGCACTACCAAGCCATATACTCCTCTTAAACTCTGAAGTGTTTCCATTTATTTCACTGCATTGAATGTATATATGAAATTTGTGCATCCAAATGTATACACTTGGAAATACAATGAAGTGGCTTGCTGAGGACTGAAGATGAGTACAGACCTGGGCCCATTTTTTCAGCAGTTATTACTCATTCCCCTTCAGGCAGAGATCCTTAACTCTTTCCTATCATAAACCAACTCCCATTGTTCAAAAAATGACTCTCAGCTGCAGAGGGCGTAGCATTGATTTTGTGACTGCAATTCTGTTCAGACTTTCAGTCCTATTCACAATGGTGCCTCAGGAGTATCAGGCATGCAGATAAGGAATTCCCAAATTGTGCCCTTGGGGCCTCGTGCCTTTTTCCCCGAGGTCATGACAAAACCACCATCGGCTTCAGAGATTCAGAATGAAGCTTTTCATTTGGAGTTCAATTAACTTAAGCTCTCTAAAGGAAAGACATCAGAAAAATGACAGCCTCTCAGTCACAGAAGGAAACCAGTGCAGCAATTCCTCATTACTGGCTTAATGGATACATATTAAGCAATCAGATATGTTTAATCCTGGACTGCTGAGAACTGATGGTGAAAAGTTTCTCCCTGCAGAAAAACACAGCCCAGGCTCACAGACAGTGATGAAAATCTGGCTGCAAAGCAACAGGGAGTGAACAGCTGAAGACACTTGCAACTCCTGTTTACAGCTATTTTGAAAACATTTTTCTTCCTGGTGCTGAAGAGGAAGAGTCTCAAGAGTCTTTTTTCCCTTGATTATGGAAGGAATTTGTTCACAGCTATGAATATTTGCTCACAGAGAAATAAATGGATGCCATGCTCAAAAAATAAGAACTAAAGATAGGCTTTTAAAATGTCTATTTGTGCTGCTTGGTGTAAAGCAGATATGACACAAACCCAGTCATATGAAAGAAACATTTCTGAGACCACCCACCTGGTGACCTGTTTTTGGAACCGTGAACCCCAAGTTGAAGCCTGGTGTGTCTTTGAAAAGAGACTTCACTCCTGTCTCTCCCAGGCACTGCTGCGGTTCCCCGTGGTTAGTAAGCATTTTTTCTGAATCTCAGTACTCTCAAAATTTCAGAGTGACCATAAATAATTCTTGACCAATCCCAGGATCAGTCTCAAACCTTGTCTTTTCGTTTTTCTCTCCCCACCAGAATGGTGCTAGCAGTTAATAGCTCATTCCAGTTTTCAAATATGTAAATACAAAGTGCACAGAGCGAGACAGAGCTCCTGAAATCTGAAACAAGGAGATTTCACCAGAGATTTCTCAGTTCTGAAGAACTGGCATTTTGACCTTAATAATCCAGCACAAGTCACCACTGTGCCTGTGGACTTCGTTATTGAATAATCTGAGCCTTGAATGAGGATACAGTTCTGCATCTGAAAGAGAAAACAATCTGATGTGATTAAGAGTGATTTGGTTGTGAGATAAAATGGTCTAGCACTTTTTAAGAGTTATTCCAATTCTACTAAGTAATGAATTCCTTAATTCTAGCAAGAATGAGAGGTGTAAAAATACCAACTGAATGTGAAAAAGGTAGATTGTCAGAGCCTTCTTCAGGAAGCATATTTATTCACTGCTACAAAGGAAAATCTATCTTTGTTGTGGAAGTTAGCAGCAATAAGCTATGACAAGATTAATGAAAATATTCAAGTCCCTATTCCCAAACATGCCTGGCAGAAACATGTTCTGTCTTTCCCAGTGATGCTGCATCTATCAACTCTCACAACAATTTGTCTTCATGGATTTCATTTGCTATGCTCTTCAAGGACAGAGCCAGCCTGTTCCAAAAAAGTCCAAAATTTATTCAAGAAAACTTTTATTTATTTTTATTCTGTTTCCTCTGTGCTGGTATGATTGATCTTTCTTCCAAAGATTTTCCATGAGACCAAGTTACACAAATCACTATTCAAATCACAACAAATGTCAGAAATGGGCCTGAATATTAATCATCATTGGGTCTTACAGGCATCATTTAAAAACTGGAAAGATTAAAGGAATGAACAGAAAATTGCTATGTATTTTCTGAGGACTGCTTCATTACTTATTTTTTGCATTTTACATGCTTATTTTGCCCTTTTCTGATTTATCAGTGCAGTTCTCCTAAGAGAGAAATGTTACATGGCCTGTTGCAGTTTTGCTTTAATGACCAAACTTTATAGGACTCTATTCCAGTAACAAGAATCTCTGGAAGAATCACCAAGGGTAAAGTAAACTCCAAGAATTGCACATATGAAAAATCAAAACATCAGAAAGATACAGCACCTGAGGAAAGAAATCTGCTTATTTTTGCCTACTGACTTCGTTTTGTAGGGTCCTGGAGATCTTTAAATCAATTTTCCCATCTTTCTTCTCCTTTAGTCAATTTGTATTTGTCCTTCACACCATAGTTCCACTACCCCAAAGTTTTCCATCTGACACTGAAACATAGTAAATCTCCTTTTGCCAGCACAACTCTCTGAATTCAAATACATGCATTCTGCAGATGACAAAAGGGGCATAAACAGATTGATCCTACCACAGAATCTATTGAAAATTACAGGTTTCTCCTTATTTAGGTATTATGTGCATCATGGGATTGACTGATGAAAATGGAAAGCAGAGACTTCATTTACATACAATTTGTGTTTCCTTCCAGGCTGGTACAAATTTAATCACATTAATTCTTGGAAAGTATTTTTCATGCCCAAATGTTATATGATGAGAAATTATGGGCTAGGAAAATCATACAGCACAAACTTTACAAGGCAAGTGGAGTGGTTATCCTCCCAAATTAAACCCAGGGTGTTTGCCTAAGGGACAGAAGTAGCTAAAGCCTTTATTTGAAACATAAATTAAACAAATAAATTCACAGACCTTTCTAGGTTAACACTGAAGAAAAAAAACTTAATCCTCATCCACTTATAAAGCCACTATTTGTTCTTAACTTACATGCTGCTAAGGCTGCAGACAAAGTATGGAATTGTATAAACTAACAGGAGAGATTGTTTCTGCTTTTAAAAACAAGAAACAAGATTTTGACTTCTAGTGTAAAATAAAATCCACATTTATAGAAATATGCTGAGCAAATTATGCTATTTTTTCCAGCTGTCCATCTCAAACCATACCTTTGCTCTATTCCATGGCCATACCAAGTAGATAATCTGCCCAATGTGTAGCTAAGATTTTATACAACTAAACACTTAATTGTAACCCATATTATCACCCTGAAACATAAAATTCATTGAGGTTTTGTTTCTATTGCATAATATTCTTTAAAAAATCAAAAGCATCTTCTTAGCAGCAAAATGTTCCTCTTATATGGCATCATTCTACTGCCTGGATGGTCATAACAATCAAAATGGAAGGGAGAAAAAGTTAAAGGGTTTTATTTTTAAGTATTTCTAATCCCCTGTTCAGTTATTTCATATTGCAACATAGATTGTAATTGAGAAATATATATCTTCCTGCAAAAATTACTGAACTTGCATTTTTAGGTATCTAACTTTAAAACTTCTTTTTTAAACCTTCAGTGATTTTAGTTACATTATGTTTACATTTCACCATTTACAGGATAGGACAATTTTATGAATTAGCTTGTAAGTAATGCAAAAACTTCTGTTCATGCACCTGATAAAGGCAATTCTGATTGAAACTCTCCTTTCTGAAGTAAACAGAATTCAATGCCCCTGCTTTTTAGTCCCCTAGTTCAATGAAGTATTTCTTTTTAGCCAGAGAAAAAATGGTTATTGAGATAACTACGTGTAAAAATACATCAGCAGTGAGATTGCATTACTGACAAGAAATTCTTCCATGGTGGTTGAGTTAAAAGTGCCTCAGAATTGTGTCCTTGAGACAATGAAGGTCACCTGCACACTGGGTTGCATTAATAAGGCTGCTGAACAAAGCAGTAGGCTGAGCAAAAAGTTCCTTTGCACTCATAAAACTTCGTGTGTAGACCTAAGTCCACCCTAGGGCTCCCTGGAACAAGAGAGACATTGAAATGCTGCAGGAAATCCATGGAAAGGCCACAAGGCAGGGGGCTGAGAGGAGTGGGGGCAGTCAGAAACTGGATTTTTGTCAGGCTGTGAAATGGCTGTGTTTGGAGATGCTGAAAGACTCACAGATGAGGGGCTGAGAAAGCTGCCAAGTTTGAAATGTGCCCTGTGTTGAGCAGGGTTAGAAGAGATGATGAATAAATCATTGTGCAGTGATTCATCCTCTTTTAAAATAGTTACTTAGGAAGTTACCTAAATCACACTGACTTAGAAGTCAGGTAGAACTTAAGCTTCTACTATTTGAAAGCCAGTTCCCTACCAGATACAAAAGGCAGTACTTGACTGAAGGAGTAGCCTGGATTTTGCACCTTTGTAGGCAGACCTTTTATTATCAATAATCTGCTTGCCTACCTTTACCCAGCACAGAATCCTGCATCAGGCAATGTTCACTGGAATGTCGGGGTAATCACTGTGGGGTGGAAGGATTTCAGCTAATCCTAATTCAGCACTTGTCATTCCTGATGAGAACATCACTCTTAAATAATATTTTAGGCCAAAATCCTAGATGCTAGTTGTCTGTCAGTAACAATGCCCCCCTGAAACTGTAATTTGTATAGATCTTTCTATACCTTCTTATTTACAAACACTAAGCTTGTCAAAATGGTGTCTACCACTACAGGAGCCTAACAGGAATTAGTTTGTTTATTTATTGTGAATGCAATCCAGTTGACAACCCAGTCATATCTGTTTATCAAGACCTAATCCAACCCACTTGAATAAATTCTCCTGAGGCTGCAGCATCATAACAAAACTGATCTCCCTGCTTTAATGAGAAAAGTTTAGCAGACTCTTGCTCTCCCCAGTGAGGGATTGCCATAACAAGATCCCATCCTTCAGTACAAAAGACTGAAAAGAAATTCTTCACTTCTTCCTTTGTTCACCCTGGGGAAAATTACTATGAAAGACAGCCAACTCTCAGAGATGCTGTTAGAAAGAATTGTCTAAAAACTTTTACAGAACTTGGGCTAAAGAACCACTGTGACAACTGACATACTTATCATGCACTGCTGCTTCCAAATTTAACCTCCAAGCCTTAGGGGCACATGGTATCATACCAAACAATCCATGTCATTTACATAAGCTAAAGGAACGTGCTTCTAAGTGAAAATAGGAATCTGTTCATAGTCTAATTAAAGTCCTATTAGTTGAACTGATGACAGTTATTAGTCACACAATTTGTTTCCAATAAAGACAGTCAAACTTGACATTTACAAACTTTCTAATACATATCTTTTTCTCTGATATTTCTCTGCTCACTCTAGGTTTCTATAATCTTTTTTCTTTGCTTTCCTTCCTATAGTCTCCTAAGTTCACATTTTACAGGGTTGGCTTACTTCAAGGAGAAAGAGGGACAACAATTTATTAGCATCCCATGTCCTTTGTCAGGAGTATGATGTTCATCATCTATTCCACCTTGTTCCTGGGTGTGCACAGGGTCAGTTTCAGCATTATTTTTAACACAGCACCTACTGCCTCCCTTGTCATGGGTTTGCAAAGTCCATATTATGTGTGAATTTACTGTATATAGTTCTGCATTTTAATGTTGTCTCTGCTATCCCTAAAACTGATTTTAACATCTTGCAAGGTCACACTAATTTAATGACCAGTGATGAGCTATTTATACCTCTGATACCTGTAGTACCATGCTGTGTTTGTACTTTCAAGACCTATGCTTTCATTCTGTATTTGTGCATTTCAGTAACCTCTGCTTCATCCTTCAAGCTGTGGATTTGTGATAAGTAAGGTTTTATTAGCACAGGCTAATCATACATATATCTTTGCTCAAGGGCAGTAATAGTTCAGTCTTCAAAGTATGATATATTTGAATACAGACACATAGAAACTCAGTACTCTGGTAACAACTTCCTGCACCAGTGGCTGCCAGCTGCTGCAATATGCCCAGTATGACACTGAAATTTTCTGACAGTAACATACCCACCGCTGACAAACAGCACTAATTAAATTCTCTGCAAGGTGAGGATTTTCTAATTGTAATCCACATTTTTGTGCTCCATTGATACGAATTCATTGAATCAAGGGACTGTCTTCATGAACAAATGCCAAAAACACCAACAAGCATTATACCAGAGGGATTATTTCTAAAACTCAATATATTGAGGGATTCAGATGTGAATAGTGTGCAGAAAACTGTTGGGATACAAGCCATTTTAAACAAATAAAGCATTCATAGGAATATCTGAGTTTAGATGATGTCTGTGCTTCTTTCCAGATACATCACCTGAGCCACAGCCAAAAGCACACTACTCTATGTATAAAATAGCAACAGATGCAGTTGGAGGGTTGGCTATAAAATACCCCTTTGAGATTATTTGCCTCGTTATGGCCAAGTGTCAGGACACATTTGGCATTGTTGGCTGGAGGAGATGCTGCCAAAAAGGCCATGGGACTTTTGGGTTCCAGATCCTGATAAGAGGCTAAGCTGCTGGTGGTGAAAGTTCTCAGATTCATTACCACAGCCTTTTCCGGATGCTTTCAGAAAATTAAATTTATTTTGCCTTGGCACTGAGCAGGTAGTATGCGTATGGGGTAATTAACATGCCTCAGCTGACAACCTGTGACTTGTCTGAGAACATATGAGCATACCAGAAGTTTCATCTCTGCACCAGAAAAGTTCCATCAATGTCTGGCAGAAGCAAAGCTGCAGATTGGGCAAATATTTCCCAGAGTTCAATCACAATGGATAGAAGTAACATTTAGCAAATTGAACTTTATTTGCTATGCAGCTTCCAAAAAAAGGCTAGCAACAAATAATGTCAAGAGCATATTAAACATAAGGACAGGTTTACTTTCAATTTTGCCTCAGATTCCAAGCAAAACTCAGAAGCCTTTTTGGATCCCAGGAGCTGTGCTGAGATCAGCAGCAACAACTCTGGGATTGAGCTCAGCAAGTGCATCACATGTGGAGGCACAAAAGAGGAGCTGCAGGACTCTGCTGAGGGATAATAGTGGGTAAAAACCTGGCACGAAGGAAGTGACCACAAAGAGTTACCTACAGAGAGAGGAGACAAGGTAGGATGACAAACCAGGAAGATGAATTTATATTTACTGCTTGTAGAATATAAAACCTGATTATTAGAGATGTGGTTACAGGTTAAGAAAAGAGGAAATCATGACTTACAGAGAAATATTTAGCAGTACAGGTAAATGTACTTTGTTTTGAAAGGCTGTGTACAAAAGGGCAGGATGTGAATGCAGAAGGTGTCTTTACAACTTAGATATGTGAATACAGGCAGATTGCAGGGAACAAAGAAGTGAGAAGTGAAGGAGTAGCAAAGTAACATTGTGGGCAATGGGAAATGGCAGGAGAATGCAACAAGCAATTCAAGTTTTATTGTATTCAAATTCTCCTGCCTTAGAAAATGTATAAGTGAACTACAAAAGGTTTACTGTAGAGTCAAAAATGAGAAAAGAAGACTAGAAAAGGTATTAGGGTTTTTAAAAATAGACCTCATAAAAGCAATCCATAAAAGGGTCAGAGGACAATAAAAATAGTAAATGAAAGGAAGAGTATGACCAAAGTTGATATAATTCTATTCAGTATTGTTATAAAATTTTTGAAGTATGAGGAGGCTGGCAGAGAACTGAGGATTGCTGAGAAACAATACAAGATTCAGTCACAGCAGATAAGCAGCCAACCATAAGGGAACAGGGCAGAAAATATGTAGGAAACAATAATGCAAAGGGAAATGAACCACTTTGGCAGTGAATTAAGAGGTGGCCTGACACAGAAACTACTTAAGAAATGCTCAGTAATTCAATCACAAAAAGAATATTTGTCAGAAGAACTGTGCAAATGTGAACAATGAGATTCACTTTGAACTGCAAGGCACTGGTGTAGAGCAGCAATAAGGCTGTAAACACAGACATTGTTTGGGGAAATGTAGCACACAATATAAATTTTCCATGAGAGAATTCCCTAGGAGTTCAGGAGAATTAAGTAGGCTGTGCAATTCTTAACTGTTAATTTGTATATATTTTGTAAAGTAAAAATTCCAGGCTAAACATGAAGTTCATTACAAGATATTATATTTTTTTTTCCTTTTTGGGGGGTGACAATTCTCTTTTTTGCAAAGATGAGAAGTCTGAGAAAGCAAAATGGAGGAAAACATTATTCCATGTGCTATCCAACAGCTCTATTGGGTGACATTTTCTACATGGAATTTGTAAGAGGAATTTGTCCCAAGTAAAATCCTTAAAGATTAACAATGAGAAGAGTTGTCAGTACTTTATGTTTTTCATATCACCCACCCAGTTTCTTCAAGGCAATTTCAAAATGAGCTATTCCCTTCAAATATGATACATAAACTAACCTTGTGCAGAATGCCATATTAGGAAGGTTGTATTCCCAGAGCAATGAGCTTCTTGCACAAAATTCTTTTGCTCTGGGGTTTTTCTAAGCAAATCTGTGTATTCCAAGTAGTGCTACACTCTTCCATTTGAGTTCAATCACACATCAAAGATCACTAATTTTTGGGAGAAGCACCTGTAGAGGAACCCAGTAGGGTCCATGTTCAACACCTCCATCTCTTCTGACCTTTAAAGAGAGGGAGTGGAATAGTTCACTGGAAGGGACATACAACAATCATCCAGTTCCAACTGCCTGACCCTTCATGGCTTCAGATTTAAGGAGCAAATCATGTTTTGTATTCTTTTTATTGGGGTGAACTTACCCCAAAGGAATTAACTAAGGAATCTTGAGCTAGGAGGATTGACTCCAGATAAAATCCTTTCCAACTGAGCCAAATTGAAAAAATGGAGAAAATATTGTAATTCATCCTAAACCAGCCCAAATTTCTAACTTCTAGTTGTATTACATTCTCTTTCAAAGCCCATTAATTTTTTGCTGAATTTCATCTTCTTGTGACCACAAGGAAGAAATATCAAAATTGCTGCATTCATCTGCTTTCCCAAGGAATCCCTCTTGGTTAATTAAACAGCTGTGGTGAGAACACACTGTTACGGTGATAATATTTTGCAGTTCTATGTGTGCACATTTCCTTTTCCCTCTCTGACGTAGTTTTTCTTCAGCATCTCCCCTATGTTAGTACTGCCTTTGCCATCCCATTCCTGAAAATTCTGTGTACAAAAAGCCAATATGCAAGGAAGATAAACTAGTTTGCTTTCAAGTAGTTTTCTGTAGGCTCTAGGGACTTCGGCTAATTCTGTATGGTCATTTCTGCTCTTTCAGAGCATAATAAAAATTCACCAAGAGGGGGGGAAAAAATAAAATAAATCTCTTTAGAGTTCCTCTGCCATGAGTGCATGGTCAGTAAGCTGAGTGTGTGTGCACTCTGATTCTGTTCTCCTGCTATTCTGCAAATCCCACCTATTAACAATGCAAGGATGTCAATTAGCTTGTTCTTCGGTAAACCACATGTTTTATTTAAACTGCCTTGGAATGATGGAAAGTTGAAACAACCCAGTTGTTGGATGTGACCCTTGTGATCTTTCTGGACTTTAATCTGAACAGCTAAATAGTAAATAAAAGCTTCAATTTTAAAGTTGATTTAAATGCATCATCCACTAATATTCACAGAACTCAGTCAACTAAATCCACAAGGGGCAGCTGAAAAATATTAGTATTAAGCAAAGCTGAATATTATATATGCATAAGACTATAAAACCAACTACATTTATTTTTCCTAATTTTTCAGAAAGCTATGCAGTCCTTCAGCTCCAGAGCTGCCATTCACATCTCCAGACCAATAACCAGTAGGGTCTGTGCTTTCAAAGGTTTTCTTCCAATATGGTTCAACATTTATAATATGCAAATATCTTTCTTAACCACACTGGCTTTATACAGCCATAAGAGAGGTTTGTCATGTTTGACTTCATTAAGTGTCACAGGATGTCTCCAGGCATTTAGCAAGGTCAGTTAATGAAATAACTGGCATATGCTAATAACAGCAAAGGAGACTCAACTTACCACAGCAGGACTGAATTAAATAGCTCAAGGCAACATACATAATTTTATCTGTCTGCCTGAGATTCTTCTTCTCACCCAAAATTAAACATGCACACTCTCAAGAGCCTTTGACTTCTATGCTACTTGTTTACTACTTCATTTTACTAAATATCTCCTTCCAGCTTATGCAGAACCTGTGATTTTAAGAAATGTCCATCACATCCATGAATAGGTTTTGCGTTTAATTTCCTTTCTTGCTTATAAACTCTATCAGGAAACTGATTATTTCCATGGCATTCAGCACTGTAAAAAAGGTGCCAGCTTTTCATCTCCAATATCTCTTGCTCTGCCAATGATACCTGCATTTATTTTACATCTCCTTTCACAGCATTTTGAAGGATAATACAGTCTGCTCAATTTATGCCTTGGTTCTCAAGACACTGGATATAAATACAATAAACATAACTTAAACAGACTCAAGTGAAAACAAAGCAGGATGGAACGGATGTAGCTCCTGCATTTCATCATTCCTTATTCAATGCAGGTTTGTAAGCAGAAATCCAGAAATCATCTTACTGAAAAAAATAATGTATCTTTTAAAATCATGAGTATTGTGCACAAGAGGATCTCTCTAACCCTTTTAAAGTGCCTGCTACCATTCTTGCCTTGTTTGCATAATCAGTGTTACATAGGCATCAAACCTCTGCAACAGATTACTGCAAATTTTTTTTCCATAAAATCATCCCATATCTAATCCACAGGAGCTGGGAAAGAATCTCTACATTTTCTCATCACCTGTGCCTTCAAGCACTTCCATTCTGCTTCAGACTATCCAACGATGGATTCCTTTTTTGTCTAATTCTAATTCTTTTTACTTTCATCGTCATGTTTTGAGCTGCTCATGTGCTCATTTTATGGACAGCCTTGTACAACCCAACAAATACTTCTAAAATATCTTTAGCACAAGTTTTAAGCCTATGCAGCACAGCACCAGCATAACTGTTAGAAAAGATGGAGATCAACGCATGGAATACATCTTACTTTGAACTGAATAAAAAATAAGCTGTGGGCTAGAATCAGCAAATCCTGATTTTCTATGTTGAACTGATGCCAAATGAGAAACTCACAATTTTCCCAGGCATACTTTTTCCATAGACCAAACAATAACTCAGCTCTCATCTTCTGTTACACACAAAGGATTATTCCAAGCTGTGAAAAGGAAAAGCCTGAAGACATTAAAGAGTTCTAAACAAATATCTAAAAATGTAAGGCAAAAAACAAACACGAAGTTGATACATTATATTAAAAGATAAAGTTTTACAATTTTTATTTGCCAGCAAGTCTATCATAATTTTTTGATTGGTCAGACTGGTTAAATACAGATAATGTATTAAACAAATCCAAGCCCTTTTTTCCATTAAACATAAAATATGATATTGTTGTAATACATGATGCGAGACTCCATTTTCTTCATGCAGGAAAGGCCAATTCTTTATTCACATAATGCATTTTTATACAGTTTTTACAAGCCTCTTGTCTGACTCCTATTGGCAATTGGTTTTTTTTTCTTACTACTTCATTTATTGGTCAGAAGGTGATTTTATGTGTATGTGCTAAGGTTCAAGTGTTTACATTTTTCTTTTTTGGTTTCTCATGGGACAAACCTTATTGTTTACACAGGTACACTTGTTTTACACCCAGGAATAGGTCGCTGTGTTAACAAACCTTTCATACCAAGATTGTTTTCACATGGGAACTTGCAGAGTATTTAGCTGCACTTAGAAGAAATGATGGGCCAGCTATCAATTTAGCACATGATTTTATGAGGCCTTTCTTTTATAATTTCTCCACCTGTCTACAACATGATATAACTGACCTTAGTAGAAACTTAAAACAAATACACATAAACTTGATTTTTACTCAGGCTTCAGGCAACCTTTGTTCTTTCTTTTGCAGTTTGTGCTGACAAATTACTGTTTCTACTGAGGAATAATTCACTGACAAAAATGGCCAACATATTAGAAGTAAAGCAATAGTGGCACAACAGGAAGGGCCCCAATAACCTCACTGTAAAGGAAGACAACATGGGTTCAGGGTTTCTGATCAGAGATGTTGAACAAAGAGCTGAGAAAAAGATGGTGAAGCAACTCCAGAACTGCCTCACTGCTCTGCTCCCTGCTGTAGCAACAAGCATGTGAAACATGAGACAACAAACTTGTGATGGAAAAAAAACCTGCAGAAAAACAGATAAAGGGGGAAAAACCTATTTATTCTATCACTGCACCTGATTTACCCTCCTGCAATGCCTCTCTGCTTCTGAATCATACTTCTTGGAGCAGATCCTGTATTATTTTCTCTTCTGACCACAAGCGAAGGTTCTAAAAACATGCTCATTTGGGATTTCCAAACCAACTTGAAAAATATTTCTTTTGCAGACAGACATAGGCTCATTCTTTTTGGATGTGCATTTGTTCACTCTTAAACTGCCAATAAGTGCTGAGTCTAGAATTCTCCATGCTCTTCAGAGTTTGGATTTTTTTCTAGTTTTAATCACCGTCTATGAATATTTCTGTTTGTAAACAAAATATTTTCAAGATTTATGTAATAGTTTCTCTCACAGCTGACCAACATATGTAATAGTTTCTCTCACAGCTGACCAACATATGGTTTTTCAGGGAAATAATTTTCTGATACAATACAGTCATAAATACAAACATGGAAGCAGTTTTATTTTCACTAACTCCATCTGCTAAAGCAGCAGGTCATAACTTTTTTAAAAAGTGAAGAAATGATAGAATGAACTATACTGATTCCAGATAACCAACACAATATTTTAAAAAGTGCTTTCCTTCTTTGCTTGCCTTTGGAGCTCCACTAGCTGATACTGTACATCAGTTCTGCACAGAACACTGAACACAGAGCTCAGTTTTCCATACATGAGATATTTTTTCTCATATCTCAATATTGCCCTAGCAAAAGTCAGTGTTGTGACAATTTGACAGTAACAAATTCCCTGGGAAGGTTTTGTGTTTATCTCCAACAAGCTAAATGCACCCAAATTCAGTTCAACTTGCATCTAGCACCTGAAGCCTGAATAATGACCATAAGTTTTACCTAGAGATCAGTACCTGTGAACTAACTTTATTGCATCACCAAGGAAATTAATCTCCTCCTTGAGGCTGAATACATTGTTGTAACGCAGACCAAGAGTTCCCCTTCCCACTAAATTTAATCCAGTGTAATTGCAGGCAGTCCTTACTGGGCAGCAACCCTGCCCAGATCAGGGGTGATTTAATGACCCTGTGCCCACACGAGCTCCTGGGCAGGACTGGGAAATCTGTGGCTGGAGATCAGGCTGCCACTGGCACAGCCATTATAGGAACCATGACAAAGCATGACATATTTTTGGTTTTTCAGTCCATTCAAGGCACCAGGTTTTTTTTTCTGGTGTGCATTCATTTAATGTTTAAGTTATCTAAAGCCCAAAGACATCTCACATCTCAATATTCTAACGTGGAGAGACAAATTTACAGTGTTTGGAAATAACCAGAGAGGTTACTGCTTGAATTTGCTTGAGAAATACTCTGGTCATGTTGAGATTTTTTTTTTTCCTGAAGCAGTTTTCAGATCCACAAAATATACTTCTGTCCACTGCTAAATGCCATTTTCACATGGACAGAAGGATTTTACTTTATAGTGAAGAGTACATCTAGATTTTTCTATAGTAAAGTAATCTTTTTAAATCCCTTTGAGATGACAGTGTGGGATCAGTTAGAGCACACTGCACAAACTGGTGCTTCCCTCTGACACTGGGATATCTGCCCAGCTCTCTCCAGGTGCCCCAGCCTGAGAGCCGTGCCACGTGCTCCAAGAGAGGAAACCAGAGAAGATAAAAGGGTAACCTGATACAAATAAACGTGTATTTGTCATATTCCTGTTAAGAACCTGTCACGTCATAAAGGGCAGGAAATCAGGCAGTGTGAGGGCCTGGCAAGGCAGCTGCAATGTCCTGGGGGGAGCAGTCACATTAACGGATGGTGGCATGAAACCTTTGAGGAGGGACTTTGTCAAAGCCTGCTCTGGGCAGGGCTGCTGCAGTGCCAGCAGCTCACACACAGCTGCAGCTTCCAGGAGACCTCCTGCCCACTCAAAGACGTGGTACAGCCTGGGAGCTGCAAGGGCTTATCTGGAAATTCATTTTCCAGATAATTTTCCAGCCAGCAAGGAGCTACTTGTTTAGCAGTCTCCCAAGATAAAAATCAGAGAAGACTAGACATTACTTTTGTATTTAGGAAAACAGAGTTAATTTTCCTGTTATCCTTTTTTTCTTTTCTTTCCTTTAAACAAAACATTTATCAGTAATTGTCATTCGCTGAGCATGTACACATTATAAATTATTTTATCAAGCTATCAAGTATGTATCAGGCAGGATACATAGACCAGTGTTCATTAGTGACCTCTAGAAACTGAACCCACTCTTGGCTGAAGGGTTCCCAAATAAACCCATGATATGGAAAGAAAGTCAAGGGAAATCTTTTTGAAGCAATTTAATTATTCTAACAAAACTGGTTTTCATGAATAACACTATTTCACCTCAATTTAATTAAATATTTGGTATGACAAATCCTCATGAAAAAGGTTTGCCATACAAATGCTAATTATGCTGCACTTTAAACGTTTACATTCTCCCTATGAAAAAGTGATTTTTTTCCTCGGAATATCAAAAGTGAATTTATATTATAACACCCGATTAGAAGTCAAACATTTACTGAAATATAAAAATCACACATGATAGAATAATATTTTTAGCAGGATCAAGGCATCAAATCTTTGCTCACTTAAACTCTAGGAGTTCACACAGCCTATACAGATATTCTGATTTCAGTAGCCCCTGCTCATGAGAGAAATGTTCAAGCTGAGTGATAAACTGGCCTAAAAAGCCAATTTTACCAGAGCAGTGTAAGGGGCTTTAGGCTCCACAGCAGTCAATATCCAGGAAATAATTCAGACAAACCAAAGTCACATCTTCTAGTTCAGGCATGAAACTAGCTCATGGTAAACCTCACTATTTTGTGTTCTTTTCCTGCTATGAATCAGATGAGTGGTTTGAGTTTAGACGAGATGGGGATTCCAGAATGATCTGCAAGTGACCTCTTGGTTCAGACTGGTTGACATTGAATGGAATGGACTCTGCTGTAGCCTGGGACCCTCAGAGTGACCCCAGTTTGACATAAGTGTTACAATACAAAGGGAAAAAAGAAAGAAAATAAACAGCAAACCCCAAACTCCCAGAAGCAAAAAGCCTATTTGTTTAGCAAAGTCAGAAAAAAATCAACACATTTTTTTTCTTTGCTTATTATTCTTGCAAAATAAAGCAGAAGCTTCAACTTGCAAAGAAAAGGGTACAGCTGAAGTGTTTGTGTGCTCATCAGGAGACAGAGATCAGCATTCTGATAACCCAGCAATATCAGAGATTAACATCCTGATAATACAGCCTCCAATGCAGTTCCACTGAAGTAGCACCATGACGTCTCCAAGATCCTTGTGCTCGATCACAGAGGCCAGCACACCTCCCTGATGCAGGAATACAATTAAAGGCCCTGTCTTATGGATAAAACAAGAGCATCATGCAGGAGCAAGCCCTAGATGTCTTCCATTTTCTTTAAAATCTCTCTTGCCTATTGGACATGGCACAGGCAGCTTTCCAATGTATCTCATTACCAGAAAACAGTACATCCTTGAGAGATCATCAATTGGAAGGGTATCTTAGTTTGTTTATAAACAGTGCTAATCCATTTCCCAAAAATAATTCCAATACTTGAGCGTTTACTCTCAGAGCACCCAAACTGTTGCAAGGTTTACACAAAATTAGCCACTATTGAAGCCCCAATGCAGAGGTTTCAGGAGCACCTGCAAGTTTATCCAATTAACAAAGATTGATGTGGCTGCTCCTTGAGTGGCATCACAGCAGAGCACAAATTGCTACCGATTCTAGATCTGTCCATGAATGATTTATCCTGAATTATTATGCTTTCTGTATTATTCTATTCTGAATTTATTTTCCAAAGAGGCAAATACTTATTTCAGAGCCCATTAAAAAAAAATACAAACTGGTAACAGCTTTGTAGTAAACAACTTTCACCTTGCCTTACAGAGAGAGCTGTGTTGCTAATTCTATTTCCTAGACTCCATTTAAGTTTTGTATAAAATTTCCTCTCTAAGCTATATGCCTTCTTCCAATAAAAACATTCTCTGTACAGTCTTATAAAACTTAAATTATCACATTTCAATAACCACTTTGCTCAGCAGCAATACAGGGAATAGACTCTTGTGCCATTGACTGGTGTAAGAGGTTAAATTTTGGCTGAATGTCAGTATTGGTTTAGAGAATGTTTGATGGTGGAGATAGGGCTTTGTCAAATCAGAAATTCAATTAACTAGTAGTGATTAATTCTCAGGGTAAGGAATCCAAAAGCTTAGTTTGTAATACCCTGATACACATTAGAAATAATTATTGCAACATTTTATTATACTTCTCAGTCTGAGAAATACTAGGTTGTCCTTAATATTGCTCTTCTGTTCATTTTAATTAGAGTATGCACCTGCTGATAAACAGAAAATGCCTTGTCATTACTCAGAACAAGTAAACTAAATGATGCTTTATATGAGCCTTGGCTGTAACACTGGTTCTTAAACCATGAAGGGGCACTGATTGATATTTTCACTGTAATGGCAATTTCAATTTGAAATATGCATTTGAAGTTGATAACTTAAGTATCAGTTATGAAATTATTTGAAAAGTCTCTTATCTAAAAAGTATGAGCTAAATTTCAATACCAACAATGCAGTTCCATAATTGCATGCATCTGAGGGCAAGAGATTTGTATCTATAAAGACACTTATTTCTCAAACACAAATGATTAATTTTAATCCCAGAATCTAAATATTTTTTAATCACTCGAGTGGAAGATTGTGTATATACACACATTTTTGCCTGGTAAACAGATAAGATACACCGAGGATTTAAGAATTTGCTTTGAAAAAGTAATTTCTCTCATTTTTCCTCCAGAAAAACGTTTCAGTATGAACATTTTTAGGATCCTAGACAGCCATGCTAGAGACTGACATTTAAGATTTACTTCCTAATCCAAATAAGGGAGACTTGCCTACCTGAAAATTCAGTGCTCCTCTTCAGGGCTGATCTCTGAGTCTGGGATTGCCCCAGCCCAGGAGCAGCACCTTGCCCTTGGGCCTCTGGAGCCTCATTTAGGTTCACCTGGGCCCATTTCTCAAGCTTTTGACTCAAAGTACCTAATTTCAGGTAATTATCTCGCCACAAACCCTGCAAAAGCATCAGTATAATGTATTTTAATCAATCTTATCAAGAAAGATATTTTGTGTGTCAGTGTAAAGTCTAAGAGGAGGAAAGCACAGCCCAAATCCTTTTTATGCTTCGTGCTCAATTCACTGTTGTTATAGGGTGCTACATGTGTAGGAATAAAAGTAAATTGTTTTTTCCCTCATTTACTAGAGGTACAGGCACTATCTTTTCATAGGTAAAATAGCAAGAGAAATATATGGTTGCCATAACAACCATTTTAAATAATATTGAGGTAAAAGAGTCCTTCACAAATGTTTTCAAGTGATAAGCTAATTTAAAAATTTTCACAGAGAGCATTTGAAAAATAAGATATACTGGGATATGAGCTTAAAACTACAGAAGTGTTACTATAGTAACCCATGGTATAAAGTACTATTCATGCAGTGATTATCCTGAGCAGATAAATCACCCTCATTAACAGCGAGGTGCATCTCTGCAATAAGTTGGGGAGAGTAAATAATATAACAGACTCTCTAGACATACTTAGGTCATTGCTGTCTGGAACAACATTATAAAAATCCCAGAAAATAACAAGATCCTGAATATACCAAAAAACCCCAGCACAAAGATTTGTACTAACTCTATGATTAAGAAATAAAAGCTCAGAAACTCAGAAAAGTGGCTCTCCATATTTCTGGTAGGTTACTCTGAATCTAGGTGGGACATCATGCTTTTCATGAAAGTCATTTTCTTCTCAAAAATTATCTAACGCAATAATTAATTTCAATGATTTATCAGTCCAAGATTTGTATTTTGCCTTTGATTCTTTGAGAAAAACTCATTTCAAGACTTTCTTGTGTGGAATGAGAACAGCAGGAACCAGCTGTTTTCATAGAATGAGAGAATCCTGGGTTGGAAAGGACCCAAAAGTTCCTCTAGTTCCAACCCCCTGCCATGGGCAGAGGTGCCACTCACTGGATCTGGCCCCATCCACCCTGACCTCTTTGGTTGTCTTCATTTTCCTTAAACATGAACAACTTCATTTGTAATTGAAATATTTCTCCTCAAGAAAAATCACAGAAAATGCCTTAAATATATAGGATGATATGGATTTCTGCATTATCCTCATAAATTAAATATGAAACTGGGGTATGCTCTGGATATTCTTGGAATGTAACAGCTGCTGGAGATCAAGCTCACATTCATTTTAGACAGACACATAAGCAGCTTTTGAGAATGCTCCTCAGCAGTTCATCCTCAAATGTTAGCAATGGCTCCTGGGTGCACAGCACTTTTGTAATGTCACATAAAATAAAAGGCTGCATGAATCACAACCTTCCTCTGTCTAATTAATGCTATAAATTTTAGATAAGTTAGGCAAACAGAAAAATACACTTGCTTTAAACCTGACTTTGCATGCTGAGACATCATATGTATAAATATTACATACATGATTAGAAGACCACACATAAAACTGCCCTAAATTCTGTATGTTCCAAACACATTTTGAATTAATCCTTAGTAACCACAGACATAAGCAATATGTTATTAATATGTTAATATTATATTAATAACATGTTAATAAGCAAAGACTTTGGACAATAAATTGAATGTACCTTGAGAGAGTGAGGGCAGAGCTGCAGCAGTTTAAGACACATGATCCGAGTCCTGCAGCATTCCCTGCTCATCTCCCTGGGACCTGGTATCATGGCTTGACCTGGTTATCCCACACTTCCCAAAGCACAGCCCACTGCAAGCCCTCGGGCTACAGCAAATTCAAGTCAGTACAACTCAGATTATCTCCTTCTTTTCCACAGTTAGATGTATTAACATTTAAGTGTAGGACACCTCAAGGTGTTTCCCATTAAAATTAAATAATGCACGGAATTATCAAATTCACAAAAAGCATGGACGTGGTGAGGGGGGTTGTGCCAAGTTTCTCCATTCCCCAAAAATAAGACTGAGATGGATCTCAGAGACCTTAATACAAAATATTAGAGTGGTTGATTTACCTCATGCAGTACTTATCAATGCTATATTTTATAAGCTAAATTTTTGTTCAAGGCCTATTTAAAAGAGCAATTAAATACATGTGAAAGCTGACTGACCATTTATAATATGCATACTACTAATGGAAAAACAACCATTCCACATAACTGTGACTTTTGGATTAGCCCACAGTAGTAGCACAATTCCAGAGCAACACTGAAACTGTAATTCAGGTAGACAGCAGGAAGAGGGTGATCCAGCAGTAGCAGAAATATAGAAATTCCTATATCCAAATAATACCTAGAAAGTTATTACACAGCCAACTGACAGTTTTAAGTCTCAGCAGCTATTACAGGTGATTTTCTCTGATACCCCAAAGAATATTTTTGGCTTGCCTTTAAAAACTTCATTATTGCCTAAAATGTCACTTATAAATAAGAAAACACAGTGAGGCATCATCAAAGTGGAACTCCACTCTCACGGAGCCTAGTGCTGCTCTCACTCCAATCAGAGTCTGTGCATTTATCACAGTTAGCTGGATTTCTATTTATTGAATGCACGTGGGACACTATATATAGGCATCTTGAACTGGAGTGGGAACACCTGGATGTATTTCAGTGACTGTTATGTCACTTTCCTTCAGCAATGCCCAAGTATATCCTTGGACCCAAAGGACTGAGTGAAAAACTAGAACTTGATGTTTATTCATGATAAAAGAACCCCAAAAAGATTGGTTCTTACAAATCCTGTTATTGTTCTACTTTAAAGAGCACTCAAATTATGTCCTTAGTAAAAATCTCTGTGCATAGGACCGATAAGAAAACCAGAAAAGCAATTACAAACAAGGTTCTTGGTTTCTCCTTGTGCTCCTCCTGCAGTGCCAACTGCAAAGGCATTTGGAGAGCTGATGGACCTGAGATACAGACTGGCAAAAGCCAGACAATGCCCCACCAATCAGTACCCAGCAACATTAAAAGGTAATATAAAAAGGCAAATTCACTACGGTGAAAACCAAACACTTCAAGTAGACTATGGGAAAAAAAAGAAATAAGGGCAAAAGAAAAAAAAAAAAGGAAAAATATAAAAAAAAATAAATCTTTCTTTTTGACCAAACTTAAATACATCAAATTCCCCTTGTATTCAAATGATAGTGTACATCCCATCCCCAAAACATCAACCAGAAACTCAAAGGTTTCTGATTGATAAACCAACTGCCTTTTATACATGAACACACAACCAAACAATACGTTATGAGAGGAAATATTAAAAGCAAAGAGGTGGTATGGATAAAAATTGCAATATATTAACTGTGTACTAAAGTAAAAATTTAACCTTTCTGTAACAGTGTTTTCTTTTTTTCTGTAAAATCATTCACACCACTTTCAAATATGGGTAGAATTTTTTAGTTTTAAATTCCTCTGTAATATGAAAAAAACTAATTTATTTCCACAGAAAACAAAAAGAAACATAAGGCACTACAAGAGAGGGCCTCTGAAATGTACATGATCCACTCACTCTTTTCTGATTCATCCTAATTTTTTTTAATGCATGAAGCTTTTAGGCAGGTATTTTTAAGATTCCAGGAACCAATTTGATTAAATTTCAGAACAGGAAGGCTATCCCTTAATACAGCTTTCAATGTATGTTTTATCCACCCCAGGTATATGCTCAGTGCTTTCATTTTGTAAACACACTGCTGAGATTTAACATGCAACAATTCATAACCAGGAGTGGCTAGATAAGAAATCAATGAAGAAAAGTGCATAACTCAATTTGGATGCCTCCTTAAAGCTCACCTTGCCTTCACAAACTGCAGTTTGCTGCTTTTATAACTCAGTGCTTGGAATTACTGCAACAGAGGAAGCAGGGGTAGAACTTCTCCTGTGTGAGTGACATTCATACAGCAACAGCTTAAACAAAGTCTTGCTGTCATTACAAATACCTACTTAGGTGACTCAGAGAGAGAAATGGAAACTGAAGTAATTAAAGTTTATTCTTTTCAACCAATCAGATTTTAAATGCTGATAATCCTTTAAGGACAGATGAGTACAGATTTCATATCCAGGCGGTTTCCATTGAGTACAGAGATCCACACCACATGCAGATCTGCATTCAGCTTAGTTGGGGAGGGGGGTTTCATTACAATTTGAATTGCATTTCAGTCCCCCAGAGCCATGGGATATCACACTGCACTGACTACCATGCAAGCATAAAGAGGGAAAATTCCCTGCCTTAGGTTGTTTTCATAACAGATCAGGCTGGAAGGATTTGAAAATATAAATGATGGTTGAATGAGTGAAATTACTTGCCCAAGGTACAAAAGGCCTTTTTAAAATTTGTCCCACAGAAAACCAGTATAATGCTAGCCTTTTGCATGGCAAAATATTTTTATCTTGGTGCCTTTTTTACATTAAAAAAAAAATCAATTGGGAAGTGATGCTTCTAGTTCTGTACTGCCCTTGGGTGAACCACATGATGCTTTGATAATAAAGATAGCAACTCTCTAAAGAGGGAAGAAAATTACATGCAGCCCAGGGCCCTGCTTTCTTTCCCCAAACTCAAATTAGCAGGTGCTGCCTGGTTCTATTTAATGGCATCCTTAATGTTCTTAAGTGTTATTGCTTGGTGCTGTAATATTATTTTGGGTTAGTTTCCACTGTTAGCAGGGATGTTTCACACCTACAGTTTTGTGCTACTTGCATTTAATAAATGTTTATAAGCAATCTTTCAACAGTAAAAAAGAATGAGAAATCTAGTCAGTGAAATTGCATAAACATGTATCAGAAAAATTTGACTGAGAGGGTTTTGTTTCAAAAACAGCTATATTTGGTAAAAGAAAGTGCTAATACAGCTGCTGGTTGGGTCCAAATTCAGTCTTTCACTGAAGTTCTCCCAGTGACTTCTTCATGGCTGATTCATACTTGTGGACTGGACCCAAATTATAGATAATTAGTTAATTTGTAGAAATCTGAAGGAATTCCATATAGATTTGCTGTACTTTTAGTTACTAAGAATTTGGAAGTTTGGCTGGTGCAATGGGGTGCTGTGAGTAGAACTGTCAAATATGCAACACTGATTTTTCTTACAATAATAAGAAAAATGTGCTCTTTGAAAGCATATTATTTCCACTAGCTGAAAGGTCATTCCACTCACCGAAGAGATTTCAAATCAAATTTACTACTGATAATTCCTTTATAACATTCCCATATGCTGTATCATGTATTCCAAGGAAAACGTGATAAATTACTCTTTATCATCCTTGGAAATATTCTTTTCAAGAACAAGTAAGCAGTGAGTAAACAGTGAGAAGTGTCTATTTGTCACTGTAAATACTTTGTGATGTTTACAATTTGATATTAAAATAAAGTAATTCCATGTGGACCACAGGTGTTTTGTTGATATCTGTGTGGTTGTATCCTCAATAACCATAAGTCAGTATAGTCTATTTTTATGGTAATAAATGTTATACATGAGACTGAGCAGGATACACATAAATTCCTGTGAAATCTTAGCTTTTGTTTTGGAACCATAGAAACAGCTCTATTCTTCCTAGCAATTTGCTGGTGACTCTGAGAATATCAATTATGTAATTGTCTTGTAACTTACTGTCAGCAATAGAAGGTGATACCACGGAATTCAGCTACTGGGATACAACATCACACCCCTGTTAACTCTAATGACTCTTAATGGCTGCTTGGAAACATTTTCACTTACAAGTTATTCTAAGTATCTTAAAAGAAAATTATACTTTCAACAGCATAATTATTTTGTTCTAAGAAACTACTTGCTTTTTGAGAGGCATACCACCATTTCATAAAAAACAATAATTTCCTAAAGTATAATTAGAAACCCACTGCTAAAATACTACATATGAATTCTTTCTTTTCTAGCCAGAGGTTCCAGTGAGGTGTGATTTACATCCCAGGGCTTGTCTCAATGGCTGGAGATTCCTGCCTTGCCTTACACTAAAAACAAAGGGGATCTATGTGTTCTTCCAGTAGAGGAGCCCTGGCAGCCACAAAGCTGTGGGGACAGTACTGTGTCTAATTTATCACCATGTTTTTAGGTACAGGCATTTTCTTACATTAGTGCTGAATTTTGAGCAAAAAAACTTTACATCTTCACAGAAAAACAGTGTAAATGGAGGTGTTGAGAGTAACATAATGTTCTGACAAACTACAGACTGTAAGCAGATTAATTAAAGGTAATGTGCAGATATTAGAAAGCTAGAGATGTGCATAATTAAAGCTATTGTTACTTGAAAATACACAAATTGTAGGAAAGACTTTTATCCACTATCCAGGACAAAGACTCTCCTTTGTAGCTTACACAGTACAAGTCACTCAATCAGTGAAATGATAATTGATTACACACAAGATATTTCAAGCTGATGTTGCACGTTCACTAAATTTCCAGTTAAGGAGAAATAATTGTGATTCTTCAGCTACAAGTTTCTCAGTTGCTGCTCTCTCTCTTACTACCCATGAGACAATTGTTGCATGCTGAACACTTCAAAAGATGAATACCTTAAATTGATCAGATCTCAAACCCCCTGATATTTATACAGCAAATCTCAGTTTACTGTGCCTTTCATGAAAGACAAGGCTCAGCATTTTCTTCAAAAACTCATATTGGAAACCATGGGTATTTTATGTCAGAAACATTTGGTGGGTTTGTCTGACTTAGCTGCAGTTTGTTCAAGACTGGGCTCAAAATCCTTTTATTGCCAGTTACTGTAGAATATTAATCTGCAAAAATCTGCATTTAATAGATCGATAATTTTTTTAATTCTCCTAGACAGAGTTTTAGCATGCAAAAAGTGATTCTACCAAAAAAAACTCAAAAACAATCCATGTAGACAAGTCTTGCATAGAAAGAACTGTGATTCTGCCAAATCCCACAATATTCATAGCTGCTCCTTCTTGCCTATTATCTTTCCAAATGAGAACTTTCAGTGTTATTTGATGGTCCAAAATTATAGAGGAACAAAACAGAGTTTTAACAGCATCCTCAGAAACATTTTTACATTTTTGTGAATGTGATCAGTGATAACTGAAGGTGATTTAAACCTTCAGCCTGGACAACCATGACAGAATTACCTTTATTCTATACCCTGATGCTAATACATTAATATATTAATAATGAACTAAAATACAAAACCTTTTAGCAAAATATACTGTTTCTCTTCTGTACATATAAATGAGCAGGATCCATATTACAACATTTGGTCCCCAAAATCCCGTTCTCCATACTAGGGAAATTTGCTTCACTCTACAAAGGGCTCAGTCTCTGTCCCTGTTCCCTCCAAAGAAAGTTAACTGCTTGATCTCCACCCATCATGGCCAACTGGAGCAAATGTTTTTACTTCTCAAGCCTTTTTGTTAGAAAAAGAAAATAATCTTCTTTTCAGTTAAGGAGCTGAAGCACATGAATTGCTTTTCCTGTTTTTCCCAGCAAATACAAATTGTAAAGCACAGAACCAAAATCTACTTATCTTTTGCTTAAGAGTTTTGCCTGCATCCCACAAAAACTGGCTGTGAAGTCAAAGAGGATTTTGTAGGCTTGGAACTGGAGAAATAAATTATTTTTTGTCAAACACTTTGTGCATGTGTGCATCCTTATTTACTCTTCTTTTGCATTAGTCTTGCAAATGATTTCTAGTGGGTTATAAAATGATTTTTTTTTTATGTGTAGAGATTAGCTTACTTACAGTGGAAGACATATAAGACTTACAAGTGAAGGATAAAATACACACATCAATAAAATTATTTAAGGAAGGGATGTCAGAACAAGGACTAAATGAATGTGAGAAGAGAGGGAAATAAAGGGCTGTATCTGCACCACCACTACCAGCCAGGATGTTTCAGGTCACAGCTCCCACCAAGCTCAGGCTCTCCCCAGTTACCACCACTGTACCTTCTGTAGATGCTAAAACACCAATTAACATCTCACCTATCACTCTTTACTCTTGACATTCTTCTGCACACCTGGTTGGTACAACTTTCTAGGTAGTTGTCCTTTAGCAGAGAATTTACAAGGTGGTAGAACAGATACCTCTCTTCCCTTTTCTATGACATAAGCAAATACTTGCCTGTTAAAGATAGAATGCTGACCTGAATATTTTGCTGCATGTAAAAAACAGAAGCAGGAAAGACATAATAAATAAAATCCTCATTATAGCATAAACTTTGAGTCTTTGAGTGATTTCTCCTCGTTTGAAAAAGAGCTAATTGACTATGTCACTGTAGCAGCTGTTTTGAACTGATGATTTTCAGAATGCAGATGGGTTATTTAGCAAACGGGAAAAATTAAAATTGGAAAGGCAGCATTACCAGCTCTGGTAGAGCAACTACAGGTGTATTTTTTAACGCATAGCTAGCACTAAGAGTAGGTGTACTCAGTGAAACCCTAAATGTGAGCAAAGACAGAGGCAAAGTAATGGCTTCGTTTAGGAGCGAATAAAAAAGGAGGGTAAAAGTGCGGCTTGCAGGAAAAATACCTACACTGCAAGCAATGAAGTTCTTGTGTGACACTGATTATGGCTTCTGACAACCATCATCTCTGCTACTTCGAGTACATATGCAAGAATAAAATTTAACTACTTTGTATTACCAAAATCCCATTCCTGACCAGGTATGTATTTTCTTTTAAATATATTACTGACAGAAAATGAAGGAAAGCACTGATCTATCCTGTGTAAAAGTGTGTCTCAGCCATACTCATTGAAGCCTGCTGGGGTAAATAGTTGTAATTTTATTGGGAGAAATGGAGCTGAACCAATTTTAAGCTTCACTGAAGCTTCTGAAGCTGAGGAAACAATATATCCCTTGTTTTGGAAAAGGATAGAAAAATTTAGTAAAGAGGAATAATGATAAATTTAACTGCATCAGGAATTCAAAGATGCAGTAGAATCATTTATTTCTCAAGTATTCTGTGAAGAGCTGGCAGTGTAAGACTAAGTACAGAGTTCTTATAAATGCTGCTTGATTGTTCCCTTCAGTTGATTTTGTTTTAGAAGAGCAAGGCTACGGATTTAAATTCTTTGCAGGAGTTCTTTGGCATATCTGCAAAAACTATCAATGCTCCCAGCTTAAAGATCATCCTTGTGAAACATCAAGAGGTTCCCAAAGTATCTTATTGACTTTCAAAAAACTTAATTGCCTTGTTGCCTTGCATTCTTATAGGGGGAATCATCAGCTTAACTCTTGTTTTTGTGGCTACTGTAAAACATCCTTCTCTCATGGGCAGAAGATATGATTAGTGGTAAAGGCAAAGGGAAAATTACACACACAGTTAATTCAAATTATTCACCAAACAAATAATGAAACTTGCAGGTAACATCAGACCTCTCATGTCTCTGCTAGAGTAGTAGATCAGTAAAAATATTGTTTACTTTGAAAGGGTTATGAAAATAAAAATGATGTGAAATTGGCTTATTTTACAGTAAGTAATGAATATTGCTTTGTATCTATACAGACGCCTTTGAACAAGATATACTCCAGCAGTATATTCTGGGTTTGTTTCTTCCCAATCATGGTCTTTTACTGTCCTACTCACTGCAATCAGAATTTTAAATTCACAGGGGAGAAAAAAAAAATCCATTTGAAAACAATAACCCAGTCATCAAGAGCAAGTGACACTGGGTATGTGACAGACACAGTGATGGTGCACAAGTCAGCCCTCTACTGTTGTTATGATTTGGAGTGGTGATGACAGAACACAGAGCTACTCCATTCTAGGAGCACTAAATCTGTGCAATAGGGGCTGCAGCAGAAACACAGAGAAAATGAGAATCAGTGGAATATATGTGCTGTCCCATAGAGCAATGCACTATGGAAAGCAGAAAAGGAAAAAGCTCAGCCCTGGCTGGAAAGTGCAGTGGATTTCTGTGACCAGGCCAAGCAAGAGCTGTGTTACTGGTTTGGCCTCAGCTGCACTCTTGGCCAGACCCTTCTTTAAGCACAGCCAGATTTGTCCAAGAGAATCCTGGCAGCATGGATTGGCACTTTTCACTCTTAGCTAATTTGCAACTTAGGAATTTTCACTGCTTAACATTGCATCCTCATCAAGATCCAAAAATACTAGGAGCTATTTATGGCAGAATTGAATCTGGACCTGTGTCTCTAGAGTAGACTCGACTACATTTTTGGATATGACAGGGTTTAACTATTTAAAATTCAAAATCTGGATGTAAGAGCATAAGCTGCAACTTATTTTGACCATTGTCAGCATACCTGACCTGTACTCCTATCATTAATCATATTTACAAAATCAAAGTAGTATTTATTGATACATGAGCTGGTCTGCATTTCTTTGCCATACTGTTACTTCCTCCACAAGCACACAAATTTTAAAAAGCCTTGAAGGATCATCTCTTTTTGTCTACTTGGCAAATTCTGACATATCTCAGCAGTCACACCGAAATCAGTGTGATTGTGCATTCCCGTAAAGAAGCACATATTAAAGTTGAACACTTTTATTGCAAAGTGTTCCATTTTCTGATGTCACTTTCAGATGAACAGAGGAAGTTTCAGGCACTCATCCCTTCTCAGTTCCTTTTAGGACTAGAAGCATTAAAGAAGAGTTTATGAACATTTCCAACAGCTCCCTAGAGAGCAAATGCTAAAAACTAGTGGTATCTTCCTTTCCACTCAGTTATAGAATTTAGCTAGGAGAGATTTTGAAGAAACTGTTTAAGCACTTAATACCAAAGTTTTAGGGGGCAATTCTGGGAAGTGTAGATATAGCTGTAAGTCTGTGCTACTCTTACTTCATTTTACTTCAGAAACAGATAGTTAATAAAATAGTAAATTCCTTAACAAAGGAAATAAAATGGCTTTTTTAAATAGGATTTTCTCTACTTAAAATTCTTACACACATTAGAAGAGCTCTATCAGAAAAAAAGGTTGGTTTAGGATAATATTCTTATTTAACTCAAGTCTAAAAAGGACAGATAATTCCTCTCTCCTTCTAAACAGAATATAAAGGGCAATGTTGTAGTTATTCAAGCTATTTGAGTGAGACATGTTATGCTGATTACAAAGAGTGTAAAAATTTCTTTTAACAAATTTGTAATTCTAATCAGCATTGGCTCTCTCTCAAGCTGTCAATGTCCATCCTATTATTCTCCTTGATAATGAAATTATTTAAACATCAATCAAGCATGAATGCTCTATTTTTGCATAGAGAATAGCACATTAACATGAAGAGAGTAGTTAAACCCCTCAGAGTGCTTAATAAATGTGCATCATCAACCAAAAATATCTACCTAAATACCTGCATACAGATGTTCATGATTAACAGTTCAGAGAGAGATGTATGGCCAACTTTAGGAAACCTAAAGGTTACTGATTAGTCATTAAGGTACAGAAGACCTGGAAATGGCAGATAAATCCTTGAAGCAAATCCTCCAAGAACTCTGATGCTGCAGATGGATTCAATGAGACCTAAATGCCTGCTAAAGGACCACGAGTGAAGGACAAACCTCACGGAGCTCTTTGGGCTTGTGCTGTAATCTCACTTCCTTTCAAAGGCTAACTGAAAGCAGAACATCAGCACATTCCATATAAAGTACCTGAAAAAGCATTTCTGAGATGGTTTCTGCTCCCATCTCCCAGCGTGGCACACACAGCTGTTCCCCACGCCCCTGGACCAGCCAGGACCTCCCTGGTGCAGGAGGGAAGGTGAAAATCCTGGTGCTTTTCTGTCCTGCTCTGGCATCTGATGGGGTGCTGAAAGCTGTCTCTGACATACTGCACAAAGCAGATTAAGGAGGTTTATCACACTGTGGTACAAAGGCAGACCGTGCACATGTGCAAACATACTTCTGCAGTTGGGTTAATGGGACTGCTGAAGGAAAACACAGAAAACAAGAGGGGAGGCAGGAAAATTCTGCCTTCCTCTGCTTAGGAACTGAGCTAGCCTGAACAGTGGTGTGGAAATGCAGCCTGAAAAAATGTCGTGCACATTCAGGGCTTGGATCCTTTGCTAATATCATTTTCAAGTACATTTGGCTGTGAATAAATGGGATACACAGAGCTCTAATTTAGTCTTTATGTATGTACTGAATACACTATTTGAGTTACCACCCACGTTATTTTCAGCTAATTCAATACCTTACAAACAATCTTTCCTCTTTTAATATATTCTGAAGTACATTTAAGTATCTTAAAAATACAAATCAAATCTCTTCAGAGTGCAATAAAAGCACAATAAAGCAGGTCTAACACGTAATCAAACATAATAACCACATATTTAAAGGTGGAAAATGAACTCCTATAACACTTGCAAAACTCAGCCAGTGACCAACATTTCAGAACAAGAAAAAATTCTGCAGTCTGAATTCTTCCAAGTTATCCAGATTATGCTTCCAGCTCCCCGGTTCTGTTTTTGTAAAATATACAAAGATTAAAAGGAATGAGACAGAAGCCTTACAATTGCAAGAAACTAAGGATTCTTCTCAGCCTACCATAACCATGTATACTCACGAGTTTATTCATCATCATTTAGAAATATAGACATTTATTGAGTAGATGGGATGTACTTGTCTAAGAAACATCTAATTCTTAGAATAGTTAAAAGGGAAAGACAGGTTTGTAAACCACTCAAAAATTCATTAATAGATTTAACTTAGCTTTTTTATCACACACTTCTCATAAAAAATTACTTCAGTAGAGAATGAAAACACAATTTTTCCAGAAATATAGCCTAAAATCTATGTCCACTTGGTTTGGATGTTATAATATCATATTGTACTTGTAGAAATTCCTAATAAACAGATAAGGTACTTTCACTTAGGTAGGATGTTCTAATGGCAGATGCAAGGGGACAAATTCTGCTGTTGAGTGAATACACTGACATTTTTGTGGTGGCTTTGCTTATCATAAAAGCACATTCCATACGAGGCGTTCTCCTCTGGATTTCTACAAATATTCACAGACAACTAGGATACACACATTAAATTGGGGCTTTTTAAAGAAAATCACTACCCTTCAGTGTGCAAATGACAGGAAGGATGGAAAATGACAGAATTTAAAGAATAAAAAAAGCTAACTCCAATTTCAAAATTTAACTGTAAGAGCCACAAGTCAGACACTATGCACCACTTCAATTCCTCATGCATTTGTATAAATAGCAACAGAATTCCAAGGGAGGTACATGCTGCAAGGACAGGTACTTAGAGGAGCCAGCTGGGGATTCCAGGGGAGGTGAAAAGACTTTGGGGGCCTAATCCAGATATTTCTGAGTCCAAACTTCCCTTTTTTCAAATGTTCTATTTGCCTAACCTGACCAGTGAAACAAGACAACGCCACCAACATTTCCAATCACTTGAACAGAAAGTGCAGTAACCGTTCTAGAATAGAAAAATGCTTGCAGAGGTTTTAGAATTTTTTCCAGGAATAGGTTCCCTGTGACAGATGGTTTTTCCCGCTGGTGTTTTCATAAGAAGTTCTCCTTTTCACTCCATCCATAAGAATTAAGAAAAATGGGTTTTCACTAGGTGTTACAACTTTCATAGAAAAACGTATTGGGTAATCAATACTTAATTTTTAAAGGAGTTGTGGAAATATCACACCTATAGAAGAAAATGGACTTACCTACTGGACCACCTCTTAGGAAGCACAGCTAATTCTCTTTATCTGTCCCTCTTAGAGTAACTTCAGGAGTGGCTGTTGCAGGAATGGGGGAATCATTCAAAGGCCACAACTTGACTCCAGAACTAGTGGTTGCTTGGAAAAGCACTGCTCTGGAAAGCAGAGTTCATGGAAAACCCTTTATGAAAATGGGCGCATATATGCAATATAAATATGTGCATACATGCAATAAAAATAAATATTTATGCAAAGGAAAATATGGTTTTTGCATTATTGTGACTGTTTGCTGCAGACCAACATTCCTACATTTAACCATGTATAAAGGCTGTGAACAAAAGATGCTTTGATAATATCAAAATGGTTTTGTTCATGACTGGTACAGTTATTCCTCCAAATCTCATTCTTCTTCCATGTGACCATAAGTTATAAACTTCCTTCTTGTCAATACACTATGGGAAATCTCTAAACCAACTGACAAATGCCATTTCTTCTTTCTCTCCAGTTCTTTCAGGCTGATATTCAGGGTTAAGTAAGCTCCTGAAAGAGATTCCAACTTTTAGTCCATTTGATAAGTAGGTGAATGACTTGGCATGGCTTTAAACTGGAGGAAGTGTTGTAACTGGAAACTTCCTACCATTTTTCTGAGCAACACATGGTTCCACAACCCCCAGCCTCATGCTGGGTAACAGGGCACAAACTTTTCCTGATGCTAAAAGGATTTCATTAATAGGTCCCTGAGCAGCACCAAGAAATGACCACACGTACCCAAGAGCTCCTGCCACCCTGAGGTGAATAAGACAGAGATCCAAAGTTCACTGCTACCAACCAAATACCCCATAAACTAATTATGAATTCCAGTTTAGAAACACAGCAATGACTCCTCCATTTCTTATGTATGTGGTATTCTGAGAAACATCACAGTGTAGCAATTACCATTTCTACCTGTACATATTTCTGCTGATGATGGAACCCCAGAAATGGCATTTCTGGTGCCAGGAAAGGTCACTGTCAGTACTGTAGAAGAGATAAAGTAGAATGTGGGGGAAAGCTGCCCTTCTGCAGTGTGCCCACAACTCTTTCCAGCTCCCCCAAGGGACAGAGGAAGGAAACATGAAAGACCCTGGTGTGCTCTTAGGACAGAAGACACAAAAAACAGCTGCTCGGGGGGAAAAGCTGCCATTGGAGGGAGCTGCCTTTAGATCATCTTTCACCTAAACACGTATTTCTTTTAACTCCAGAATGCTGGGTGAAGATACACAATTTTGTTTTAAAGTTTTAAGTTCATAGTGTTCCACTACTTCAAAACACAGACAAAACAGAAACAAAAAGTTCAGTTCTCTAAAATAAATTATTCAGTACACAAAAATCACTGTCCATCCACATACAGCATATGGATTTTAGTTGCCTCAACTAAAATGGCAAGGCAATAAAATAAGGCTGTTCCATTGTATACTACTGAAGGCAATTGAATTATTATCAGAAAATCTTCCTTTCAAATCACATTAATAAAGGATTGTTGTAGCATCAGTTTTCCATAATATTTTATGTATGAGCTTATAAAGTACAACAATAAAATTCTTAATCAGATAAGGCATTTCTGGTGTTTGAAGGAAAATACTGCCATAAAAGCATATCCCAATGTTAAATCAGCAACACAGCCCTGAAACCAATGCCATCCTCACTGTGTCAACTCATCGATAGTTACAATGCTGTTGGGAATAAAACATTTCCAGTACTGCTAATACCACCACTTCAATAGCTCATTTAGAGGCAAAAAGCCTTATTGTTTTATCACTGCTTGAATAAGCTCTTCACATCTGAGAATTTATTACTTTAATTACAAAGAGTCTTCCATGTTATTTCAGGAGTATTGAAAAACTATTTCTCTACAAAGGTGCAGAGATACTTTAATATTTATGGCTATATCACAAGAAAATTAAGAATTTTTGATAAGTTTGAAAAATACCGATTATCAGACTTATTTTTCCGTTTCTTGCAATTCAACTGCTGTCACTGGCCTGATTTCAGAAGGAGTCCAATTTAAAAGGTTGCCTTCTGGAAAGTAAAAGAAGGTAATTATTCAAAAGAATCAGTGCTTACAGGGCCTCCCTTTTAGATATCAGAGGCATGCTGTTTCCATGTTTTCAGGCAAAAATACATCTGTGAAAGCAATACTTCTGCAAAGATGCATCTGACATAATGAAAAAGGTGTAGGAATAAATCCTGCACTTACCGAAGAAAAACTCAAACTGCCACCCACACTAAATATACTATTAAAAACAGAAGAGGTGGGGAAAGCAAGAAAACTAGAGGTGTCAAGCAAAATAAAAAGGCAACAAGAAAACACAATCACTATGCTGTTTAACAGGTCTAGGCACTGTCACATCACTAATTATCCATATTCTCATTAATCCATAAATTAATAGGAATATAAAACTGTCAGAGAAAATTTCAAGAGCAACGACAGATAGGATTCACTGAAGTATTTGTTAAAAGCCACTAAAAAGAAGGGCAACGTAAGTAAAACATCAATATACTTTTAAAGGGGAGAAAATAGCAATAAATCTGGAACCTTAGGAAGTACCTGGGAAATGCAAGAAGCTTGTCCTTTATTGCTCTCTGGAAAGAGAAGCTCTGGAGCTGTAGATGTTACAGCCATACATCACAGCAGTGTGGGGTTTTTTACTTAAACCCTTAGGAAGGATGAGAAGAACTTTTAACTGTGTGCCTCTAAGTTCCACCTGATTTCTAAGCCATGTCATATACAATTAAAAACATCAAATGGACTGAGTTTAAAAGAGAAAAATAGATAGCAGTTTGGAAATGCTGAGAGTGACATATCCTTAGGAAGTAATTAAAACTCAACATGATTCATCATACCTTGAATCATTTCCTCCATTGTTGAGTTCCTTATGGAATAGCTCAATCAAATCTAGTTCCTCACAGTATTTCACAGACTGGCATCTTCCCACACAGAGAACACTGTTCCAAATTGTTTTACCAGCAAAAGTTAGCAAGAGATTTTGCATTCATTTGCATGTGTCTGGAACTTCTTGCATGACTGATGACACACTGAAGAGTTTTAGTTTTGAAAGAAGTTACTCTCTGTAATACTGTGCAAATATCACTGCCAGTGATTTTTGTTCATTCTTGAGTATGACAGTGAACACTTGCCCCTGGGATAATCAAAGATGAGCCTGGAGTCCATGGAAAGCAGAGGAAAGCAGTTCAGTAACTGGATACTTCATTAAGGTCCTTACCACTTGAAGATAAAATATTCTGACACAACAGGTCCAAACAGCTGAACAACTAGTCACTTGTAAAATAACATGTAACCAGATTTCTTCTTTAAACCAAAGCTGAATTTCAGAATAGATTCTGAAGCATAACATTCTGTAAAATCAACTCAACCAAGTGTTCCTGGACTGCTCATTCAAATTATTATAATGGAGTTCAGCAGTTTACGTGGTGTCTCTGTAGTAAACTCAAGAATTTGACATAAACAGATAAGAGCTGTCATGCAGCTGATAAACTTCTTTTCCTGAGGGTCTTAAGTTCCCAAAATCCATTAAGACTTTAAAAACCCCACGATCTGTCCCAGCCTAATTATCTAAGGGAGTGACTCATTTGACAAAACATCTCTCTGATTCATAAGCTACTTGCATAATTTAAAAGCTGCTACTGCTTATCCAGCCCACACCACTACTGGTGAAACTAATATGTGTAATGGTTGTGTTGGCATACTCTAGAGTAATACATGGGAGGATTATTTTCTCCCTTCTTTATACCATAATTTATGAAGATATGTGTATGTATACAAAGAGAGATAAAAACTATCTCACCATATGGTGCTTTTAGCATAAGGTACCTTATCAGTTCCTTATCAAGTTAAAAATGAAGAAAAAATCCTAAACACTTGATAATATTAGAATACTGACATGCATATAATCAGTCTTTCCCTTCTTGGACACCCCCAAAGAATTAATAACCAAGAGATGTTTATTTTGGTAAACTGTAAGATCTCAAAAATTCATTTCTCTTCTCAAGTTTAAAAATGCTTGTACTAAACAGAGTATTGCCTTTTACTACTTATTCCTTATAAAAATTATCAGGAATAAGATTCTCAGTGACTACTCATTATCTAGACTCATATTGCAAGACAATCTTAGATAATATGAATTTATTTACAATTTAAAAAATTATAAAAAAAACCCAAATTAATTTTAAAAAGAGAAAGTTCTAAAATAAGGAGATTAAAAAATAAGAAAACCAGTGATTAAACCCCCAGAATTTTAACACAGAGATATAATACTCTAATACTACATAAATTTCTCAGCTGTATAACTAGATTACCAACTAAACTGTCAATGTTTACTCTGCTACTATCACAATGTATTTTTTCCTGCAGTTTGAGCTTAGTGGGATAATCAGTGCCCAGAGCAGTATTTAGGCTTTCCAAGCTGTGGCAGCCTTAGTCTCCTGTGGCTCTGTCTTCTACCACAGTGGAACAGAACTCCCTGAGGGCAGGTTCTCTTAACCTCACGTCCTCCAGAGAATAATTCAGAGTATCAGCTGTCCCTTCACTGCCTGGCTGAGGTGGCCTGGGAGACTGCAGTCTCTTAGATACCAACTGGATGTTTAAATATAGATACAGGAACTGTTTTCTTGCATCCCCAAAAGTGCTCATAAAACCTCCTAGGAGACAACATGGGTAAGAAGCAAGGAGGGCTTAATCTCCAGTACCTTTAAATTATCTTCTAAAATCTTCTTTGCTCCCAAGAACAAGATAAAGTAGAACTGCAAGTGTCTAGTGAAAGGGAACAGTGGGAAATAATTTTGGGTTAGCACCGTTCAGAAAGCATCTTGGGCTTAAAATATGATTTTCTTTCCATAGGTAAATCCTTTCCTGTGTGCTTTGTACTTAAGCCCATTAAATCTTTATAATTTTTTACAGATAATAAACATTTAGCCATTTAAGAGCTCTAATACTCCCCATCACTGGAAGAGAATCTCTTTGTAATAAAGATCTGAGTGTATTCTATCTGTCTATAATCTTCTCCTTTGTTACACAACTTCTTTTCTGTTTGCTGTACTCCTTCCTTTTGTACATTGTCAGTATAATAAAAAGTTGAAGTAAATGATGGACTTGGAAAAGCCATCAATTACTTCTAAAATTTCCCAGGAACTGCCTCACTTTACAAGAGTCCAGTGCATTTTAATTTCAGGAGAATGAAACAGGCAAAAAGACATCTTCCTAAGCAAAGTGTACTTCACACCCCTTTCTGTTCTAATTGCCTTCCTGGGTTGTTTTCTGCCAACCAGCCCCACAGAGCAGTGAGCCCAGCTGGGAAATTCTGTGCTGCACATCGTGATCAGCCCTCAGCACCTGTGGGAGGCTTTGTTACACCAAACACGACTCCATTTGTATTCGTCTAGAGAGCAGACAATGTTATTCTGAGTCAGGTGAGAGACTTGTGGAGAAAAAAACCTTTCCTCTCCTTTTGTCACCTCTCAGAAGTTTACTCAGAGAGATGATGATCTGTTTGGATTCTGATCTGCCACCAGTTTAAATCATAGAGGAAAACGTGTGACTGCTGAGCTGTTGGGTAAACAGTTCTAGCAGAGGCAGAACACACAGCCCTCCTGAACAAACAGATCTATAGATACAGGAAGGTGTTTCAGTTTGGTTTCCAAGTCTGTTTGGCCTTCTCAAGGGACTGCAGAGAAATGGAATAGTCTTTTCAAACAGATCAAGCCTTATTTCTCACAGTGGGTCAGAAGGTATTCCCCATTTTAAAAGTCAGCAAGTTTTAGCTGAAAATTGCTTGAGTCGTCAGGCCGAGATTAAACTAATGGTAGATGGAGAAATATTATCTTAGAGCTGCCACACATCAGAGACCATCACCATGGCCCCAGGAAGGAGCTTTGCCTAAGGCTGTGCCCAAATTCACAGTCCACACCTTCAACACAAAATTAATTTTAGAATGATGGTCCTTGAAGGAATGGATAAATGAAAGGAAGGTAACTATGGCTCACCATTTCATACTTTTGATTTGCATGGTAGAAGCTGTAATCACAGTCAAAGAATGAATAACGTGGAAAGAATTATTTCCTGTTCCTGAAATCCAGTTTAGGTAGGCTAAAGTTGTAGGCGTCAGTATCCTGCAGTATCGTACTTAATAAAACTTTTTTTCTTTAAGTATTTCTCCAAACGCTGACAATATGAAAAGTGAAAAAAACATTTTAAAATAATTGTCCTTGTTTATTAAAATGTAAAATCACGTGGGACATTATGTCCTGCATATAAGGAGCAAATCAAATGAAATTTCAAGTTTATATATTTGATTGATATAAACTTGAAAACTTTAAGTACCATTACTCCTTGCTTTATTCAATACAACTAAGCTCCAATTTTTTCTCTCATGCAAAATCAATTCACATGGTACTTGTGAAATATTTCAAATCCCTTTATTATTACTAATATACAAAACAATTCCATTAATGAAACTACCATGGGCAATGTAGCTATTAAATTGTATAAATTAGCCTGGTGATATTAATGAAACTTCAGGAAAGTTTCAGAAGACATCTCCCAAATACATTTCCCCATAAAATTGGCAACTTCTAAAGAAAATTTTCCAGAAAAAAATATTTTTTATATACACTTGCATGTATATGAGATCAAGGTGAAGGTATGAGTTTCTACATCTCATTTTCAGAGAATCAGAGAATGGTTTGGGTTGGAAGGGATCTTAAAGCTTGTCCAGCTCCAAACCCCCTCCCATGGGCAGGGACACCTTCCACTGTCCCAGGTTGCTCCAAGCCCCATCCAGCCTGGCCTTGGACACTTCCAGGGATCCAGGGGCAGCCACAGCTTCTCTGGGCACCCTGTGCCAGGGCCTCAGCACCCTCACAGGGAAGAATTTATCTTCTCTAAACCTTCCTTTTGTCAATGGAAAGCCATTCCCCTTGTCCTCCTACTCCAAGCCCTTGTCAAAAGACCCTTTTCAGCTCATGTAGCTTGTTTCAGTACTGGAAGGTGTTTTAGTTCTCACCTTTTTTCCTCCTGGCTGTACAACCCCAACTCCCTCAGCCTATTTTTTGGGGGTAGGTTTCCATACAGCACAACCTGTTTTTCCAAGCTATACAAAGGCTCAGGTAGCAGAAATGAGGGATTTCCTTGCTCTTGCTACAGGGGAGAAGTGCAATCAGGCTAAACATCAGGGTTAGGACAGGTGAAAGAAACAGTCCCAGATGCTCTCCCATGTTTGCCACGGGCTAGGAGTCTTGACAGCTGTGAAAAGTACAAATCTTTCACTGTGTGTGGATGTGGATTGTGTTGGATTTGTTTAACAAAACTTAAAGGCAAAGCTTTTGTGAAATTATGCTTAGCATGTCAAGCATTGCCTGATCTGAAACTTTCATACTATTTTCTTTAAAGGAATCCTTCACATTTCAATTTCTATTTGAATGAGATTCATCCAGTCTTGAAAGGGCAAATCGGTTTTTGCCAGGTGACAAGAACATCAACAAGCTTAAAAATCAAAGAGGAAACTTATTGCCTACCTTTCTCTCTTTGGAAGTTATGAATATGCTGAGGAGCAGCACATGAAAGAGAAGCAAATTAAAAATATGCTAATATATTGTATTTCTTTTATGATATGGCAGGAAGTGTGCAGCTTGGATAAATCAAACTATACAACATAATTAAAACCCGAATGTAACATTCGAATGATGACTAATAGAAAATGATAAAGAGTTCATAAATAGTAAGTATTAAGCACAGTAATTACTACATCAGAAACTGCAAGGCAGCTGAGTATCTTAAAAGTAAATGTCTGTTCCCCCTCTTCAGTGAGAAAACACTCAAACTAATCAACATAAGCTTAATATTTTGAAAAATAGCTTCTGTTCCTTTAATTGCTAATTAAATAATTAAACTTGAAAGCTTGAGCAAATTATTAATAATCTACCATTGAATTGTGATCAGCCGTGGTGATTTCAGGAGAATCTCCCCAAAGTCACAAAACAGTTTGGGCTTATCTGGTTTATTCTCATGAAGGGTTTCCAAATGAGTTCAGAGATGAGGTTCTGATCAGGGTTTTATTAGCAGCAAAACACTTCAGGGTAAAGGAGAGTATTCTAAAAGAAAATGAAAACTTTGGTTAATATTCTTAGAATACTGACATATTCTTATTGTATACATGTTGCTATTTTAAAGTGCAGAAACAAATTATCAAATTTATTCTACAGCTGTTTTGTAGAACTTTCAGAACACTAATACAGAAGTGAAAGCAAGAATCTGTAAAGCATTAAAGCACTTTGATATACGTTAGAAGCTAAAACAAACAAAAAAATTCTGAAGAACAAAAAAGAATCTGAAATAATAACTAGAAACCTCAAAATCTAGGCATATACAAGACATCCCAGAAATAAGCTGAAGTGGGAAAAGAGCCCCAAAACTACCTAAAGAAAAGCATAATATTCATCAATTAAAGCAAAAATCAGCTCTAAATTCTCTGATCTTTCTACACTGCTATAAATGCAGCCCATCCCCCATCTCATTAGTTGTCCTTCAGCATAATGCACACATACACAGAGTTGTTATGGAATTGTTTCTGGAAAGAAAACAGCTCTGCATTTAGGGCTGAAATAGTCTCTGGGAAGCCAACAGCTCTGCATTTCAGGCTGCAGTCCCACCAGGGCTGATATCCAACACTCAGGCTTTGTGAGTGTGAGCGAGCTCTGCCCACCTGGGCCCCAGCAGCATTTTCTTACCAAGACATTCAAAAACCAAGCACTGAAAAATCACCATACAGAAATATATGGTACAGGGGACTGGAGGAATCAACAGAAAGCACATGAGAACATTAGGAGGGAACCCAAATTAATCCTGATCAAATCTACTTAAAATGGACAATTTGAGGCCTTTAATGTGATCATGTTTCTAGTTAATATATTCAGTGCTTCTTTTTCTGGGATAATTCTTGCAATTATTTGAAGACAAGCAAACAGACAGAAGCAAATGTCTTGTTGAACATTAACTCTCTAGTAAAGTACAAGTATTATCAGTATCCTAAGTACTCTTCCTGGTTTAAATTTTTCTGACAATTCTTTTGGAGGCAGGATAAACACTCACCTAAATTCATTTAACTCTGCTTAAAAACATTCTTCTTTATTCTCCTGGGGTAAAGCCTGTGAAGTGATCATAAATACACAGGGTTTTTTAACTGCTGGGTTTTTTTCATGGATATATCAGCTTTGTCTAAAAAGCAGGAGAGATAATGAAAATCCTGACAAAGTACACAGCTAAATTGGATTAATGTCATGGACTAGTGCAGTAAGAAATTATGTAATCAAAAAAACAAATGTCTCCTTGATACTGCAATGACACTGTTTCAAGACAAAGGGCTCTTACATTTAAACTACAATTTTAAAAGCTGTCAAGGACACTGAACTATAAAATTGTTACCAAAAAGGAACTGTACAACTATGTTCATCATTAACACTAAAATCTCGACCTTTCTCAAGAATATCAGTGAAGGTGCTCATTCTCCTGATGATTAATGTGCTGGCAGTTATCTACAGACATTTCTTGTTTAAGAATCACTGCTCTACTTGTTCCACAGAAATAAAAATGAAGATAAAACAACTTTACAAAAGGGAACACCTGATAGCTTTGGTAACAATAGCAGGACTTAATGTGTCTTTAAATGTTTCTATTAAAACAGATTCCCTTTTTGTTTTGTTCAGCAGCTTGCTTGGGCAGATGTGCTTGCTCAAACCCTAGAAGACAAAGTTCTGTTTCCTAACCTCACCCTGTACAGAGCAGCTGGGCAGCCATAAGGCACAGGAGCCTCAACTGGTACCAATTAATTGCCACATGTGTTCAAGTTAATACAAAACATTCGGCTATTGATTCATCACAAATTAAATTCCCCTTGAAATATCACCTGCCAACAAAAGGAAAACCTTCACAACTCTCCATGGCCTCATTACTGTACATCAAAATATTCCGGGTTTGGAAGCATTAAACACATAAGTGAAAAGGCATTATTAAACACATTTCAATACAAAAAGCGAACAATTCCTTTTTAATCTATTAACATGAAAGTCATTGAAACATCTTTGGTTGGGATAAACCAATAAAAACCAGCAGTGGGAGAGCTGGCATTCACATTAGTTGCCTGCCAGTTCTCTGGTTTGAATTGCTCTATGAACACGTGTCTGACCACAAAGAAATGCTTCAGTCCTAAACCCAAGCAGCCTAAATCATCTTCTTCAGATGCCTGAAAACAAGAGCAAACATCCTGGAATGTTAAATATCCAGAGTCATCTTATTGACATTAATGTCTAGCCTGCATCCCGAGCATGCATACACAATTATAGTTTCCAGTCTGGGAAAAATAGCAAGGGTCATCTCTGCTGAATCTGAGGGCATCTCATCTTTAGCAATGTGAAGCAAGGTAAACCCCCCATGAGTAACACATGGCAGGCAGGAAATTAAACTGACTTCCACACAGGTTACACCTTAGGCATTGGACCAAATTCACAATGAAAAGTAATTATGAATGAAAATTAACAGCATTAAAATTCTCTTTGTAATTATCACTGAGGGAAGGAAAGGTGAGAGAACAAATACCTCACCCAATAAAGGGTTTTACAAAACACTAACTTATTGAGGATCACTTTAAAATAACACTGAGTATCTGGATGTGTGTCCCTCATGGAGATCTCACAGAGTCCTGCACAAAATCTACCTATTTCTGTTCTTTAGAGATAATATAATTAAATCAGGTATCGACTGCCTGCCCACCATGGTTGATTCATTTCTAATTAACACTGCTGCAACAATGAAGCACACAGAGAGAAAGAAGAAAAAAAAAAAGGCAACAAGTTGGCTTAAAAGAGCAAGGTCAGGGCCTTACCATTGATAATGAGTTTTCCTCCCACTTCTTAAGTTTAAAAAGTTGCTTCTGTTAAAGTCTATATTTCTATAGCTGACCTTGTTAGTGTGCTGCTTCTATACATTCACACAATTAGCCAAGGAGCACTGTAAAATCTGTTAAGTCTGAAATGGTACTATTTCTATTAAAAACCCAAAGAGAAGCCTAAACATGAATTTTTTCGGTTGAAACAACTTTCTTCTGCAGTTTCCATGTGCAATTTCTCGTTTAGGTTCCTGAGAATTAGAAGCACACCGAAAATCTTGCTGAAATAATGTTTTCAGTGTTGGTTTTTTAGGGCATGGTGCTGGCAACGCCAAAGTCATGGATTTGATCATGGGCCATTCACTTTAGAGCTGGACTTGATGGTCCTTGTGGGTCCCTCCCAGCTCAGAATATTCTTTGATTCTCTGAAAATGTCTAATATTGAAAAAAACCACGCAAAAATCTGTCATTGGAGTTTACCAGAATTATAAATTTCAGTTCTGCTGGAATTAAAATTTATAAAAAGTAATGAAAATAATCCCATGAATATAGACACAGGACACAAGCCCTCAATTTATAAGCTACAAAATACCTCAATTCTGTCTGAGAGAACAGAAGATTTGGACATTTGATTTTCTTCTAAAGCACTATTTTTATTAGTTCTCCCTGCTAGTGATAGATAGATTCACCTGAAAGGTGATTCTGAGAACACAAAGATAAAATGCACAATTAAGATGGCAGATTACAAATCACCAAATCTATTTTTGTGGAAAATTAAGTGCAAAATTGCAAAATTTTAAGAGGAAATTAAGTCAGTAAGAAGTTTTCATTACCAACATGTTTAGTCCAAAATTTGTCTCAAAAAGGGGGAAAGTCCACAATGTCCACTTGAGAGAAAAAAAAAACCCAAAACACTGCAGCATTAATTACTTTTGAGACATTCTGCTGAGAATCAGAAAGTGTGGAATCCATGAAAATCCAGTTTTAAAGATCTTTAGATTCATATCAGACAAATCACTGAAATTGGCCCAATTTGTAAAATGTGTGTTACTTTTGATTGATGGTAGAAGAAAAGACTTCTTTAAGAAAAATTGCAAGTGCTTTCAGACCAAATCAAAGTATCTATTTAAAGAATAATTGTCCTTTCAATTCTTGTGACTATAAGTATTTGCTGCTCTAAGAAAAAACTCCCAAAATGATAACACCAGATCATCTCGATTTGCTAATAACACAATCAGAATTCCAGTAAGACCAGCAAAAATGCCAAATGACAAGATAAAACTCCCCCCTTCAGATCACACAAAGGTGTACATTTCTTGGAGATTATGTGCTCTTTTTCTACAGCTGACTGTCATCTCAAGTTGGTTTCCTTGTTTTTACACAAATAATCTGTTGCTGGAGAACAAATATCTGAATCACATCATGTTTACATTTCAGATACATATGCATTAAAGCCCACAGGAGAAGTTTGATGTAAGCTTTCTGTCATCCTTCACTTTTGGCTGCACAAACCTTCACCTTAAAATATTGCATTTCCTCCAGAACGTGGTAGGGATTTCCAAGGCCTCTCTCTCACCTTCCTATTCTGAGCCTTCCTGGAGAATGCAGCCTAAGAGGCAATATGTTTTAATGGGCCTTTAGAGATACCTTGGCATTGCTAAAATAACACAACTCACTAGGCAGGGCAGGGCTGTGTGAGCTGCATAATGTGGCTTCTCAGCAGATGAAGATCCTTCTCCAATGAAGGAACTGTAAAGTTAACAGAGGCAAGAGAAATGTTATTACGAGACAGATTTCTTCATACAGGTACTTGATTTCACAGCAGTTGGTCTCAGAGGTGCTGAGTAAAACTACACTTGAAATAATATAATCCCTAAAGATCCATACTGAACTGCAGGTAGAATGTCTTGAAAGAAAGGAAATTGTAGCTCTGTTAAATTTGTTTCTCATACACAGAGTGAGCATTCTTGGAGCTTAAATCTTTATTATCTTGACAGGATGAGTGAAAAAGGGAGGTATTTGTTAAGCCATAAAACTGCAGCTCAGATTTATACTTTTGACTAACCACCAGTTAGACAAAAGCGGGACTGAAGCTGCCCTTTCCTCACTTTGTTCTAAAACTTTCATACTAGGTTTTGCTTTCAGTCCATGTACAATATAATCTTGTTCAATAGTGTAATAACGCTGCCAAAAAGGGGCTCCAAGGCCACTGTTTAACACAGGCATTGGTAGGAAAATTGCTTCAGTAAAACTGAAGTTACTTCAAAACACATTTCTCGGTAGACTGGTAAGTCAATGCTATTTTACAGAAATATTTTTATTTCATTAAAAATGTGGTGGTTTCCTTTGTTTCACAACCTCTTTGGAGCTCAGTGAGCCGAATATTGCTGCAATATAAGAACAGATACAGGGAGGGCAGACAAAGCCCCTTAGAAAGAGTTACACAAACTTTTGACTGTAAAACAGCGCAAGCTCGGGCAGCACAGAAAGTGCAACCCTGTTTTTATTTAATAGCATGGCAGTTCTGGAGAAAGTGTAAAACTGGAGATCAGAAGTTTCTGCTTCTACTCCTATCTCTGTCTGTCCAGTTAATTTCAATTCTGAAATTCTGATATCCCTTACGGGGAAAAAAAAAATCCTTATTTTAGGTATTTGTGGAAAGCAGTTTAAAATTAGCAGATTGGAAGCATTACTAAGAAACCTAGACACTCTTCATTTTGAAAAGATATTTATATGCTGTTTGAAGACTTTTTGCAGAGAGAAGCCTTTCAGTTCTGTTGCTGCGTTTGTTTTCTCCAGCATACACACTTACCAAAAATGAAAAATTTTGATGCATCTTGAACCAGTTGACATGTCAGCTTCATACTCATTGCAAATTCTCTGCAGTAATATAAAAAAAAAGTAGCCTAACTAAGGTATTAGATTTGTGTTTATTAACACAAAGCAGAAGCCACAAGTTTGAAGTAGTTCTGACCCATTTGTGATCATTACTTGATAACTGTATTAGTCTGGAAAAAATGGAAATAAAGATGAGATCCTCTAGGGAACTTTAGTTTTCTCTACAAATCAGTCAATCCTATCTGGTTTTTCAGAAACTGCATCAGGAACATTATTAGGAGCCCACAGTAACACTGACAGGAACCACTGTGCAAATACATTCTGGTTCCCCTGACAGGGTTTCACAGGGGAAGAAGAGCTTTGCCAACTGCAGCCACTTCAGTGATGTCCTTTCCTGGCAGCTTTGCACTGTTTGTTTCATCCTTCAGGGGTATCACTCAGAAGAATCAACAGACTGGCATTCCTGGTAATCATATTCAGTCTCAAAAGCTTCTTTTCTATTTTTTTCTTTTATGAGAATGATTACAATCAATAAATATTCTGCCTTGCAAGTACACTTAGACAGCAGTGGCAGAATCTCCATTGCCACCCACACTGCCTTGCAGGATCTTTGCTTAAAAGATCTCATACTCTTTGCAAGGTGTATGTGACATTTCTAAATTACACACACCGAGAATTCTTTTTTAGATTATCATTTGTTAGTTCCTCCTCACTCACCCCCTTCCTCTACAGAGTGAGAAATCATCAAGGAGACATATGACGAACCGTACAGGAAGCGACTGCCAAAATGTTTCAGTGTGGATCTGACAGTTCAGAAAGTGGAAAATCCTTTGTACATTTCTCATGTAGGAAAACTGGTGCATGCATATTAGAGTGCCCCAGTTTCTTTGTAGAGGAAGCTGTCTTCAACTACCTTTTCTTTTTTCCATATTTGATGCTGCTTTTCTCACTATCACAGAATCTGAAATTCAAACAAGATTTTAAAAGGATTTTGTTTAGCAACTGAATATAAGATTACTATGCTCATCTGATACTATAAAATTATGCACTCCTTTTTCACTCCAAACTCTGTTTCCGCACTGCTTCCATAACATAGGGAGCAGAAAACACCAGAATACAAATGAAATCTAACCCATGTCTGATCTGGTTTAATAATCTCTTGATCACCAATAACATTCCCCAATGCTGTTAAATTAGCAGTACCAAAAAATAATCGAGGCATAAACCATTAAGAGATCTTTAAAATCTCAGTCTGTTTTTTCAGCCTGCTCAAAAGCTTTCCAGAATGGCAGTGAAGAGACAGACACAGACAGACAGACAGCACAGAGACAGCATCTACCTTAAAGAAAAAGCAGGGGAAGCAAAATCACACAAGAAGGTAAAACCAAAGATAACTGAAATGTAGAATCCCCTGCATCACAGCAAAAGGTAATAACTAAACAGAGAAAGAAAATTACATTTTGCAGTACATGCATTTGATGTGGTCTCCAATAGGGTTTTAGTTTGCTGGTTTTGCTCTTTAGACACAGACACCTACAAAAATCTCAAGGAACAGTAAAGGCAGCGTGGTTTGTAAGGGGAAGTGAGGCAGCATAAGAGGAGGGTTGTGCACTCAGCAGCAAAGGGGTGATCCTGCAGGACCCCAGCAAGGCAGCCAGGGCAGGGCCAGTGATGGGCACCAGGTTCTGCAGCTGCCCACACTGTCAGACACTTCTGGTGCTCAGTCTCTTCTCCCAGGCAAGCAGCAACAGGACAAGAGGACACAGCCTTTAGCTGCACCAGGGCAAGTTTAGGACATCAGGAAAAAATTCTTTACAGAAACAGTGGGTGGGCATTGGAATGGTTTGCCCAGGAAGGTGGTGGAATCACCATCCCTGGAAGTGATTAAAAGAAGACTGGATGTGGCACTCAGTGCCATGGTTTGGTTGATGAGGAGATGGTAGGTTGTAGATTGGACTTGATGATCTCCAAGGTCTTTTCCAACACAGTTGATTCTGTAATTTTGTGGGTAAAGAGTGAGTTGGAAGCATGAGGGATAAAACAAACTGCCATTTTTATTATCACCTTCAGTGTAGTTCTCTACCAAGTCTCTTTACTCTTGTTTCTGCTCCCTCTCCTTTGCTGTTAAATTCCTTGCCCTCCTCATGCTGACACCCATTCCCTCCCTACCCATCTACTTTAAAGACTCTATTAGACTCTAAAGAGTCTATTTTAAAGACTGCAGTACATTGAGGTGTGGTACCATAGGCATTCCTATCTCCCTGCTGTAAACCTGGAGTTAAGAAGGGTTCATATCCAAAGTACAATTCAAAAAATAAAGCTGCAATTCCATCATATGTTCAGAAAAGTCCTTATGAATTTAATTGCTCCAACATTAACTTCACACATCTGAAAGATTCTAATAGTCAGAGAACAAAGTTCATCAGCAGTTTTAAACAAGATTTCCTATTTATCAGAGCACAAAGAGAAGGTCAGGTCTGTTGTACCCAAAACTTTTCTCCTCAAGGACAGCACAGTAAATAAAAAGAAACATATAAAACCAATTTCACTTCTGCTGTGAAGATTTACAGAAAGAAATTCCATCTGCAAGGTAAATTTTCTGGAAAACACCAGGCACCAAACTCAAAAATTAAATTTGTCTGTAGCTACAACAGTGGTAACAAGATGCTCTAATACAGATTAATATTAAGCATGGTAAAATTCCAAAGATTTGATTTGCATGAAAAGCAAACTAAAATTATTCGCAAAAAATCCACGAAAGTGTTTGGGGGAAGCAAAGAATGAACAGTGCCTAGTACCTGTATCTCATGGAGTATTTCACTTTAAGTGCTTTTCCATCTATTCTGAAAGCCAGCAAGCACTTGGGAGAATGATGTATTGATGAAATACGCAAAATCAGATACTTATGCATTTGACTGCCTGATGGTAGATAAAAATGATTAAGAAAAATCCCAAGAGGACAAGGTCACAGATGTGAAGGAGTGATCCTGACAGTTTCAGAGAAGCAGCTTCGGTACTTAAAATATCCCTTTAGAACAAAGAGCACAGATTTTGAAACTAATTATGACAAAGATAAAACTTTTTGATGATCAAGTAAGAATGTCATGTGGTTGATACATATATCAGTTCATATATAATTAGAGAAAAGTGAATAAAAAAGACTTTCATTTGAGTTTCTTCTAAAGTTGCTCTCTATCAACTTGTTTTGATGTAGATAACTAAAGACACCTATTCAATGAGAAACACATAAAGTGCTCTTTCTGAATGTTTTTTTATCCAAAGTGTTCTTGTATCATTTCAGTCTAGCAAGACAGAAAGAGCTAGGCAAGAGCTGGGCTGATTTTGACTGTGTATTTCAAAGCCATCATCATTTGCCGAATTTGAAACAAGCGTTGCTTTAGCAATCACAGCTCCACGCTGCTTGGGGTACAGCCCCCTCTCAGCTCCAAAAGTTTTAAGTTATCCTCAAGTTTCCTTTACATCATTTAAAAGCATATTACTTATGAACAAACAACAGACCACTGGAAAAACAGCTGTCAAATTTTATCACAGATTGCCACAAATCCAAATTGTCAGCTTTCCTAAGGGAAGACTGGTTCTTGCTCTGGTACGTGATGAAATTACCTAAGTGACATCAAGACAGCACAGAAGACTCACATGTGTGTTAGGGTAATATTCAGGGGCAGATGACATCAGCTGGGCTCTCAGAATCATAGAATCATTTAGGTTGGAAAGGACCTTGAAGATCACCCAGTCTGAACATGAACCTAACGCTAAAGAGAAGTTCCCACTGCAGCTGATTAATGTGGGGAGAATGTCAGGATATCAGGCTAAGGACAAGCACGGGAGCACTGCTAATGAACTAAGAACTTAGTAGAACTTAGCTTGGGGTGCATGTGTGAAAAATCATATGGTACTTCTAAAAGGTCACTGAGGATGCACTTTCTTTAATCTTACTCTTCCACCAAGTGATTGTGCAACCCTGAGTGGCTCATGTAGCAGGTATTCTATGTGCAAATACTGGGTCTTCTGTGCCTCTCTCATTCTCACCAAAACAATATTCTCTCTATTTACAACTAGGTGGATTAGGAATTCTGCATGTGAGAGTAGCAGCATTAGCCTAAAGGAGGATTTTAGATGGAATATTTTTTTAAGACTAGCAATTGTCTAGCAATGCTTTGTTCTGTCTGCTTAGACAATATAATCAAATGTTGTTTGCTCAACATGCAACAAAACATCACAGGCGAAACATTCCTATTTGGCCTGAAAAGGAAGCAAAATTTTTCCACTAGAAAATTTCTTTCAATGACTTTTTTTCATGAATCTTTGTGAGTGGATAAGCCTGTCACTATTTCAAGATGTGAGACACAATTTCAGTCTCACTAAAATGCACAAGAATTACCACCATAACTACAGTGATTTTTGGAAGGTCTCCTGGGTTCAGCTTTGGGGTGGTGTTGTGGGGGGGTGAGGAGGATTTTCTGGGGTGTCATAGGTGGCACCCCCAGTAACCATTTCCAGAGAGAGTCCTCAGCTACTCCCTAACACTCAGACTTCCAACCATGAGTGAACAATCAGTCATGTGAAAAGCAGGAGTACACAAACCAGACAAATGGCTTCAAGGACTCTGGGACTGACCCTGATTCTTTCTATAACTTGATAAAGCTTCATGGAATGTGATCCCATAATGTCCTGTTTCCAGAGTCAGGCAATAAAAGCTAGGCACTACATACCATAATCCAGGTTTTTCAGGTACTGAGCAGCTGAATTTTTATCAGCCTCAATAACATTGGCTGTAAATGTTTCCAGCCTAATCCAAATTTTGATAACTCATGATAAAAATAACTATTTCAACTTTTGCTGCTAGAAAATCAACCACTGAAATGGTATAGTTAATTTTAAACAATCATTTCCTGTGGAAAAAGAGAGGTTTCTGAGAGGACCAGACCTGAATTTCTCAGGCATCTCTGGGTTTACCTTCCAGCTTCCACTGGGGTGAAGCAAGGCCAGTAAATGCTGGTGCTCAACAGTGAGTCCCATGTACAGCAGTTCTATGAGCTGGGTAGGTGAGAGGTTTTTTGGGTTGTTTGGTTTTATAAACCAGGATTATGCCAAAACTTCTGTTCAATACTGCTAGCACCAGGAAAAGTCACAAGAATCACACAGACCATCCATAAATACGGCAGAAAAACAACCAAAACATCTGATGAACAATGTGGGGGTGTCAAGGTGGGCTGTATATGCTGATGTAGAGCAGGGGCTTCCACTGCTTCAGACTGTCCTTGGAACTGGTCAGTTGGCAGCATGGACACAGGAATTCTGCTGAGTTTCAAGTCCTTCTGACTAAGACATTCAGAGTCAGGCAGTGGCAGAACACAGAAATCTGCCTAGAAAAAGGATACAGCTATTTTTAGACCTGTTCAGTGATTCCACAGATGATGTGTCAGCCCCTTAGGAGAGACCCAACTGAAATGTTACGACTTGACTTGCAAGAAGGTGGGAATGGGCACCATAACAGGGCTAAAATAGGAAAGATTTGCCTAAAAGATTAATTTCTGGCATGGTTATCTTCAGGAACTAGATCTGCTAAATATAAGGGGGGGGAAGGGCTGCTGTAACCTTCAATAACTGCCCATTGCACCAATATTAGACTAGGAAAGGGAAATACTTCTAGAAGTGGAAAACACAGAATCTAACCAGATTAACTTGAATCTGGTTAGAATATAACTCAGTAGTAGTTGTATCCTCAGAGAGGAGGACAATGGGGAGTGGTACTGTGGAAACACTTGCTGAGTACAAGCTGAGATCTGGAAGTTATCAATGTGGAAATTGCCAGGCTGACCAAACACAAAGCTCTGGCTGGCTGGAAAGGGGACAGGCTGGGGAAGCTGCACACAATATCTGTGTGTGGTGGGAACATCTGTGCTCCAGAGGGAGATCAAGACCTGTGCCTTGGAGAAGAGGTACCACCCCTCTGCACTGTGCAGAGAGAAGACAGACACAATTCTGATCTCATGTGCATGATTCATATTCCATCTCAATCACAGAGACATGGGAAACCAATTTTTATGAACCTAAGAGAAAATAATGCCTATTTTTAGAACTGTTCACAGAAAGAGATCATGGTCATTTTAGCATCCTTTGCAAAGTTCAGTGCATGTCCTTTGCCTGCTCATGCTAAATTTTGTGGGTGTGTCTTATTTTGGAAAAGAATTCAAAGAGGAGAAAAATTCTTTTTTTGATGATTCTGCAGAGAGCACAGGACCTTATAGAGAGCTACATCAATCACTGCCTGCCTTTATTTTGGCCAGGTTTTGGACACATTGTTATGGTTAAGGTTAAAACAGTGTGGCATGAAGGTCTATTTGTAATGTTGCCTGTTCTCCCTATACCTGGATGTAGTGTAAGTCTGCTTGACTTAGGCAGGAAATGAAACAGTAATTCATATACTTGGTTAATGTAGGTTCACCAAAAAAAAGCAAAATTGGTCTGCAGTTACTTGAAGGAATCACGTTGCTAGTGGAGAGAATGTGCTAGAATCACAGAACATGCAATCAAGCAAAAGAATCCAAACCACATAATTCAAACTGTTAAAAATGCCCAAACTTCTCCATCTCCAGTCTTGTTCAAAGGTGAACAGTAATGAAATAACTTGATTTTATGAATGCTGTATTGATATCAGTATTGCTTTGGTAATTTCTGACTCATTTTTTCATATATACAACAAATCTTACTGTTCTAAAAGTAAAAAAACCCTCAGGTAACTTGGGCTTATTACCCCACAGACTTTCACATTGACTGACTAACAGTAATAGCTCTTTCTCTAGAAACAACCAAATAAAAAAGCCAAACCCCAAATAACAAAAATAATTTCCCCAAATATATTATTTTTCATTTCTACATCCCTACTGCACACTTTCTTTTGTATTCTACTTTGGTATTTCACCTGTGCTCTGAAATATTCTGATGTACAGCATATTTACACATAATTTTTTTAAAGGTGTGACTGTGGTATTTTCAAGTGGAAGGAACTGCACTGATCTTTTAGGAGAGAACAAATTTAGTATCCAATGAAACAGACATAAGTAATTCAAAACCATGAAAAATACTCTAGGTGTCATTCAGGAGCACTTTCCTCCACCTGTTTCAAATCACAACAATCTCTAATTTATCTGTATCTTCCTATTCAGACCTGGGTCAGGAAATTATTAACATGAAACTAGTAGAGCCATCTGTGAACTGCTCCAAATTCCAAACCAGAACAGGTTCCAGTATCTCAGGGAAGTGTTAACAGCCCAGAGAGTCATCCAGACATCAGGCTTGACTTCATTTCAACTTGACAGCAACAGAGAGTCACCCTGCCATCAAAAGCATATTCTTGAATCCATGCAAAAGCCACACTTATTATTATGCTTCCACTTCTCTGGAAATATATGTATACATCATACAAATTACTCTCACAGATGGTACATTTATTATCCCTTTGGACAGAGGCCATAGAAGTCCTGAAAAAACATGATTTCCTATTAGTCACAGATAAAGGACACTGATCAGTTATGCTGTAAATTCGGTTGTGGCAGAAAGCAACAGCCTTTCCAAGTGGCTGAAAACACAGGATATAGATGTATTCTTCTTTCTTTAATACCAATGGCCATAAAAATATTTTTTAATAACTGATTTTTTTCTAGATCATCTTTTTCATCAATCACTACAAAGAAAATTCTTTCCTCTTCTTATAATGCCTCATATTGTTCATAGGAGCAGCTGTTAGAACACACACATCATGTCTGTCCCCTGGGCAAAATAAAGACTAATCTCACAACAAGCAGAGACAGGCTGGAGGGGTCATTTGTGCTGAAGGGAGTCACAACTGGCTTTTCAACTGCAAGACTTCATTCCTACTATGATGACAAGCTTTTATAAACCTGAGCTCTATATCTTGCCCTCTCTACTTTCTATAGTTCATATAGTCATTTGTCATGAGCTAACCCAAAAATCATGTGGTATGTGGACTCAGACAGCAAAGAAACCAAGTTCAATACTTCGTACAGGAGAAAGGGTTTAATACATTGTTTAAAGATGCAAAACTAGACTTTTTTTTTCCCAAAAAGACATGCTGAAGTCACTCTACAGTTGTACAGCTGCAGATTCTGATAGAAAGTGGCCTTAGACAACCCAGGTAACACCAGCATGTAACTCATTTATTCCTTCTGCAGCTATCTCCCTTCACAAGCCATTCACTCTGCTGGCTGTTGGTGGAACTGAGGCACAACTGCATAGCTCACTGTTGATGTCCATAAGACCTTGATGGAAGTTACACTTCTCAGCTCCCATTTTCCCTTCTGGCAATTAGTAAAACTGATTTTAACATCTACCGAAGACCTAATGAAATTAACTGAAATACTTTGATCGGCGCTGGATCAGATGTGGCGTATGAGAGAGAGAGATACATGAAAGCTCCCTCCCCTTTAAACATTAGAAAAACTCAAAACAGCAGATGACATGAAAACCTTATTTCTCTTTGAAGTCAGTCTGATTCATCAACCCTGGTGGGAAGACACTCATAAAATTTTAATTTCCTATGCCTTTAAACTTATTCCCTTGTTCTATGCAAAAGTCCATTTGACCTATACAAAACAGAAGGTAATGAAATCAAGATTTCATATCTCAAAAGTTTGAAGGTCTCAGCTAATTATTCATGTTTACTAAGTATAGAATTCCATCACTACACAGAGAGAAGATTATGTACTTTAAAAAAATAGGGTACTGGAGAGATTGCATCAAAATCTTACTATCTTTTAAGAATACTCTGAAGTTATTAATTACTTCTTGAAGTACCTTTCAAATAGAAAAAAATCATCTGTGAAGATGACTGATTCATGCAGTAGTCAGAAGACAACTTTTCCTTTTCCAGTCCATCTGTTGACCTTGTGTTCCTGTCTCACAAGGTCTCTGTGTGCAGCTAGTTCATAAAGCCAAAACCTGGGACACACATGGAAATTATTTAGCATAAAAAACAGTCTCCAGGAGCATGTGTAACATCTGTTACCTGTGTAACAGAGCCACCCTTAGTTACAGGGCAGAAGCACAATTCTACCCTTGTATTCATAATAAACCCTTGCTTTTCGAATGCCATTTTCATCCGAGCTATTTTGTAAACAAATGAGACATCAGGGAATAAGTGGTGCCTAAACAGACTACACAAAAGGTTCTGTTTGAAACTTAGTAGTGATTACTTTCATTCTTCTTTTCAACAGAACATTCAAGCACCTTTTAAAAATAAGCCTCAAATAGAAAGTAATGGTTGGTTATGCCAAAAACTGTTTCTCTGCTGCTGCTTCAAAATAAAAGGCAATTAGAGTGCACGAAATTTAACTCTTGAACCATACTGAGATGTCTGAAAATTTGTTTGATAGAGCAAACTAAATACTGTCAGGCTGCATTGCTGGTAAAGCTGCAGAAACTGAGGGGCTGCCCTTAGGGGAAGATATCTCTTCCCCAGGTAACACAAGCTGTTCCTTCAATTCCTCACCACGGGCCAGCAGATCCTGCCCTGAAAATTTCAGTGGCTCTGCTGAACTCCTCAACTCACTTCATTTCTCCTTGACTTGGCTGTATTAGGGGAACCCAAACTGTCACTGGACACCAAAAAAACAGCCCCTGTCCATCTTCTTCTCCCTTCAAGTATCCATTTACATTGATAAGAAGATCACTCCCCTCAGCTGACTGCGGAATCAATTAGATTCTAATCAATCAGATTCGATTACCAGCACCATACAATATCATTTCTCTTAGATTAAACAAATGCAACAGATGCACAAAGTGCTGAGCAACTAGGTGAAGTTTCTTACTTTTATACTGAAGTGTTCCTTTCTTTTTTGCAATTTTTAAACATCAAGAAATTAAGAATTCTATTGATACTTTTTTTTTGTACTGAACAGCTACTAAAGAAAGTCAACTCTGTTTCATACATAGCAAAAGCATTTGAAAATATCCATTCAGGATGCTTCTAATATAACTGAAACAAACTGTTTAATGCTATAGGCAGTTGTTTACAATAAAAAACATAATATAAAGATAATGGCTTTTCATCATCAAAACTGGTTGATGCAAAATTAAAACCATTATGGCCACTTGTTGCTCAAAATGGAAAATTGTATTTATCAGCCAGATAATTTAAGAGAAAGTCATATAATACAGAGAAACAAAGCTTGACCCTACTTTATGACAAAAAACTTTCAAAATATTTGACCTGGTCATGAACAATGTACTCTGATTTGAAACAGATTTAACATTGAATCTGCAAAAACTAACATTATAAGATGACCCCAGATGACAAAAAATCTGTTTGCAGATCTTCAATGTTAAAACGTAGAAATTTTCAAAGATACCTGAGGGCTATTTAGCAAATGGCTCATTCCCAGAGATGTGTACATAATTGTTAGATGATATTTCAACATCTACATGTTCAAAGGCTTAAACTGAAGAGGAAACAATGTAAGGATTTAATTAAATATCTCTTTAGCTCCATTTGGGACAATAATTAGAGCTTTCTCTGCACTATTTGACACTGTCTTCTGCTTCTGGCTCAGGTAACACCCAGCCCATGACCTCAGATAAGGGAAATCTATCCACTTTCCTCCAGCAGCTCTCTGGGACTTCTAAAGGAAGGACAGCAAATCTAGGTGAGAACAATATAAAAATACCTTTGTTCATAACCTCAACCGGGTATCGTGGACCAGTCACTGGAGAAATTGCATCGCTTTAACAGGATATTGCTAAATATTCCATCTGTTGGTCCCCTGCAAAATATCCCAAATATCAATGGCTCAACAAACCACATATCTGCACTAAGACTCCCTTTTGTAGTGCTCTATATGTTGGATGGAATCATCACCTACCACCATTCTCAATTTTTACAGTCAGTGATATAAAGACAGCAAGCCCTAAATCTGAATCTCTGATGCAATGAGAAGGATGAAATTTCTCCAAAGCTCACTAGGATGAATATTGAAGCAAAGCCCTTTTAAATGGCAGTAATAGCAGAAAGCACTTTGACCTAGTTTTCAAAGGAAGTATAAAAGCTAGAAATGGGAGATAGAGTCCTGATCTCTTGGAATCCTTTGGAAATCTGAGTCTTTTCTCTATAAAGCAGCCAACACATGAAGCAATTTCTATTCATCTCAAAAGCACAGCACTCAAACATTTAATTTCTCTTGAATAATATCCCCCTTGAAATAATTTATTTGAAAGCAGTCTTCCATACAGCTTGTACTGAGTTTTTCTCTTTTTGATAAGGGGAAAAGTTTTTAATATAGAGTGATTTATCATGCACTGGGTCTTTCAACATGATATTAACTGGTGTGAATGTTTTTCCGAACCAAATTAGTTCCTACGTTTAATACAATACCATAACCATAAGTACAGGATCAAGTGGATGTTGCTAACGAAGACAAAGAGATGGAGAATTTAGATTAAACCTGCTCAGAGGAAGATCAGCTTCCACTGCTCATGCCAGCAGTGCAGCTGCTCTGAGCACACAGACCCTGGGTGCTGCAGGGAACATCAGCAGGGCACGTCTGGTGTCACCCATGTTAGAAAGAGCAGCAAGGGTCAACACTATCCTAACAGAGAGAACTGGAATTTTCAGTGGCATTGGCATCTTCAGCCCTGACTGTAAGACTTCCCAAAGCATTCCTCTCACAAACCCTCTATGATACACGATAACCAGATTAAATCTGGCTGTTTCAGTTTAATTTAGCTGCTGCTATCCAAAGCCATGCAGTATGGACATCCATACAAGACAATCCCCCCTCACTTTTGTGACTGCAATGAAATCTTCTTCTTCAAGCCAAATGATCATTAAGGATCAATTTCTTTACTTCCCAGAATTTGTGTTTTTTCCAGCTCATTAAAGCCTATACCAGAGAAAGCCACCTCTACTTTCTAAAAAAAAACCAAAAAAAACAGGTGTGATCATGAAACTTAAAGTGAGTTTTTTAAAAAGGAAGCTAAGGTAAGTGCTAAGCTTTAATGCACCACAATTATAACACTTCTTCACTGGGAACACAAGTGGTAAAAAATAAAATCATATCTGGTTTGCAATGAGTTTACCGGATCAAATTTTATCCACTTATCTTTTACAAACACCAAGTTCCTTCTCGAGTTCACTCCTTCAGCTGCACTTCCAAGTATCTGATACCGTCTTAATCTTCATTAAGAAGAAATTAAGGGGTTGTAAGATTTCTATATGGTACACTGCTGTAAACATCAGCCAGCTGGTGTGGTACTGGGCCAATGCCATAATTACATTCACATAAAGATGGGCTCAGAAATAGCCCAATGCTGATGGTCCCTGCAACTCAACATGCCCTGAAGATAAGTTCATACATGTGCCTGCAGGAATGCTGCTTCATTTCTCAGGAGAAATATTATAACAGGAGGTTTATGGCAAAAAAAATAAGGATCAATTAATCAATCATGCTTGTAAAAACTGACCAAAACAGCCAATTACATTTTTCCCCACATGCTGTATCTTCATAAACAGGATGTCCATTGCTTTACTCTTTCTAAGTAACAGCACAAAACACAAAGAAGTATTTTACTGAGGTTTATTTGGGATGGTCTGAATTCTTTCCACCTCACTCATGCTGCATATATTGGTCATCACCACCTTTTCTTTCATTTATTTTGTGTCTCCAGTACCTCACCAAACTGAGGTTTTGATCCAACCTCCCCTGGTTTCAAGGATCTCATCTGCATCACTTAGGATAATAATCCACAACTATCTTACAGAATAATTGTAATTAGATTAAATAAATTAGATTCTTCTTTAAAAGTACAGTAAAAACTCTAATAGTATTCTCCCCATCAACTGTATTTCAATACTTGCAGTCATTATATCAGTGGAAAAACAGAGCACTATTATGAGAAAACCTAAAGATCTCACCAGCTCTTCTTTTACTGTAGTACTTCAGTTTGAAAATTATAATCTCTGTTCTCACACTTTTTTCATTGATTGTATAGACAAAGTGTTTTAATTCAATTTTGCTGTATTATTTGTATGCATTAGGAAAAGTAATTAAAACAGAAAATAGATGGCAATAAATGACAGAAGAGGCCCATAATTTTCAGTGTGAACACAGATACTAACCAAAGATGTAATTTTATCAAAGCAATCTCTCTGGAAATTAAAACTTTAATGAAAGCAATAACTGAAGCATAAGCAAAACAACATGAAAGCCCCACTCTATTTTTTCATTGTATTAAAGATTTTAAACTGTTTTCCCTTCTTAATTCTGCAGTGCACTCAAAGGAAGTTATTAGTTTTTAATATTATTATTCAGTTGTACATACTTGGAGAAAAATCTACACATATAATATCACTGGGGAGAATGCAAGCAACAAACTGTAAAAACTAAAAAATTATCAGTACAGAACGTGCAAGGGTATTTTAATAACTGGAATGAGGCTTTTTGTTATTAATGAGATACATCAAAAGCTACTGATTCCCACAATTAGAGATTTAAGATTTATTTCAGAACTGCTAGGAAGTCTCTTTGCAATTTTTCAAATTAAAAACTCTTCATTTTTGTAATGAACAGTGGGACTTATCAATGATTGCATTTTTTCAAAGACTAATACCAAGAAATTCAAGATTCACTTCTGACTTAGACGTAACTCTGTAATAAATTGGTTATAAAAGAAGAAACAGGAATGTACATTACAATTAACCTTTTTATTTTCCTTCAATGAAATTCATCATTTCAATTTGTAAAAACATTAGGCTAAATCCCAAAACATAATGAGTTAGAGCATTTTGCAAGGTAAATTGAGGTTTTCTTTAATTTGTAGCAAACCTACTCTCCTGAGATTCCTTGTCAAGACAGAATGGCTATTCAGAGATTTTCCAATCCCCCTAAAAGAAATATCCAAATATGTTTTTTATTTGTATCAAAACAGCAGCAGGTTTGATATGTCAATTTATTTACTTCCATATAAAATTCTCATTTAATTTTTCTGGCTTGGATAAACAGAAATTACTTGAGTTCTATGTATGAGGAAATCTTAATTTTCTGCAGAAGAGTCTATAAAACCTATTATTTTAAAATTTAAGCATTTGGGAAAATTAAAATGCATGCTTAAAACAGTAGAAAAAAAGTCAGTCCCATCATTTTAACAAATTGCAGGTTATAAAGAAAATAAGACTAAACAAAATATCATAAACTCCTGTGAATTACAAATTATTGAGGCGTACCTTGTATCCACAATCAACACTAGAACATGGCAGTCAGCAGAGAACAGAGGATAATTTAGTGGGAATGATGGGTGACTGATAGTTAGGCAAAAATGGTAACAATAATGGATGTATAAAACTTTAAAAGAATCATTATAAACCAAAAATATGAAATGAGAGTTCAGCAAGAGCAACAATGAAAAACAAGCCCCTAAATCTCTCACAGGGCTGAAATCTCTCTTCCTTTTCTCTTTCCAACTCATCCCGCTGATTTATGTGGCTTAAGGGACTTAGTTCAGTTTATATGGATCAATGAGGGATGCCTGGTTCTTACCAGTCAATTGATTTTGATTCCCTCACACAAACTGTGCATAGCACATTGTACATGTGCACCCTGTGACACCAAGAGAAGATATTCTGCTTTGGAAAATTACTTTTCCTGCTGTGCTCTCTGTAGGTGCTGCTAAGACAGGGCTGCTCCAACCTAGCTAAAGCTGTCATTGATCTGACAGAGTTTTCATAATTGGTGGTTATATTTGATTTCTGAGGGAGTTCTGAAAGGATTAATAGTATAGTTTAACAGTATAAGGTGGATTTTATATGACCACTATAACAGATTTAGATTACCTGGTGAGCTTTCTTCTACAGAGGGTACTCTGCTATCACACTAGTTAAGACATACTCTCAGAATCAGAGTTAACTCTAATCTTTACATAAACACCCTGAATCCCAAGTATTTGCCTCCCTCAGCAATATTTTATTATTAAAAAACTTACATGGAGAGCTGAGGATCTCCTATTGCTGAAAGTTTGTTAGCAATTAACACTTGTACACCTATTGTGTAATTCTCTCCACAAGCCTTTGTAAGTCTATAAAAACAAACAGGACATTTGTTCAGCCATATGAGTTTGATTTTTTGATTGTAAAAGGATATAAAAAGTGAAACCATTAAGGACTAATGGAAAATTATGCAAAATACATTCTAATCACCACTGCTCATTACAAAGAACTGACCGTAGGCCATTCAGAATATATCATACTACTAATGAAATTGTTAAATGCAATCCATCTAAGAGTTTTTGCTGATAATATGCTCTACCACGCAAGATGTGCTGCTCCATAGTAAATTTAATGCAAAAAGCCTCAAATTCCATTCTCAAAATAATTCATTATGTAATCTCACTTACTGAATATATCCTAAAGGATTTCATTGTGTTTTAAGGGCAACTACATTATCTTATCTTTCCTCATCACTAATCCATTTTCCTAGCTATGCTAAATGATAAAGGCAAAGAACAAATAATTATTCATTTAAGAATCAGATTATCATACAGGAAAATGAAAAATTATTTACATTCTCATGCAAATTCAGTAGATGTGGTTTTGCTTAATGAATTTGATGGTTTCTGCTATCCCTATTTTGGATCAAAGAAACACAAGATGTTTTCAAACTATTCAAAAGGAAATCCTGACTGCCTTTTCAAAAGGTGGTGGTAATTTAGAGAGATGATAATTTAAACAATGGCATTAAATTAACCAGGGCAACAGCAACAGTTTTACCTTGTAGCAGGTTTAAGAGAGCAGTGGTTTATCAGGTTTTCAGGTAGAATCCATTTCATTTTCGTCCAGGACATGTAATCAGATTTGCTGTCTGCCTACAGGTGGCCGAAACAATGCCCTGATTTTGCTGGAGGTGCTAATTGAACTTGGAGGGTGTTATCTCAATGCTATGCAAGGTTCCATGCCTGGACAATGGGACCTATCAACCAACTGCACTCACTTAGCGAAGTGCAGCTCCACAACACAGACCTACAGTGCAGGAACTTGCTCCAAATAATTTGAAGAGCTTATATTAAAATGGTAACATTGTTGTATTGCCTTCCTGAAAGTTGTTTTCCACTCTGAATACAGCTATATTTTTCGTGTCTTTGAAGCAAACAGCCTCAATTTTTGTAATAAGAGTCCAAATTTACTGTCTCCATCAGCACTACAGCAAACTGTGCCTCATAATATTTCAAAACCCGGTGGTCATTTCAAACTCCTAGCCCCAAGTTTTGTGGGGGTTTAGGCTGCTTTTTAAGCTATTTCAGTAGCTTTTCTGCCATAAGTTAATATTCTAGGCTGCATTAAGCTTCACTTGAAAGCAGTCATCTCTGCACATTATTTGATTTTAACTTTACTAGCTTTTCTATTTTTTTTAAGTAATGTATTCCTCTTAGCTACAACCAGGGAAACCATCACCATGCATGATTTCCTAATGCTTTTATATCTGCTTTGAGACCTATCAGCTTAACTCTTGTTCTTGAGTCCAAATCAAATTTTCAGTGGTTGCAAGTAATTCAGGTATTCTCACATATCTCTACAGACCCTGAAAACACCAAGCTGTACCACTGGTAGGAAATTCAGTGAGATGGAGAAATGGCAAATAAATGCCAGCATTTTTCTGTTCTCACACACACTGCATACTTCCTAACTAGATGGGAAAGTACACAAAAAACAATTTTATGTTCCTTAAACAAAAATCTAAATATTAACAGCCATACTTAATTGTTGCTCCCAAACAATTATCCTTAATGTTTAAGTTCTGGAGTTTTGCAGAACAGAATCTGCATACGGGGAGATCACCAGAATAAAGAGAGGGACAGAGCTTGCTGGTCTGGAAATAGCTTCAGAAAAGCTGGTTGGATTTCTGCTGATGTGTTCTCTGGCAAAGTCTTTCACGTTTGCTTGGTCAAGTCATATTTCTTCCTTCCCACCTGATTCTTAGATTATTGGGGGTTGTAAACCCTGAGTTACGGGCATTTAAACTCTGTCTAATAGAACTTTAAAAGCTGTTGAGTGACATTTAAGTTTTAATCAACATCAATGAAAGGGAAAGGCAGGTTAAAAGGTTTGGAATCCTGGGCCACCATCACTGGGAGCTTCAAAAATTCGCCAGGAAATGTGTGAAATGTGGTACTCTGCAACCTCATTGGGGTAATGGAAAGAGAACAGTGATACCATTTCCTAGTTTAAATGGTCCTGCAAATGCAAATTGCAGCTCCAAACTTCTCAACGGCACAATCTCACAATCTCACTGCTCTAGGATGTTTGTGTTGTTGATCTGTAGAGTACATGATTGCCTTTGCTCTACAGATCTGGTGAGAACAACTTTTTAGTTAAAACTGTTAACTATTAAAATTCATGTAGGAAATACATGTCCTTTTCCTTTAAATAAAAAGCCACAAAATTTGCATTCTCAAAAAATGCAGGTCAGAGAAAGCAGTGACTATTGATTTTGTGAGAACTCACTTTTCTCTTGTTGGCTTCTGTAAGAGCTAGACAATATTACATTGTAAAATGCCTTGAAAATGTAGTGGGAGTAAATTTCATAACTCAAAATATAATAATCATATATGAAGGCTTTATGCTCACTACATTTTCCATTACATGAACTAACTATGAAGTGAAAAATTTGAGTGAAAGTAACAATTCCAAAACTCTCAGATGTCACTGGACAAAGTATTCATGAAACAGATATTTTACACCAAATGCCTATATTTTACACTAAATTCTATAGTTCTGCTGCTGCCAAATCTTTGATTGTGATGTAAAGTCCATGAAAAATAAACCAAACCTTTCTACTGTATCACAACATCAACAGCTTCTCTGAAGCCATAGAGAGTACTCAGAATAAGAAAGGGCTCCTGGCTGAAGAAGCAGGTAATTGAATTGAGATTCAGCCCCCACCTACCTCAAGGGGATAATTGAAAAGAGCCTGTTTGCAGTTTCAGTCTAATCTGAAGGCATCAGCTTTTCAAAAAAGGTATCAAGCAATCAGTTCCCACCAAGAGGATAAATCCACTCTTCACCCAGCACATTCATTTCACACACCCTTCCACACTACCTGCATTCCCCTAGAAGGGAGCAGAACTGGGAGGACAAACCCAATCTCTGCACATTTTCCAGCCTTCAGTTATCTTCATGCAGAGGCTATTTTCCTCTTTGAGTCCCTGATAGCTCTGTACACACTGACTGAGGAAATCACACACAGTTCATGAACACTTTCATCTCCAGTACATTGGAAACCATCTTTTAAATGCATCTTTCAAGGTGGCAAGCAGATAATGCTCATGTATATATGGAAAAGTCTCCTAGTGCAGGAATTGCCTCCTAGAGTTAGAAAAGCACCTGCCAGGGCTGATGTGGCTTAACCCTGACCAGTAATTAACAGTGTTTACCTTGTACACTCCTAAGGAAATACACATTTCATGGAAAAACAGGTAATTAGGCAGATTGCACTTAATTAAGGTGCAAACAAAATAACTATCTTAGTTCCATGTCTCATAACTATTTTGGTTTTGTGTTTGATATTACTGCTGATTCCACGCATTTGAGCTTGGTTTACTTGGTAGACGTTTCTGTAACAATTTCCCTCTTTATTTTCTTTCTGACACATTCTACAATTGCTTTCTGTGAAAATACAATACATTTAATGATTAGGAAAAGGAATTTCTTCAGCAGAAAAATCTTGCAGGAGAAAATATGTCACAGAAAATCAGAGTTTGTAAATAGATTGAAAACTCAGAGGCTGCAGTGTCTGACTATCCTAAGATACAACATTCATAATTAAAATCATGATGGTATCTTTAAAACTAATCTGCCTACTAAATGTTTAGACAGGAAGAAAATTATGGTTTTTCAAGAGATAGCAATGATTTTGAAATTGCTCAGGATGATATGGAAGGTGGAAGAGCTTGCTAGGAACAGTATAGCTGTTGTCCCTGATGTAATTCTGTTTCTCCATAGTTCTCTATAACCTGAGATCAGCTGCTAATGTTCCAGGAGTCCTAGGCCAGCCAGCTCTGGCTCACACACTGACAAAACTGATAAATTGTGGAACACACCTAGAACAACGTCCATCATTGCTGTAGCTCTGTCTTAAAATGAGAGAATTTTGTTTGAAGTTTGGTTCACAAGCTGTATGCATACACCTACAGCCAAGAAACTGATTCCTGACTTGTGGGAATGGTGCAAATACCACCAGCATATGAGAGAATTGTAGCCACACCAAAAAAAAAAAAATTATATATGTAAAATTATTGATTCACTTTTGTGTAAAGTAAATAATTAAACCAGCACCAGCCAGGAGAGATCAAGGCTAAATACTTGTAGTGTAACTACATAAACTTATCCATACAACAAAGAAAAATCATTAAAGAGCAAAATGATGTAAAAATAATAGAACTGACAAATCCTGGTCACTCTCAGAACAAAACAGTGAGTTTTCTGTCCTAAATGAAAGTGATTGCTCCAAAGGAGCATCCCATCCCATAACCTGAACAGCATTTACAAATGAGGCTGTAGTGAAAACAGAATTATTTCTCAAACCAGCATCACAGCTTCTTTATTTCATGTTTTGTGGAATTCTAACAATTAAGATTTTTGTATTAACCATCCTCATGCCTTCTTCAGCTGTGATTCAGTACAGAACATTCTGTCCCATGAGTGTATTTGACTCACCACGTGAAGCTCAATATGTTTATTTAAGGATGGCTGTGCTTTAGAACAAGCTGTTTAACACAGGATGATGGCACCTAACCAGAAAAGACACCAAGAGACCTTCAAGCAGGTTGTATCAAGAAATTTGAGGAGTGTAAGAGCTGGAAAAAAATCATCTACATGAAACCTGACTTTTTAAAAATCCTTTTATAACTTTAATACTCAATAAAATATTTCCATCATTATTTCAACAGCTTATCCTAGAAAATGCATATTGCCTAATGGTGATAAACAGAGAGCTGGAGGATTTGATTTTAATTTCAAATTTGACATGCTTTTCTTCAGACTAGTGGCTTGACTCACTTGAAATTCCAGAGATGAATTTTATTATGTTTTTTGCAAAAACCTGGTTAGGATCATACACTTTTTCCTGTCATCATACATTTTATGTCAGCCAACGTAATGCAAAGAGGTTTCATCTTTTCTTAGATACATTACACTGCCTCACCAATAAACAAGCCCAGTTACACACAAGTAGGATATGCTGTTGGTTTGAGCAACAGCATAATTTGGTTTTATTTCACTTACAGAAGAGTTCTTTCACCACAAAACTTCATCAAAATGTCTCCAGAGATGCCACTAGAGAAAGTGTTTCTTAATAAGCAGCATTTACAGTTACTGCTTGGCTGGTTTTCATTTACCCTCACCCTACCTCCTGCTTTCCTTGACAGTTATAGATAATAGTGGAATTATTAAGGCCAACAAATAGAAATTCTTATTACTCAGAAAAATGCATGATAGAAATTTCTGTGATGGGATTGACTGTTAAAATTTTCATTATGTTCAAAATGCCATTCTTATTATGATTCTTCTTATTCCACAAATTTCTATCTCAAGCTCCACCTGATATTTAACAATGAGCTTAGTCCCCCAATCACAGTGGCTGTCACTGCAGTCAATCACTCAGACCAGCATGGTCCACACTGTATTTTATATATTTCTATTTTATTCTTTGCAGAAGTCCCTGGTGTTTACAACAGTCACCTATATAGTGGTTCCTCAAGTTCTGCATGTCTGGCTACAGTCATCTCTACCCTACCTCCATCTCTCATTCATACCCCTTGTTACAGAATTTTTAATTTATTTAAACTCTGATCCCAGCTCTTAGATACTGCTGTAGAAGGGTCCTGTCTCTGCCCTCATCTGTCAAACTGTCTTAATTCCAAATTGTCAGACACCTCCAGTGACCGGTCCTCTCACACACAGCAGAGCAGTTGGCAAGGATCACCACACTGTGCAGAAATGCAACTTCCTCAACAGATGTATGCATTTATTCTTAGCCCTCATTTCAAAATAGCACTTGGAGAAGACACAGAGAGATATATCAAGTGTTCACTCTGTGATAGGTCATGCATACAATCCTGCTGAAAGTTATAGTAGTTGTAAATTATGAAAAGCTGCAGTCTAGGATCTCATAACTGGGTGGCCTAGATAATAGTAAGAATATACATACTAATGATGATGAAGCAGTTGTCCGTGGAAAAGCTGATTTAGAGAATATTCAGTTTTATCTTTCTGACAGCTCACATGGGAGCACATACAGTATTCATTTCTTTCCATTGCACTGGAGTCAAATTAGAATATTGTTTAAAGATAAGGGGCAGTATCATCTCACTTGTGTGACCTACTTATTTTATTTCATGCTTTTCAATCTTTAGCAAGAATAGTTTAGAGACAGGGTAAAATTCAACTCACAGAAATATAGAATTTCAGTAATTCCATTTGTACAAACAAGATTTATTACAGTTTTACACCAGAATAACTGAGATCAGATTGTGACCTATAGCAAATGTGTTTCCAGACTTCTCCCTTATCCAAACATGAGAAGAATATGAAGGACAAAGCATTGAATTTGCTGCTCAAGTAGCATTCTAGCTGAATCATATTTGTATACTGGGTTATATTAAAGAATTAATACTAATTTATAGCAGCACAACTTTACTGCAATTTGATCATTCATGCCTGAGACAGTTTTAGCAACAGAACCCAGAGTCCCAACACACAATGCTCACAAAAGCATTATCATGACATACCATGTTTTTCCCTTGGAATGTTTTAGACCACAGTATCTTGTGCCCCACACCAGCCACCCAAATATTCCTTACTCTGCTATAGCAGAGATTTATTCTTTAAGATGTATCAGAAATAACAGTTTTAATTAATTTTGCACAAGTGATTTAAATTCTTGAGCAGAACTTCAAGACATTAAAAATCAGAAGCATTTAAGCCCTAGTATTCTCTTTCTGAATTTCTTGTTCACCACCACTGACATATTTGGGCTCATTTCTGCTAAGCTCAGGTCAAAAAACATTACTGCACCATATGGAATTGAAAATTCAGGAAGAATTTTTTTTTAAAAGCAGATCATAAGGCTTACTGGCCAAAGAAGAGTTGAAATAAAGTTATTTGCCACTTGAAATATGGAGTGTAAGCTTGCAGCTTTTATGCAACACATACATAGGGATTCAGACTATCACAAAATGCTGTTTGTGAGAGCACAAATAACTACTTAGATTACAGTACTGAACTGGACCTTCTACTGGTGCATCTTACAGCCTAAGGCTCACTCCTCCTGAGGACACCAGGATAATAAAGCTAAGACAAAAGAACCTGTGTTCTTATTTAGATCACAGTGCACCAGTAGAACCAGAGCAACTTCCAGGATGAGATGTCAAAGACATTCATTACTTCTACAATTTGTCAAATTCCCCATCATCACCTCAAGCCACAATGCATGGATGTAGAAAATAAGATACTTGAAATACAAAATGCTGAGACATCCTTCAGCTCCTCAGAATCTGATTCATAGCCTGACCAACACGCCACAAATGAATGCTAAGAACATGTCTCAGTCCATTTGTCATCCCCTTGATACAGAGCTCGAACTTCAGTCAGCAACAAGAAATTTATTGCATTTTAAATACTAGAAGGAAGCTTTTTGTAAGCAAACACACTGATATGAAAAGCCTTTTATTTTCACTCAGATTTGCATAAATTCATTAAAACTGCTGAGAAATAAATTAAACTTCTCCAGATTACCTTTTCAAGACCTTGGTACAATCATGGACTAAAAATATTTCAGTGAGAATGCAGCTACAGCAATAAAAGTTAAGAAAATATGTGTATCAGAAACAGGATACAGAATCAATTCACTTTTTTCATTAAAAATATTTGCTTCTGAAAATTCTAACAAATCCAATTGCTCGAGGAACAGCTACTGCAGAGACTGACACCCTCCTCTGAGATCAGGATATTACTTGAAAGTTATTTGCCAGACTAATGAATGAAGGGAAAGCACAGCAGAGTGAATAAACACTGATGTGTTGTGTGTGTTTATAATGAATACCTCACCAAATACAAGTACCTGGTATAGCCCACAGGTAAAAGTAATGCAGAGAGAATTTCCAGTCATTCCCAAGATTATCATATATTGTCCTGTACAATGTACACCAAAACATCAATAAGTATATTTGTTGATATGTTTCTCTTCCAGGTACTGAGAACTGACTTACCTGAGATTTGGGAAGGATTTCTGAAAGATCAACCTGGAGAACTGTTAACAAGCCAGGCTGATTTCTGTACCTGAAACCACATCTCTGAGCCCACAGCCAGTGTGATGACTGGGAACTGGAATCACCTGTAAAGGATAAGTCATACCTGACCAATCTGGTGTCCTTTCACGATAAAATGACTGAATTTTTGTAGCCACAGAGAACAGGTCTTTATCTCAAAATTTATCCCAAATTTAGTGAGGCTTTCAGTGCTATTACCCCACTACCCCTGTCTTTAAATTAGGCTGCCATGGTCCACCTGGCTGGGCAGCCAAACAGGTGAGAAACTGGCAGGAAGACTGGGTTTAGAGGGGAAGGAGATTTAGTGGCTCCTGCTCCACTTGAATGGTGGTAACAAGAGCAGGACCACAGGGTTCAGGTTTTTCCCATTTTATATCTTTATCTCTTCCACTGTAAACTGGAGAAAGGCATGGCTACAAGATGGCACTTGAAGCTTGCAGATGACACCTGTGGAACAAAACAAGAGAAGCTGCTTAAATATATTCAGCAAATCTGGAAAGCTCTGTTTGCCTTCTTACTCCTCTGTATCCTGCCACAAATAAAACTAAGGCTGACGGAAGAATCAAAATTCCAATACGTGTCCTTTGATCACATTGCTTGGAAAGTGTTTTCCTAAAATCAATCTTTTTTGTTGTTTCTGCTCTTCCCTGGTATATATTTCATTTACTAAATTCCAGCTAGGAAACTAGGCACTATTTGAATTAAGATTCTTTACAAAAAAAGACTCCAGCTGGTGAATAAATTACTGAAAAAGACCAAAATAATTAAACTCCATACCTAGTTTAAAATTCAGTTATTCAGTTATTATGACTTCTTTCCGTGGGTTAAAAAAAATAAATATTTGAAATAACAGCTTGAGTCAAAACAATTATGACCAATTTATATGTTGGTCATAATCAATCCAAAATTAAAAGCAGAATTAAAATCAGAGAATACCAGCACTAATTGTCTGTATGCTTTAAAAAGTAGAAGGAAATTGCACTGAACCAGCCTATTTCTCTAGTCACAGGTAGGAGAAATAAAACATGGGAATAAATCAACAACAGATTTTTATCCAGAGATATTTTTCACATTAAAAATGTGAGTCTTTATAAAGACTTGACATAAAACTTCCTAAAAGAGAAAATGCCATCTCCTCATACATATTGAAAAAAACCCATAGGGGTAAATGTATGAGAAAAGTCTCATAACTGAGAACCCACAACGAAAATGGAAATTATATTCAACAGACTCAGCTGAAGAAAAGCTTTTATTTGGATGGACTGGTGTGATTGAGCCAAGTGATTAAAAAATGACAACCACAACACCAGGTTCCTCTGAATCCTATACATGCCATACATTATCTGCTCACAGCTATATGGTACCTACTTAACACATAAAGAAAACAGATGAGGTTTTACATCCTCATACTTGGGTTACACAAAAAGATAACAGTTCACAAATAACAAGTGCAAAGCTCCACACAATGTTTTAACACTTGGATTCTTGCCTGATGAGCCTGAGCCTCTCAGCCTCTTTGGCCATATCCCAGCACGCTCCCAGGGCTGTCTGAGGCCTGATTGCTGCGCCCTGCCAGCAATCACAGCCACTAAAGGAACAAGCTGATTGTAGCAAAGTTCTGGTTATCACGCCTGGACCTCAGAATTCTGCCAATTTCACAGTGCCTTGTCAGAGCTGGTAATTCTCCAAACAGCGGGGTTCCCTACATGCAGCTGCTTGCTGAAATCATTTGGTGTCACTAAAAACTGGGATCCAAATTTCTTCTTCAAAGAACATAGATTCTGAGGTGAGAAAAATACTATTGATAGAGGACTTTCAGGAATACCAATGTGATCATTTCTTTCCTGGTACCTTTTCCTTTAAGCTAGGTAAGTTTCTATGGAAATTATCCTTTATGAAAAAAAAAATTAAAAATTTAAATATATGTGTATGCACATAAGGACACACTCTAGTGCTAGAATCATCAGAAAAATACACCCCAGGAGGAAGTCCACTATATTGGTGCTGCCAGAGAACTGTATCCAAAATAAGAAACTTATATTGGATTATAGGATAATCCAGTTAAATTGTATAGTATATATTATTATGGCTACATTGGATACACATCTGTTAAAATGTAAGATATGAGCAGAAGAACCAAATTCATACATACAGAATTTCATATTCTTCCTTTGTATAATGTTGAAGATGACAGTGCAAATACAAACATAATTTGAATACCTGATGCCAATTTGGATTTTTAATAACTCCCAGTCAAATAAATCATGTTATAGCCATTCAGTGGATTGAGTCAAGTTTCCCATTTCCGTTTTTAAACAAGTTTGATTTAAACCATAAGCAGTGAGGTGGATTCTGCCTCCAGGAACAACTCATTCCTTAGGATCTGCCCGGGGATCCGTGGTCCCTGCTCCGTCAAGGTGCCCATCAGGTGTCTGAGCAGCGCTAAGGTCTGTGAGGGATTACTGAGAGGTGGAAAGAGTGCACACACAACAGCCACAAACCCAAAGGCTGCCTGGTTTGCACACAGGAGTCCAGTGGTCTCTCCCTGGGATGGCTGCACACGTGGCAGCCTGGAAGGATCTGATTTCCTCACATCCTTGGAGGCAGAGCTGTATGTCACATACACAGGCAGACTTGCCTTGCCATATGTTTACATCACAGGACAGGATCTATAGAGCTCAGGAGAGTACAGCAAGGAGCTGAACAAACCTTGCCAGGTAAAAGGCTGTGCACAGCCTTCACTTAAGGAACTGCCTAATACAATAATGGGATTTTAAGTTCTGCTCAATGTGCCACATTAAGTGAGTTCTCAAAGTAGTTCATGATGAAGGAAAACAAACACACCAGTATTTACATGGCTGTGAGTGACAGTGGAGACAGACATTGATTTAGTACTTCTAAAACAACAGCTGTAGATACTTTGACCTAAGCAAAGCAGACTACAAACAAGAAAACAATTGTCTTTTTTTCTGATAAGTACTTTTGAGGATATTTGAGCAACAATGGATAAAAATTTCTATTACTGTTTCTGAACAAACAATTCCTTTTCTTTCTACAGAAAATGCCCAGAGTGGCTGCCCTTACTGCAGGCCCTTTGGAGGAGACTGTGTTGGGGAACAATGCTGCAGGCTGTGCACATTGCATCTCAAGAAACACCAGCTCTTTTAACATAAAAATTATGGTCAGTATTTAACAGTAAAATGTATCAAAAGTAAATCAGGATCAGATCAAAAGGAAAGGAATTCTGCTAACACAAATATACAAGCAGCAGCAATCCTTCTTACCAAGATATCACTGAAAAAATCTAGTATGGCAATAGTTTAACATATTTATAGCAACTTGGATATAACTAACTAATAAATTACAAATTTCATTTTATTAAATGATTCACTATTCTGCTACTTCACATCAAGACAAATATTATCCTTGTAATTACTCTGCTGGATCAGATGGCTTGTGCTTCATTTTCCTATCTATCAACTTATTTATGGAAGCTGTTATCATACACTGTAAAATAATTTTACTCAATAAGATATTATTAGGTGCCAGAAGATTTTTTACTCTAAGATCTAGAAAAATTAGGAAAGGCTGTGCATACTAAAAACTTAGAGAGAAAAAAAGCAAAAAAAAAAGTAGAAAACACACACTGAAAAGAAGAAAAAAACTTTAAAAAGAGGAAGACAGTCATGGAGCATTACCAAATCTTTGATCAGTTATATTTTTCCTAAACAAATTCCTGATAACTCATGTTGTCACCCTAATAAAACAGCATATGCTAAAGCATTTAGAGCTGCATGTTCTATTAATAGATATAAATACTAGAGCTGATTGCTCTGTGGCTTCCTATAGTATAGTAAAATTTATCAGTGAGCACCACTTATATTTTCCCTTCAGCTAAAATTGGGTTAAAGTAATAAATACAAGTGTCAGGAATGTTGGGGGGTTGGGATATTTGTCTGAGTGTCTGTGTTGCCTTTGTAGGCTGATGGATTAAAATTCTCAGGGTTAGGTCTAATTTGGTTTACCATAAAACAGAACACTTAGAAATTAACTGGCTGGTATTGCACTGAAATAATGCTAAAGATATTGGATTATTATTCCAGAAGCAGAAGGGCTGATACTAAATCTCAGTGTCACGATTTCCTACTTATGGGTTTTTTTCTTTTCTGCATTTTACACAGCTTCACTGGACTGGAGGGATTCCACCAGTGCAGCTCTAATTCCAATTAAAAAATCCTAACAAAATTGGAACCCCACTGTAATATGTAACTATATCAACAAAAACCAAGAGGTTTTGACATAAACTTTTAAAACATGTACTAGTTAAAAAGACTGCTGATCCTTGCAAGCATTCTGCTGTAAAGATATATGGTTAACTGTTCTCTTCACCTGCTGAAAGCAAAATGTGCTTCCTTAATTAAGAAGCAAACAAAACTTGCAGTTACACCCCTTTACATCACCTCAAAATACTATCAGTATCTCAGAAAAAAGGCTCAAGAGGTACTCATCCTCATTCTTTGAGTTCTCTACTTTTAGGACAGCATATTTTTCATACTAAACATTTCCAGCTACAGAATGGGGTTTCTTAGTGGCATACTCTTCTTCACCTCTCCAAAACAAATTCAGAGCTGCTTCCCTGACTGCCTCTATTCATACTCCATCAGCTCTTGAGCTTGTCTTGACCTATTCATTCCTTGCTACATATGTGTCACAGTCTCATTGTTCTGTATGTTTAAGGAGGAACAAATTTAACACTTCCATGAACAGGTAGAAAATGAGGTCTAAGCTGCTGAGGGCAGAGGGAACCGTGTGTGGCCAAAGGACTGCTATGCTGCTGACACAGCAGGCATTTATATCCTTTAGTGTGCCACTGTTAAGGCTTTTCTGCTATCAAATTATCAGTGACAACGAAGGAGGGAAGCTAATGGACTGCAGTGTATAAACACATACAGGATCACGTCTTAATTCAAAACTAGAATGAATACATAAAAAAATCTGTTCAGATTTTGACCTGAAATAGACTTGAAATTCGTTCTACGGTAGCATTCTCCTGGTACTTAGATTTTATTACGTAGTTCATTCTAGTGTTACAAAAAAGCCTTTGATAGAGGAAAATAAGCATTTCCAAATTCATCATATTTTGGAGGTGTGGAAAGGGTGAGAAATAAAAAAACCCCAATCTGCTTCAGGGTGGATTTAGTATGTGTATCTTCAATAGACATATTTAAAATATTCATTTGCAAGAAATAAAGATTTCCACACAAAACAGGAAAATTTTCTTCAGTGCAGGAATTAAATGTTATACAATTAGTGCATACCTCCATTCAAGAGTTTTAGGTAGACCAGAATATCTCCTTGTTTGGAACTGCAGGCATGAATCGGCAGCTACAAAGATCTTGTTTAATAACTTCTGAATTACTCTCATCATAATAGTCCAACTGTTATTAACTGTGCACAGCTCTAACTTCTGCTTTGCCCTGGAAGATGAAGACAAGACAGAAGTTTGACATAATTCTGCCTTTTACCCTTCACTAACAGGAATAGGTTAGATATACTTCATTAGACTCCACTGCAAGCAAAATTTGTCCATGGCTCAACATAATAGAGGGATGGTGGGGAGTAGGGGTATACGTGGTTTCCATTTATTTATGTTTTTAAAGTCTACTAGGAGAGAAGATAACTGCTTCAAAGGCAAATGTTCACGAAGGACACAAAAATATAGAAGGAAAATGTCCAAAGATAGGCTTTGGAGCAAAAAAAGGTATTCACCAGTACACAAGGTACTTCAGGCTTGAAAAAATATCAACTTCGTTTTAGTATGCTAATTATTTTTAAGTGTTTTCAATCCAGAATTGTGAAGCCTGGAAGAATTTCTCCCCTGTGTTAGTTCTGATTTCTATCATCTCAGCAAGACTGAACAACTTCTGTTCAGTGGAAAATTAGTTTGGGAGCCAGAGGGGAAAGAAAAAAATTCCCCAAGAATTAAAAGAACAGGGTTTACTACTGAAGCCTAAGGCTGTGACAAGAAATATATCACAAAACTGTTTACCTGTAAAATTCTGATTTAGATTTACATTTTCCTCTTACATTTGCTAGATTTATTCTTTGGATCACTAATTATTTTACCCACACTTGCTCGTCTTTACCCCACGCCTCTGTTTTTTTTCAGAAAGTGAACTAAAAAAGAAACAGCTGGAAAAGAATGTAATAGTGTTAAACACGAAATAACATTAAGATGACAATTTATGGCAGTACTTTGGAATAACTGCCTTATTCATAAATACAATTTCCTATGTTGTTTGTTCCCTTGATGGATAACTGGAAAAATAAAACAGCTGCTCAAGAGCACCGTGGTCCACTAAAGCACAATGAGCTTGTAGGAAGGAAATCTCATTTCAGGTATTCCTGTAACACACTGTCTTCTAATACTGCCTATGACCTTTACCTGCAGCAGATCGATGCAGCTGTTTTCCCCAGGTATGTCTTGCAAGATTTGATTTTAAACCTGTACTGGGGCAGTCTCACATTTTTGTTCACAAAGGACCAAGCTCAACAAGTTTTGATCTCGTGTGGGACTGTCAAGGTGCTGCAGTACTACAGAGCAGTACAATAACATTTATTTGTGTGGATATAAATACATACAGCCCCCAGTATTTTATACTCATTTTATTTGAGTAACAGACTGGGGAAGGAAGCAAAAAACTGCATCTCTGAGGGTGCCATTGTTTAGCTTTAGAGACATATGGATGTCTCGAGAAAACCACAACTCAACTACAATATTTAAAAATAACTTTGATAAAGTCCCTTATTTTGATAAAATCTCTGTAATGATCACACACAGTGTTAATTTCCTTGTTCTCAGATAAACAATGAGAATATTTGTTATTACATTGTTATTTGTATCGTTATTGTTATTACATGTGATATGGAGAAAAACTCCATTTCCAGAGAAGAAAAACTTCCAAGCTCACTCATTCATCTCTTCCTACATGACAAAAGCAGCAGTCCATTACTGTGCAAAACCCAGGAACCCTTAACTGTATGCTCTTCACAAACTATTTACATAGCTTCATTTTCTGTTACCTCCCTTCTTTCAAATTTTAAAAGAAGTTAAAAATTTTAAATTAAAATAATAATATCAGTTTAGTCTTCTATTTTGAGAATATTACTAAGATTTGTCTTTAATTTATTACTCTGTTTGAGTACAGAGCGTCATAGAGTTATTTCTGCTGCCTAAAATTAATGACCCAACGTCAGAATTGAAGGATACAGTAAAAATACTCTAATGTTCTGAACCAAGGTTTTGAGACTTACTTGTCTCAAAACAAAAAACTTGGGAAGAAATATAAACACTGGGTTTGAACTAAGTTGTCTGTCTCAGGTGGCAAATGATGTATTAGTGCCAGCCTGTACCAAATTTAAACAGATACATCCCAGTTCTTTTCAAGGGGAGATTTAGCTTAATAAGCAGCTTTAACACAAGCCATCCTCTATCTGGAATTTCACATCTGAAGCTGTGAAAACCCTCACTAGTAGTGTTCATTCTAAGCAGTGTGAGGGCATTCATCTTACACCCCCTGACATCCCGTGGCACCTCCCCACCAGTGACAGAATTGTCTTCCAAAGCTGCCCCAGTCAGCATTTTTCAGGGGCTGGTGGCCCTGGAGATGCTGCTGGAACAACACTGAATTATTTAGCACCCATTGTACCTCACCAAGTACAAGGAGGAGCAGCAGCAGCCTGCTGGCCTCTGACTGAAGGCTATGCTGTCTTTTGCATAGCAGATTTTGTCCCGCTTTTCCTAAGGCAGTGCTCGATGAAGAACACAAGGCAAACTCTTCCCTGTGTTGTTCCACACTGGCATGGCCTCGGTCTCAGCCCTCTCTTGTTGGCTTTCACAATATTTTATATAGGGCTGCTGCTCCCATACACCCAGAGCATTGAATATTAGACAAAAAGAAATTAAAGAGACAAATAATGGAAGAGTAACTGCAGCTGTAAGTCACTGCAAAACTACTAATTACAATATTAAAGTGGAAAAGCAAAGTTATTGCAAAGAAAGATGTTAAAGACTGAGAGCAAAAAATATATAAATATACCTTTGTAGAGGAGATATTTTATGTATGTTCCTGAACCTCAAGTAAGATTTTAAGTTCCTATAGTTTTGTAATCCTTGAAATTACTCAAGACAGAGAATACACAACTTTTTTAAATCCAAAGCCATAAATTATAACACACAGCCTTAAGCAATAAAAAAAAAAAAGTCTGGAATATAATGCCTAACATCACAATCTTTCATATGAAGAAATAAATTTTTTACAATGACATACAAATTTATAAATATTTAAGCTGACATAATTATTACTAGCTGACATCTGTCACTTTTCAATATACATTTGTCCTCCAGTGACAGTAGCTTTCCTCCTGAGAGCCATAGTTCAGAATTTTGAGCAGACTTGTCACTTTACAGAGGAAAATATACTGCACATGAAAGAGCAGAGTCCTATTACAAATTTCATCTCTATTAATACTGCATGAAAATTCTAACTTTGTCTATGTTGGGTCAGCAACTGTCCAAGTTACTTCCATATCTCTTTAATAGTTACTTAAGTGAAAAGCACAAATAAAAGTAGTTCAGAAATTATTTTATGTTTCATGTTAGACATTGTAACTTTAATACTGCTTATGCAATATCAATATTAAATATTGGTCTTCAATTTCAAAAGCATTTTTTATGTGAAGTATGTTGATGTAACTATTTATTAGCTTTAAGGTAATTAAAAACCTACCTCCATTTTCAATCAATCTCACAAGTTTGATATTAATTTCTTTTCTTCTATAAAACTCTCTCTTAAAGACATGATTTTTTTTCTCCATTTAATTGTACTTACCTGTATTTCTGTTAGCCAGGCTCTCTGACTGAAATAAAAAAATGTTTATTTTGTGTCTCAACTCTTTCACTAAAGTGAAAACATGATATACCATGTATAGAGCATATATTCCATTAATACCTAGAAATGAAGACTACTCTGTAATTAAGTTTAATTCAGGATGGAGGTAATCCAGAAAGTTATGTGGGTTTTCATTTTCTGAAGGTCCTTGTTTTCTATAAAAGTCAAAGCAAACTGAAAAACTTCAGCACTACTTTGGACAGAATGTCATACTTATTATCAAGATACCAAAGTATCAAGATACCAAACAGAGCCTTACTGGCCAGGTTTCCAGCTTAAATCAACACAATTGGTAATAACTGGAATTTTTTCTTTATTCACATTGATGGTCAATCGAATAAAGTAACCAAAGGAGTCTTAACAATGCAGAAACTTTAAAAACCATGACTAGTGCAAGACAGGAACTGAACATGTGAATGCTCCTGTTCTTGGTGTTATTCCAGTAAAATGTCCAGCAGCATTTTTTTTACTGGGGCAATTAAATGCTTACAACACTGTCAACTGTCCTTTTCCTTCAACAGAGAGGAATCCCCAAGTTTTAGAGACAGAAGGGTATTTTTCCCCCTTGGGGCAGTTTTGGTTCAATAACCAGGCAGAAACACCAATTAAGTGCAGTGGGTTTGACTTGCCAATCTGAGTTTCCTGGGTGGCACACCAATAAATGTAGTGGTTCTAGTGCTGGCCAGTGCACCCAGTAGAATTATTGACTCATTTTATGCTGTGAGATAGGATTAGGAGGAGAGCAAAGCAGGCTCAAACTTGCATCAGAAATTATACCGCTCACTGGTCCCCTTACTGGTGCTTACAGTGGAGGATTTTTGGTGGCCATGCTGGGAAGGGGGAATCTCAGCAGCCAAGCTAGGGCTCAGCAGCAGCACGCCACAGGCCAATGGCTTCCCAGGGATGAAACTCAGCAGTGGCAGAACCTTGGGCAAGTTGCACCCTACCAGCCTGGCCTGGCCTGGCCAGCGCTGCAGAGAGCAGGGCCCAGCCCGGCCTGGCCAGCATTGCAGAGAGCAGGGCCCGGCACAGCTTGGCCAGAGGTGCAGAGAGCAGGGCCCAGCCCGGCCTGGCCAGAGGTGCAGAGAGCAGGGCCCAGCCCAGCCTGGCCAGCATTGCAGAGAGCAGGGCCCAGCCCGGCCTGGCCAGAGGTGCAGAGAGCAGGGCCCAGCCCAGCCTGGCCAGCATTGCAGAGAGCAGGGCCCGGCCCGGCCTGGCCAGCATTGCAGAGAGCAGGGCCCAGCCCGGCCTGGCCAGCACTGCAGAGAGCAGGGCCCAGCCCGGCCTGGCCAGCATTGCAGAGAGCAGGGCCCGGCCCGGCCTGGCCAGCACTGCAGAGAGCAGGGCCCAGCCCGGCCTGGCCAGAGGTGCAGAGAGCAGGGCCCGGCCCGGCCTGGCCAGCATTGCAGAGAGCAGGGCCCGGCCCGGCCTGGCCAGCATTGCAGAGAGCAGGGCCCGGCCCGGCCTGGCCAGCATTGCAGAGAGCAGGGCCCGGCCCGGCCTGGCCAGCATTGCAGAGAGCAGGGCCCAGCCTGGCCTGGCCAGAGGTGCAGAGAGCAGGGCCCGGCCCGGCCTGGCCAGCACTGCAGAGAGCAGGGCCCAGCCTGGCCTGGCCAGAGGTGCAGAGAGCAGGGCCCGGCCCGGCCTGGCCAGCACTGCAGAGAGCAGGGCCCAGCCTGGCCTGGCCAGAGGTGCAGAGAGCAGGGCCCAGCCCGGCCTGGCCAGCATTGCAGAGAGCAGGGCCCAGCCCGGCCTGGCCAGCATTGCAGAGAGCAGGGCCCAGCCCGGCCTGGCCTGGCTCCGCAGGCCATGTGGCAGAGCGGGGCCTGGCCCAATCAGTGCCCAGTCACCTGTTCAAAAGCCAGAAGAGAGAGAGCTTTTCCCATGGTTTGTTTGTTTTTAAATGTGTTTCCCATAGAGGCATGTCCAGCTCTCTTAAGTGGTTTAACAGATTGTCCATATTCAAACTAACCACTGATTGGTTCTGTTGGGTCTGGAGGAAACTGTCAGCAGGCCCCACAGAGATCACTTCCATAACTGATGGATTTTCTCTTTAACTAAAAACCAAGCTATGTTAACCATTGCGCCCCTATTGTTCATAGACAAGAAAAATAAAGCATGACAAAAGCAATCTGAGCAGTGCAGAAGAGTCAGGAATGGAAGGAGAGATGGTGACTCAGCTTGGTGAATTGGTATTTAAAACACAAGTGGGTCATGACCTACGTGCTAAAACCTGCCTGCAAGGCACCTTTCTCTCACTCTCACAGAAGCTGCAAGTCCTGTTCTCACCTTAGCTGAAGAGTCTTGAGTCTCTTCTTCATGTGAGACCCAGAAATATTTTCCCCTTAATAGGAAAGGTGAACCCTGCTGCCTTCTGCTCCCACCTCCAGCCCTTGTTTAGCAGACAGCTTTTGTTCCATCTGCTCACTCTGACTACAACTTGGATGCAGCTGGGACTAAACCTCAGTTTATTGGGAGAAAGCAGGAAAGGCAGAGGGCAACCCATGCTGCCTTTATCAGCTCTGGGCAAGCCTCCAGCTGCAGAGGTAGCGTCCTGATCCTGCTCATCAAAACTGCTGCCAGGGCAGCACAAGCCTTTGCCCAAATGCCTTGAATTGTTAAAGAAGGCACCTCCTTCCCCCACTTGTCCAGTAGATAAAAGAATTGGTTCTATGTTAGTATAAAACAACTAAGAGATAAAGAGATTAACCAACATTTATTTTGCCTTTTGCAAAGTTAAATCGGGTTCTCAGAGTGGGGTAGCACAGTATATATTAAAAAAATAGCTTCCAAAAGGACAAGAAACTAATATGTGGTTAGCCAAAAATTTTTTTTCCTCCAGTCAGTAACCTGAAAAGCACATTTGATAATATGAAGCCCTCAAAACTCGCTCCTTTTACAGCTCTTCTGACTAAACCAGCAGCACTCATGAATAATTTCAGTTAGAAATACTGAGAAAGCAGCATGTGAAACAGCCAGCTACATGCAACTTTGATGTTTTCCTTTTCTCCACTCTTGAATATTGTAGTCTGCTGAAGTAAACATCATTTCTCTTCTGGCACAGCAGAGGTTTTTCTAGAAAACATAGAGCTGACGATCTTCCTTGGATTTTTCTCTTGGGTTTTCTTTATCTCTGGGCTTTAAACCTGATGAAGGAGGAAACTCTGCAGGCTTCCCGTTTGAGGCAGACAGAATCCTGTAGTCATCTGATTAAGGTGACACCTATTCTGATGTGGATGAGTGAGACTGCCAAACAAACCCAGCAGCTGTGGCACTGAGCACAACCCAGTAGCCCACATGACTATATTTTTCTGTTGACAACTTATTTAATACCAAAAATAGATTCCTCCTTAGCTGCCTACCCACTGCCTGTCTCGTTCATATCCCAGTGCAGAATTTGGAAACCAGCTTTGAGGTCTTACTCTGCAAAATGGGCTCTTTAAGAACAGCAGTAAAAAAATACTCATTGAAGCCATTAGAAGTCATAGTCAATATCTGTTTGGAAAAAATAAGGGTCTTACTCCTGATTTTGATGCAATTTTCTTCAACTCCTATCCTCAGAATTAGGAATGTACAAAACTGGAGAGAAATTAAGTTTCTGAGGGAAGAGGAAGAGTTCAAGGTGAAAATCTTCCCAGTTTATAGAAGCATTTGGAGTTTTACAGAATAATAACATTCTTCAGATACACAAGTCTATATAGTTTAGCTTCCAGTATAAATATGAAATAATTTGCAGTGATTTTGCTTCCTTTAATAAAGACTTTCAAAACTGAATGACTGAATTTGTTTTTGGTTTCAAGTTCAATCATATCTTGGAGGCAGAGTTAAACTGACAGAACAACATCTTCTGGGGTTGGAAGGAGTAGAATAAACAGCAGGGGGCTGTGGATAGATATGTGAAGCCCACAGGCCAGAACCAGCTTAAATTAGGGTGTGATAGATACTTTATATAACCTTAGTGGGTTACTTCAGTTAACACCAAGCAGCTCAGGACAAAGTCTACATAAACAATGTGCTTATCAGAAGTAGTGCTTCTGGTTTACTTCCTTTATATGTGTAAATACAGACTTTTTACTAAAACACTACTATTAAAGAGTTTTTTACAATTTTTATTAATATTTATAACAAAACAAACCAAAACAAAAAATAAAACAAAACAAACCAAACTAGTGTTTTATGGCTAAGAATTACTGATGGAAATGAGTGTTGAAAAATTTGGCCCACAGTCAAGCCAACTGAACACTTGCCTGTATCTTTAAAGCCAACGCTGTCCTTTTGATATTGGGAGAAAGCCTGTACCCTTATTTTTGAAACAAAAAGAGGCCACCTATCAATTGAGCAATGGAAATTATTTACAATACAACTGTGGACAGAACCTCCAGAACCTCAGCCACCAGGAAAGATGTCAAATCTGAAAAACAAACTGATTACAACTAGTGAGTAACTACTCACTACACAGCCTTGCATTCATCAAGCAGAATTTATAAGAGTGGTAGCATAGACTTCCTCAATCTGCAAGAAGTGCATTCACTGAACTCTATTTTTTAATAATGTTTACTTTTATTACCAGATCGTTGTTTTAACAACCATCTACTTGACATTATCCTCAGGAAAGCAAGAAAATGTGACTGCCTTCTCTTCTTCAACTTCTTGAAAAGTTTCAGGGAGTTTCTGGAAGATTGTACTGAAAATTGCAGCCACCTTATTAAGACAGATCCATATTTGTTGCCATATTGAGAATATACAACTCTCCAGGCAGCTCTGGTACCAACATCTATCAGGCTCATAAGTGACATGTCCCATAATTCCAGTCAAGTGCATGGGACAGAATATTTTCCTTACATCAAAGAGCATGTTTTCTATGTACCTTGACTCACAGAGTAATGTCATCCTACAGCACTTCAGCATGAAAGACAAGAAAAACAGCACAAAAGCACACTGAGGCACTGAGAGGGAAAACAATCAAATTCAAAACACCACTTAAAGCAGTACTGAGCAGTAGTAAGTGCTCATGAAAACTAGTGAGGTAGCAGAACACAGCAGAAGGAAGAAAGAGAATGATCTTTAATTAAAGTGCTTTTAAGGACAGCAGTTCTAAAAGTGCTCTGAAATAGGCAGGTTTGTGGATATGTGGATACACAGAGTTGCTCTGTTGAAATTTTTTTTTTTTTTTGCCACTTGGGAAGTGGTGGTTGATTTGGAGTGCCTGTCTTGTACCAGCTGAGATGAAGCATGGCTGTGTATACTTAGTTTTCGCCTGGAAATACTTTGTGTCATGCCTGGAAAGACAGTGCTGTAAACACTTGAATATTTTAGGTTCAGAGGCTCATTGATGGAATATCTCATGTCACAGCAGCACTCTGGGAATTCCACTAGGCAGAAGCAGAAGCAGCAGAAAATACTGGCCTGCTATGAAAAAGAAGTGTTTGGACAGAGAGGGAGAGAAATAGTAATAAAGAATGGTCAAAAGAAGTGGAACAATCTGTGTACAGGAAGAAAATAGAAGAGAAGAACAGAATCCAGTTGGTGAACAGAAAATAACAGACTTTGTAAATGGCAATTACTCTGTCCAGATGCTGCTAAAGTTTGGCAAAATTCTTACCCAAATGTTTGCTGAACGTTTCTTTAGCACAATCAAAAGTAAGTCTTCCATGAAAGCAGCTACTGGACTGGAAAGAACCAAAATACTATCTCATCTGACCTAATCATAACATGAATTCAGAACTCAGTCATAATCATTAAATTAATTTAGGTCAGAAAAGACCTTGTTGAGCATCAAGTCCAAGGATAAGCCTAACACTGCCAAATCTGTCACTAAACCATGTCCTTAAACACCCTATTTACATGTTTTTAAATACCTGCAGGGGTGGCAAACCGCCTGCTTCACTGGGCAGCCTGTTTCAATGCTCAGCAACCCCTTCAGTGAAGGAAATTTTCCTTATGCCCACTGTAAACTTCCTTGGCACAACTTGAGACTGTGATTTCCTCTCATCTTGACATTTTGTATTTGTATTTTGACCCCTATCTGCCTACACCCTCCCAGGCCTTCTTGCTCACTGGCTCTTGTTCAGCTGCTGTCGACCAGCACTGCCAGGACCTTTTCCACTGGGCAGCTTTCCAGACACTCTGCCCCAGCCTGGAGCATTACATGAGGTAGTTGGTTGTGACCAAAGTGCAGAATCAATACTGTTGCCTTCAGGAAAGGCTGTTTTGTCAAAGCCAAAATGTTTTGTGTAGGTCTAGCTAAAGCCCAAACAAGAAGTCTCTGGAAACCTGCTTTGATTCCTTTAAGAAAAATTCGTGGGTTACTGTGCAGTGTGGGCTTCCAAACCTTGTGCCAAGGTATTGCCCCAGCAGCAGGATACTCCTCCCAAAGCTTAGTACCAGCCCCATATTGACTGCATTACTCTCCTTTATGCTCAATTCCTAATCATAGAACAGAACAAAGGAAAGGATTTTGACTGACAGCTGTACTTACAAAACCTCTGCCTTTTCCTGTGATTTTCCAGATAACTGTGTGAGAGACTAAGAGGGTGTAACATGCTGTGCAATGGAAGTTAGATTTAGTTGCACTCCTCAGCAAAGTAGCACCTCCATGAACACGGACAAAATGTCAGAGGTTTCTCCTTTAACTTGGGTCAGTTTCTTTAGGAAGGTGCTCTTGATGTGCTGGGGATCACCTTCTCAACCTCCCTTCCTTCCTTCCTCGCTGAGTGCAAGGCTTGGGCTGCTGCTGCAGCTCTTTGCAGTTTAAACACCTACCAAAGGTAATCGTTCAGGGTGCAGCTGTGAGCAATACTGAAGCAAAAGGATGCAAATCACAAGTGTCATTCTCCACAGACATGGTAAGGAAATCTGAAAATGTTAGCAATGCTTCAAAACTCTTGCTAAAAATCTGAGCAGATAGCAGACTCTTGCTTCCAGAAAATGTTTTTAATTAGCTTTACTGAAGTTCTATCCCATGTCTCCAGAAATTCTTAAAGTCTCTTGGGCACCTTCCTTGGCTACTGCTTTCTTGGCTTACTTTGAGTTAAAAGAGCAGTGACCATTTTGTCAATCACTCCATTATTGAAGACGACATTCATAGTTACTTATCTAAGCATATAAATTATACATCTGGGATTTTGAAAGACAATTTTCGTTTACCAGAGAGAAATCTTAAAAGTATCACAGCTCTTTTCACAGAAGAGAACAAGAAGGAGCAGGGCTGCTCTGGAACAAACATTTCTTCCAGGGCTTATATAAACAAATATTCTAAATGTTTTCATTTGTTGGGAAACAAGAATTTTCAAAATGTTGTCCTTTTCAAAAACCTTGACAGAATAAAATGCTGCAGAAGTTGTATACATATCAGAAAACAACAATACTGTGGCTTGGCACAGGAGACAAATTAATCTTTCTGTTCTTCACATTTCAATGTCTTTTCCTACTCAGGTAATCCCAAAAGACAGTTTCTGATATAGACAAATTTATGACCAAAAGTAACAAGTCTGTGTTTTTTAAGTACTGTCAATTACATTTTAAGACATCTAATAATGTTAAATTTGTTTATTAAAAAAGAAAAGTCAAGAAGAACAAAACAACTAGCTGTCACTGAAATAAATTCCTGAGCTGGACGGCACCAATTTTAAGAAAAAAATTCTCCCACTTTCTTCTGCAAGAAAAGACACCAATTTTATCTATGACACACTAATAGTCAAAACACAATGAACACTGAGCATGCAGAGATACAAATTTTTAAAAATCCAAATTATTCCTATGAAGGGAAAAACCAAGGTTTCTTTCCTTCTTTTGGTATTTTACAATACATTCCTGAAATTTCATCTCACTCTCAGGTAAGCTGGTAAGCTTAAAAAAAGAACTCATTTGTTGTGAAACGCATTCATGACAATTTGACATTTTCTGAAAAATTAAGTTACTTCCACCTCTGAGAGATGTTAATGGCTCTAATTATGCTGTTTGCACAAGAGCCCTGTAAAATTCCCAGGTCTGTCCAACACCAGAAACTGATTTAAATAACAGCAAACAACGTCTTGTACTTGGCACCTTTTATCTTGTAGACTCTTGCTGACCAAATACCATTAGTGTCAGTGGAAGTTTGCTTTAGCTTTAGGGCAAGCATATCAGGAGGGCTTAACAAGCACTGCAAATCAACATTCAGCTGCTCCTGTCCCTTCCCAAGGCTTCAACTACTGAGCTTTCCCTGCTTGTTCCTAGAGTCAAGATCCTTCTGTAGAGCTAGAGATAAGCATATATCAGGAGTGAGACTGAAATCATTTATCACCCTGTACCCACCAGAATTTTCCGTCAAAAGACTTTTTTCTTCAACACCAGAATTTGCTGGGTCTTTTTTGTTCTTCTCTCTCCAGCAACTGACTGCATCCAAAGGTTATTAAGCTGTGTTATTACAACCACAGTAGTGTCATTTTCCAGACAAATCATGCAACATTTTCTGCTAAGGGTTTTCTTAATGCGTTTTAAAGTCATCTGGGACATTTGAATTTTCATATCTAAGTAGATGTAAATTAGTGAATTTTATGAGTGAAATGTTAGAATGAAAAGTTTGATAAACACTACAATGAAGGTCTAAAAAGGCAGGTGTGTCAAAAGTGGCTGCAAATGTGTTCATAAAACATCATAACCTACATTTGAATCAGAGATGCAAAAATAAGCATAATAGTTATAATGTTCATGTTTGAAACCTCCTTTTAGAAGGATTCTTCTCAAAAGTTACAATTTCTCACAAATTTTTATCATTTTACTTTATCACATATTACATGACACTATGACAAAACAATTCTTAAAGAAAACTCCTAAATTTTTTAACTTTTTACCTGACCAAGTTGCATAACTTATGGGTTTTTTTTTTTGAAGCCTGGCTGGTTTTTTTATTACTTTTTTAACAGAGGGGTACAGACTCGTACCCCATCCAGAAGGGTACAAATTTTACAAAATTTCCCATTCTATTTCTTATTTCAGGAACATCCTTATTTAGCAGAGCAGGAGATTGATTTACAGATCAAGGACATCAAGACTTATTTTTTCACATAAATAAAAAAGCAGTAGTACAGTTGTGAAATATAAGAATATTCTGTAGGGAGTAACCTCTACAGTATCACTTTAGGTCAGTAGGAGATACAAAATCTCACAAGAGTTGGACATAAATATTCTCACTGAAAACTAGTCAAAATTTTCTCTGCTAATTACTCTTAAAGGTATAATCAGTTGCAATAGATAAATTAAATCTCTTACTGAAAGCATCTCACTGATAAATGTGTGAAGTGGAAGTAAAACAACAGAATTTTATAGAAATTCTTGTAGGAAGCTAATTGATGTAGAAAATATGTCTTGAAATATTAAAAAAAGTATATAAAACTTCCTCCAAAGTAACCATGTTTCTACCTGACATGGGAAGAATCTAACAGACCTGCAGTGGACACATAACTTCCATTAATTTTTGTGGCAACAGATGATGCAGGAGTTGCTTGCAGGAACCAAGACCCTCACAAAGCTGAGACTTTTACACCAGGAATTAACTGAGAAAAGGATCTTTCTGGCAAAGGTTAGATTCTGACCTCTTTATAAATTAGTACCTTTTTCTGTGACTCAATAATACTCGCCTCACTGGGACTATCACTAAGAATTCTGCTTGCCATAATGAAAAAGAATGTCCTGATGTAGAGGTTTTACCAGGAATCTGATGTCAGCCATATCCACTGTACTAAGCCTGATGATAAAACAAAATAATACAGGGAAGATCTGTAGAAAAAAATTATGTCTTAAGATCTTATTTTTAGTGAGTTAATGTAAGCCTTAATTCAAGGGTGTAAGAATATGGAAAGCAACATTTTAGCCATTTTTCTGATATTTACATAGGAGCTACATAGACAAGAAATATATAGCTTTCCTGTAAAAGAGAAAAATGCCTGGCATGGCAGTAAACAGTAATATGTAAGGCATGATGAATATTCCTTAAGAATCAAGGAAAGAAAATAGTTCTGTATAGCCATAGGGCAGGCTTCTAAAAGAGAAAAACTTGAAGAAAATTACTAAGAAGGTTTAGACCCAGAGGCAACACAGATCTTAAGACTCTTGCTTTTCATAAATGCCTGTGCTTTTGATAAGCAAGTCATATTGTGTAAACATTTTATCTGTATTATAGAATCTGTCACTGTTTTTCAAGAAGAAAGGCTCCACAGAGTCTTTCTTTTTCATTTGGGAGAAAAGAAAAATAGGCATGGATGAAAAATTTAGGTTGTTTTGCCTTCTACGACTACAATTGCTATTAAAATATGTCATATATTTCAATACTTTTTACCATAGAATCATAGAAATGTTTGGGTCGGAAAGGACCTCTAAGATCATTGAGTCCAACCATAAATTTGATGCAGCCAGGTTAGTACAGCACAATACTTCCAGGAGAAGACTTTATACTGAAATAAAGCATACTCTAGAGCAAGGAAAAGACTTCTAACATCACTGCATACCTACATTGTACAGGTGAAGGACAATTATACCAAATCTAGTCAAACTTTAGAGATGAAAAACCCTTAGCCACACTGGTACATAAAATTTCAAAATGGATTTAATGGAATTTTAGCTCACGTAGTGAGAAATTTCTTACTTTAAAGAAAACTGATTTGTATGGATTTGCTGGGTATTTTTTTCTAATGTTGTACTAGGGAAATTAACTGCCAAATTTGATCTGCACAGGGTTAAGCTAATATTTTGTGATTAGAAGTGAATATCTCTCTGCACAGCAAATGATTATATACACTTGAACTCTTTCCTAATTCATTTGAGGTTTTGGAGGGACTCAGGGTTTCTAGATTTATATGTAATTTCTTTCTAAAACATTAATCTTTAAAGTAGCACTGTTTATTAGTCAATGAAATGCAAGTACAAGCAGGATTCAAACTTTACATAGATGAGCTGTGTCCTTTATACAGAAATCACTTTTCAGTTGTTTTGTAGGAACATGTTTCTATCTGGGAGTGGTGTTGAAATGCAGTAGAAGGATGACAGGACTGACTGGATAGAGATGTCATTGCCCGGCTAAAGGCATTCCAGGGCAAGTTACTTCAGAAAAGGCAATAAACAGGAGCTTAAACCTCACTGATTAAACAGGAAAATAGGTCATAAATGCCCGAGTATTTTGAGATAAAACCTCAGTCCTTCTTCAAAACATAGAGATGATCTCTACGTTATTTGAAAATACTTAGTATATAGACTAAATTAAGTAGATTAGGTAACAAAAATCACTATTAAAATATAAAAATTAAGCATAATATTTATCTCTGTTCAGGGTCCTTGCTACATTTTCAATCATGGTAAAAAGTAATCCACCAATTTGATATAGAGGGACTTCATATGTGAGAGATTGGTACCTCCATTTCTTAAGAAAAACAAACACACCCCCATGAACCATATAAATCTGCTTCTCAGTGATTGCTCCAGCTTTTATTATTATATTGAGATGAACAAATTGTGATTTCCAATGCACTGGAAGTGTCCCAGTCATTTCAATGCACAGCTAAAAATTTTTCTCCTATGTCCCACATTCATTGAGAAACTGCCAGGAAAACTGTCCTATATTCAGCCATTTAATTGCGAAAGGCTTGCTTTTATTTTTACCATAATCTTCTACAATTTAGTAATCTAATATTTAATCCTCCATGGTATTCAAAGGATTCATTGAGAAGTCTTTTGCCACAAGTCAATTATTACTGGCTAATTGTGGAAGTGATCAGCATCAACTGGAAGCTGTGTTGGTGTACACACTTCCACTGAACACCAGAATCTGCAGTCACATTTTCAGAAGAATTCACAACTGATTTAGACACACAAGTGAAGGTTTGTAATCAAAAGGATTCAGTATGCAGTGTCATCATAGACATGGACAGACTCAAGTTTAGACCAATATTTCTCTCTTTTCTCTCACACCAGGAAAAAAAAAACAGGGATTACTAGAAGGTAGCGTGGCAGCACATGAGAGCAGTCTCACACACTTGGATCCATACAAAGCCAAGCCCCAACAGACTGTTTTGAAAAGTCACCCATGTATTGTGGTGCCTGAATCCAAGCTGAATTTCAGTAAATACCCTTGTCCCTTGAGCTGTTAAGGTGGTCTGTAAGTGATGCCCAGATTCTCAGTGAGGAGCAGCACTGCCTGGGCAGTTCAAAGAGCTGAAGGACCAGCCAGGTAATCATTTGAACATGGATGAGTAGCTGGTGCTTTAGGAGAGGAAAAGCTACTCCAGACAAATGTAGGAGTTGAGTGACAGGATAAAGTTTACAATTTGGGATCTCATTTGCTTTAGCAGACAAGGTATCCATGCATGAAAGAACTGTGATTTAGCAACTAAATCTACACAACAGAAGAAACTGAGTGGTCTTGAAAGATAACATTCTTAGGAAATCCCAAAACAGTGAAGCTGATTAGTTTCAGGCCATTTTCATAGCTGACTTGATGAGTTTCAGCAAACAAGGAACCACTTTCTGTGAGCTTTAAACTCATATTATGTGCAATTTTTGCTGTACAAATTAATTGTTCCTTTGAACAGATGTCAGAAAACTGCATGTTTATAAGTACATTCCAATTATAAATGCTTAAAAATTTGCTAAACAATATCTAATCCTTTTGTCTGAGTAACCACATAACAGGGCTAACATCTGAATATTCATAAACTACTATCCTTATTGCAATGTTGTCTTAGAAAGTTTGTGAGTAGTATTTTTGACCTGTCATATCTAAATTAATCAGGAACCTTACAAAGACAAAATTTTCAGAGCACCTATAATAAACATGATGCTATTCAAGGTTCATCCACTACTTTGACACTGACACACTGTAGAAAAGACATGATTTCTGTACAAAAGGTCTGTTGTCTAAATTGTCAAGGTCTCCCTGCAGGGCCTCCCTGACAGCAATGAAATTCTGAAGAGTGGGATTCTATGCAGTTGTGGCAACTTTAGCAGAACTAAATTAATTTACATTGGTTGGGTTAAGAAAATAAAAAAAAGGAATCTTATAATGTATATATGGCAGCACAAAGAAACCCTATGCAAGTGAAACATATCTGTTTCAAATTATTTTACTGTAGAACCAAATTAGCTTTCAAAGCAGGATGCACATTCCAGCACATTATTGAGTTCACTGCATAGGAAATACAGTCAGTCTACTAATTCAACCACTAAAACCACTAATGGTGTACATTCTCTTTGGAGTAACGTGTTGTGAGTAGTCTATCCCCAGGCACTATTTGAATTAGAGTTCTTTTTTTTTAGACTAAAACACCTATTCTCACATCCCAAACCACATTATTGACCTTCTTCAGCTTTAAATAGTCTTGCAAGAAAGAGGACAGGCAAGCTTACATTGACTGCAAATTCTAAAACCTCACAGAATTAGAGACTAAAATCACTCCCTTTAAAAAAAAAAAAGAAAAAGGCATCAAATATTGTTTGCAAATATTTCACTAGCAAAGAGGAAGTACACACTTCTGCCCCTGACAATCTAATATGCCAGAAAGGGGTTCCCCAGGGATGCTTATGACCTGACTGTTCAGGAAATTCTTTCAGCTGGTCAACCCCTCAGACATAGAGGCCAGCATGAACATAGCACAGTTCAAGATGTGGGGAAGCAGAAAAATCTATTGCAGCTGGGCTGCAATTACAGCAGAAAACAGTGCATCAGAAGCTCAAGATCTCTGTAAGACCACAAGAATAACACTAAAATAATTAATTAAGGATCAGGACAGGCTTCTGCTCCCGAAAAGAAAAAATTAGCAAAGATTAAGTATGAGAAGTGTCAGTACAACAAATCTATTCAGTACACAGGAAAAGCTTTCAGGATATAGAAAACAAACCCAAGCTTGATAGACACAAAAAACACAGGAGTGGGGGAAGCAGAGGGGTGCATGTGCAAAGGAAACCTTAAAAATTACAGAGGAATCAAACATACCCTTCCAAGGCCCTCATGGATGATTGACTTTCACATTTCCCCTCCCCTGTTGGAGTGCCACAGACATTATCTCAGCTGAGAGGTAAAATAACATTAGAGTCTAGTCCAGCCCTGCACAACCATAGACAAGGTCCCAGATTAAAGCTCTGCAAATGGCATTGCCCTCTTTGCTTTTGGAATAAAAACGGGCAAAGAACCCCAATGGATTAATTTAATTTAAGTTGTACTAAAACAGAGCATAACATTTTCAAGAGCCAAAATTAGCAATGGTGAGCATAATGTAATTGCCAGTAAGCAAACCTGGTCACTTCATACTCATAAAGCTGTTTCTCTAAACCTGGTTGTTAGAGAGGGAGAAAGCCTTGGGCTCAACAGGGCAGGGTGAGCATCACCTGCAGTGCTGGAGCTGGCTCAGGTGTCTCCTCAAGAGAGTTAACCCTGCAGCTGAGATAAAGCTGCTTCTGACTCTCTCATGGATGTTTCAAACCAAGCAGCCTCAGGATTACAGAGCAAGTTGCAGAAACTGCCCAGAGACTTTCCTGAGCATTCATTTTATTTAAATAATTATAATGAATAACACAAGAATTCGGACTTAATGAATTAAAATATAAATTAGGTGTTAAATACAGCCAAGTAAATATTTTAACAGTTCTCAACTTTTGTGAGATCAAAATATTTACAACAAATTAAACCTACATTAAACACTAAACTAAAGCTACTTTAAACCCTTCTTAGTAGGCTACAACAATTTATTTTATGATCACAAATTTCAGCATTTTCTGATGAATGCAAGGATCCAGCTGCCTTTGGAAGTTTGCTAAAGAGGATAAAAGGACAGATGGGAGCAGCAGAAACAGAAAATGCTGAATTATTCTCACAACTCAGACATAAAAGTTAAACTTATCATGGGAAGGGAAAGTATCTTGCACTTTCTGTTTTGTTTTCTATGGGAAGTTCTCAAAACATAACTTGCACTAAAAAAAAAAGTGAGGGGAAAATTAAAAAGCAGGGAAGTGGCACTTGGGGCTGCATTTTAGGAAAGGTGAAGACCTGCAGGTGCCATAGGGCCAGTCCATCCCCTCACAGAGTTGCCCTCTATATTCCTTTTCCACTGCACACCACCCTGGGCCTTACTTTCTGCTTCTGCTGCCTTTAACCAGAAATAACGCTGCTCTTAACCTCCTTGATGTCTTCTTTTAGCTGAGCTACCCCCTGCTCGACCATACTCAATAATAATAAAAATGAAGTTCAGCACACCCTTTTGTTCCCCTCTTCCCCCCCTGCCTGGGGTAAGGAAGGCCAATCTCCAAGGGAGTCATCTAAAGAGACAGGCAGCTGCAGCCACCTCGTGCTTGGTAAATGGTGCAATAAAAACACACAGCACAGTCCACAAAAGCTTATTTAAACTCTCAGAGGGGTCATTCCTCACCCTCATAGTGAAAAGGGCAGCCAAAGAGCACACCACAAATGCCATCTCTTCTACAGGACACACATCTTTTAAAGAAAGAAAATCTGAAGGACTTCTCTTCCTGAAATACTCATTGTGCCATTTGTGGTCTCTCAGTTTAAAATGCACAAGACCTAGGATGTAGGCAGTGAAAGAAGAATGTTTTAAGTTTTACAGCAATTTCAGAACCTTATTTTTAACTAAGAAGAATGCTCTTTTACATGGGGAAACAGAAGCATGATCAGTGGCTGCACAGCACAGCAGTGCTCAAGTCGGATGCCTAAACAGCAGCAAGGAATGATAATTGAAGAACAGGTATAATGGCAAAGCAATAAAACTGTAATGAAAATTTATAATACAATACAATAACTCTGCATATGAAAACAGATTAAAGTAATGTTGTTTTCATGGAGTTCTCCTCTTCTTAATTAACAGTAATTTTTGTTGGTCTACCATTAAAGTCATTGCTGCTCAGCTCTGGAATTTCTTTCTAGTACTGCTTCATGTCTAACCTTTTGCTAAGTATATTGCTTAAGAAAATCCCTTCTCTCATTTTTCTAGTCTCAGATCCCATAGTCTTGATTAGTTTGAAAATTCATTTTGCTCCTACCAAGACCAAGAAATAAATTGTTCTCTGCATAGGCTTAATTTTAGTGTGTTCTTTAATTTCTTCACTATGCTCACTGGATCACCTTAGCAGCTTGTAATACAAGAATAACTATAAAAATCCCCCAAATAACTTAGAAAATGGTGGGTTTTAATATTGGCAATTGAAATATTTTAAATTAAGGGTTGTAAGTATGACTTTTATTGAGAAGATGGTGACAGCATCTGCATTTCAGCTTTAACAACACAAAGAATAAATTAGTATAGATCTTTTTTTCTCAAGTCAAAAGCAGGTCATTAGGAAATTTAAGTGAAGCAAGACTGTTCTGTTTAAGTGAAGCAAGAACTGCAATCTGTTGCAGAAAATATATTCGTCTTTGCCTAGGATTCTTTGGGAAAGAAGTTGGGTTGGCTGACATAAGTCATGTTTGCCTGAAATTAGAGTACTTATGGTATGAACATTTTTCTAATTCTGAAATACGAGTAAACTTCAAGGCAGAAACTCTTTTCTAATCCCTGAATGGAAAGGCAATAAATTTAGATCAGTCTTATATCCAGAAAAGCCACATTTATCTTGGTCACGGTTTCCAGTACTTAGAAAAATCCTGCCTAACTGAAGAGTTCTCTTTTTATCTCACTGTATCTCTCTTGAAGGAGCTGTTCTCTGCATGTTCTCATAACAGCTTTTCCTTCGGTACTGATGATTTCATATGAAGTAGAATCCTGCTTTCATTACATCACTTGTAAGGTCCAATAGTGATGCATGAACTTGATTCATCCAATATTTCTGTATTTCTGTGTTGGTTTGAGACAGCCTGGGTTTTGGTGGCAATGGGGGGGACGGATCACAGGGGTAGCTTCTGTGAGAACCTTCTGGAAGCTTCACCATGTCCAACAGAGAGCCAGTCTCCGATGGCTCTGGAGATGGACACGCTGCAGGCCCAATCAGAGAGGTTGGGAAGGCCTCTGTAATGCCATATTTAAGAAGAAAATCCAAGCAGCACGCACACAGGTGTTTTTCCAGGGCTGGCGAAGGCCGCCGCCGGGAGCCGTCCCCAGCAGGGCGCACGGCAACGTGCCGCGGCCGACGCCATCTCGGGGTGGCCACAGCGAGCCCGGCCTGCCTGGCCACCCCCGGCCAGCGGAGCCGCGGGCACAAGGGCAGGGCCAGCGGCTTCCCCTTGCCGGCACCGCACCGAGAGAGGCCTTGGAGCCGCCCCTGCCCCGCCATGGTGGCGGCGCTGCTCGGCCGGCAGCGGGAGCGCGGAGAGCCATTTCCCCGACAGAGCCCAAACGACACCAACCTCTCAGTGCTGGGGCAGCGTCCAGAGCCTTTGAGCCAGTGGGACTCGTTGGCAATGGCACCCACAAGCAGCAGCTTTTCTTCTAGTCAGAGAAAAGGAGGAAGTGAGGACATGTGAGGGAAAACAACATGGCAACACCAAGGTCAGTGGAAAAGAAAGAAGGGGAGGAGATATTTCAAGTGTCAGAGCTGAGATTCCTCTGCAGGCTGTGGTGAGGAATTTGGTGAAACCAACTGTCCCCTTGTAATGCATGAAGTCCACAGGGGATGCTGAGACCCACTCGCAGCCTGGGGGAAAAGTGCAGTGGGTGGGTGTTAGAGAAAGCTGTGGTCTAGTGGGAGACCCGAATAGAGAAAGAGAGGGCTCCTGCTTCCAGAGACAGAGACAAAGCCCTTGCTCCCAAACTAGAGCAGCCTGTCCTTAAAAGACTGCACCCCATGGACGAATGGCCCACGCCACCACAGTTTTGGGGTGACTGTTTGCCCATGGGAGGGACTCCATGGCATAGCAGAAAAAAATACTCTTTTCCCTCAGTGAACAAAAGGAAATCTCGAATGACAAACCGACCAAAACTCGCACATCATATCTCCCTGCACTGTTGGCGAGAAAGAAAGAAGGACTAGGGAAAAAAAGGTGTTTTAAAAGCTTCTCATTATCCTCCTCTAACTTTGTTAATAATAAATTTACTTTATACCCTTAAATTTTGAACCTGTTTTGACCTTAGAATGTTTTCTCCTAATTCTTATCTCAACTCATGAGTCCTTTGTTAATTTTTTTCCCCTCTCTTCTGCTCAACTGTAGCAGAAGAAGAAAAGCTAATTACTTTCATGGGTACCTGATGTTTGGCCAATGTCAAACCATGACAATTTCAAAAGTACCAAATACTTCTTAAAGTTTCCTTTTCTATTTATTTAAAACCCTTAAAACTATGCTATGATATTTTAATAAAGTGAGCTAAAGGCTACCCATCTGTCTGGTCAAACTCAAATATGAAAAACAAAAGTGGATTCCAAGTTAATAATATAATTAATTCATTATTAAAAATCCTGGCAATACAACCATTGCACGAGTAGGTTCTAGAACAGCAGGACAGCTTTTAAAATACTAAGCTGTAGTCAAGCTTGTGCACAACTTTACTAACAGAAGTCAAAATGTTCAAGACATCTTGACACAGCACTCTTAAATTGTAAATATGACAAACATGAGACACTTTCTGGAAATTTTTCCCATGTTAAAGGGAACTGCAGGAGAGAAAGCATGAGAAAACCAGAGGAACTGATGAAACATAACAGAAAGATTGTTTCATTCAGTTGTGAAATTGAAAAGTAGAATCATAAGAATCTCAAACAGCAGTGGTCATGATTCCTCTCCCAAATTACCACATGGCAAGATGTAATATCTTCCCATACTGCTGCAGGCTTTTTAGTATTCATTCACAGTTCGATCTCCAGCAGAGACAAGTTTCTGAAAAAAATACGTATTGACAATCAGAAAGTAAGAAAAATTCAGAACTTCCTGTAGAAATTACCCAGCAAAGTCAGGGATGACTTAACTGAGGGCTGAGGTCACTACAAGAGTGAGTGTTCTTTGCTTAGGGTAGCTAAGAACAAAGGTACAGTAAGAGCCAAGTAAAGAAATAATTAAAAACTTCTCAGTGGGCAATGCAGTGTTGTATCAATTCAGAAATAAATCCAAATTTAGAGACATAAGGAGGTCTTCAGGCATCTTTATTTGCCTGCATCAGGTTAAATTCATTACAACAATATAGTGCTGCCTGCAAACCTGACCATGAGCCAGAAGAAAGCTGAGAAAGTTCAGGTTGACCAATTCTGAAGCAGGAGTAAACTGAGAATCACAGGAAGTTAGAAAGCTTTGTTCCTTTTCTTTACTGTTTCTATCTTCATTTTAATTTATTTCACAATACACCTGTGTGAGGTTTAACCTATATCAGACTCTAAACTGGTTAGGGAAATTTAATTCCCTTTTCTGACCACCCCTAGCACAGTGATAAACTGTTCTTGGATGGACTCAAGGTGTGATCTTCTGATTAATTGCTAACAACTATTCCACACAGGCTGGGAAACAAGTCCTACTTCAATTCTGGGCCACATCCTGTAGATTTTCTTGCCATCAGGAAGTTTACAAATATCATATATTAAATTTTGGATCTAAATCCCAGATTTATTTGGGGATTTTAAACTAAGTTAGCAACACTGGTTTTGACTGTAATTAACAAATTAGCTACATGCAATTTAAAAAATTGTGTGCATCCCTGTCACACTTCATTTGTTATTCCTGGAACAGCATAATCTTTCCTACTTAGCTTTTAAGTTTCTTAACTTAGAGCCTCTGTGCTAATCGAAGTGTTAAAATTTGCATATGACAAAATGTAAGAAAGACACAGTAACAACTCAGCCTTCAAATCGTCCCTAATAGACAAAAGCATGGGAAATGCACACTGTTGTCGCTCATTTCTCAAAACTTCATTTTTCTACCTCAAAGAACCAGGGGCATGCTTAGGTTCTGTTTGGCAGTCCTGTGAGGATGTATTCACTGACATGTGCAAGCAGTGCAGATGTGAAAATACCTGAATAAAGATACAGTCTTGAAACAGGAGTAGCTTCGATTTTGGCTACTGGCATTAAATCAACAGGCTGTTTTTGTACCAACAACACAGGAAGCACCCCAAAATCCAGGAGTGCTTAAAAAAAAGTGCTTTATCTTCAGTTGCCTAAAATGTGGAAACTGTTATCCCATCCAGCTTGAGAAGAGTGAGGCATACTTTGACATAGATTAAAAAATGGATTCAAAATATTTTTTAAAAATTATAATTGCTCTTTCATCAGAACAGAATCAAGCCGGCCTCAAAAGTTTGGGTAAGGAGAGGAATCAATAGTCCCCATGAAATTAAGAGACTCCCTAAAGTTCATTTCTGGTGTCACTGTCATTTTTCTTCATGACAGGAAAATTCTGGAAAATCTTCAGTAGAATAATTCTGGATATGTTGAAGAAATAGGAACCAAAAAATTCCTTTTTTTGATGTTCAAAAAGTACTTTTTAACTTTTAGAATAAAAGTCTAAATTAATATATCAAATAAGTAGTGTTTTCATTATTATTGTTATAGTTAAGATGATGATGACTAGTAGTAGTAGTAAAACATAGGGATACAGATCGACTTAGAGAAATAATATTGAAGCTGGAGCACGGCAGAAAAGTGGGCAACTCTTTTTTTTAAAGGTGAAAACCTTATCTGCTGCATCAGGAATTTAGCTCCTTAAGTTAAAATTGTCTTTTTAGAATTTCAGCCATAGCCTTGTAGATCCTTATTCCTAAATAGAAAACCATTTACATTAAAAGAAAATTAATCTGTTTCAGACTCTTCGCAGGAATAGTGAGAAGGAATAGTTGTTATGTGTTCTAATTTGAAGATCTGAGGGCTTGAATCAAGGGTATCTGTAAAACCTCAGCTCCCATCTTCACTTAGTTTCGACCTCACAACATGAAATTACTGGAGTTTGTGAATAGTTTGGAAAGCTATTTTCCTGCACTGCATGAGATTTCCATCATGATTTCCCTTGATTTTTATCCCCTGTAGATCTTCCCCAACAAAACACTCAGTGGTGATCCCCATCAGACTGAAAAATCTCCATACCAACAGGATTATGAGAGCCAAGGCTGAATTTCTCTTGCAGCTATTTTCAGTTTTGCCATAGCTTGCAGATGAGCTTGTTTAGGAATGTCAATTCCTGAGTTGCAAGAGAAGTTGTCACAGGAAAGTAAGAAACTCATTACTGCCAGGATGTTTCCATTTAGCAAACAAACAAAAGGCTCCAAATTGATTGTTATTGGAGTAGGAAAATGAGTCTGATGATGGAATATTTGGGCAAAACATTATGCTGCTTCCTTTTTGTACTTCTCTTTACAATTGCTTCTTGGCTGCAGCCAAATGTGGGATATTTGGCTAGATGAAGCTCCTCTACTATGGATGCCCTTTTGATCTTTATATTCTTAAGAGCATCTCTTTTGCAATGAATTCTCTTTTTTTGGCATTTCCCAATGTTCAGCAGCCTGCAGGGAGCAATGGCACAGCAGAAGTTCAGTTAAAATCCATACAAACGAGATCCAGGGGCAGTGTGACTCCAGGTCACACACACCTGCCTGGTGTACAAAGACACTTCTGGCCTGAATTAGGCAACCTCATGTTACCACACCGTATGAAAGGAACATTACCTGCTGATTGTCTTCATTTTTCCTCTTTACCATGTTGTGTATGTAATTATAATAACTTGTATTAGTTATTTCTATTTACATGAAATAGAACAAAACAGCAGAGTCAAATACTAACAGAGAGGGCAAAACCTATCAAACTCAATGGACTTACAGAAAAAGATCAGCTGTAAAAAAACCCAATATTAAGCTTATAAGATAAGTCTTATGAATAATGTGTCTATACACCACTTCCTTCTGCTCTAGCTAATGAAAGAAATAGCTGCTCTTGCAGATTAATCAATCTAAACTGCACAACATCTAAAAAAGACTTTTATTAGTATTCAAGAAATATGAACTTTTAATAAACTGTCTGAAATGCACAGAAATACACTTTATGTAAATATGACCACAGAGAGTAGAATAGAATCGTTTAGGTTAGAGCCAAGATCATTGAGTCCAATTGTTTCCCTGACACTGTCAGGTCCATTATTTAAAACCATGTCCCCAGGTGCCACAACTACACATCTCATAAATACCTCCAAGGGTGGTGACTCCACCACTTCCCTGGGCCACCTGTTCCAGTGCCTGACAACCTTTTAGGTGAAGGTATTTTTCCTAATATACAATACAAACCTCCCCTGATACAAACATTGGGCCATTTTTTTGTATTCTGTATTTTGTTACCTGAGAGAAGAGACTGATCACCACCCATCTACAATCTCCCATTCTCCAGGCTAAACACTCCCAGTTGCCCCACCAGTTCCTCATCAGATTTATACTCCAGACCCTTCCCAGCTGTGTTGCCCTTCTCTGGACATGCTCTAATGCCCTGAAACCTTTCTTGTGGTGAGGAGCCCAGAAGTGAACACAGCACTTGAGATGTGGCCTCAGCAGTGTCAACTACAGGGCAATGATCCCTTCCCTGGTCCACCTGCAAACTTTCTGAGGGTGCACTCAAGACCCTCACGCAGATCATCAGTCAAGATCCCAAGCAGGGCTGGTACTGAGCCCTGGGGAACCCCACTTGTTACTGGCCACAGCTGCATTTTTCTCCCTTCACCACCACACTCTGGGCTTGGCCAGCTTTATAGCCAGCAAACAGTGCACCTGTCCAAGCCATGGGCTCCCAGCTTCTCCAGGGGAATGCTGTGAGAAGCAGTGTCTAAAGTTCTCTTAAAGTCCAGACAGACCACATCCACAGCCTGTCCCTTACCCCCTAAGCAGGCCACCTTGCCATAGGTGAGCAGGTGGAGCAGGTTTCTCAGCTCTGAAGGAGCACCAGATCACTCAGTTTCAGCTGTTTGAGGATAAAACTCACTCATGATCCCTGCCACCTGTAGTTCCATACTTCTGTTGTAATTCACCTTACCTTCTCTTCTTATCCCACCAAATATTGATACCAAGTTTTTGAAGCAAATTCTCTTTCATTGATGCTACTGTTTTGCACTTAAAAGACTTAAAGGACTTAAAGTAGATATTAAGTTCTGGTAAAATTCTGAAGTGGTTTAGGTTTGACATCAGTCACAGAGCCCAATGCAGGAAGCTAAGCACATACTCTGCCTAACAAAATTGAGATTTCTGGTTAAAGGAACAAGGGAAAATAGATTGCACTGAAAGGTCAACTGCTCAGCCTCAAGAACTATTTTGAACAGGTTATTCAGGGATCATTGTGAATGTAATTCCATTAAATATGGGCACTAATATGCCCCAAAGACAAGGGTGCTAATAAAAACTGTTTTGATGATATGTTATCAATATAGAGGATCTGAAAATCAAAAGGAATTGAAAACTTATTTAATACACGGAAAATGGGCTAAAATAGCATTAATATAGAGTACATTATCATGCATTTCAGGACTGAGAAAATTCCTGTTAAAAAAAATACAGTTCTCATCTGCAGCAAATCACAGATATTTCTTTGTCCGTGTGACTATGAATCATCAGTCTAAGTCTGCTTTAGAAAAGGATATTGAATTTATCAGACAAAATATTTCTAGAAGTAAGATCAATGCTCTTGTATAAGTCAGAGGTGAGATATCATTTAAACAGCACATCTGGACATCAGAAATATTGCTTGGGTCTCCTGTGCTCAAAAATATGGATTCAAGTTGGAATACATACTGAGAAAAGCAATTGCTATGAGCATAGGAGTGCATTATCTACTGCACAAACTATATCAAAGTAGTGTGGTGTGCAGAACCTGGCAAAAACAAGACTAATGTTGTGACAATATAAAATTTTCTGTAAAAATAAATGAGTAAAAACAGTAACCATAAGGAGAGAATAACACCTGGAACTAGTAAATTCCAGCATCCACATCCCCACAAAAGAATAAGAAACTAGTTATTGAAACACTGACATGGAAAATTAAAGAAGGTTAAAAAATTTGGAACACTTTCCTAACGTTAATAGTAGTTTCATTAAGAGCTGTTTAAATTTCTGAAGAAGTTTATATGAACAATTATCAGAAACACCATCAGCATTCTTCCTCAAAGACAAGCTTTCCAACTTATTAGAAAAACTGAGGATTACCAGTTTTTTAACTTTATTTTCTTTCTGCGTGTGTTGTTTTCAACCAACCCCATACAATATGTGCTTGCACTTGCTTTCACATCACACTGTAAGCACAAATGTGAAGTAAGGGACAGCACAGCAGATTTCCTTCACATTTCCCGAAGTCAGAATTAGCCAGTAATTTATCCATTATGCATTCCCTCTTATTGAATTTCTAAAGGCACAAGCTGTTACTTTTAGAAAGCCCATGAAATCTCAAATTACAAAGCTGGTTTGAACATAAGAGCTACATGGTATATTTCTAGTCACAGAGGCAAACACTTTAGAACTGTATTTCCAGTTGTATTTACTAATGTAAACTATTTTCCAGCAGAGTCATTTTGGCCTTTCTTATCCTGTGTTCAGGAGACTTTCCTGCTCTATACAGTTTTTAGTCTCTCTTATGGATCCATTGGATCCATTGCCCTTATCTAGATAGGGATGGCTCCCATTGCCTTCCTTAATATCTCCCTCTACCTTTCATTGTTTGAATTTGTGGTGGGGGTTTCTATCCCCTTCTCTGATATTTCCCCAAACATTCCTTCCAATAAACTCACACAGTGCATATTTAAGGAAGACAGCTAAAAATGCAAATTAATTACGTTGGTTTTAAAACAAGAACAAATAGTCTCCAATAATAAAAGGTTTGTGACATTTGTTCCCACTATCACATCAGTCTAAGTCTCAGTCATGTAAATCCTTGGGGAGTGGACTCTTGCCTAGGCAATCGGGTCAGAACACATGGTAAACAAAACACCTATGGAGCACTGAGAAACAGATGTTCTGGCAAAAGACAGATAAAATGTAACTGAAATGTTTATCTAGAAACTCTGCCTAGAATCGGATGGATTAAAAAAAAAAAAAATAGTCAAAAGTTATTTGCTGGAAGTTTTCCTGTGTTATACTCCATGGAAAAAAACACATTTTTTTCCTTACTCATTCTTCAATAGAAGAATAAAAAAAGACGTAAAATTAATATCTGTGCCAGTTCATTAGTCTCTCCTAAGCAGTGATGAAATAACATTTTCTTTGCAACAGAAAATGAAGAAGGCTGGCAGCTAACCTTGTGCTGACTCTGTTATGAATTTAAGTCTTCCTTAGGCAATAAGGGTTCCCAACAAAATTCCAATGATGAATTGAGAAACTGTTATGGCTTGAATTTTATTCAGGAAAAATATAATATGCCAGTAAATAATTAGAATCGCAGTTCATCTTTTGTTAATTATTTCTTAAATTCTATCACAGAAGAGATTTTTACAAACATAGACACTTTCAAAAGTAGTATTTACTATCACTGGTCATTACTATAGTAGCACAGCATACCTATTTTTAAATACATAGATTATGATTAATTATAAGAATATAAAAATGGAAGAACTCCTTTACTCACTTGGGCTTCTGCTTTAGGACTCAATGAATTAGAGTCTGGAGTCAACTGAAGGAAATGCAGCAAAATTGGGGGCAAAGTATTTGAAAACTGGGCATATACAGAACATTATTGTTCTGGTCGTACCTTAAAAAAAGAGATAATCCTTCTACTCCTCTTTTAGAAGCATGGATGTGAGGAAAACACTGAAATTAGGGCCTACTTCATTGCACAAACCATGCACCTCTCCTTCATTTTCAAGATACAAAAATGATAATAAATTGTTCCCTGCTATCAACCTGTGTGTAATGTCTGAGAGCTTCTGGAGGATCTTTAAAACTCTACTTTTCCTTGCAATGGGGAAAAATAAGAATGTAGGTAAATTACTAAAGAAAAAAATTCACCAGGAATCTTTTTGTAAATATTTTTGTCTCTTATTGTATACATTTATCTTTTTAACTTCTCCCTTCTGATAAATTGGGCTGAAGAAATAAAATAATCCAAACTATAAGGAAATGTGGAATTTGAAAAGAGGGTATGTTTTAAGTATGTTCATGCACTTTCAGGAAACCTATAAAGTTCATCATCAGAAAATGAAGGAACTATTATGTTGATCTTTCCCATTAGCCTAATATGACTAAACTCACAGTGAATGTCTTAATCAGAGATCTTTATGAAATATAATCTTTCCTGTATTAGAAGTTAAGAGGCCTTTGGTTAGGAAGACAATTATGCTGAACTTATTTTTCCCCAGCCTATAAAGAAGGTAATCCCTCTTATTAACGGTTCAAATATCAAACACAGGAGACAAGTTTAATGGAATTATTTTTTAATCGTTTCACTGTCACCACAAGTGCCACCTGACATTAATCCCCTGGCACCAGTAATAAGATTAAATGAGAAATTTTACCTTTGGCATTGTATGATAGACTAAAGCACAGGAAGAAACCTCATCAGTGGTTTAGAAAAGATTTAGTGTCAGTTGTATGACAATCTAGAAGATGTTCCCTATGGGAAAACAGCTACAAATAATAAGCAAAAAAGCATTGCTTTTTCTGTCTAGTAATATACAAAAATACAGCAAAGTATTCTTTCAACCATGGGGTCTAGCAATGGATACCTTAAGGCCTGGAAACACTAAGCAAATAGGAAAGTGAGACCTAAGTGAATGAACAGTATAAACAAAAATAATAAAAGCTTCAACAGAATATTTACCAACAACAAGAAAAAACTCTGTCTTTAGTCCAGAAATAGGGATAAATTGCAAGCTGCAAAAATCTAGATGAGTCACATCCTGCAGAAAAAATAAAGAAATAAAGAAATTGGAAAACTGGGAAAGCTGCATCTTGCTGCTAAGAAAAGAAGGCATACTGGAGATGAAAGTTAATCTAGGTTTGATCTGGAAGCAAATCATATGGGCTCTCTTTTCAGCAGAAGAGATTGGTTAAGTGTAAGACTAAAAAAAAAACCAAAACAGCCAAGGATGACAAATTAGAGGTAAAGTGGAATCTACAGTAGAACAATGTTGTGTACCTAGCCACGCACTGAGTGAGAATGGTCTCAAGCTTTACCAAATTTGTAAAGTCAATACCAAAGTGCCATATTGGTGAAAAACAACCACAACACTTTAAGAATGGGATCTTTAGGTCCAGTAGATTCTCAATAACAAGTAAAAATAAAATATTGAAGGGTAATTGGTCATAGTGCTGAATGACTAATTAAATCAATGGGAAATCATTTACCAATGATAGTAAATTAATTTGGCAGGGCAGACAGGTCCAGTCCAGGTGTAAAGAGAAATGCAACCCAGTCTATTTTGGCTTTATAAACTAGCATAAATAATATACTGGAGAAGACCTCATTAAGGAATTGTCTAAAGGGGCATGGCAATATGATTAACTACAGGGACTTTCTCAGTTTTACTCTATTTCTTAAATTTTTATTCAGCCATTAAAGTAACAAAAAATATGTGAAAGATTTCTTGATGACTCATTTAGGAGGGATTAATCCTTTAGAAGGATCACAAGATGATGGCAGACAATCCAGATGACTTCAAGGAAAGCAGCATTAGAAATGGAGCTACATTAAAGTGCAAGGTCATACCCTCAAGGGCCAATAACCAGAATGTTTGCAGTGAGCAACTTGAGAGGAATTGCTGAGGAAGAGTAAGAAAAAACCACATTAGCCACAATAAACAAAAGAGTCCCAAAATAATGGAGCATAGAAAAAATAATTATAATCCTTACCCTTTTCCAGCCTTTCCAGCAAACAACACAGAGATGAATAAACAAAAATACTTTTTTTCAAAAAACAGGTGAGACCTCATGTGAGTTATCACACATGAATTCAGACTGGAGCCTGGACCAGGTCAGAGAAATAGATATCTCCTAAGAAGAGCTGGAGGGATTGCTTATTTAGGCTAGCAAAGTAAACACTGAGGAGGAAAAGCTGCTTATCAGGTGGGTAAATGTTAGGTGAAATTGCTATATAAAACAAAGGACAACTCTGGATCAGTAAAGACACCCACTTATGAGATTTAGACCCTAAACTCAGCCTTGAAAGCATTGTCTGACATTTTCATCAAAAGTCAGAGTAAGAAGATATGCAGTGGCTGCCCCTGAATGTCAGGCCTTCACAGTTCAGCACTAAACAAGACTTCCAGTTTATTGAATATGAACTAGATAATTTGGGAAAACTGGTTTCATATGTGGGTACAATCTGTTTGAAAACAATCCTACATTAGACTACAAATACTAGTTAATTTCAGTTAATCCCAAATTACTTGCAAAATTTTACCCTAGCAGTAGTTAAGATTCAACAGGGTAAAATATGAGAGGGAAAGCTGCTCATTTTAAAACTGACCTTTTATCATCTGCAAGTCACTCATATTCTGCTCAATTAAGAGATTCTTTCAAAAGCAGTGTTTTCTCTAATTTTCAAACCAGAGCAGGTGCTCCAGTTGATGTGATTTTTGTACTGAAGGCAGCAGGCAACCCAAAGGCTATGGAGTCTCATTTAATTACTTGGCACCTCAATCCAATTAAAATGTACCATAAAGGCAAGAGTGTCAGAGTGAAAATTTGGTGCAACTTACCTAAACCCATACCCACAGTTAATACATGCCACAGAAACCTGTCCATACATTTAAGAAGTTTTAGTTACATTTCAGATTACATGAGAATTTTGTTAAGTATTTTAAGACTTTTCAAGGATTTCTTTTCAATAAATTCAAGTTATCATTCACTATGAAGCTAAAACCATCATGTAATATTGTTGCTTTTTCTATACTGGGCAAAATTATGTCTCTAATAATTTCCCTACTAAAGTGGGGACAGCAGCCATTTTGGTTAAACCACAGCAGAGGGGAAGCAAATGGATTTCTCCTGGAAAGGCTCAACTTTTGGTTTTCCATGTTATTCTTTGACTGTTTTAAATCTGAATTAAAATCTAGTTGGGGTGAAAAGTCTGTTCTTTCTATATTTGTATGGGAATATAATCTATAATCTTAACTCCACAGACTGAGTGTAGTGATCTGCATTTTCTTTACATAACTTGATCAGTGAAAGAAAGGAGTGAAACTTTTAACATAGTTTCCTTCCCTATTTCACTCCCAGCTTTAGAACTTTTCCTTTCCTGGGATGCTAAATATATTCAAAACAATCTCCAACTAATTTTTCAAGCCCTAAGTTCCTGTTTGCACATGAATTCTGTTTATACCTGAAACAACTTCACAAATCGATTTAAATCTCACCATTTATCCTTTCACTGAGTACAGTGTGGGCCACCTCTATTTAGGTTCCATGGGTAATGTCCCAGCTGCCCGCTGATTCAGGAATTATGTCCTGTACACAACAGGATTTTGAACTCCCAAATGTTTTCTAAGAATCTGGCACAGTAGAATATCCAGCACAAACATGGCCTTTGAACATTTCCGTGTCTGCACACTTAGTAGCAATGCTAAATGATTAAAATCTTTCTTTTAAAATGCTTTAGAACATATTGTTTTATGATCATATATTCTCAGTAATCAGACTGAAGCACGCAAACCTAGCCAGAGCTGTTTGTAGTCTTTGCATCAGCCAGGAGGCTGTAGATTCCAAGTTCACCTTGAGGCTTGCAATTGTTATTCACCAATTAAATTACAATTGCTGTACTTGGAATATTAATTACAAATATGTTATTGGCATCCATGAGATGATTATTTGTCCTGCACACTGTGCAGAAATTTTATTCAATCCCTATAATTTTCTGTTTTTTCTTCAGAATCCCCTCAAAACCCGAAATCCTGCCAAAACGTTTATTCGCCTGCTTTAAACAATCTCTAAATTACCATCAGACACACTTTTATTACATAAGTCAGTGATTTATTTTTCTTGCTACCCAAAGCTGAATTCAAATGTATGAAAATGCATAGTGAGTTATCTAATGAATAATATCAAAAATGTTTCCCAATCCCTTTATTATTAGTTTGAACAAACCATCCCCTAAAACAAGGGTGAATCTAAATTGAAAGCACTGTTCAATAGAGAAAGCTGCATAAGAATCCTCTGGAATTTTGAAAGTTGTATACCAAATTTGAAAGAAACTGGAGGATTTTTGGAAGAAATTTACATGTATTGGTAACAAACTGATAACCATATATTTAATAACCATAACTCAAAGGCAAAAGTGACAGGAGAATGATGTGGCAGAAATTTAAGGAAGACGACCAGAAACAGAAGGTTTGGCTTTACACACAAAAAAAAATAAAATAATCAGTTCTTCTTTAAAGCCATAATCAGAAAAGCTGCTGTAGAGGATGAAAGAAAAGAATTTTGCCTGTGGCAGTCTAAATCAGAATAATTATACAAGTTTCAGCTCTCTAAACCAAGCTGGAAGCATATTTATGTATGTTAAATTATTATCATCCTAGGTTTTTCTCTAGCAGCTCTACAATGTTAAACCCTTGAGTCATCTCCAGGAAAGATACCTGTACACTAATTTTAAGAAGGAAATCAGGAGAATTCTCTCTGTCAGGAGGCAAACAAATACAGGGAAATCATTGATTGATTTGCCAATTTGAGATTTCCCAGTCAATGCACCAATTGTTGTGGTGGGTCTAGTGATTTTGCCAGTGTGCCCACTAGAATTGTTTACTCATTTCCTTCGGTGAAATAGGATTAGGAGGAAGGCAAAACAGGCTCAAGCTTTGAAAGGTATTAAGAAAAACTCTATTACTAGAAACTACATGGAAAAATAATAAGAATCAGAATAAAGCTTCCAGAACACTTCTCCTCCCCCCACAACTTCTTTTCTTTCACACTGACAGCATACAGAAACAAATGAGTCAGTTTTCCATCTCTACAAATAGCCTTTCACTAATTCACATAGGGAGAGGAGACTTCACTCTATGGGGACTACTCATGGCCTGGATGTGAATCAGCTTCCCGGGAGAATGGAAATCGGATCTCTGTGTGAGAGTCTCCTCCTCGACTGTCAGTCTTCCCACAACTGTTATCAAGGACCATGACAACTTAAGGGGCACATAAATTTAAGGATTACCAGTTCAAGCAAAGGTTCTCAACATCCTTTTCTCATCATCAACCTTACCTAAGCTATATTCAACAGTATTTCCTGCTTTTGTTTTACAACATTTCCCTACAAAATAACACATCAATTCTTTTCCTCCCACAACTGTTGTCTGTTCAGTTTATTCAATAGTGTTATGAAATATGGAAAGTACTTGAGAAAACACTAAACAAAGAAGAACAAAAATATTTATGTTTATCTCAATAGACTGTACTTTTGTTGTTGTTGCTGTAAGACAAACTAGCAACATGAAGCTACTGTGTGCTTAGAATTCTCCTCCTGACATCTTTTTCGTTTTCTTGGTAAAAGTTGATCATTCAGTGCAAGAGAGATATTTCTTATTCTTGTCACCTTTTCTGTATGACAGTTTTTTTTCAGTACTTTCTGTTTCATCTGAGTAACCAGCCAAACTCACTTAAAACAGCCACCAGCACTGAAATGTTCCATTTTAAACAAGCCCTTTGTTTGAAGCCCTTCATTCAACATTTCAGTCCCCTTGGGAAATTTCAGATTCATGTCATTTTGGATTAGTTTCTTTCAATGATTACACGACAGGTCATAGCTGGATCTAACACAAAACTGTCCTGATAACTGTATTTTCACATCTTTCCAAATTTCTTTATAAATCTCTGTTTTAGTAGAGCAAGTGAGAAATTCATGCAGCAATTGTGACTAAATCTTGTTTAAATTCAAGCAAATGAGGACTTGGGTCTTTTAAATTTTTTTTATAAAAGCTCTGCTTCTAGAAACCTGCACTGGATTTTAATGAACAATATAGCTCATTATTTTCTGCACAACAAGTGTGGCAAGCATATTATTTTTCCTTCAATAACTGCATACACATGAAGCATAAATGAATATCTTCCCAGTGACAGGTTCACCATATACAATATTTCTGCATTTGCTTTTTTAACAGTTCACCATTTTCTTAACTTTTAATAAAAAATATTTCTTGCAGAACCTAATAAATATAAACACTTTTGCTATTTGTTATGGCATAGAGATTGGTCTGTCAGGTTTGGGGGGCTGTGTGCTCCATTTCCTTCCTCCAGATCACAGGAGGTAATTTTCAGACACTGTGCTGTGGGGAATAGATCTCACTCCAGCCAGCCAGAGTCCCCAAATTTGTGCATCAAGAGGCCCTGACACAAAGGTTAAAAATATGACCTTTGGCCTTAATATGAACTTTGGACTTAGCTCTTCTGAGTTTATGATGTTTTTCCTTTGGCCCCAACATCCAGCTTGAGCTGGAGCTCAAGCTAACAACAGTATCCATCAACCCACAGCAAAAGCAGTAAAATGAGTTACCTGGGGTAAAAAGCAAAATTAGTGCTTCAAATCTACCATAGATAATAAATGATCATGTTATTCAAGGGTAGAACCTCTCATACTTAATTTTTATTGTTTATCAATAAGGCATTGTGAAACAAGATAAACATGAGTAGCATCACAGCTATCTATGGTCAATATCCATTAAAAGCACTACACCTCCAGGTTTAAAAATATTCCTTTTCACCACAATTCACAAATGTACACTCACCAACTCCAAAAAGCTGACGTCAGTAGTGGGCAATTAATTACCTTCAAACTCCTAAAACTGAGCACATGTTTGCATCTAACAACCTTCACATACACACAATAATTTCCTATGTTACAAGTTGAATGTAAGTTTTACAAAAATTTTTAAAAAACAACTTTTAGACAGTCTTCAATATTTAAATTAATTATTTTCTTAACTATTTGGACAGTTTGCTATCCAAATTAAATGCTGCTGTTGGTTCTTATACCTGAAAATATTCACAGTTATTACTAACAAGTTGCCACTTGTGACTATGTACACTTACATCTGCCAGTTGGAATATGACAGCAACAAGCTGTGTGGTTTGCAGTTAACAAAATAAATGGATATTTATTCAACATGAAATGTCAGAAGACAATACAAATTCCACCATTACTCTTCTGTGTGTCCTTATAACAATTTCTTGTAGGAATTATACAGAATGTCCTTAACTTAGTGGCTTTCTTCAACATGTCATTAATTCTAGCACGTAATTGATACAGGTTTAACCTTTAGCTCTACAATCTATAACCTCATGCTTCAGTCCAAACTGATATTTTTATTCTAAGTGCAAAGTCTCCAGCAAACCTCCAGCCTGTGTTTTCACCCTTTCTCGCATGAAAATGAAAAATCAGATCTGTAAAAGCACATTACAGCTGCAGTTATTACATTTCCAGTGTGGCTGTTATGAACTGTGTGCACTCCGTGCCGGGAGGCTGTGTACAGGGAATTAAACAGTCTGGGGCTTGCTGTTAGCAAACTGCAGACCTCTCTCATATCTGATATACTCCTACATATATCACTATCTTGTTCACTGAAGTCAAATTTATGAAGTGCTCTCCAATTTTAAAGAATCTTGGTATCTGGATTTTGGAGAAACATATTGCAATTGGTAAAACTTTGGAGTTTTTTAAGAGATAAGCATAGCTGTAATTGTGCTTCTGTCAAAGTGTCTGAAAAGGAGGCAGTGATAACATGGTCCTGAGCATGTGCACCTATTAGTTGTCTCGTGTAAAACAATCACTCTGCTTTTTGTGGACAGGTATGGATGAAAAGATTTAGAGTGCCATTATATCTGAGTGCATTGGTTGAGATTACTGATCAGTACTGCAGTTTACCCAATTTTACATGAGCCCATTGCTTGCAAAATCTCCGGTCCAGGAATGGCTGTTTCCAAGCCTGCTCTCCACTCAAATGTTAATTTGTTTGGAAAGCTGCTGTGAAATATTGTTTAGTTACTTTTCAGAAACAAGGAGTTTGATGGGCTTCAGGAGAGAAAGAATGAAAATAAAAGTTTGCTTGGAATTTGAACATCATCCCTGCATGCTAATGAAGCATCTGCTAAGATTTTAGGAGTTTTTAATGAATCCTGCCCTTTGCTTAGGAAATTTCAATGGTGTGTTCCAGCTTGTCTTGGAAAACCCATGGGACAAAAAAAAACCCCATGAGTGGTTAAAAAAAACCTCCAAACCACAGATGCCTTATCAGAATAAATTTTAAAATTAAATCAGTCTTTCAAAAATGTAGATTAAAGCCTAAACAGTGCGCACTATCACTCATTACTAAGATTTTGCTAAAATTCTAAGTGGTTGTAGATAGTCTAGAATTTAGCCAGCAGTGCTTACAGATGGGAGTAGCCACATCAATTTCTATTGCTTCACAGAAATCAATTGGGCTACTCCCAGCAGTAAGTGCTGCTCTTCACTGTAAGCACTCACAGTCCCTAAGAGTCTGTTAACCCTGTCTCAGCTGAAACCAGCACAGTGTGTTCTGTAATATTTTTGTGCCACTTTCTCACCTACATCATCTTCTGCCTTGAAAGGTTCATCCAGGTAAACAGCAGAAGCAGCAGCAATGTATAAAACCCACACTCATGCTGTACCATCCACCTGAAGGGATTGTCATTCCCCTGAAAGACTAATTATGTGATGTCAACTTCATAATCACAGAAATTATTTCGACTGAGCAACCATGACCACTATTATTCCAGCATACCAGACTATATCAGGAAAATGAGTGGTGCTTTAAAATTCATTTGTCTATGCTGATCATAGCCTGGAACAAGTTACATCACATCGTTTTTCATGCAAGTGCTGACAAGAAGTTAAGACAGGATTTTCAAAACCTGAAACGTGTCTGCTTTATGAAAATGAAATCATAGCACACAGAAGGAATAAATTTTTAGCCCTAACTGAAGGCTTCATGAGGGACAGATATTTTCAAGACTGCCTTATTGCCAGGTGCTATTAAAGCTAAAGGTACTACTATTTGTACCTGCAATATCTACCATAAAGTCACCACGGACATGCCAGCTTGAGCTTACACTCAAATGTTGATACACTTTAATTTTGAATAAACACATCCTGTGATCAACAAATCATAGGAAAGCTCAGAATAAAAGGAACCTCAGAAGGTTCCTGTGGCCAGCAGGTCAAAGGAAATGATTCTCCATCTTCCTAGTCCTGGAATGCACAAGACAATTCAACATGGCATGCTGGATAACAATTTTTTGCAATAATACAATGCATAAGTGCAGCCTATGCACTGTGAGAAAGCAGATCAAAAAACACCACCTCTGTACAGAGGCACTTTATGTAAAACACACATTCCATTAAGTCGTTGTCCTGTGGGCTCAAGCTGCTTCCAAGTCTATAAATCCTGAAGGTGAAAATTTTCCATTGAGGTTTTCATTACTCTTAGTGAAATCCAGCACCTCCCAGGAGGGAACCATGGCAAAGTCTATACACGAGTTAATGCCTTGGAGAATAGAAATATGCCTACATGGCTTCATTTGGTTCTGTATTTAAGCTGCTTGGCAGAGCTTCCCTGAAAAACCAATGTGGCACAGGGGAGGATTCTGTGAGGTCTAACTGTAATTACTGTCAGGTCTTGGGAACAGACACCAGTTCTGGCTCGTTTGGACCTCTCTGCACCATGTGCTGTGGAGACATACCTTATACTGTGAAGCTCTTCTATCAGCTGTAGAAATCAGAAGACTGAATCCTAACAGATTCTTCATACAAAATGGGAGACCACACCAACCAGAACTATTTACCTGGTTTAGGTAACACTGCACAAACTGGTGAAAAAACTGTGGCTATAACAAACAAGACAAACTTCAGGTCAAAAACTATTTTCATTAATGTCCCTGTCAATGTATTAACAATTACTCCTTTGTAATTATAATAAAAGGACAGAGTAAAAACTCCTCTGTGATTACTTGAGCTGGCCCCACTTTAGGAAGTGTGTCGTAATTTCATGTCTTTGATCACTAGCTAAGAGCAATTGTAATGCATTTAATCTTATCCCAACCTTTAACTGCTTTGTTTCTGACTGTTCAGGCTCAAGATCTTCCCCTCACTCAGGATTTTGCAAATTGTTTTGCATAATGCAATTACTCAAGGATTGATAAAGCATAAAATGGTAATATGCATTTGAGAGTTCTACAATGAAATAGTACACAGCTTATAGCGAATGGGGAAAATGTATCCCTCTTTTCCCTTACTTAAATCTAAGGATCAGACACTTCATTTTGGGGAACTTAACATTCCCTGCTGCACATAAATCAATGAATAGACACAGGGTCTAGCAGGTGAATCAAAATAAGAACCTTTCTCATGACTCAGTCAGAAAGAGCTGTGATAAACTTGTCTAGTGTGGGTCATTTCTTGTAATTTTTACATCCACACACTGTCAGGATAGATTGAGAGCTCTGGTTTAGTCAAGGGAACAAGAAAAAGATAAATGAGAGAACTGTGCAGATGAAATGTAGTGGCACAGAACACAGGCAGAGATGGCATATACACAGAAAGATATATTCAAAGAAACTGCCAGAGTTATGCAGCTAAGCAAGTTCCAATGGATAGAAGCAAAATGTTTTACTGTGTGACTTTTAGGTCGTACTTTTTCCATTTATAGTCAAAATAAGCTTGCTGCTATTCCTAGCCCACAGACAAGTAAATCAAGCTGTCTCCCAGCTTTAAATCAGCAACTTGCACACCACGGTAGCATTTGCATCATTTCCACCATTCCAAATTAAAGCAGCCATTCTGTGCTTTTATAATTTCCCATGCAAACCATACCTGGTTAAGCAAGAGCTATTTATAGCTTACATTTACCCATAAATAATATTTTTAACAGGAAAAACGCCTCACATTTAATGGAATGTCATACACTTGAGATTAGCCAATCAAACATCTATCTAATCTAATGGTTTTAATGCAAAATAACCCTTCTTCATTAATAAAAGTGAAAGGAAAAACAGTAATAGCCAAATATTCTTATATACATATATATATGGAATAATATATAAATGTAATAAGATATATTTGCACTGCATTTGCATGTATGTGTAGACACATATACTATTTAGGTATGTTTATCTCAAAGACCAGAAAACGGTGACATAATAAAAAATATGTATTGCAATAAATACAGCATGGTTGAAGACAAAAGTACCTCCTAGTTTCTATATTGTCTAGTTTAAATATTATCTTTTTGTGGAAGAAAGCAACTTCTCTCCATTCTTGCCATATGCAAAGTTTAAAAAACTTTTTTCTCTAGCTAGCCACTATGATGGTGTCATGGTATGAAAGACAGGTGTCTGCTAGGGAAGGCAGGAGCCTCCCTTGGAATGGAAAATGTAAACCCTTTCCCTCTGAAATATTATAACTTTGAAATTAAGAGGCTGAGGCTCTCAGGCAATGATATGAGAATAGGAATAACAGTTCTTTACTAGTATGTGTAATAAAACAAACAAACAGCAACCACTACAGCATTAACAACAAACAGAACCACAAACCCAGCGACCCCTCCCAGCCCCAGGCTTTCCCCTTGGGTGCAGTTCCGCTCGCAGCCAGCAGGGGCGCTGGTGGCTCCCGGCCGGGCAGGGCAGGTGCGATGATTCCCCCGCGCCTGCAGGGGGCGCTGTGGCAGCACGCGGTCATGGCGGCTGTGCCCGAGGTGGGAAGGGATGGAGGAGAGAGGATTTGGCTCTAAAAACCCCCTGGGGCAGCCGATCCCGGTGACCCAGCAGGACTCTGAGGAGCACTAAGCTGGTACAAATTCAGCAGGAATGAGCAAAAATCCCAGGATGGTGGAGAAGATGTATCAGAAGCTCTGCAGCTGGAACTGCAGCACATGCCAGCAGGACAAGGAGTGCAGGGCGACAGTGCAGAGAAAACTCAGAGCAGTGCTGAAGAAGCAGTGGGGACAGGGCAGCAGTGACCAGGCTCCCAGCCCAGGGCAGGGACAGGCAGGCTCACGATCCCCGGCACATGAGTGATATACACAAAATCTTCTCAGAACATATAAAAACACTGGCAGGAAAATTGACTGACTTCAAATGACATCAAACCAACTGACTTCAAATGGACATCAAACAGACATAAATCTAAATTGGCTCCATAAGGCAAAGATTCAAATAAAATACAGTTAGATGTAACGTGCATGGGAGAACAGATTGTGGAAGATTAGGAATGGGGCAGTGGCCAAGCCTCATCCCTAATGGGGTGCAGCTGTATAAGACAGGTGAACAGCACCAAAGTGTAGAATGCTGATATGTATTGACCAACCACTAAAGAGTAAAAGGGCACCGAGGTGTCATGCACATAAGAAAGGTGTAAAGAGTTAGGAGGACAGAGGAGCTGTGAGGAGGAAGGGTTAGGTGGTCATGTCAGGGACAGGAAGGAGTTAGCCAGTCACACAGAAGGAAGAGGGAAGGAGAGAAGGAGTCAGTGTTGCATAGAGCTGCCTGGGAAGTTTACAGAGAAAAGGTATGCAGGTTTTTACTATAGGATAATAAATAAATAAATATAGGACTGACAGTGTCAGTCAGTTTGAGACGACTGTCCAGAGCACCAACACCAAGAAACATGCAGCTTTTTTCAAAATGAAAAGAAATATTGCTGCATGCTCCATGCTAGAGGTTAACCAGATGGCTTGATAAATGCCTTTACTAGAAGAACCACACTGTCCCTGTTCATATGATAAAAAGAGAATGTGTGTTTCTTTTGGATTCCAATCAATTTTAATTCATTTTCACCAGACAATACATGCTACTAATGATTACTCAATTAACCTCAGAGCTCCACAGTAATCAGTGAATCTCTAAGAAACTTAATGACACAAATGCATTCTGAACCAAATAACACAGATCAAACAGCGTTAAAATAAAATGAAATTAATAGCAGCAAATTCCCAAGGCTTTGTATCTCCCCAGCTTCTTTTAACAATAATTAGCAAAGAAACTGGAAGGACAAAGAATATTATTTCATGCTGGTGTCTCCCTAGCAACAAAGAATGCAACGTTTTAAAGAACTGTAATTTTTTCCAGTGTGTAAGGATGCACATAATGAAAATTTAAGATGTTTCTACTTATATGTAAACTATGAAACTAAAGGAAGTAAAAGCCAATTACATTAGCAAACTGTCTTCTGGGAAGATTGACAGTAGGTGTAGAACACAACAGACCACAAGAGAAAGTAACCTCAGGAGAAGGCTGGAGTGACAGCTATTCAGTGCCAATAACAAATTAGATAAAGGCAGAGATAACCTGAGAGAACTGAAGACTCTCCAATCAGGGCACATGGTTTGGTGAGTTAGTTGTTAAGACAGAAATCAATAACAGAACTTTCTGTTTTTCCACTGCTTGGCAAAATGTGCAGAGGGACAGTGGAAAAAATCATCAGATAGCACAGAACACATCATAAAGAAAATACATTTTAAGTTAATATACAGGTTTGTTCGTTCCATTAACATAGAGCAACTTCTGAAAAGCTTATCCATCAGGCTGTCATGCACTATAGAACTCTACCAGTTCTATGGCAAACTTTTCAATTGATTGTTTTGTGATGAAACAGTTGCTTAACCAACATTACTTCCCTCATCCTTATTCTTCAAAACTTCCTGTAATGGTAAGATTCACAAGGCAAAGGATGCAAAATTTCAAATTATCTGTAGAGAATTTCACACTAGAGCAACGACTGTAAAGCACCCAAAGGTATGGCCAACATTTACCAACTGGAGTACAAAACATGTTCTGGTCTGAAATTCCTGTATTATATGAGGCAGTACAAAATTTTGCTGTCTGAAAGTACACAATTCAAATCCATATGGCTAAACCAGTAAAATCAGCCATGAAATATCCTGCTTGAGTGTTTTAAAGTAATTTACTGGGCATGATAGAAAGGGTTTATCTCAATGTAGAATGCAGCCAAGACAATGTGAAAGCAAGTGAGAATAGGCACAGTCATAGGAAGTTTAAAAAGTATTCCAAGGAGCTCAACTCAGTTGAGAGGACTGAGGAAGCCAATAAACTTGCTTTTGGAGTTCAGGATTTAGAAGAAAGCTCCATGGACTTGAAAAGAGGGCAGGGGACTACAGCTTGTGATTAGAGCCTGGAGATGTACAAGTTCACACTCAGGCTCAAATCAGAGAGGGGAATGTGTTCTCAAAAGATAATATTTCTCAAAACATCTTCAAATACAGTGGTTATGAAGAGATCATAAAAAGTGAGAAGATACACAAGAACTTTACAAAGTTTTCTCCCCTACTCATTTCTATCACAATTAGGACTTTGTTTTTGTGAATCTGGTCAAGTTCCAACTTGCCTATTTTCCCAGATGGTGAGAGCCTAAATTTCACTCTTCATCAAATATTTCTTGATTCAGATATGAATCATGATCCTTAAAGAGCATGTTCTTTTTCCTCATCCTCTTCCCCAATTTTCATGTGACCACTTTCCAGAATGTATCTCTCATCAGCTGCACAGCACTACTTCACAAATATATTTCATAAAAAGACAGCTCACACTAAAATGTTCTTACATCACAAGGAATTTTCACAATGACTTTCTTCAGAGCAATATTGTCTAGAGGCTTAGGAAAATTAAACAGAAATTTACTTACCTTTTGAAGTTTTCCAGAAAGACTAGACACCTCTGTAATTTCTTCCTTCTGTTTCAGCAGTTATCAGATCAGTTATCAACTCACTTAGGGAAAAAAAAAAAGTATTCTTTTAAAAACCTAAATATCTAGTAATAAACTTAAAACTCTTTTCAAGCTTTAAACGAAGTTTCTTTCCCAGTTACACAGCAGCATTCAATAAAAACAATTATATCTTCCCATATTTGCAAACATCAGTAAAATTCTGTTTAAGCTCCTCCAGTATTACTGCAGGAGTTATATCTAGAGCTCTAAAAAGCTATTAAATATTCACATTTTCTTCAGTTCTGGCAATCAATCTCCAGTCATCTGTTGGCTGTCACCGTGTGACTGATCTGTACCATCCATAATGAAAAAGAATTGTACAACCCCTGCTGGACAGATAACCCGTCTCCTATTCTAGGAGGGGTGCAGCTCATCCTTCCCACTCCCTCAATACTTTCCATTAGAGGACAGTAGCAGTGAAGTAGGAATATCATGGAATGACAGAATCATTTGGGTTGGAAAGGACCTTAAAGCTCATCTCATTCCAACCCCATGGGCAGGGACACCTTCAACTATCCCATCTTGTTCAGAGCCCCATCCAGACTGGCCTTGAACACTTCCAGGGATGGAGCATCCACAGCTTCTCTGGACAATCTGTCCCATTGCCTCACAGTCCAGTAAATGCCCCTCTCTAAGCAGCTTTTAAGCATTTCAGATTGGCGCTATCTCATTGAGACAGAGTGGCAGATTCAGGGCTCAGAAAATATCTCTATTTTTCTGCAGTACTTCATGAATTTTCTAATTTGTTAGCAATCATGAAGACAAAGGATATTTTTAAAGTGTCACTTGACTATAGGAAATCACAGCAACAGCTGGGAGGAGTGATAAGCGGATGGAATTCAAGAGGACTTTTTTCCCCTTACTATTTTCTATATAATAAGCTCCTACCTACTACTCCACAGTGCTTGCATTTGAAGATTGCTTGTTAAAGAAGATGAATTTTTTTTTAAACTATAGAGTTTAACCTTTTTACAGAAGAACAACCTACAGGTTTTGTGCTAACACATTTAAATTCTAATCTATCTTTAAAATTTTAGGTAAAAAGTGATACAAACTGCTCTTACCCCTTCCATACACAAAGCTATGAGACTCGGCATGCCTCCCATTCTACTTCAAAGATGATTCTGAAGTTGTCACCATACAAAATTATCACTCTATTCCTTAACCTTATGCCATACAAATACATGTTTGAGACTAACTTGGAATTTCACACTGACTTGATTAAAAACCTTATTTCAGGATCAGAATCTCAGCCATAAGTATCCATACTACACCTGCTGAGAAAGTGAGAAAGGGAGCCTATGCCATAATTCAACCCCCTCCAGCCTAGACAGCCAAACACCATAAAGGTACTTTCATAATTAAAAAAACTCCCTGAAGCCTGCTCTAAATTACAGTAGGAAAACAGAGGAGCTGCCTTGTATGAGGTAAAGCTTGCCCCTTACATGCTTCTTCCAAGTCTGCAGTGTTACACAGATAAACAAAGGTGTTAAACTGGACACAGAGGATCTGGCCACCCACACCAAGCTGTGCTCCAGCTCTGCAATAGCCACGCTTTTGGGACAGCAAACAGTACCCTAAACCTTCAACCTTGGTCAGCAGCTAGAAAGTATTTGACTGAAATTATGCTGCACAGCACACCTGATGCAGTCCTTTTGCATCCCTTACATCAGGTAGAGACATCAACTGGAAAAAACCTTTCTCTAAAGTCCATAAGCTGAGCACCACCTCCACTGGAACTCATCTGCACTGCTGAGGTGAAACCCCCCTGCCTTTTGTAGCCTCCTAGAGCCTGGCTCATCAAAGCTAAAAAACTGCCTTTTTGTAGGGCATGAATTAAACAGAGCAGCTCCCCCATGTTACCAAATGAGAGCAAAGAAGATTAATTTACTTCTTTAGTCAGTGTTGAAAGCACTTACTGAAAACTATCATTTTTAGTCAGGTCATCCTACTGTGTTATTTCCCAGCGTTGTCTTAAAATGTTTGACACAGCAATTCCTTGCATGACCCAAAGGAATGTAATGAAACCTGACTTCACTGAAAATAGAAAGCGAGAGTCCTTGTTCTTCTGTGAGATTCCCTAAAGAGAAAAGTGAAGAAATCTGCTCTATGCATTATTTGTTAATCTAGAGGGCATCACAGCTCAAAATTGACACTTTCTGATAAGGTGTAGATAAGTTGCTGATTTGCAGTTCAACAACAACTACTGGGCAGTATCATAAATTTATCAATGCAGCAACTTCTTGAAGAATAGCATTTTTCCAGAACTGTGGTTTTTGAAACACACAGTGAGATTAAAAAAATAAAGACTGTCTAGGTAGGGAATTAATTTTTTGTAGGAGCTGTTGCTTGCATTGGAATGTTATTCCTGGCAATGGGAGTTGGATATGTGCAGGTATATCCACAGCTGCAACACATGCAGGCTTAAACATGTCATGGGGAAAAAGGGAAAAAAATCTTAGAATTTTAGTATGACAGCATTCCTTGTGACCTGCTGGTGCTCATTAGTGGAAATGGTTCTGCTAAAACACTGTCACCAATTCAGAGGGGCCAGGGAAAGGTTTGAATAAGCAGGTGTACTGCTTTGAAAGCAAAACCAGTGAGAGACTCCAAGTCAGAAATACAATTTAATAGGAAAAAAAAGAGAAAAAATAAAATACATGCAATAGTAAAAAAGAAAACTACTGACAGAGTCAGAATACAACCTGACACCCCATCAGTCAGGTGTTGGTAGCAGTCCCATTAAATGGTGGCTGCATCCTCCTGCAGTGACAGATGTGGTTCAGTTGGAGCAGTGCTCCTGCAGAAGGTGCAGTTTTCCTCCAAAGGTCCGGTGATGATGTGGAAAGGTCTGGTTTTCCTCTGGAATCCAGGGGGAAAAGACTGCCTTGGTGTTCCAGATCTCAGTTTTTATCTAGGTAGGAAATGTTTGGCTCCTCCCCCTGGGTGGAGCATCTCCCCATGGGATGATGGAATTTTATCAGTCATTCAGTGGGGCTCAATTACCCATTAGCACAGAATATCTCCCACAGAGATAAGGATCACTGCCCCAGCTGGTTTCAACAGATGGTGATGGAATACATGGCTTTTGGTCACATCCTGTATTGCAACCTAAGACAGCTGGCAACAAGGAAAGCAAGCCAACCTAGAGAACAGTGCCATTGTGAATGGACCTGAATGATTTGAGTCAGTTAAAAAATTCTGGGCTAAGACAATCTGAAATTAAATACTCCTTTATCAGCTTGACAATGAACAAAATGAAAACAATAAAACAATGTGTTTAAAAATTTTTACCAAATTTTGTTGAATCTGCCACTCTGAACACATATTTTGGCTCTAGGTCTCCTGCACACATAAGGTGAGGGACCCAGATTTTGCATCTGTCAATAAATGTGAAATAAAGTTTTCTTGTGGGTCTTCCTAACCCTTGATAGTTTTAATTCAAGGTAAGCTTGGACTTCAGTGACTCCATCTCTGTACACTCAGAGAACATGTCCAAGCTCTTCCAAGAAGCCTGTCACTGCTTCCTCCTCCTGTGCCCTTCTTGTTCACATTTGAGTTGATTCAGGAATGCCCTGTTTGTTCATCAACCTCCTGCACATTGCAATGACTCATTCTTGCTCTCCAAGGAAACTTGGATTAGCCAGTCCTTGATTAGCCAGCTCTCCTGGACTCCCTCAAGTCCTGCAGTCCTGCTCATACTGAGACCCTGCTAAGATCTCCAAATAAAACTAAAAGTTTCCCTCCTGAAAGCCAGCTTTATAATACAGCCACGTGTCTTGCATTGCCATTGCCTGACTAACATCCTGTCACAGATCAGTTTCTTAAAAGTGCATTTGTACTAAAGAGACCTGGCTAATGTGAGCTGTTAGATTGCAGAGAGAAGGAAATATGGAAGGAAAAAATCTATTCCTTTTTCATTTGCCTTTTCCACTCTAAGAAGCTCAGACATAATTCAATCTAAAAGTGTGATATATGGCTTTTAAACCTCTCATATTTCTTCCCAGTACTACAAAACCTTGCAAAGCAATAGAAAAGGCTTAGGAAAAAAATGTCTTCAAAATCAATTCAAGTCCTGGACGCTACAGAAGAGTTAAATTTTCCCAATAAGTCTGTTAAAGAGAGGTGTCTGTCGGTGAGTAAACAGCAATTCTGCTTTGTACTACTAATGAGGTTTCTCGTTGAAGATCAGGTTTCTTATGGAAGTTGCTGGGTTTTGTGTAACATCTTAATGCAAGGGTTTAATAATATCAGGGCTTAGTATTATCACACGAATAATTAAAACCCCTAAATTACTAGTGCAGGGGGGAAAAAAGGAGATTTTTGGATAGATTTAATTATCCATAGCTAAAAAGAGTGTGGTGTTCACTTCACAGTAGCACCAGCTCTAGTTTTAAGATAAGACCCCATAAAATATGAATTGACATGTGCCGGGAAGGGAGATCAGAGTGCATTACAAATGCCACCCAAGAGGAACTATATCTTAAAATTTGATTTCTATCTAAGATAAAAAAAATAAAAAAGTCATCCTGGGATTAGAGAAGGCTCAGAGGCAAACGAAATCTTTTTATGTAGCTACTCAGAACTAGGATGGTCGTTGTAATTAAACTACTCATTGTCCCGAATTTTTTTTTCTACATATAGAAACATATGATGGTTGTCTACTTAATGTGTCACTAAAAAAACCCCAACTCTAATCATATGAAAACTCACTATTAATTTTTCTCAGTCCTTTCAAGGAAAGATTAGGATTAAGATTAGATGTCATTGTGATTTGCACATTTATGGATAAAACAAAACCCACATCTTTCAAATCCAAAACTGTTTAATTGATCTAGAAGTGAAAACCTAAATTCACGATAGTAGAAAAAAGAGTTGTGAGGTAAAACAGGGAGTCTGCCAGGCTCAGAGTCAGAGCAGCACACTGGGTCACAGCTGGTTATTTGTGTTTTGAAACAGAACAAGAGTCACTGCTGCTTCTGTCCCCTCAGAGCTGCCCATGCTTGACCCAAGAGCTGCTCCTCCCTGTGTTTGGAATCGAGGCACTGGAGGCTGATACTCCCCCATCATCTCTGGGACCCCACAGGACCTGCCCAGAGAGCCAGATTTTGAATTTAGGAGAAGTCTAATGGCACAAATATTAACAAGGGAGAGAGCACATCTTGAAATATGAAAGTTCACATGCATAGTCAAAGAAAGTTGAATGAGAACTTTGTGGAGATAGACAGAGCAATGTTGGTCCCATTTTCACACTACAGAGGTTCAGATTTTGTGCCAAAATACAAGACAGGAATAAATAGTTTACACCACTTCCTGAATAGGATCCAACAAAGCACACATGGAATATTTTTTCTGAAATACCCAAACTACTGATTGCTGCATAGTGGTCCAGAAAATGCTGGTGATTCCTGAGGCTCTGGTAAGAGGCTTTGCAACTTACCTTGGCAACAGATTTGTTGTTACTCAAATGAGATTCATTCTGAAAAGTTGGTAAATATTGTCCCAAGAGTGGTTACACACAGAGTAGGAGATTAACTGTAGCAATGTCAACTTAAACTTAGCTGTTAGAAAAATGCAACTGCTTAGTATTGAAATAAGTAAGTAGCTTTTTTACTCCCTCTCCTTAAACGGTGTTAAGCATTTTCAGCTTCAAAATTTTCAGACTTCAATAAGAAATATTTCTTCCCTTCAGCCACTAAATTTCGTTAATGTTACTTCACAATGCTTCTTTTAGATTAAGCTTTTCAACCACACCTGAAGTAATTATTCCAAATGTATTTTAGTGCACACACAACCCTAAGAGGTAAATACGGAAGATTAATATTTACAGGAGCAATCTTTTTTCTATTAAAAAACCAAAACCCTACAGTGCTTTTAACTGAAACCATCCCAACACTGATTTGCTTAGGGAGTTGAGAGAATGTCACAATTACAGAAGCTCTTCTGTACATGGAATGGAGCTGCTGGCATCAGGAAGCATTTTTACTGACCTTAGGGAAAATCACATTAGATTAGAAATAGGGTCCCTAGGATACCAAAACAGCAAAAAGAGGGATTTTACACTTACTGACAGCATGTTCAGATGATGGAGAGAAAGCTATAAAGGTCAATGGATCCTAAAAGCTAATTATAACAAAAGCTATTGCACCCTGACTTTTCTTCAGTTTGCAGTAGCATGTGCTGGTAAAGAAATGCTTTGAAAAGTCCTGGGATATTTTCTTTCTCATATCTGTGCTCACACAATAAGTCTTCTCAGAGTTTTCTTTGAGAATAGTCTTTTTAAACAGTCATCCAAATTTAGCACAGGAAATAAGTAACCTCTTGCAGAATTAGACAGCCACAAGACTGAGTATATTTAACACTCAAGCATTTTACAGACTGCTTTTTCATCTTCTGATCTCCAGAAATTTCCTTTTCTCATCTAGTAAGAGATGTGTGACAATATCTAAAAATAAGATACCTTAGACATGACTACTTGGAGAACAAAGTAACAGCAACCTCATTTTCATTATGTTCACTTACTCAGTTCATATTACCACAGTTATAATATTCTCTTATTTTAACCTAACTAATCTAATTGGCTACCAATATTCTCTAATACAAAGTAGTTTCTTTAATGATCTGAAGCATAAATTAGCTTAGCATAAATCAAGAACTAGGTGTTTTCCTACTACACATTTCCAAGTCACATTTTTTCTGGTGAGGACCTACTACCAAAGGGAGGATGGATGGAGAAAAATATTCTACTTCTAGCAAACGTAATTTTATATTTCTCACAAAAAAATATATTTAAATGAGTCTATTTCTATTCAGTCTCTTTCAGGCTCCACACAGGCCGTAATCCATCTTGTGGGCGGCTGAGTGAGAAAGAAACATTTATGCCTTCCTGTTGCAATTAATTATTAGCATAAATGTTTAAAAAGAGATTTTCCCATTTCATAGCAAACAGTAATTGAATGCTGGAACCAAACAAGTGCTGCTGCAGATATCTGGGTGTGATGGGCAAGCAGAGGCTGAGCACGAGCTGCGGTTGCAGGTGGAGGTTTGGGTTGGCCCTCATTCCCTGAGGACACACCTCCACTGCTCTTGGGGGCTCATCCTTTGCCTTTTTCACCACAACACACATTTGTTCCATTCTTAATCAAACAATCCACCCTTAAAAAATAACAACCCTGTGGGGTCTCCTGCTATCAACACGAAACAAGTTTTGTGTTGCTACCTGGACAACAAATCTTGTAAGACTATGCCTTTCTTCCTATGGAGACACTTTAGAAATATATAGCCTTGAAGCTTTTAGTTTCATTTGATCTGACGAGAAGGAGGCAGGTTTCCTCAGGAGACAAATAAAAGCTGAGTATTACTCAGTGAAGCTCTGGGCCACTCGTGTCCATCAGGGCAGGTGTCCTGAGGCTGCCCCAGGGCAGGGGGAACTCACTGGTGGGTGCAGCCCTCGGTCCCTGGCCAGGGCAGGGACACTGGCCATCCCCAGGGCCAGCAGCTCTGGCCAGCACCATCAGGCACAGCAACAGCTCAGGGCCAAGGCTGCCCACACACACCAGGAGCAGGGTGGGAACAGGCAGCACTTGGGAGGAGGAGGAGCCCTCACACCTGAGTTTCACTGGAGCTGCACCCTGGGGCAGCACTGGGGGCCAGGGGAGCCATCAGTGCCCTCGGGGCTGAGCCCTTCCTGTGGCCAGCAAGAGCATCAAAGTGGCTGCATTTATCCTACTGCTGAATATCAAGAAACTTTTAAAAATCCTATTTGGAAATAAAATAAAGGAAAGAATTATTCCACGATGGAAGAACCACTGAATGACAGTTATCTGTTCTCCATCAAGAGAGGTGCAACTTGTTAATTTGTCTTATTTTAATCAGGATCAAGTACATCTGACAAACTGTTTCAAATCATTGCTACTCAGGGGGTTGATGACAGTCTCCAAGACACATCTGTTCTGCAGTAGGCTTCCAAAAAAATTAAAATAGATCCTCCTTCATTTTCTTAAAAGAATTAATTCCTCTATTGAGATAGAAAGGGATAAAAATATAGGTATAGATATATGCAAAAATGACTCTATCATTTATTTGTTTGATCCTTAATTTGTCCAAGGGTAATATTCTGTATGGATGATCACCCTGCAAAGAGCAGGTTATGCCTGGCCCTGTCCATGTGTTAAGATGCAGAATATAAAATCAAAGATGTATAAACAGCCTTAGAAATATCTTTATGATACCAAAATATAAAATTCCAGGTCCTTTCTGAACTACACAGATATAAATCTTGCAGCTTGCTGTGGACCAGTCTGAGCAGCCTGATAAACATAACCTTCTGCTTTTATTGAAACATCTTCTCTTTATTATTACCACTTCCCTTGATCTTCATTCTTTCTGTCTGTTCTGAAGTCTCAGCTTAACTTGACTAAATTCACAATCATTTTCTCTTACCCTTTTGTCACTTCTCCTATTTTCTGGTATAATTCAACATACGCCCAACTTCAATGCATGAAGATTTCTGCACATTTCCTCAGAGTCCTGCCTTCTGAAACAGAGGCTGAAATGAGAGGCAGGAGGCTTTGTGCCTCAGTGCTCTTTGTGAAGCTGAGAAGGGCTGCTGTTATAACTCACAAGGAATTAAGGAAACAAACCATGGTATATTTCCTGCAAAAGATTTCTTTGTGTTTAATATATTTATGGTCAGGATTAGAACCCAGGAGACCTGGCCTTTCTTGGGTTATGAGACTACCTGTCTCAAAATGGGATTTCTTCTAGTATTCCCTCCTGTCTCTCACTTTTCTGACGCCACATTTTTTGCTCTCAATTCACAGAAGTGATTACTATGGGGTGGATGCCAGAGCAGTTTTAAAATAAAGAATTTTTTTTACAAAAATTACTGCAGGTTGTAAATTGACTGATAAATCACCTCAGAAATAAGAATCTTCTGGTCAAAGCAAAGAGTTGGCAAAGAGTTGGATGCCAGAAAGTGGTTCAGTTTCTCTATGCATTTAGGGGTTTTCCTGGGCATTTTAAAATAGCCTTTCTTGCTCTTCCTATCACAGAATTACTTCTTTTCTCCTGTCTTTAGTTGCTTTTTAGTTTCTTTTTTATTAAGTAAGCTCTTCAAGGCAAGGACAGTTGATGCAATGTCTAGTACAAAAGGCTGCTGATTTCCCTCCTGGGTTCTGAGGTACTTTGCAATACAAATAATGATGCTAATCATATTGGGTGAGTCTCTGGAAATGGGGCATTTTAGAAGTCTGATATAAATCAAATGAGGGTAAAAAACTCCAGCCTTATAAATATGTTCATCTTAAATAAAAATATATTCACTTTCATTCCTCTTTAGGTGCTCCCTCTAGTTGGTAGTGACAGGCAAATGAATGGATTTCTTGTAAAGGAAGTCTTCACATCACTCAATTCTTTGTAAATCTCTAGCCAGATTAGAGGATTTTTGCCTTCTTTTTTCCTTTTCCTTAAAATGTTACAAATACTTCCTTTCCATTTTGCTCTCCCACTGCTTTAGACATAGAGATGATTATATTACAACCATAGATAAATTAAAATGACTGGTGTGAGGTTATAGATATGCACAAGAACAAAAGGACAGATGACTGAAAAGAGAACAGTTTTAAATTATTCAGAAAGATTCTTTTTCTTTCCTTGGGATTTTGAAAGCAATTGAATAAAGCAATGAATGAATATGAGCACTGCATGAGCAATCTGACACTGTCAGACCCAGCACTAGCGCCATGTGCGTTTCCCTCTTTTGATCACTCAGTTCAAAACTTGTTCAGTTCCTTTTTAAACAGTTTACCTCTTTCTGTTTAAAACAAAACCTTAAAGATTGTCCTCTAATTCCTCTTCAGAAGTTCTTGCAGCTGTACTTTGGAGTACCTATGAGGTACATACCCATGAGAATCCATTTTTTCAAAACTTCTTTTAACCTTGATAGTATCATAAAGGAGAATCTAGGATCTTCAAAGTGCTGAAAAACCCAGGAGTAAATCCAGAGGTTTTCAGTTCCTCCCTTCTACCTCTTGAATAAAAGACAGTGAAGCTATTTTTTCCTTAGATGTACTATCAAAGCAACACAGTAATGAAAAAGATACCCAAAAAAAGTTAATAATGCCCTTAAAGATGTCATGTCAGCCAGAATCCTTGATATTTTGAACAAGTAAAAAGCCTTTATGCATAATGATATGTGGAGTGTGTGCTTACTCAGGTAGAGTTAGATCACACATTGTAAATCAGCTAATTTGTGTAAGCAGCACAGCTAATGATCTCTAATTCTTGCTATGTGCTCACTTACAAAAGAACACTGTGCTTATTCCTCCTCCTTTTATTTTTTGCTGGAAGCAGAAAAACAACATCACCATATTTTTTCCCATAAATTGTAGGACCTGCACAATTGGAAAATGCCTTTTTTGTATCTGACTGGAACTGTGCACAGCCCATGGATAACAGAAGCAACATGTGAAGCTGGCAGAAATAAGCAAATTAGAAAACAAACGCACTTCAGAGGATGTTTTTCAGAGGTTTAATCTTGCTGAGGCACTTAATCCTCCCTGGTTTTCTGAATCAGCTGTTCATAAATTGTTCTAAATTATTTTGAACAGAATGGCAGAAAGACACCTGTTTTTAAAAAGCAGGATTATAAGATTCCTGCCAGCTATACAAAAATGCCATTTTCTACGTTACAAAAAGCCCCCCAAAAAACTGTTACCAGTAGGTTACAAAGTGAGTAGAGGGCAAACCATGAAAAATGAAAGAAAAAAGGTTATATATTGGACTGTGTATAACTGAACATACATATTAAAAAAAAAAAAAAGAAAGCAATAAAATGCTATTTATTTTTACTAATGTTGCCAAGATCACACAGGCTTAGAGAAGATGACTTGATTTATATTTCAGGTCTTTCTCCTTGGAGGCTGAAGTTTTCAGCTTTAGTCCCAACATTGATACAGCTTAATAATGGGGGACAGCAGGGAAGTTTTCTGTGTCTCTCCATGATTTTTATAATACTGAGAGCTGAAAGGGTTCAGTTTTCTTTTTGAATCAGCACACAAGTTGACGAAGAATATGATGAAATTGTTTTGACCACCCAATTGTTTAATAAGTTTAATTAATTAATTTGATGAAGTTATTTCCTTTTCTTTCAGTGTTCTATTGATACTATTGGTTTTGACTTTCCCTTTGTGCTCTTTAATTGTTTGATATGAAAGTTTGTAAGTCAGCCCTAATATCAATTTTCTACCTAGTTTGCACAAACATTTATCCACTTAAGTTGCAAATAGGTGCAAAGTCAGTCCTTCAGTGACCTTTGAGATTCCTCCAGAGTTATACATTGATCTGCATTCCTCAGCTCCTTAAGAATGTTGAACTCTTCTCTTTCTACTCTGCCTTGCAGCTTCCTCTCTCCTGTAACTGTAATTGTGCTGTGAAGCAGAGCAGTGCAGTGACCCTAGCCTAGGAAAAGCTCTGTCAGCACTGGAGAGTGGGTTGGAATGCCCAGGGGAACTTCCCTCCACTGCCAGTGTGTACCTCTAAAGTTTATGAGATGAGAGCATCATGCAAAGGATATCATGCGTGTATAATAGACAGCCTCAGGACTGCATGTTAGAAAGGATATTCTGTGGAGAGAAACAGTGGCCATAAATAAATTGTTGGCCTCTGTCTTTTCCTTGTCACACAAGAACCATACAGTTGTCTGGTTTTCCCATTATCAGTCCCCGGTAGTCATCACTAACAGGAACCTTCTATTCATCTTATTTAATGTGACTTTGGATCCAGTGCTCAGTGAAAACAAAGAAAATAACTATCTATACTTCCATGAGTTTGGCTAAGACCCTCTCAGCTGGAAAAAAAGAGATATCTCATAACATAGAAGTACCAGAAGCTTATCCTGCAGCAATACTCTGCCTGTATTTGTTGAACTGGTTTCTTTTAGGCTCTGGTTTAACCCTGATGCTAATATTCTGTTCCTTCTGGCAAAAAATGAGAACCAAATCCCACTACAGTGAATGAATGAAAACTCTGCTGGCTAAAATAACTACCATTTTGTATAATTTCTCATTGATAAATCAGTGTAATTACCTTTATTTTCCAGGGAAAAAGAAAGACAAAGTGAAGAGATGTGATTTATCCAGAAGGCTGACAGCAAAGATAAAGAATTCCAGAGTCTAAATCCAGGGCTTGGCAGATTGTTTCCACCATTAGGGATAATCTGTCAATCACGTGAGCCAGTATTCTGTTTTATGTTTTACATACTGTGTTTTCTAGCATAGATTTCATACATGTTTATGCAGTTACCTATATACTATTGCAGTATAAATTATCAGAGTACTTGCGACTTCCTCCCTGGTGCAAGTTCTCTGAAAAAATTCGGCCAGAAGATTGATTTTCCACAAAGAATATCAAATACTACCTCCTGAGGAAGCTGTGAAGACAAAACTACTCTAGAGCCCAGACTGAGAGTATTCAGTCCCAAACTGGCAGAGTACAAATGTTTCTATTCACACTTTTTTTTCCTCTTGCTGTCTTGGATTGTTTTTGCTTCCCAATGTATACTTTTGATCAGTAAAGGAGTTTAAAAGGGAAAGTTACTCATTTTCCTCCTGCATGTAGGATACACACATCTGTTTCCCTGGGCACATCACTCACAGCTAATGTCTAACTCGGGGGTTTGGATAGGCTATATGTACATAGAAACATCTCACGGTGTACATTTCTCAAGATATAAAATATAATTAAAACAGGGGCTCTCCACACAACTATTTAATCATAAAGTGATTGAACTGAGTAGTGAAGCTTTCTCATCCCAGCAGCCAGGGATTCCCATCACTGTCACTCACTTCACAAAAGTGACTTGTCTGTTTCACAAAGCATGATTTCAGTTCCATGGATAACTAAGTGTGATGACGCCAGTTTCTGTCCTTTCAGAAATTTGCTTTATTTTAGTCATTGCATTATTCTTTCCTATTTAATGTTTACTTTTAGTATATATCATTATCCTTTTTGCAACAACAAAAAATCATGCTTTATTTACCTTTCTCCTGGCTTCTTAAATGATTGCCTGGAGCATCCATATCGGGTTGAGGGTGTTGAGAAGGTCAAAGCAATGACAGCCTTGAGGGCTGTGTCAGTGAATGCTAAGTTGCCTACTCAGCTCAGCACTACCACAGGCTCATCCACAAAATACAGCCAGACTGCGATGGAAGCAGTGCTTGAATAAGCCTCAGACCTTCCTTTCATGACTCAAAGCTTTCTAAATTTTACAGTTAAGGCCTGATTTTCTCAGCAGTAAGCATCTTCTCCTCACCTTGACTTTCAGAGAAATTGCCATTTGAGAGTACAGCTCCTATAATTCCTACTTCTCCCCCCACAGCAAGAAAGGCCTGTCACTGCAGACATGACAGTTGGCAGCAAAGCTGAATGTTCTTAAGCTGAAGCAGAATGTTCCTAAGGTGAGGGAAAGTTATTTATGGTAACCAGGCCCCAAAACAGATTCATTATTTTAATGGTACCCTGGCATCAGCACCTAGAGACCTATTTGAGTCCCTTACCAACACATAAGAGATTTCTTACAATAGTTTTCACTCGAGCTTAGGCTGGTGAAACAAAGTCTGCAGGTATTGTGAAGGGGTGTCATTCCTTTCGACAGTTTTTTTTCCTTTGTTATGAAAACAAGGAGCAGCTTGTTCTCTAGCTGTGATCATCACATAAAATAAGCAGTTCTGTTAATAACCTCTTACTTTCCTGTGCTGGAAGTGCCCAAAAGAGGCAAGTTATAGGAGCACAGATAAATTACTTGAACAGGACTTTTATGTCATTTAGGTTTGTGTTTACACTCTCATTACTGTAGTCTGTTGGAAATGAATACATGTGAGATGACACATGTACAGCATATCTCTGGTTTCTATCACTTCCATCCACTTTGGGCCACCTTCTAACACTTTATTTCATTGAGCAGTACCTCACCTCACTCAAGTAAGCAAGACACTGCCCAGTTTGGGTGTACATTTCAGAATCTGACCATTTATAAACAATGTTTTCCTTCAGTACTAAAAAAGTAGCCAAACTCTGACAACTGAGACGAGCCTTTATCATCTAATGCATAATTACCGCTTCAAAAATGTTGTCATATAACTTTCATTCTACAGTGCAGCAGAGATCCTATTTGCTTCAGCTGCTGCTCCTGGTGACAGTGACCTGTGGCACTGAAAGGCTAATGGAATTGCACAGGTGTCACTACAGACATCATCTGTACTAAGTGAAGTTGTGCAAGTGTAGCTGAGGCCATAATTTAGTACGTTTTTGGGGTGAGCTGCATGTGATGGAAAGAACCCAGTATGGTGGCAAGGATCTAAGCTGAGTTTGAAGTCCTTCTATTTGGGAAAAAAATAATTTTCAAGAGAATTTGCTGACATAAGGTGTGGAGATTCACGAGACTCAGTGATCCACATCGTTCTATGTCAGTATGGCATACCCTTTTGTACCTCTTTTAATGGTCAAACTGTTTTTCAAACAACTGAAAAGGAGATCTGAAATGTCAAACATGAAAATTCCACCAAACCATAAACACATTCATTAAATTAGGAACCAATCAACAATTTTCTTAAACTGTTCATATTTCTAATGCAGTACTACTTCAACAATGGCCTGGTATCAATTTTCACCATGTTTTTGGATACTTATTGAAATCTATCTCTCCTTGAACCTACATTTACTAAGACACAAGCATATTTTCAACTTCATTTTTAAAGAAGCTCTTGTTCTGGTCACTAGTTCAGGTTCTGTTCTACTACCAGTTAAGATCCTTAATTACAATATCATTACAAGTTGTTATAATTATTTTATCACTTATGAAGATTACAATGGTTGGATAAAAACATTAAAAGTTTTTAAGTGTGAAACATATCAGTGTACCCTGACAGTACATTAAAAATTTATTCACCTCATCTGTTGACACCAATTTGGTTTTTTTTAGCCATGCACAAGAAAGCCTAAAATAATCCATAGCTCTTGATTTCAAAATTATTCACTAACAGAATCTCAGAAGTTAGAATCTCCCTAGACTCAGCACATTTAAGAAGCACACCCCAAAGTATCCAGATAATCATTCTACACAGGATCTGCAGACTTCCAAGTGAAAAACAAACCTGTTCTGCAAGAAAATACCTCTAGTACCTTGAGACGTAAAACAAGTGTACTAATGGATCATGGTATTTAATCATGGGTTTGTTTAAAGGAAGTTATGTACTTAGAACTCTTGTAGTTCTCGAGTCAAAGAAAAAAAAAGGGACACAAGACACTGAAAAAAATTAAGTTCTAGTTAATTCCTATGCTAGTTTTGCATTGGAGCCAACCACACAAGTGATTTTCTAAGAGGAGCTGCTAAGACCTTCCTCCGTGCCTGGCAAAGCCAATTGCTGGCTGGCTCTGAGAATAGACATGCTGATAAGCCAATTAAAGAGCTGAACATGCCTCTGTGAAATTCACATTTTAAAACTAGCAAAGTCAAGGAATTTCTCTTTTTCTTCTGGCCTGAGTACAATAACAGGCTGGCCCACATGGCTGGGCCGGGCTGGGCAGACTCTGCCACAAGGCCAGGCCCTTCCCAGGGAGCGCCATAGGCCCCATCCCAGCCAGGACATCTAAGAATTCTCCACCATTAACAGCTCCAGCAACCACCTGGCAGGGATCACATGAATATCTGCAGGCCTCGGGCAAGGGATTAACTCTTTCACTGCACAGATGAGACATGCAGACCTTCCATCCTCTCTCAAGTGAAAGACAGAGTGAAGACATACAGAGAAACAATACAAAGACACCAAGGTCAGTAAAGTAGAAGTCAGGTCCCAGATTGGAGGGATGGAGGAGATTCCTCAGTCTTGGGCTGAAATCTTTTTGTAAACCTGTGGAGAAGATACAATTGCTACATCAGACTCTTTTTCCCTGTAACTCATCGAAGAGCATGGGGGTATGGATTGTAGACATGAGCAAAAGCACCCGTGCTGAACAAGCAAATGCTGAAGTAGCTGTGGTCCCATGAGAAATTTGAGACAAGAGTGATGAAGACCCTTTGCCCCCAGGGAAGAAGGACAAGACCTTGTTCCCAGACATGAAGATGATCTCAGAGATAGATGAAGAGAACCTTTGCTTCTGAAGGGCTCACCCTTAAAAGGGAATCCCATTAGACAAGGATTGAGCCCTCAAAAACAGTTGTGGGCAAAGCTGTAAGTCGAGGGGAGGGACTTCCACATGGCAAAAGGATTTCCATCTCCCGGGTGGCTGATTCGCTGTGACATTGAAGCCACGAGAGAATTGTTTCTTCTAGAGAAGTCTCCGTGGCGTGGCAAGGCAGACTCCTCCCCCTAAGAAAAGTGAAGAAAGATCATTGTAGAGGTGATAAACTGAAAGTCCCAGGTTTTGTCTCTTTACATTGTCAGAGAGAAAAGAGAGTGTGGGGGGGAGGAGAAGTGTTCTGAAGGTTTATTCAGATTCTTATTATTTTTCTTTTAATTCTGTTAATATAGTTTTCTTTATACCCTTCAAAGTTTGAGCCTGCTTTGCCTTCCTTGTAATCCTGTCTCACAGCAGGAAATGATCAAATAATTCTAGTGGGTGCACTGGTAATTTGGCCAGCACTAGATCCACCACATTAAATTGACATGTTGGCCAGAAAATTGAAAATTAGCGAACCAAAACCACTACAATTCTTTCAGATGTCTTTCCTTTGAATAAAAGTCTTTTTGAGCTTGACCATAACTTTGCATTTCTTAGGTAATATTGTTTTTTTCTATTAGGTTATCCAGCTGGAGAGCCCCTGAAGGGATCTCTTGCCTTAAATGTGCCTAATGAGAAATGAGAAGGTAGAAGTGTTTTTTATAGTTGTTGTATTTTGTTGCCAAACCCTTGAAACTCATCTGTTGCTAAGTGAGAGAAAAAAAAAAAAAAAGAATGCCCATTCAAAACAAGCAGCCCATAGTTTACTGAAAATCCTTACTAGTGGTATCTAAATGCTCCAGTAACTTCTTGGTTATTTTTCACCTAGACAGCAATGTACTCAAGCTGTCAGAGGCTTTTCAAGGGCAGCCACTCTAAATTAATTTTACTGGAACTTATTTAATGTCAATGTTTATTTAAAATAAAATAGCAATTAGAAGCAAAGGAATATTCTAAATTTCACTGAAGTTGATAGAAAAGTTTTGACTGGGCTGAAGAAAGCAGAATGGACAATGAGATCCCCGTGGAGGTTGAAGGGTAGAAACATGTTTTCCTGTGAACAGTTCCTATTTTTTAAGTGCTCTAAGCTATTTTTTAATGGGATTCATCTCTACCAAGTTCTCTAAACTCTATCTTTGTCATGTGTTTCACGAAAGGCAACACATTTGCAGGCATATGTGGTTCTGAATAATGAATTCATTTAACTCTGCAGTTCATTACTGCCTTTTGACTGTCCCAGTAACTGGCACAGCCACACACTCCTGAGTGCTGGAGCAAGGATAGGTGTAAACACTTGAAAGACTCAAGACATGAGTGCAGTGGTTTTAACAAAGACATATCAATAGAATGACAGTTTGGATTAGGATCTTGAAAGCCCAATAAAAGCCTGCTGAGGCAAACTGGGTATTTCTACCACTCATGCTGCAGCACAGCACTTGTGCTTGGTGAGAGGCAGGTAGGGAGGATTAGCATGACCTTTCTTAATGAACAAGGCTATAAACCTTCAGAGACTGGATGGTAAACAAAGCAAAGAGCTGGAAAAGAACAGGAATCACAAAACTTTTATCAAAGATTGTTTTATTTATCTTCCATTTTTAAATCTGTAAGATATTTTCTATCACTGACTTTTGGTATCAATTGTATATCCCAAAGGAAATTTATCATGGGACCTCATTCAAACTGCTAAGGCTGAACTTGTTTCATTTTTATCTAATGAAGAACTAAAAGCAGAAAACTCAATGCACATTGTCAACACAGGATATGAAAATACCTTAGAAAGTGACACCACTGCTTATGAAATCCGATACAAAATTTTGGTGCTCTAGATACCTTAAAATCTGGAGAAGCTGATTCTACCTGTGTCATTTGAATCCTTATGTTACCTTGATGGGTCTTGTGGTCTTTGTAACTACTAAAACTTGAATGAGAAAATCAAAGTGATATCTGTGTCTTCTCTGTAAGATTTTGATGATTCCATGTTTCCTCCTCCTCTGTTGTCACAGGCAGCACAGCATCTGAGCCACTGCACTGGAGCTTGTAGCAAACAGAAATCTTTTGTGCTTCCAAGGAAAAATTGGTTTCAGGGTTATTTAATAACAATATCCTCCATGTCTTCAATTTTCTGCAGCCCTCCTTCTTCCTGAAACAAAGAAGAATTTGTTTCCTGTCTCTCTACTCCACATTTAACCCAGCCACTGATGACATTCAAGGGGGGGTATTTGCTCTTCCCAGAATTGTGCTGTTTGGGCACAGACGACCAGTATTGCCAAAGTTATTGCATAACTTTGTGGTTAGAAAATTATCTGATGGATATTATTGCAGTGCCTTTCAGCATAGTAGCAGTTTATTTGTCATATTCATGACAAGCTTAAAGATGCTTCATTTTGACTTAATCATCCCATCTTATATATAATTAATAAATATTATTTAATATCTATTTAATAAATCCACAATGTAACAGAGCATTAGAAGAAATGAAGAAAGATTTTTCAGAGCATAAGACTAACTTTATGGTTTATAAGAAGACTGTAACTAAAGGAAAGCCTTGTGAAGATATCTCTCATTAACCAATATGGGATTCTAACACAAGACAAAAATTAACAGATTTACTGCATGCTATGGGGGGTGGGTTTAATATTGCAGAATCAATAGAGGGAATAAAATTTAAATTGAAAAATAGCAACATAAATGAAAGTCTATCCAAGATTTGGGCCTTCCTCAATTTTTATTTAATGTGAATTCTGTGGTGCACAACATACAGTGAGTTTTAACATCATATGTGCATTTAAAGAGATTGTTTGCCAGGGTATTTCACAAGGTTTATGGGAATTTATTATTACTAATTCATTGTAAAATATAGTTGAAGATAACAGTAAGTTCTAAATTAGTTTACAGGATAATGATTAACATATTTCCTTAGGAAATCAGGCCAAATTCAAGTGATACTATTAAAATCACCACAGAACAATAAGTACTTGCAGTAATGTTGCAACAGGACTAATGAGGTCCAAGTTAAATGTCTTTCTTTTAAAAAAAATTCACTATGTATTTTTTAATTTGGTTTCAAATACATTCAGAATTTTAACTGCTATTTGTAGTGTACCTTGGAATAAAAATTCAAAGTTTTGGGCAAGGAGACTATTCAGGTATTTTTGGTATTATTTTTGAGGGATCCAGTTATTGAACTCCATCATGCTTTTTGCTTATTTTGTGTCTTAATATGTTGAGAATGAACTTCTTAAACAAAAATTTATATATATAAAACAAGCACTCTTCTGCTTCAGCAGCACCCATTATTTACAGAATAATAAAAATTCATTTATTAAATAGTAAAATAAATAACAAAGATAAGCTTGCTTTTCTAAAGACCTCAGATTAAGTCATAGATAAAAGATCGTGTGTCCAGAAACAGGAAGAAAGCAGAGGATGAGAGAATTATTTATCTACACTTTGGACAACAAAGGACTACAGAATTTAAATGCAGTTTTTGTAATTCCTCACCTCTTGATTTAGCTACTAGACTAGAGAATCATAGGAAAGAAGTCCTGGAAGAAGTACATTTCCCTCACTGCCTTTGGGATGAATGTCACATTTTGGATCAGAGCATTGTAAATTAATGTTTTTCAGTTAAACAGAAAAATCTCCACAGAAAAATCTCCACAGAAAAAGCAATGAGGACTTAGTGTTTGTTCCCATAATGGAGCTGCCTTTAAGTAATTTTTATGCCCAGAGGATGATGCATGCCCCTATTAGAGTGATGTTGCCATACTGTGTCTAATAATGGATGGATGCCAAGCCAATGCTCCTGAAGAACTGCAGAAGGGAAGGATAGTTCCTTACTGACCAAGTCACAGATAAAGTTCAATGCAGGTAAGTGAAGATGATACAGCCAAGAAAAAACTACCACAACATTACTATGGAATTACAGTCTTTCAACTGGCAGTCACATAGGAATGAGATTTTCATATTACAACAAATATCTCTGTGAAAACATCAGCTCACTCTCATTAATGGTTAGAAAGCAAACTTAGAGATAGAAATTATTGAAAAATAATGAAGACTAGAGCAGGCAATGCTATTATGCCAGTGCATAAATCAGAGCCTGCTTCCTCTCAAAAAGCACACTGTGGAAATGGAAAAGGCACAGGGAAAGGCCATAAGGGAAAGGTGCATGAATCAGATGCATGGGACTGCTTTGGTAAAAGGAATGACTGAGCAGATTAGTATTTCTCTGTTTGAAAAAGAGACAACCAGAGGCTGAATAGAGGGAGTCCTCTAATATTATGACTGGAGACAGTGAATAGACATTAATTGTTCACTGCTGCTTCCAATATAAAGGGGGAAGGAAGAGAGAGGGGAAGAAATCCAATAAACTTGCAGGGCTGGAATCAGATCAAACATCTTTGCACAGTGTAGAATGGTGAGTTATTTCTTCATACAATATGTATTTAGGATATGCAGTAGTTAAGTTACAAATTTCTTTTGAAAGAAGTCAGCAGAAGCTAAAATACTACATGGGTTGAGAAACAATGGACAAAGTTACTAAATAAATGCCACGAGTCCCACTAAAACCAAAGATCTTTGCTTCAGGACATATCTAACACAGGGGTTTTTAGCTTTGAGAAATCACTCAAAAAGTAGAAGACTGCTGTGTGCTTGCTCAGGCCTCTAGTCTAGTTGGTCACCACCATCACAATCACAAGGTGCTGGACCAGACTGACCTTGCTCTGACTCCATCCTTGTTTCCAGACAGAAACTCTCTCAAGAGCCAGAGATATTGCTCAGCTAGGAGCTATCTAGTACTGTTTTTCTCACACCCCAGATTTCTGACAATTCTCTCAATCTTTTAAGAGTAAATTAGGTGAATAGAAAAAGGTTCAGTAAAACAACCTTTTTTATAGTTGTTTGTATATAGGTAAGAGAGAGCAAAATGGAGAGAAAGAAAGAGAGGGACACAAGTTGTGGGCATTTTCAATGCAATAAAAGGGTCTGTGATCCCTTTACCAGGAAAAACTGCAAGTCAGATCATCAGTGGGGAAACTGGGATAGTCCCATTGCAATCAATGGAACTGCACTATTTAGCCTAGTAGAGGATTTAACCTGAGTTTCTTAGAAATGAATGGCTCTTAGATTTGCAAAAGGAGGTTGCTCACACACAGAGCACTGCAAATTTCTTCAATTTGTTCATCTGGTTATACATTTCACTGTAAGTCAGATCTCAGATCCACCTCCTCTCTCAGCCATTAATCCTGCTCTAAACCTGACCTTGTTTGTTCTTTGACCCTCTTTTGCCACAGTTCATAGTAATCCTTTTATTTCTGCAGCTTCATCTATCTTACAGTCTCTGCTTCCTTTCTTACTTGGGTCCTGTGTACTATAAAATACCCACTGAATTTTCATGTGCTGCATAGTGTGCCAAATTGCCTCATGAAGGACACTCCATAAAATGCTGTTCTGAAAACACTATCAAATATACTACACAATTTCTATAAAACTAATTTTGTGCCTCAACATGTGAGCATCAATTCTTACAAACAAGATTATTCTAATTAAAATTCCAGCTCAAGTAGAAAACAAAACAAAAAAAAAAACACAAAAAATACCCACCACCACCAACAACAAAAAAAAAGGATGGTGCTGTACAGCTGGGAATAATCAAGTGAATATTGAGTTAATGGCTTTGCAAACAAGTAGTTTGCAAAGAAGGCACTTAAGCGGTTTTCAGACACTGTTTCAGTTTACAGCTTAAGCTCTCCTGTATTTCCAATTTTCTTTATGTGTCAGCATGTTTTCTACATCTATTTATCACATTTTGTTTTGAGAGAAGGTGGCAGTTGGAAAGTTTTGCTGATTTGAAATATTTACTTCACATCTTTCCTAATGTAGAAAATACCACTACAGACCAAGAGACTAAGATTTTCCACCTGCTACATGAAGTTCCATAAGGTGAGTAAAGCAAACCAAATTGCTGTCAAATCCACCTTAATGATCCTTGTTCTAATTACATCCTTTATAAAGTACTTAAAATTCACTTAAAAAGTTAATTTATTCTTGGTATGTAAAAAATGTTTAAGTAGAGGTCTTAATGGGATTAACAAATTTAATTTTAGGTTCATTGATGTTTCCATCTTCAGTGGTACCCCATTAGGTCTGGTGGTTCTGAAGTTTTTGACAAGATCCAGGATTCACTGTTCTAGGAGAGGAGAGGAGAGGAGAGGAGAGGAGAGGAGAGGAGAGGAGAGGAGAGGAGAGGAGAGGAGAGGAGAGGAGAGGAGAGGAGAGGAGAGGAGAGGAGAGGAGAGGAGAGGAGAGGAGAGGAGAGGAGAGGAGAGGAGAGGAGAGGAGAGGAGAGGAGAGGAGAGGAGAGGAGAGGAGAGGAGAGGAGAGGAGAGGAGAGGAGAGGAGAGGAGAGGAGAGGAGAGGAGAGGAGAGGAGAGGAGAGGAGAGGAGAGGAGAGGAGAGGAGAGGAGAGGAGAGGAGAGGAGAGGAGAGGAGAGGAGAGGAGAGGAGAGGAGAGGAGAGGAGAGGAGAGACTGTATGTGTTCACAACTCCAGAAAATGCAATCCCTGGTGCAAGAGAGCCCTCGAGTCCAGGGGTTGTCAGACAATGGCATCGCTGTCTTTTCCAAAGCCCCTCCCCTTTGGCTGTGAAAATTCAGTTATTCACTCTCTTGTGAATTCATTTTGTACACATTTTGTACCCTGCAATGTGCCCAGCTGTGCCCTACAGGGAAGCACACACTCACCTAGGAGCACAGCACCAGAAGTAGTTCAGATAACAGAAATAGTGTCGCTGCTTCAGCAGCAAGAAATGCCTGAGCTAATTAACCCTGTTGCTTCTCAGTAGGATAAATGAGCCTTTGCAGAGCTCTGGCAGCTTTCCTGCCCCTCGTTCCAGGATAGCTGGGGCATGTACAGCCTGATCAGCAGCTCCTACAGAGGCTAGGCCTGGAACAGATTCATTGTCATTTTAAGTGATGTGAACCAGCTCTTCTGAAACACAAAGATTCGTTTCTTTAAAATGCAAAACCTGGTATAAAACCACTGAAACAGGCATAGCTTATTATTCTTCTAAGGGGTCACCAGCCCACCTAATCGCAGTGCTAAAGCATCCCATGCTGATTGCAGTCATTGTCAATTCTGGGGGCCGGGTGAACCATCCTACCTAATCCTTGTTACCTTGGAAGGTCAGGATTTGCTTTCCCATCTACATTGCCGTTTTCCCTTTCCTTTTATATTCTGTAACTATGTTTTATAAGCTCCTTTTCATTCAAATGCACACTACAGCACACTGGTTGTGTTACACATCAGCTGACAATTTGTTACATTTCCAGATACCATCCAGGCACTCAATATCCTGGACAAATTGGCTGTTGTCACTTCTTCCAAAATCTGGTTGGAAAGGGCAGTCACGTTCACAGAAATCCAATCATATGGTAGCCATTTGGCACTATTACCCTTTTTGTATTTACTGGAAACACTTCCATTAGCAAAACACCCCCCAAACATTGGTGTCTCAGAGCAGGTTGATACTAGCTGGTGAGGAAGAGTAGCAAACCAGAGAAGAAAATCAAGCAGTTCTCACTCAGCAGCTTACCATGTAGCCCTTGCATTTCGGAATCATTCTAAAGAAAATCAAAGGTGCAAATGTAAACTCAGAGTTCTGTGCCTTCCTGCCCTTGTGAGTCTTTAGAAGATCACGTTATCAAACACTTTGTGTGGTTTAGTGCATTGCAAAACAATTTCTGCCAATTGCAGCAGTGTGGCAGCTGGGCTAAGCCCCAGGTAGCTGTGCTAATGACCCCTGGTGTGTTTATGGAATGTTATCATTCCCCCTGAAATTAAATTACAGTTTTACACGAGTTTCTGCAGATTGACAGTCTTTGGCAGTTACTAAAGGCAATGGATGCTCGGAACAACAAATAATGGAATTAAATTTGCATCTCAGAAAGAGTTGTATTTTATAAATCCTTGATGATTATAGCTGAACAAAGTTTAACTAAGAATAATAGCAGATTTCAGTTAATTGTAAACACAACTGTGTTTTTTGATAGGATTTTGTTTACCTTTCACTATGTTATCCTGGGTTCACAGAGGAAAAAAAATTATACACCAGTGTAGGGATTTTAGTTAGATTTTCCAGTGTTAACCTGGCAGAGATTTGTTTCTGCACCAGGCCTCTTTGACAGAGGAGGGGCTGGAAGGGCAGGAAATCCTCCCAAAATCTATCCCACTTCAGCTCAAGACACGTGTTGTGATTTTAACAAATCCACTGTGAAGCATCAATTTTATTACAGAATTGAATCATGAGATAAAATGGGATTTAGCTTTGTGTTTTGTTTTTTTTTAATCAAATGATGAAAATACCTGGAGCCAGGTAAATTTTAAAGCCATTTCCACCAGCAGTAAGAAGCTTAATACTCATTCAGACAGTGCCCCAGAGATTTGACTCACACCTGTATTGTTTCATCTAAGTTGTCAAGAAGAAAAAGGGAAAAAAAATATACTTGAGAGTTTAACCCCTGGGTCAGATTATAGGAGAGAAGGAAAAAAAAAATCTACTTCAACAGGTTTAAACAGTACAATAAATCTGTTCTGACAGATATTTGACAGCCATGTTTTTACTGCCATCTTTCTGAGTAGATGGAAAGGAAAGCAATGCTTATTGAGGGTCATTTTGGAACAAATAAGCAATCAAAACAATCAGAAAATTGATATGATTTTGTTGGAGCAGCTAAGGGCCTGTCTGTGTGAGTTTAATAGAATAGGAATGTAGATCACTATTTACCTACATTTATTACAAATCAAGACACTAAAATATATTTTTTCAAGAAATTCTTTCTCTACTAATTAATATTAATGTTAATACACTCCTGAAAATACAGTGGCTGGAAGAAATTCTAGGACAGCTAGGCAATTACCAAGAGAAGTACATTTTAAGACAAAGTAATTCTCATTGAGTATCATTCATGAACATTTCAACAGGATGGAAACAACCATGGCATTCAGAGCAGAAGAGACTCTGCTCCTGGAAGTTGTACATCCCATTAGGCAAAAATAAACAGGATGTCCCTGTCTGTTGGTCCATATCTGTTGAAGACCATGGAGATGTAAGGATTTACATCAGCTGATAAGAATCCAGATCCCTAACAGTTTATAGTTATTTTAGGTTTTGCTAGCTGCATAGTTTTAGGTGAGGGCAAAACAAAACATTGCCCTAAGAAAAGAAATATTAAATCATTACAGGAGAGAGAAAATTTGAAAGTCATGGGGAATTCCTTATTTTAGTACTTTAGGTAACCCTTTGGTCCTATAGTGTCTGTTATAAGGATGGTGAATTAAACAGCCAGGAAGAAATGTTATTTTTTAAAATTACATGTATTAGGAGATGCAAGAAGAACAAAAAGGAGGAGCACAATAATAATCTGGGCTGCTGGGCCAAAACAAAGGTTCAATTAACATCAAAACCACCTCTTTACAGTTACAAGAAAAATGCCCCGAAGATAAAAAAATTGGAAGAACTACATTTGATATGTAAGTGCTCTCCAACTTCCAACAATTTTCATTTCAAGGACTTCCTGATTTGAATATTGTAGAAGAGCTGGGCTGTCCAGGTCCTCTACAAACTTTACCAGTTTCCCAATGTATTTCTGTACCAAGAAAAGATGGTAAATGTTCTAGGACTTCATAGCTAGCCAGACTTAAAGAACAGTACATATTCTTTGAAAAGGAAATCCTAACAGTGCTGCAACACTGACTTTTTCTTTGTAACAGCAGGAAATAAGAAAAACGTATCTAAGATTCTGTACATAAAGTGATTTAAAAGTTTTGCAAGAGTCCAGGAAAATTAGATGTCCAGATCACTCTGGATTTCAGAGAGATTTAGGACACTGATCTGCCTTGAATATTTTAATGGTATTTCTGACACTTGTGATATTTCTTCAGGATGAGAATATGCACATCAGACTCTGCTGATGATTTCCCAATCACTTTGCTAGTGTAATGGAAGCTTCTGCAGACATGTCAAAAGCTAAGTGGATGTGGAGAAGGGGACAACCTATTTTTCTTAGTAGTGGACCTTCCTGTTTCAGTTTGGGGCTCATCAGTGGGACAATGCAGTCAAGTTTCCACCACAGCGACCATTTGAGAACCTTTAAGTAAAAATGCAGTTTCTGATGTTACCAAGCCATCACTTATACACAGAAAGCAACATTTAGATTCCCAGGAGACCACAGAATCTACAGAACAGCACACAGAGCCATACAGTCAGAAGTATTCTCTAAGGTGAGAGTCTGTTGTCAGTGTTATTCCTAAACTGTGATAACAGAATCCTTTAGGTTGGAAAAATAGAGTTCTAAGGTCATCGAGTCCAACAATTAACCCAGCCCTGCCACATCCTCCATTAAACCATGGTTATCTGTCTGTATAATAAGAGCTGGTTTTGTCTCCTAATTAAATATGAACTAATGTTACAATTTCTTTTCATCCTAACACTGCTCCTTTAATATTTATATCTGAAATTCCTCTACAGCCTATCACTTTCGAGTAAGGAAAACTGAAAGAAAGAATTAAGAATAGTAAATTATGTTGTAATTTGTATTGCTTGTTTGAAGGAGCAAAAAGAATTAGTTTATATAGAGTTAGAAAATTGATACATAAAACTTGTTCATCAGTCTTGGATAAAGAGAAGACATTAATTCACATTTGAAAAATTCTATATTTTGAATTGTTTTGTCAGTATCACAATGATGTGTAGGACACAAATCAGTCATTTAACAAAAGAAATACTTCTTGATTTTTCAAAATTATGTTTTCAAACTCACTGCATATGTTTCCTCAAAGACTCATTAGGGGATTTGTGATGGTAACAATTTCATTTTGCTGCACTCCAAAGGCTGAAAATTTGATACAAGTGCTCCTTATACCATATTTCATAGAAAGATGGAATGCCTCAGGGGGCTATTCTGGACCAGACTGCAGTTTATTGTATAATTGTAGCTTGTCAACTTTTTGTCATCATGTCCAGTACTTAATTCTAAGCTGCCACATATCCTTATGAACAGCTTCCTAACCCTACTGTGGCCTTGATAACTCTATTCAATTTCTGTTCATGGCTCTTGAGCAGCTAACAGCATAACTAAATCCAGAGTGAATGATTAATATTTGATAAAGATATCTACTGTCACCTATTTAACATTCATAATGTTCTGTGAATGCATCTTGAAATGTGTATTAACATTTTACAGACGTTGTGCTACTTGTAACATATATTTATATACATTTTTAATCCTTCTTAAGTCATAGAGCATCGTATCAGTATTACAAAAACACATGCAGAAAGTTGGTGCATGTTCCTAAGATCATGTCACAAAGCCCTTCGTCATTCGAAGCTCCCATGCATATCACATTTTGGTTTACAACTAAGTCACAGCACAAGGGAATGGTAAATTTATGCAATGAGACTGACTGGAAGGTCTGGTTCTATTTTATAATATCCTGGCTAACAGATTCCATGGAGCTCTGGAAGGCTGGGAAACTGCAGTGAACCCGTGAAAAACAAGACCTGAATCAAATGATCAACAGTGGATGATTTTCATTGCTCTTTTTCTCATGTTAAATAAACTTTTTGTAAGGTTTGATTTAGTTCAGATTAAAAACTTTAAGTCAACCATACAGTTAAATTTGAAATGTCCATAATTGGCATAACTGGGGAAAAAAAACCCCAATTATTAAATTATGTGCAGAAATTTGGGAAATGAGTAGTCAGTATAGACAGGCTTAATATTATTAAGAATAAAATAAAAAACACGTTTATGGGAAGAGTGGAGAAAGTGATGATACCAAAGTAAATTTTTACTATATCATCTTGTCCTTTTTTTGTCCAAATAATGAGATAATTTTCACATCTAATATATGCAATTAGGACAAAGATATGAAAAAGTTAATCCTTGAGAAGATTTTTATCTAAAACTTTTGACTACTATTCACCTCTTAACTCAAAGTCATGGGATCTAAAGTTGCATGAATAATTGATGCTTCAGTTCAGAGTTCTTACTTTCTCTGTTTTTCTTGCCCAATGAATAATTCATTATTTTTTGCAAAGTGGAGCACTTTAAATAGGAAAGATTAAGAGAAAGCCATTTTCAAATACTCCATATCACTTGATTTGGAAAAGCAATATATCTAAGTTCATGTCCCCCATCTGAACGTGGCAGGCAGCAGAGCTGGAGCCTTCTCAGATGCTCAGGAGGTGTGTGAGGAGGAGGAACACCAGTACCTCTGCTCTGGTCCTCGTCATTGTGCCTGAGCTTCTTGACTAACACCTGTCAAACATTTCATTTTGATCGTTTTCTAGCTCTATTATCTTCTTTCACCAATATTTTTTTCCTTGCAGCTGGGTCAAGATAGTAAAAAGCTTGTAGTGCATTCAACTTTTTAATGCTGTAATCTTTAGCAGTAATTCATAAATAGTGATTTTACATGTTAGTATAACATCTATCCACTTTCTAATATTTCTTATGAGACATTTTTGTCAGAATGACTAAATGTTTGCAGTCCTTAGACTTCAAGTTTTCATTATTATTTGAAATGTCAATTAATCCATGAGATGCATTAATTTATAGGGCATTCAGAAAGATAAGACAGAAGATATTGCCTCTTAGATCAGACCCTACATTGACTGAATTCTTCTCAAGCTCTTCAAAAATAGTTTGTTTTAATTAGAAGTTTTAATTTTGATTCTATTTTTAAAATGCTTATTTAGATCTTCCATGCCTCAGACCTATATCATCTTTATGTATTTTCCTTTTGATAGTAAAGCTGAGATCCCCAGATAACTGAAACTTGAGCCACTTAGCATAAGTTATAATTATGTGTTCTATTTATACACAGAGAAACCGTTTGAACAGGAAAAAATTGAAAGATCCATCCCAGATTACTTAGAGGGCACAGTCTGTACATTATTTTTAATGAACAAGCAACAGTAGCTACAATTAAGTATCTATATAAATTTAATGGTGGTTTAAAATACTCATTGCATTCATTAGCTGATAAGCAATCAGCCTCAATTCTATAAAATTGTCAGCATATTCCTTCTTTATGGTGACAGAGAGCATCCTTATTATCTGCTGCTTTTCATTACAGTCTTACTGAGGTTTAAGGGACTGTATTGTCACAATACAACAGCTGATAATGGTTTTTATCACTGCTTTAAACCTTCCTCGATCTTATCTACATGGGTACCAAGGGAATTTTTTCCTCTTCTTTTTTTCCTATTTACTATACAGCAAAGACTTGGAAATCTTCAATTTATTTTTAGTAAATGCACAACTAAAATATTCCATCTACTCAAGCAAACTTTTAGTTTGGCTCAAAGTTTCACGGTCCACAATGAGCACTGGAGCACCAATGCCAGGCTGCTCTATCCAGAGAGAGTCCAGGAAGAGAATTTGAGAAATGAAGACGAGTGAAACCACACTTTACTGCTCAGATGTCCAAAATAATGAACATTGCACTTGAATTAGCTTGTCCAGTTAACACATGTTTTTAATTATTCACCCATGTCAAGTCACCCCAACAGCTCCACTCCTGTCTGCTCCTGAGACAAACCACTGCAATGTTGCTGTTGGGTTTAAGCTTGGCATTAATATTCATCTCCTGGGTGGCTCTTTATGGAGAGTCCCAGCAGCCAGCCTGCACAAGGAACTCCTCCAAGCTCTCAAGTACTATTTTATTGAAAAAAGTTTACACACTTCATTCATTCTGGAGGAAACTGAGGGGAGGGGAAATGAGCAGGAAATGTTACAAGTTTCTGAAATGTGACTGCTTGTTAATTGAGGACTAAATCCACTTGATGAAATCCTTTTTATTAAGTTCAACAGACTGATTACAAAATTATAAAATGCTCTTAAAATCAACACATTTGTGCCTTTCCTGTTGTGACCCTCTTTCATCCTCCTTTACAGCAGATTCCTGTTAAATACAAGATATCTGTAACTCGAAAGAATGGAAAGCATATGAAGAAAATAAAAAGCATTATTTTTCTCCTTTCCTCTCCCTTCCTTGGACAACTCACTGAATAGGAAAGTGAATTTAATTTTCTTTCCTTTATTCCACAGCATTACAATGTACAGGTATGTTTCCATCAACAGGAAACTCTTCCAAGGCATTAAAAAATGGAGCTACATTTGTTTCACTGCCCTAAAGATTGGAGTGCCTCAGAATCTATAATACATTTCTTTTTTTAGCATCCTGTGTTCTAGGGTTACTATTTTCTCCCCTTTACACAGAGGAACTGTTGTAAATTCAAGTTCTTGTAGCATAAAGGAAATCTGGGACAGAACAGACTTCTGTTCTCAAATCTGCTTTATAAGGTTGTAGCAGACTCCAGCCATAGCAGATTTAATAAGTAATAACCATTTATTGTAAAGATTTTATTATTAAATCAGAGCTTCAGGCTTCTAACTTCATTATGTAGTTTACATATTACTGCCATTATCTAACACTTATTAAATACATTTGCTAAACAGGACACCTGACAACCCATTAAAATCCCACAGTTTTACTCTCTTTATGTCCCCAAAAGGAAATGTGAGCAATATAACAAATGCTACTCTTTAAAAAAATAAACAAAACAAAATAAACCCCGACTCACCTGACTCAGGCTATGAAAGGTTCAGAGGAGGACACATCCTTTGTTTTAAAATTAACCTAGTGGTGATAAATGTGCATCCAAAATACACCTATGCACAAGCTTCTCAATAGTTGGGTTTTCCATGTCCCCCTAGCTTTCTTCCTGTGTATTAAATAGGTGTCTGAGTCCTTTTCTTTGTCTACAGAATCCTCTAAGGATCCTACCTATGCGTCTGTTGATTCCATCAATTAACCTGGAATTCCTCTTTGGGGAAATCCACTCTTTGCACCAATGCCTATTTTCTCATACATAATTAATCCCTGGTAGGATCCTTTCTGCCCCCTCTGCATACTCCATTGCAGGTGGGGCTTTTTCCATTCTACTGTAACACAAATTTTTGGGAAGAGACATGAATGTTACGAGTTTCACAGTGCTGCTCTGTCAGATTGTACATCTCCAAATTCTCCACGTTCATTTATAAAGGACAAAAATCCTGTTACTATAGAAACTGCAGTTTTACATGCCCTGACTGCTCTGTCTTTAAAAGCTTTGCCACAATGCTCTTACAAGATTCTTTTCTCTTTCTTTAATGTTATAAACCATTAGATCTTCACCAAGCAGTAATATACAAACATTTTCAAATATTCCTCTCATAAAAACCCTGCTTTTTATTCCTGTCTGTCCTGAAAGACCCAAAACAGTAGGGGAGTGAATTGAATCAGTGACTTTAAATTACTTGACTTAAAATTGTTAGGTCTGAGCTTTATAAAAATTAAGTGGAAAATAATTGCTACCACAACTTGAAATTTTTATTTATAATGTAAAAAATTACAATTTTTAACATAACACAATTGAGACCTTATTTAAATTTTAAACTGCCATAAGCAAGACCCACTGTATGAAAAAATAAGACCCAAATCCTTCACAGCCATCAGCTAGAATAATTGCATGTTGTCTTGTCTGAAGATAAGACTCTACATAAATCTTAGGAATAAACTTCTTTTTACTAGCAAGATTTTGACATCTGAAATGGGTGCCACTTCAAAAAAAATTCCTTGAGTGTTAAGATTGTTTAAGTTGTTGACTTTTTTTTCCTTTTTGATTTATGTATATTATAATATTCTGATCTGTGCCAGGAGCTCAATAATCATCATTAGATTTGCAAGGTATAAGGACAGGTGACATTTGCCTGGGAATTCTCCAGGAATGCTCTGGCTTCCTGATTCCACTGTGTAGGAGTATTGACAAATGCTGTGCCATGGTCTCTGCTGCTGCTGCTCAGCATGAACAAGTGGAGACAGTACTTCACATATAGAAAGTGGTAAAATTACTAAAATCAAAATAACCACCTTAGAAAAGAACTCCAGGTTCTCAGTCATCTGATTTTCATCTCCTTGCTCTTCCTCAACAATTTCTTTCTCCACTGATCTGTCATTGAGTCAAACTGTATCTGACACTGGACAAACATTTCAAGCTCTGGATGCCCTCCTGGTTTTTGCCTTTTCCATCAGTTGCTAGATTCACTGTGTCCCTTTCCGTTTTCCATTTCCAGCATTCCACAGAAGCCAGGCAGCAGCACAGCACTTCATTATCTGAGCACAGAAACTCAAAACATGGCAACCTAAAATCAGAAGTGAGACCCTCACTTCCATGTCTCACTTTCGATTCATGAGAAAGTTTAGCACGACTTAAAAATTCCTGACATTTATGGGGAGCTGCAGAGGAAAAGGTTTTTTCCCATTATCAACCAGTGCACTCAGATTCCTGTGACTAATGCCTGTTCTCAGGCACACTTGTAAGCACAGTCCTCATTTCACTGCAGAACACTCTGCCCCCCGATGTGAGGCATGCATTCACTTCATGATTTCTGCTGAGGCTATTGCCTGGCCTGCACTAAAGAAATCCTCATTTCTCACAAATCAGTGCCAACTTCACCACATGCTGTTAGTAGGGGGTTTGTGTGCTTGCCTGGAGCACAGAGTGGAGCACCTGGAGTGGCTCCTCAGATATCCAGAAGTGACTAATTCATAGATCCTACTTTCTCTCTGGAAGGTGGAAGTTGGACTTTTTTTTCCTTTGGCACGTGATTTTCCTCTTATCACAGTACAAACAAAATGTGGCCGGTTGGATTCACTCAGCAGAGGCATCCTCAACAAACATCCTGCTAATGGGGTGAGGCTGCACAGCCACCGTGTCCCCAGAACAGCTCGACTTGTGCCACTCCAAAGAGCACAACCAGGCACAATTTCTCCTCTCAGCACAGCTGCCCTTGGTGTCTGTCAGGGCCTCACTTGAAAAATGCCGAGTTTGTATCAGTGCTGCTTCCAGGCTGTCTCCTTAGGCATTGCTCTACTATCAGTCAAAAACTCTGCCAATCTGAAATACTTTGTGACTGATGATTTGGATACTATTCCTTCACTCCTGTAACGTTGGTCTTTGAGTCTGTATGTATGAATACTCTCTCGGGGGTTTCTCACTTATGAATGCAGAATTCAGACAAAGAGTTGACCACCATTTAAAGTTTCTGACCTTCTTTCATAACTGTAGCTTAGAATAATTATTATTTTGAGGCTCTTGGCATATATCTGAAGTCCTTCAAAAAGCATCAAGTAAAGGATACCTGTTCAATATTCCAGATGCTGTTCTTATCACCAGGATCTAACCACTGACCAACTGTGACAGATTTTTGATACTGCCAGGTGGTTTTGGATCAGAGATTACTTCTGTGCTGCCTGAAAATTATTTTCCTACCACAAAGTAATTGATCTAGCTTACAGGTGTTACAGAAGGTAAAATGAAGACATTTATTTCCAGAAATATTCTGTCTTTATTTGCTCTGGCATATAGTTTAATCATGTGGTTTTAGGATCATTTAGGACCCCTGTCTTATTTTATTATGGTCTATAGAAATCTATCTCCTCTTCAAACAACCTTATACCTTGCTAAAATTTAGAAAAGCCCAACAGAGATTCCTCATCTTCCCTCCTGGTGAGATTATTCTGGAGTTACAGTGTGTGATCAAGTGCATTGCTTTGCACTGTCCAATTGCACAGGAATGGTTGATTCTTGTGTCTGTATCAACCACTGCAAATTCTCACTGCAAATGCCTTGTAGTTTTTTGGGCTGTCTCCTCAGTTTCACAAAATAAACGAATTTACTGTGAAACAGATCTAGGCCAGATGGCACTTTTTGCATGGCACTGGATTTGCAAACACAGGGTCTAATTTTGAAGTTATGCTCTAAAGCTGAACAGATGCTATGGCTGACGGGAGTTCTGCTTGCTCTGCTTGCACTGCTTAGCAATGGCAAGAGATAAATACACAATAGTCCATAAATTCTACCCATGATATCATCATTGCTGTGGCAACTTTTCTTGGCTAGAAGGCAATAATATCTTATTCCTGAGCCAGCTATCCCCACCTCCTGTGCAGGCAGCATAGCCACCTCCATTTAGTGCTTCTGGTCTCTCAGAGAAGTTTCTGGGGACACAAATGGAGCAAAGTTGAGTAGATGAAAGCCCTGGTGCTGTCCCAAGTTTTTTGCCTAATAATTTAAACAAATGAAAGATGTGGAATAAATATAAGGACTTCTGAAGGCTGAAACTGTTCGCTGACCAAGTGGTGAGACACAGTGCACTCTAAGTTTATGAAATCTACCTTCATTTTCGACAGCAATTTTTTTACAGAATTAAGAGGTTTTTAGAGTTTACAAGAAGAAAAGAGGCCTTCAGTCAAAAAAAAGAAAAAAAAAGGCAGATTACAGATAGTGGCATAGATAGAAGCAGAACGATTAACCCAAATACAGTTTGCAGACACTGTCTCCCTGTGCAGGATCCAGTGGCACAGTCTACACAGCTTTCAGATATCACCAACCTCCTATAAAGCTCATATACCAATGGTTACTGCAAATAAAATGCTCACAAAGTCTTGAGTGAAGAAAGACTTCTTTCACCAAATTTAGGAACATGAACATGTAACTTGAGTGAATAAAGAACAAGGTGAATGAGTCATAAACACCTCCCTTTCTCCTCTCATTTCCTCATTTTAGTAATAAAATTCTTATTTGTCTTCTCACATGTCAGTTAAGGACAATTGAGTGCACACAGGACTATCAGCTTGGTAATTTTTCATTTCAATGTAGGACAAAAGTAACTAAGGGGAAAACAGAAAGTTTGTTTAGGTTAATGATTCTTTCAAAGATCCTTTCATCCTTTCATACTCAGAGTGTCCAGTTAACTGGGAACGAGAAAATCACATGAGATAAAAGAAGCTGCATCAGTCTTCACTAATTCTTCACAATGAATCCAGACCAAAACATTGGTCAAAAATCTAGTTCCTTTTTAGTATCTATGCTGTATTTTTACCTTTTGTTTTCACACAATCACTTGCAAAAGTCACTTCTTCAAGCAGTAATCATGGAAACCAAGTATGAATAAAAATACGTGCAAGAGTTGTCCAGGTAGGGCATCTCCACAACTTAGACTTTTATGTAATTCAGGCATAGAAAAATGTGTATGTCAAATTTCTACATGTAAATTTCTTATCATTTTATAAATGAAGGTATCATTAAATGCAATGTAACATTTGTTTTACAACTGCCTCCCAAAAGAAGTTATAATTTATATGTAGAAAGACAAATCAAGGGCTGGAACTGAAGGCAAAACAGGTAGGTTTGAATCGATAATAGGAAAGTTTGTGGAAAATGTATTTTTTGTTTTCTTCAATCAAATGGCTTCCAACTAGCATGTGGAAAATAAAGGGGTGTGAAAATTTATCTGATACCCATGCATACTTCCCCAAATGCAATACTAGTAATTCATAAGGCTTTAGTGGATGGAAATTTTAAGCTTTTCAAGTTTTACCTAATCAGTGCATATGTCTGGCTGTCTATCAATTCAGAGTAGTGATTCCACAACATCAGCTCTCCCTAGAGAGGGCTTTCAGGATGTGTATTCTAGGACTTGCAATATAATTTTCACCTCAGTTTGTCTGCTTTGCAGACTGTTCTTCCAGTACTTCATAAAAGGGCAGAGAGATCACTCTGCAGTACAAAGATTCTTTACACCCACTTAAATCATTCTTTGAAAACTCCAGAGACTTGCTCTTGAATCGAGCCAGACAGAAAACCTCCATTCAACACTTCATTCAGAGATGAAATTCTGCCTACGACATCATTGAACACACTCCTGACCAAAAAGTAGCAATCACTGAATACATCAGTGAACAATGACATTGGGGAGGGCACTGTTCTTCATTCTGGCCAATAGACCATGGCAAAACACCTCTTTCATATCAGAGATTGCCACTGGAGGACTTGACCTCAGAAAAGCATCTGGTCTTGTGCTCCTTTTTCCTATATTTAAAAAAATATATTGAAAAAAACAAACTAGCAAGGTTCTGCCTTAAAAGTAAGAAATTAGTTTAAAATCCCATTACATTTTACATGGCATTAATGTTCTTTAAATGGTGACAATTATTATTCTGTAGCCGTGCCATTAGAGTTCTCTTCAAGTGTGCCCACAGGGGAAGTTTGGCATGACACCCTAAGGCAGCTTCTCTCACATATATTTAGAGTCACAGAATTTATAAATAGATAAATAAATAATTGTAAGTTTATGTTGACATTTTATAGACATCCTCAGGACTGTTCTTTGCTAAAAAACATTGCCACAAGTTATGTGTTTACAGATCCAGGGGATTGAAAAAGCCAAATTGTGACATTTGGCTTTTGCAGATGAAAGGGGATTGGACACAAACAACACAAAATTCTTGCCTTGATATGGTCCTAGCTTTGAGACACGGCAGATGTTGAGGTGGTCAGGAGCTGGAATATGAAAGGCTGAGAGAATTGGGTTTGCTCAGTCTTAAAGACAGAAAACCTAGATGGTGCCACACTCTTCTCAGTGCACAGTGATGCTCCACAGAGTTGAAAAGACAAGAGAAAACAAACACAAGTAGATAAACATAGGAAATTATACAATTCAACACAAGAATTTATTTCAATTTATTTTTGAAATATATGGGTGTTCAAATTTGGAACAGGTCACCCAGAGAAGGTAACTATACCCATGGAGATGCTCAGAATTTGACCAGCCAAAGCCCTGAACAGCCCTGCTCCTTTCAGCCCTGGTCTAAGTGGGAGGCTGGAAGAGGTGACCTTGGAAGTCTCTTCCTAGCTGGTGATTCTGTGCCTGGCTTTCAGATTTGCTACATTTCACTCACATTGAATGTCCCCTCAGTTTCATCACTGAGCACTGATCACGTCAAAAATAAAGACAGATGCTATTAAGGTTCCTGACAGAGAATAACTGATACAAAAAGAACCTTGCATTTGTCTGTATTTTCCACGTTTTAGGTAAATTATAGGAACTGCATTGCACTCTGGAATCCTGGCAAGGATATGGGCAAATACGTGAAACTCAAACCTTTTCTGGCCAGCTGCATTCAGTAACTTTCTGCTGCAGTGCATCCCACTGTGCAGAAGGCCAGAAAAACCATGTGTCTTTTCCATTCCTCAGATATCATTTCCTGCCACTAAAGGACCCTTAACAGAGTTCCACCACTGTGTGTCTCTTAGCATTCAAGACAGACAATAAGCCTTAAATTGCAAAAAGTTAGCTTGAGTATCTCAGCTTTCTGCAACCACAAGTTAGTAACTCAAAGGCGTAGGGAGGGAAACATGATGTATCAACATTACAATATTAGAAGCACTCCTATTTAGCAATGGCTTAAAACACAGTGAAAAAATTAAATCTGACTGCTACAATCTATTACTTTTATTGTCATTTTCCAGTCTGCTAAATTGGAAATGGAGATAGTTTAGCTCCAATGCAATAATATCAACTCACAAAAAAAAAATTTAAGAACTATTTTTTCACCTTCTCTTCTGCAGCCCTCTTTTTCTGTGGCTGAGTAACTTGCTACACATGAATTATGCAGCTCTCATTGATAGATGGAAAGAGGCAACAGCAACCAAATTATTTGATGCTTCTTTTGCTATGAGTGAAGTATAATTTTAAAGGTTTTTTGCTTTATTCTTAAGAGTGGAAGAAGAAGAAACAGCAACTGAAAAAAAGTATCTCAGTATCTCAGCTTTGTCTAAAGCATGATAAATTAATTTCCTTAGAAACTTACACACAAAAAAGAAAAAAAAATCGAGAAAAAATATAGAAAAAAGAAAACCACAAAATCTTTCTTTCCTCCAAGTAGCAGAGGGGAAGAAAAAGCAGTGCAGATGAGAAATGAAAACTGCATGAAAACAAAAATGCTTTGCAGCAGATTCCAGATCACATCTTCACCAATAGAAATAATTGTCAGTGCAGCAAAGGAAGCTGCTTCAGTTGACTTTATCAAAGGATACAGTTCTGTCTTTTCACTATACTTGTTACCCTCAGCTCAACTCAAGTCAAAGAAGTGACAAGTGACAATGGCTACAGAAACCTCATCTATAGCAAAAGGGCAGTGTCTGACCCCCTGACGAATTAGCTTGTGTTTATTGCTTTGCCTGACATTTTAAAGCTGATTTTAGTGAAAATATTAACTGACTTATTAAGTTAATATACAGACTGCTGATGCATATATCCCAGGTTGTATATGACATCAATTAAATACATATGTACAGATATTAGCTCTATGTTTTCTTAGGAGACACTGTAATTGATCAAATGGGAATACACTTAGTCATTTTCATGGCTTTACTGGACGTCTGAATCCTCATAGGTATAAATTAAAGTGGCAGATATACTGGAGCTTTTCCAAGTTTGTCTTCGAAATCATGAGCTGCTCAGCAAAAACTATGCTGCTACTGCTTTTAAACAGAATATATAACGGAGGGAAAGACGAAAAAATTCCAGAAGGTTGAAAGCAAGCATATGTGAGTCCACCTTCTCTGCTACTGTCCTCTCACTCACTCATACACATTACAGTCTTAATTTTAGTGCCTTTATTTTTGCTTACTTTCCACTAAGCAAAGCTCAAAAAGTGTACTAAGAGCACAGTGAAATTGAGAACCAGTTTGCTATATCATCTTCTATTTTTGTCTTGTAAATAAAGCCTCCCATGAAAATTAAAAATAAAAAAAAAAAAAAAGCAGAAGAATGTGGCTGAGAGAAGTTTTTCTGTAAGAGAAGTTTTTCTATAAGTGAAGGCCCTACTTACACTGAGCTTTCAAACTTCATGTTAAATCTGTAAGAGCAACATTAGCCTTAAGGGGAGAAAAGAGACATAGGGGGAAAAAAGAGCAGCTAAATTGGGCAATGCCTCCACCACTCTCTCAAAGCCCATGTGCAGAAAAGGAAAGCTCCACTTGCAGTAATGAAAGCCCTAAGTACAGAAAAAGAACCATTGTTCTAAAGCCCTGAGCTCATGTTTTAAGCTGCACCTTGACTCACACACCTATTTATATCCTACTTAAATATGTGTCCAGTAATTTTGCCTGGTGCAGTGTTGTTGCTTGCATTCAAAACAATCAATCAAAAATACAACAAAATGTTCAATGAAAGGATGAAAAGTAATCCTTACATGGCTCATTTTTTGAATTTCACTGAAATGTATCCAGATTCTGCACTGAGCACTAGCAGGCAAAAAGGTACTACTCAGAAATAATTTTGAGGCAACTAACTTGCAATTCTCTATTCAGGTATGGAAAATCTGGAATTTAACATCAGTCAACTTTTGTATGCTTGTGATGTAAGCATAATTCCCAAAGATTTTACAAAATTTCTACAAGGGCATGGGATATAAACCAACATTTTTAAAGGCTATCAAAGAGAAATAGCACTGCTTAGAGGCAGATAGACAACGGCCCAGTCCTTTTTTATTAGAAGAGAAAGGACACGACAAAAAGCTTTAAAAATCACAGTAAGTACATCTTGTCCATCACACGGATGAGAAACTGCTGATGAAACAACTTGCAAAATGTTTTCTTTATGGTTGCAACTGGCTTTAACTGACAGATTTTAAACTGATCTTTAGGGAAGACATGCTTAGGGAAGCTGAAACAGACTTCTGTGGAAACCACAGAGCCAAAGTGAAGCACAGTTAGACTCATCCATGTGGCTAAATTTCAACTTCCTCTCAGGTTCAGGAAGAGCTGCCAGCCACATGAGGGAATATTGACATATGAAATGTTTAAAATACAGTGCTTCTTCTCCTTTATGCCCATCCTTAAAACTGCAGAATAGCTTTTCCAATGTAAAACTGCATGCTGCACACACCCACTCAGAAGGCACTATGGGCACTGCTGGTATTTAGTCTGGCTTGAGCTCCCAAGGATTACACACTCCCAAAGGGAAGCTCTAACAGCAGTGTAATGTGGCACGAGTGAGGCGTGTTTGTGTATATAAATCTCAAATTCCCATCCAGCTCCATATTCTGTTCCACAGGACTGAATTGTCACAGAGTGCAGATGAAGTTCAGATCAGTGTCCTTTCCCAGGGACAGATCTGCCCAAAGGCCTATGCATCATAGAGCAACAATTTTAACACATCAACACTCTTCTTATTCATCTAAGGCTAAGTCAAGTGAAGACAGAAATCAGGCTTGTAAAAAAATCATTATTTATCCCAAATTTCCTGATGTTTCAGTAAATATCTGAGAGGTAATAAGTGTGCTTTGTTAGTTAGGTTTGATTGCTAGAAATCCTTGCATAAGCGAGCAAAAAGCATCCTTGAGAACGAAGAGAATTTGGGATGCTGAGCACAGAGCTGTGTTTGCTCTGGGTCCCAGCCCATGGCAGACCCAGCACACGGAGCTGCTGGCAAAAGGGCTGCCCATGGTGCTGCTGCTCCTGAGGAGCTAAAACCTCCTCCCTGTGCCCAGTAACACTGCAAGTCAGGAACCACGACAAGAATTCATTTATCCTCTTTGTTTGGGTCCAATTCCTATTCACTAATTTCTCAATTAATTTAGCGTTAAAGGGCATTTATTTGCAAAAGAAAAATGCTGCAAAGGTCTCAAAAATAACAGTAGGCAGATCTACATTTTAACATGTACTAGAAATGTTTTTCTGGTGAGAACTAACTTAAGAGTAATTAATTTATATTTTGAGGGGATGTGGAGAGTAGCTGCTGATTTTGAAGCTCCTGCATATAACTCAATTTTGAAGAAATATCCAAAGCAGGGATTTTGCCTGAATTACTGAGAGTATTTGGCTTCGTTACTGTTAAAGTTGCACACAAGATTGTTGGTCTTCCTCTTTCTAGTGAAGCTTTTCAAATCATCATATTAAATAGAGATTATAATGTCTCCAACTGTGTTAATTTAATGGTAAATTTAATCCTAAATATGCAGAGCAGTGCAGTTCCACAAGAAAAAAAACCCCTAGAGCCTTACTTCAGGTGTTTCTTTGAAAATATTATTATTTATAATTTTAAAGTTGCTAGAAAATTAACCTAAATAGACCCAGAGATAAACAAATAAAGACACAAATGCAAGGCTGTATCACCAGAGTGTCCCAAACCCATACATAGTACATATTTTGGTGAATGCAAATAGATTATTGCATCGAAAATGTCAGTTTGCACAATATTATACACTTCAGGAGCTGCCTTTTTGACACACTGCTATTTTATATGCTGTTCCTGTCATCATATGAAAATCACTCTGACTACAAATAAAGAATAAAACATGCAATCTCATTAAACATCTCACCCATGAAATTGTAATGGTAATTAGTCTTGTAAAGCTAAGTGAATAAAATTTTTATTAATTTTGCATCCAGTTTTGTGTACCCAGGTACTTCTTAACCAAAACAGGCCTATGATCACAGGACCAAGATGTGAAATACCAATATATGTTCCTTCATCAACTTGTTCCCCTAGGAACCAAAACTTCCTCCCAGATGGTTTGGTCAAGGTTTATAGAAGTTCCTGAGATTGTAAAGAAGGCCCAGGATGGGAGAGGTGTGGGGGATGTACCACTACAGTCTGGAGAAACCTGGAAGCATCAGGGTGGAAGTGGGAGAGCTTTCCACACACATAAATTCAATACAAAATTCAAAATCACCGAATTTCATAACCCCAGCAGTTTCTTCCAGGTTGAACACTGGCTTTAAAAACCCAGTCTACCCCAGAATTATTTATGCACCACCAGTATCAGAAGTATTTATTACAGAGCATGGATTTCCAGGAAAGCAAACATTGCCATGAAAACTGCATCATGCATTCCCAAAATAATTCTATCAGTTAGTGAGATGAAAGGTGCAGAGTAGTTTAGAATTATATATAGTCCAGAAGACTGGTAAATCAAAGAATGTGTCAAATAGCCTCCCTTAAAAGAAATCATTCAAACTGATTTCTTTCTTGAGCACAGACTGAAAACTGACTAAGGAACTATAAACAAAGAGAGGATGACAAACAGCAGAGTATCAGTATTTAGGTACCCAGGCACTTTTAGACTGATTTTATTGCTGGACCTCTTTTATCTCCTTAAGCCAAGAGAGAAAACTGGAGGAAAAAATATTATTATATAGAGAGGAGTCAGGGGGTTTTAGCCTGCTTACCTGGATAGCCTGTAACACAAAGCATAGCAAAGAGTTCCTTTACAAAGCATAGATAGTCATGGGATGTATTTGTGAAGAGAGTTAAAAATAAGAGGCAGCGTTTCTGTAATGACATGTGACAACCTCCTGTGCCTTCACTGCAGCTCTGCAGGACAGACTGACAGCACACCCAGACTGGTGTGGAGGGGCTGAAGGCTGAGCTAAATCCACCACATTAAATCACCTCAAACACTGTGGTTGTTTGGGCTCCAAAGAATAAAGTAAATATGCTATAGCACAGTCTCATTTGCATTTGTTGTAGTAACCACCTGCACCTTATTTTAAATTAAAAGGCCAAATGTATATATTCTGATAATTCATTGGATATACATCACTTGCAGCTTTTCCAGTATCATCACCTTGTAAAATTCAATAAGACCTTCACAAGTTTTTAGGTATGTCTAATTCCCATACTGGCATCTGTACTTGCAATGGGGAGACACAATTTTTAGGGTATTTGTAATAAGAGTGTACTGGGATCCTCACCAGTAACTCTAACTTAAGTGAAAGTAAACAACTTTGCCCTGACTCAGCACGTGATTCTCTATGTTAGAGTATTGTGCAATAACAGAAAAGTAGTTTTTCTGAGGGTTTTTTTCCAAATGAGCTATTGATAATTTTGGTTTCTTTGTTTCCATTCATAGTCTTTAAATATTAATGTATTTGGTACTAAAATGTTGCCTTTTAAATGTGAGGTCAAACACCACTGAGGATTTCTGTTGTATTTTAGATTAATCTTTTCATTTCAGTTTTCAATTAATGACATGAACACCAGTTTAAAAATTCAAAACAAACATCATGACAGTTCATAGATTATGGGATGCAAACATACTTAATTTTATTCCCAGTTGAAAATAATGAAGTGCTGTTAAACTTTTAATAAAAACCTTTAGTTTCTAAGATGCATCAGAAAGAGAATCTTGTGTCCCCAGTCCCTGCAATGTTGCATTAAACTTCTTCAAAAAGGCACCATTTTGCCTCAGCTGAGCATAATCAGTGAAATGCAAACTGATGTGTAAAAATTGCCTACACTGTTTGATGTAAATTAAAACTACTCCTATAAACTCGATGTTCAGATTATTTGACAACTACTGTTGTATAATTTTTCTGCTGAATACTTTAATTGACTGCAAATTCATTTTCTTACTCACATTACAATTATTTTGGATGCTGGTCAGGAAAAGCTACTAAATACGCCAATAATTACATAATATTTAAAGCTTTAATACTAGATTTGCCTGAAATCGATGATCCTTTTCGTATCGGTATAACTCTTGCAAATTTTAAAAATGCTTAGTGACAAAACTTTCTGTAAAAAGTGAACAAGTTTTATTGCTTTTCCTGAAAACACCAGAAGAAATTTTAGCTGTTCTTTACAAGAGAGCCAGAATCTTTCCAAACAGCAGGTTGGGGTAGTCTCAGAGATATACTTGTACAAGTATATTAAAACTTGTGCATGAATACATTGTATAGAGGCATAAAATGAGCTCTGGATCACAGCAGAAACCAGGAACCGAATTGAAATTCAAGTCTCTCAACTCCTACATGAGTACCAGGCCCTAGACCAAACAGTTTTTCAAGACAAGTGCAAGGACTCCTGCGAATAAAATTCAAATCTCTTCACCCTTTCTCTCCTCTTTTACTCTGAAACCTTGAGGAGGTACCAAGAATGCAGAGAATGCATCTCATACTTTTGATTTTGAGTGTTTACCCAGATTTAGCACTGGTTCAGTCATGCTGCTGAGAAGTGACATCCTTGAAACATTTATTACTTTATATGTGTGGAACCTCCTTTGCAAAGGTGTTTCTGCAGCTCAAGCCTTGCTCTGTCTCTGACCATATATGCAAGTGACAAAAGTAGGGCATGATACAAAAAAGAAGAGGAAATGAAGTTCTAGAGTTGGCTTAAATAAAACCTAATCCAGTCCAAAGGCTGGAAGTGGCAAAGCAATGATGGATGTTGTTATAGCTACTAATATGCATGTAAACACTCTCAGGAATACTGAATGATCTTCTGAAAATATTTCGCCCTGATGCTTCCAAGAAAATTAGGAAAAGGTTAAAATATGGAAAATTAGGAAAATTAAATTTATAATAAAAAGGTCTGTAAAATATTTTCTTATTGACAGAAATGTTTTATTTATACAGTTTTGATGAAAAGTTAATACATTGCTACTGCCAGTTCTTTCTCAAATGCCCTGTGGCTAAAAGAAAGTTATCTGGCCTCCAGCTTTTCTGTGAGTGCATGGTAGATTTGCTAGAATCCTAACTTTAAGCCTAATTTAACAGGCAGAGGTGGGATGGGGATGGGATGCAGGGTTAGACACAGACAAAGGCTGTAGCTGCAGAAACACCTTTGCAACGGAGATTCCACAGAATGCTGAATCATTTCAAAGAAACATTCAATTTTCCAGTTTCCATTGTGTTCACCAGCTACCAAATTGCAAATGACTTTTTATGTTTAATGTGTCAGAGTAACTTTAAGGTATAGGTCAGGCCTTCACTGCACTGACTTCTCCAAACATTAACACCTTCCCCTATGCATCTATCCTCAGCTAAATAAGAGAGAAAGCAATTGCTGGAGGAATTTCATATCCAGTCTTGCATGTCCTTCACAGCCTGCCTGAAAAAAAATCTTGCCTATAATTAAAGAATTCATCCAGCTCACAAAAGATTTCAACACAAACTCTTCAGTCTTGACTGATTTCAAAAGTGTTATTGAAGCTGCAAGAAAATTACAAAGTCATACTTAATTCACATTTTCCACCTTATTTCATTTTAATGCTCCAACTTGTTTACAGCAATACAATCCTGTTTAAAGTGGAAAAAATATTTCTATGGTCACTCTAGGAGGTCAGTGATAAGAAGAAAAATAGGTATTAAATTCTCTTTTGCCCAGCTTTTAACACAGAATATCACCTTTCCTTTTGAAAAGTTTCCAAACCACAAGTCCTTTCCTCAGAGTTTGGTAAATGTGTATCCTCTACTCCCTTACCAATTTCTCGTCACCTGTCAAATGCCAAGGGATTAAAAAAAAAACAAAACAAAACAAAACCACAACACTTTCTGCCCTTCCACCAGCAAATCACTTTTATCTCTTGTTATTTCCCAGTCACCAACTTCAAGGTACATTTGTTATGACTTCCAGTATTGAGTTTTCCTCCCTTATTTGTCACTCTTATCAGATACATCTCAAATAATTTAGAAGGTAAGAAGTGCCCAGGACAATTAGTTTCCTAATTGCTTGGAGGAAGAAACAACTTTGTTATTCAGGTGTATTCCCATAAACCTTGGCAGAATCGTTCTCACTCTTTTAACTCCTGCTAAGCTTTCTAAGCCCTCTGGAGCTTGTGGCTGCAAACCCCTCTTTGCCACAGGCCAGGCGCTTCCCTGGCTCAATTCCCTTGATTTCTCCGGACCTGGCTTAGCAGCGAATTTGCCCTCTCGATGTCTTTGTCCATTACTGAAACTACTTTAAAAGGCTGAAGTCAGGGTTTCAGAGCTGAACATAATCCAGGGAAATGTGGTGTTAGATGATGAAAGCAGCTGCACCCAAGGCAGCAGAAGCACTGCTGGCCTGGCAAAAATGATGGTGTCAAATATTCCAAGTTTAACGATTCAAGGTTGTTTCCTTACTTGGGATGATGGAAATGACAGTGTGACAGTTCAAATAAATATTGAGTTGTTTTCCACAAAGAAGAGTTTACACTCCTATCACATTTAAACTTAAGTAGGAATGTCTATAATTTCAGTTGTATGCCTTATGTCTTAAAAAACAAAATCTATGCTACTCTTTTCTATTTCTAGGATTTGATTTTTCAGGCTACTTTAACAATGCAAGCAAAAAAACCCGAGCAGTTAGTTAGTCATTAGTTACTGTAAATCAACATGGACCTGAAGACAGTGAAGTCACATCATGTAGGTAACACTGATGACTTCTCTCAATCGTCATTATTTTTAAACTTGAGGGGTTTTGCATATTCTATCATGATAATGGAAAATAAATTATTATATATTTGATTTTCTATCCTTGACACCAGCCTTCCATTCCAACAGTGAAAATTGGGAAAAGATAATATACATTCTATTTTTTGTTATTATTTTGTTCGGTTTTGGGGTTTGGGTGCTTTGGGTTTTTTCCTTTTTGTCAATAGCACACAAGCCATATTTACCTTCCAAATATCAAGGTAGGTTTTAAACGTGTTTTAATCTAAACTTAATTTTTTAGAGATTAATAAATTGGTAATTATCTTTCCTAATGAAATGTGCTTTAATTTCAGTTAGTTTTTTAATGGGCTATGACTCATATTTAAAAGGACCATTGCATAAATACCTATTAGTTGCAGTTTAAAGTGGTAATGCTGAATTCCTTTTCCCTCTTTCTACGTGACTCTGCCAAACTTCCTCAGTACAGGGAGCAACTCCCTTCCTTTAGATTAGGATGAACCCCTATAAAATGAAATTAATGAGCATTGTAAATAACAGTGCATCATCCCTTGCTAGTCCCTGCCTGTAACTAAAGAGCAAATAAAAAGAATAAACATATGAAAGGGGCAGAATCTCATAGAATTTGCCAGCTGATGCCCAAAAATAACGACATTGTTCTCATGGCAGTGGTAAAGACCAGTGTTCACTGCTGATAACTCTGCCAGGGCCCCTCTCTTTGCCAGGCCCATTGCTTTGAGTCATTACTGTAAAATGGATTTGCAATGGTGAGTAACCAGGATCGACCCTGCTCTGCCTCACCTCACCCTTCCCACTAAAGTGGCAAAACTGCCCATATTTAATGACTTCCCTCTTCCAGCAGCTCAGGAAGAACTTTGTGTCTCACTTAATTACTGTGGGCTTTGATTTATTTGGTAAAGCATGAGGTCTCACTGAAGAAAATGTGGCTTTGAGTTTATATCCGAAGAATTTTGTTAATCAGAACTGGACTCCAGCATACATGTGTTTACTTGGATTATATCTCTAGCACTGCATCCCTGTAAGGCATTCACTCCACAATGTAATTTCACCAAGTTCATGTCCAGTGTTCACCCCTGTGAATCCCAAGCACATCTTATCTCACACACAGGAAGGATGTCACCCGTGTTCATACATGCAGATATGCACAGTGACTTCCCACTGAACCTGGAGTCCTCTCCAGGAAAGGAAATTCTCTGCCAGCTGAGAGAGCTGCTTAGGAGGTGGGAGATAAAGCAGATCCCTGGTGTAGAGAAGGCATTTCCACTACAGCAATGTTTCTGAGACTTGATATACGTTCTTTCTACACTTCTAATTTAATGCCATTATTGTTTCTTATTCTTCACTGAATTTTAAAACTGTGACATGAGGAAATTGAGAAGTTCATGACAGAAAAATCAAGCCTTAAGTGTATTCATCACACAAACAACTTCATCACTTGGTATTTTATGCTCCAATTCAAACAACACATCTGTTCATAATTGCATGCATGACTCGGTAAGATTACTACAGGCTACAAATTTATGTGTAAGAGTAGTGGGAATATTGGAGAAAGACAAGGATAAAGCATTTGAAATGTGAAGACCTTTTACATAGTATATATAAAATACTATTTCAGACTCCAAGGTATATTTTAACATGTTTTTTTCTAATTCAAAGCCAATGTATTTATGTACCTAAGTCTGACCATATTGATGGTCTACCATAAAATTACTTTAGAGAAAATAAACATTTTTTTAAAAAACTTAGTATTTCAATCTACAAGTAATCAGTACTTAGATAATCACTATAAATCCCAGTTCCCAGAACAATATATGCCCAACTTCCTCTGGAATAATTATGGTCCTGTATTGTTCCTTACTAATAAAAAAAAGCCTTTAACACATACATCTTAGGTCTAGCACTTCAAAGTTTATTGTGTCTCACCTTAAAGCTGAAAAATATGGGGTTTTTTTATTCCATGATACTGAAATATTGTTGGATTTACAGCTCTTCTATCAGTGCTGTATAAAATTCTTCTTCCCTATAAAACTACCTACTCCTCCCAACATCCAGTGGTATAAATATGTGAAGGGCAGCTGTCCCACTTGGTACACTTCTAGAAGAGATTGAGTAGAATGGAATAAAAGCAGCAGAAAGCAGCTTGTATTCTGAGCAGCATGAATATCCTGGAGAAAGAGGGAAATGGGAACTCTCTCCAGGCAATTGAGCTTGAAGATAGTGCCTCTGACTAGAAAGGATAAATACCAATGGCTTTCAGCAAGGACTCTGCCTTGACCCAGGAACTTGATATTGTAAAGCTTCATTACATTTATCATCCTCTTCTTTATTTCAAAACTACTGTTTATATTAATGCAAGAGGAGGAATTTACAGAGCTCATACACTCCCAAATGAAACACAGCAATTAGTTAGGGCAGTGCTGCAAGTTAATAGAATTGAGCACAACTGCCACTGATTTACCATGATGGGAATTTTTTTTCCCTTTTTATAAACACCTTGCAGTGCACATTGTTCCACATTATACCTCTAATACCTCTTTATCACAAAAAACTTTCTGCTGTATTTATAGCCAGGATGCTGCACAACATAAAGCTCTTTGAGCAGAACAAAGAATGAGACTTTCTGCCCTGGGCTTTCCAGCTCTGTGTTGCTTTCCAGCCATTTACAGGAGTGTTTAGACAGAATGAGATCCTCTCTCCCTGGGCAACTCTCATGCCCACAGCTTCACTCACTGCAGTGACATTCTTGGAAAGACCTGAAAATATGCATCCATTACGTTTCCTGATGACTATTCCAGTTCTAATCTATTTAACTTGTTGCTATAATGAACCTGAGGGTATCCAAACAGCTCTTTCCAGTTTTACAGGACCAATTGAGTTTGCTGAACCACAGAGAGGTTCCTGCCATGACCTAGCATTACACTGACTGACAGTACACATCTACATGAAGTAACACAGATGTCCTGACACTCTTGGGACAAGGATTATTTCCCTGATTACTTTTCTCAGCAGGTGAGCACGAAATCAAACCAACTGAAAACGGTCCTGCCAAATCTAAACCAAAAAAGGAAAATTATCTTGGAAAAAAAGTGAGACATTTTTTAGAAAAAGGAAAGTTCTTAGTAAATTTCCAGAGCATGTTAGTGAATGACACTTGTAAAAGGATTTTTCACTGCTTTCTCAACAATTCTCTTCAGCCCTGTAAGGGCAGCTCAAGATATAAGGCTGAATCATTCGAGGAGGTATTAAACCTCATTGCTTGGATTCCTTCCATAGCTTATTGTTTCCTCAGAAAAGAATGGGACCACTGAAAATTCAAGCTAAAAATTAGCTAAAGAATCCTGCAGGGATACAAGATTTTTATCTTTTTAAAGGAAGCTGAGGGTGAAATTCAAAAATCTGCAGACAACTTGAGAAGTTTTGCATCCTAATAAAAAGCTACCATTCAGGACCAAAGTTTTTATGCCCTTGAAAATGCTTTTGTAATGAGATAGATGGCTTTTCCATTTGAGTAACAGTTGCTGCTCTTTCACTTAGCCTTGTAAAGGATTTTTTTTATTCTCAAACAGTGACCAAATCAATAGTTATTCAATCATAGACATGATTAGTGCAGTACAGACAATAGTGTTTTGTGCCTTTTAATGTATTAGAGACCAAACATAAAGAGAGATTTGTTAACCCCTGTAGGCACTATTACATGAAGAGGGCTTTTTAAGCCTTCTGATCTATTCTGTAGGCTTTAATTTTTTTAAGCTCAAATATATAAACATGCAAATGACATTATTCTGATTTCTTAAAAAAGCATCAGAAGTATATTGCTGAGTTGCTGAAGATATCAAGCAGCCATTAATAAATTTTAAAATATTATCTCTGTGCAACATAAGAAATCTTTGCTTTTAAGCGGATAAAAAACATTTCAGAATTATATTAGAATAATTTCCATAGCTAATAATAATGATTCTTCTCAGGAATTCAATTGCCTGATTCTGCAACTTGAAGAGAGCAGAACTCTTCATAAAATCTTGCCTTAGCTTTATAACTCTCCGAGATCAGCAATACCATGCCTTTTATAGCAAAATGCCTAAATATTTGTATTCCCAGGCTGAAAGTCATCCATTTTCTAGACCTGATTTTGATCTATTACCTGCATTTTAGCAAGTGCAAGCCAGAACACATGAAAGCTAAACAGTGTTTATAAAGCCAATCTGTGTCAGAGAAAGAAGCTGAATTCAAGATGTCTAATTTCAGGACTCTTTCTGTAAGTCCTTCACTTCTAGTTATTAAAAAGGAAATAGAATTACTTAAGATTTCTCCTTAGACACTTTATGCATTGCTTTTCCTGGGTGCAGAGCCTATAAAAGACTAAAATACAAGGTATCCAAAGAATTTCTCTCAAATGAGTGCTTAAAATAATGCCGAAGTCTTCACATAATCTTGTACACCCTCAGTCTAAAGGTTTAGGTTTCACTAACGTCCAAGATGCCTGGAAATACAAATGGATACTATCTAGAAGTCAATGAAGCTGCAGAACTGAAAGGGCAACCTTCAGAGTGGGATTGGTGTTTCATGCTGTGTTATACACGACTGTTGTTGCCTGAGATAGGCCTGTATTAATCAGAAACAGGAAAACCAACAAGCAAGTAGTTAGCAACACGAGAAAAAAAAAATCCACTTTTGTTTAAACACTTGCTTTTATGCAGCAGTAATGGGCTTACAAAACAGCTCTTTCAAAGGGTTTATCTGTTCTTTAAGAAATTAATATTATAAGGCATCCAGAAAGGCAGAGGTTGAGTTATGAAAATGAAGCACTGTTTGAGGATACATCCTGCTCTTAATGTGATGTAAAACATCTCTAGGGTGTTGTGCATCCAAGGCTACATACCATGAAGCTAAATTAATCCCTGTCAGAGTCAATGAGCCCATTTCTTCCACCGTGCATGAACTTTGGGTTAGGCCATGTTTTCAATGCAGAGTGTGAGAATGGATTAAAGTACAATTCAGACATCCAGTGTCTGTTCCCACTTTTTTCAGGACTGTATTATATGGCCTTAGGCAACTCCTACCCTCACTCTGCTTTAGTTTCCTCAACATATAAACATTGCTTTGACTGGGGAATGTAAGGCACAACAAAATCACAAATAAGTGCAGATGCTTATAATAATTTCCCTTTGAACCGGGTTCTTTACAAAAAAACTGTTATATATAGTGGTCAGAGGATGAGCATCTCCAATTTTCAAAGCTGAAGATCAAGCTTACAAATAAAATTCCTGTTATCCATTAAGAATCTCTTGCAGACTCAAATTATTACTTTCTGTGACTGACTTCCACTCCAATATCTCCTCCTCAGACTCAAAATAAGTTTGCCTCTTGGTCATGCCATAAATAACCCACAAAACTACATTCATAACATAGGTAACACTAAATTAACTGAATAGAACACAACCAGTGGTAAGGATGTAAGTAATGGAACAGGACTCTTCACATCAGAATTAACTTGCTGTCTTGAAATTCATATCCATATGTAAATGTCTTTCATCTTGTTACACAGAATGGGAGCAGGTGAGAAAGCTGCATTTTACACATTCACCTTTTAGTGGTGTTCTTAGTAACACTTACAAAAACCTCAACAACAAAAACACTGCTTTCATCATTATTGAATGATGAGCACTGTGAAACTTTTGCTAATGGAAATAGGCAAATTTATCCTATGCAGGGAAGCTGGGGCACTGGTTATTCCAGCTACAGTCAGCTGAACTAGGGATACACCTCCTGCTTCCTGCTGAGACTCCCTCCCTTCCTCACTGTCTTTGCAAAATGCACAGAAATGGGAAAAAAAAATTAAAAACAAATCAATCAGTTACCAGAGTGGAAGTTTAAATGGATACACTGACATATGCAAATTGAAAACTTTTAAATTGTGATTGATCTTGCCTGTAAGTCCATGTGCCCTCCCAGGACCAGCACTAATGCACTGTTAACAAGTGTTCCATTATCTGATTTTATGTTCACTGAGAAACCAGATTAAAGATTTGAGCACAAGGCTTGACTCTGTACATCTTTCTATGCAAAAATGGAACAAAATTGTTCAAGATTTAAACACTACAGATGGTTAATTTCCTTAAATTGTTTGTTTCATTATAAACTTATAAGCTTTTCTTATTGTCACAGGGTGATTTTCTGACCTTCTCTTACTAGCCTTTAAATCTGGAAAGACTTCTCCTTCTTAGAAGAGGTTCTGCTTGCATCCACAAAATGAGTTAATGACTATGAACCAATGAGAACTTCATTATTATTATTATTATCATTATTAGTATTATTATTACTGTTATTACTATTATTATTCTACTATAAATAACAATTAAAAGCCCTGTGAATGACAAGAGCTGAAAATAGCAGTAAGGATTGAAACAAAACAGCAGGTGGTCTCTACAAGCTCTGCTCTGTTCAGCTGCTGCTCATAAGTGCACATAGGCAGCACCAGTCACAGGCTTTGACATTAAAGAGCTGAGGAGACAAAACACACAACAGATGCCAGCAGAAATTTTACTGTCAAAGCAACGCTTCACAAACAGTACTAGGATCTATTCTGAAGATGTTCAAATTTATAATTGCCAGTATCAAATGAACTCACGATTACCATCTAGTTAATCAATTATAGAAATCAGTTTTGTCACTTCTAGTGTCAATCCAGTCAAAAAAATATCTGTTAGCAGTGAAGCACATCTCCTGCCACGGAGCCATGCTGCACACAAACAGGTTTTAGTGTGGCAAAATGCACTGAGCAATACAGAACACAAGCTCCAAACCTGGGGGTCACATATCGACACAAAGAGCTGAACAATTCTCAAAGCCTTAGCTTTGCAGGTGCTAAAAGGAAATGGATCTTGGATCATTTCTTGGGGTTGTGACGCACAGTCCTTCTGACTAAGAAGCTTTTGGCAGATTTCCTTTGGAAGAACATCACTGCTGTGTTTCTAATCTCTCTGTACACGTAAGCCCAGTTATGCACAGCCCTTTGTGAGCAAGCCTCTTCTGCTGCAAGAAAAGCTCCCTTGTGGCTGCCAATTTCCTCTTACCTTCCCTACCCACACAGCACAGCACAAGATGGCAGCTCCAAGCTGCCAGATCCCTCTCTTTTATTGTCTCCAAGAGAAGGCAGATCCTCTCCTGCAGACCCTTTTCTGGCCTACAGCATTTCTCAGAGCCATCTAAGCAAATGGCTTCAGCCAGAGAAACAAAGCTCTCACAGAGAGCAACAAATATTCCACAGCAAGAGGAAACTGGCTGAGAACACCCGTGTGAGCATTTGAGAGGATGCCATCTTATGCAGCAGAGGAAAAAAGACAAAGAATCATCCAAGGGAAAGATGTGAGAATAAAGGACACAGTGCAGGAAAGGTGTCCTGTATGGGAGGAAAGTGAGGCATAACTGGAATGTGAGCAAGCAACATGGTATGGAGTTGGTTATTCATGCCAATGTAAAGAGCACAGGGAACAAAGGAAACTGAGCCAAGCTTCTCCTCAAAACACAGTTTACTGGACTAGTGCTGCTTAGAAGCTGACAGCTAGCCTTGTCCATTCTGTTCATAGCCTTGTTCATAGTGGTTCATTCTGAGCAGAGCAACTGTTTTCCCAAATAAAAGTACTGAACTCCTACTATGGCCCTGCTCACAGATGTTCTCTACTTTTAAACTTCTTCTGATGTGTATGTTTTCTGATGACAAATTCAGTCTACATGCAAGGTCCTGAACATCTCTACTGTTCTAGAATCAGAAATACTATTTAGAAATTAATCCTTACAAGGTCACGGTAGAAATATGAATATGTCTTGACAAATTTTACAGTCAATACCATAAGCAAAAAATGTACTCATGGGACAGACTAAAGCACCTGCTCTTTCTTGTCTCAGAATATATTTGATCCATGTAGAGAAAAGCTCAGAAATTCTTGATTCTCCTCTGGCACTTGATATATTCTTACACTTATTAAATCTGCCTATGTATCAATGACTTAATCACATAGCCACATGGCCCCTGTGTGCTGATGATGCTTTCTTATTCATGCCTCCTTAATCTCACTTAATCTCTTCTAATCACAGCCTCTTTGATCATATAATTAACGGACTGCTAGTGTTGATGATGCTTTCAAGAATACTTGAACTAGCCAAAGTAGCATAATCTTGGTTCTTGGACAGTCAAGTTGTTCACTTTCACCACTGTTGATACCACAAAAAGTCATAATGGGTGGAGGGCTTGGACACAGAACCAACTCAGGGAAAGTCTCTTTACTGCCCTGATGATTCCAACATTAGGCTATTCTGTTCTTGCAGCATTTAAATATTAAAAAAAAATATTAAAAATTCAATCAAAGTTGGATGGCTTTAGAGATACCTTAAAAATCAAAACTGACAGTTTATAATAAGGAATAACTTACATTTCACACACACGCCCACTCCTGATAGCCAAACCAGACAATCGTGACTCTAATCTTATTTATATATGCAAAAGAGCATTATACAGTCCAGAAAGCCTCTTGGTAGAATGAGTCCAAACTACTGTACAGTTACAAAATATGTTGCTTGGTTTACTGTCACCTATTCTGAGTGTTATATACACCCTGAATAACTCACGCAGATTTTTGTGTGTGTCAAGATATATCAAAATAAAAGTTACAATGGTCTCGCTTTTTCTTTATCATGTTTCTTACAGACACACACAAAAGTAAAATCGCAGCAGAAAAAAAATAATTACATCACCATTTTCAAGTGTACAATTTCCTGTATTTTTCTATGCTTATCTTTATCACCCATTAGCAATGTTTTGTACAGCATTACTGCTGCAGCAAGGGAAGTTTAGGTTAGATATTAGAAATAAAGTCTTCACTAAAAGAGTGGTTGCATGCTGGAATCATCTCTCCAGGGAGGTGGTGGAGTCACGGTCCCTGGATGTGTCTAAAAAAAGACTGGATGTGGCACTCAGTGCCATGGTTTAGCTGATGAGGAGGTGTTAGGTTAGGTCAGAGGTTGGACCTGATGATCTCAAAAGTCTTTTCCAACCTAGTTCATTCTGTGATTCTGTGTGTGACATGCCTGACCAACAGAGCCTTATTGCAGCACATCTGTACACTGGATGGATTCCTAAGGGAGCAGAAGCACTTTGGGCCACATTTATCTTCCTCTCTTCCTTTAACAAAATACTCCAACTCACACTGGGTAATATCTTACTCAGTATAAAATGACCACTTCCAAAGGATCTGCTTCACACTCCATCAGAGATACTAACAAGGCAGGAAGAGACATACAACAGCTGAAACTCACAGAAGAGATTTCCAACTGATGTGCAATGTCACAGCTCCATTGACTTCAAATACAGCTATGCCACTGTATCCTGGCTGAGGATGTGGTCTGCAGGCCTTGAGCTCTGCAGCTGGATAACTTATCATTCAGACAAAGCTTTAATGACATCCCTTAGGTTTGCACTGGGGAGGATATGAACATTTCAGCCTGCAAGCCAGCAGGAAAACCATTGCTTTTACAGGCATGAATTCATAACTGAATGGCTGAAAAGAAGTGCTGAGTTCTGAGTAGATCTCTCCATCAGAAATTATCCCACTTGAAACATGCTACAAAACCAGCTCCTCCAGGACTCCTCCCAGGAGAGCCTGAAATGTGAGAAACACAGGGGTGAAAGAACATTTTCAGAGACCTTATTTCTCAAGAAGAATAAGACATTAAAAGGAAAATTGATTACATGTCAAAACAGCACTGTGAACATAAAAGGATAAGAGATACAGCCCTATGGATAGGTAAGATGTTGGGAAATTTTGGAAAGTATATGCTGGGCTTACTTAAACACACCTTAAAAGCAGAGTTGTCAATCAGGAAAAAAACCCCACACTCAAAAATAAAATATTTCTATCTAATATTATTCTTAAATCTTGAAATTATCTAACAACATTTTCAGTCAAAGAATCATGGAAGAAAAAAAAATATCCATTTTCTCAGTTTATTTCATGCACATTTGATACAACTTGCTCAACTGTTCCACATGTGGGGTCAGTTTGGCACCAGTCCCATGAGACTTGGGTGCTTTAGCTGAAAGGAGGCTAAGACATGATGAAGTCTACAAATGTATCAAGGTGCAGGCATCTTTAAACATCATGTGCTATAACTAAGAGGCAATGCTGGGCCATGAAAATAATTACTGTACACTGGCCATTACATTTAGACCTGAAATCAGGTTTTTGATGAAGCAAGAAGAAAATTCCCAGAACTGTCTTCTCCTTGGGGTATCAGAAAGAAAACCTTGCCTGCTTTAAAACGGAATTGTTTACATTTCTAAAAAGGAGTATATAATAAGGGGCCTGCAATAGTATAAGATCTTATACTGTTTGATAGTTGTGCATTTCAAGAGAAGGAATTTGATGATCCAAAACTGATTTCTATTGTATAGGACTCCGAAGAAAGGCTAAGAGCTGAAAGTCAAACAAAATAAGTCCTACAAGCTCTATTTCATAGGTTCAAGAAGTCTGGGCTGTCACTTGGTCCATTTAATTCACTTCACGACTCACATTATCACAGTCAAACCCATGCCTTTACAAACAGCATAATGATGGAAACTCAACATTCCAGGGGAGCTGGAGCTAATCAAAATCCCATATTTCCCTTTTTGTGGTTCAGCATACACTTTACTAGATTAGTCCTGGAAAGAAAGGGAAAGAACTTTAAAAGATTCATCTGCATAAAATATGTAACTGTGTCAATTCTCTAGTTCCTGAATCAACCCAGATGTGTAGCCCTTGATGACTGGGCACTTTCATTCCTGCATGATGAGGCTGGAAAAATGCACAGTATCCCAAAACCCTTGCAACCCAGATTGCAGTGCAGTTTCAGTACTGCAGCTCCAGAAAACTCAGCAGCTTGCCAAGTCAGTGTGGAAGAAGTAATTTCGCTTGGAAAAGACCTTTAAGATCGTCAAGTCCAATCATTAATCCAGTGCTGCCAAGTTCACCACTAACCAATGGCTCCAAGTGCCACATCTCCACATATTTTAAATATCTCCAGGGCTGGTGACTCAGCCATTTCCCTGGGCAGCCTGTTCTGGTAGAAAACACACTGGTTTCCAATGGATGTTTGCCTGGCAATGCAATTCAGTCAGAACTATAGAAAAAATGTTGCAATTTCAGTTAAAAATAATTTTCTTTTAAGAAACACTGGTCATTCTTGAGTATCTGTATCTTAGTTCAGTTGAACATTAAATTCGTGTAATAGTTTTGAATTCCGTGGTAAATGTGACACAAATACTAAGCACAAAAAGACATTTAGAGGATTACAAAGAAGTGTCTGAAATAGAGCCATGAAGCTCTAACCCAACTGATGTCTCACCCACAATCTCTACAAGCATAGAATCCCTGGTTTGATATTTGTCTGTCTAGTTACCTATACAGGTTTGCTGTGCACTCTTAAGTAAAACTATTACTAATTAATATAATTGAATTTAATGTGAAATTCATTACTTCTCTTTAAGTATATTTGGGGTTACTTGGAATAAATTAGTCAAATATTTAAAATTAATAAATTCAGAATAATATATGTATGTCTAATTGATTACAAATACAATTACTTCTTCAATTAAAGTACAAGAATTTAGTCTAATAAAATATTTATAAATGCTGATCTTTAACCTCTTCAGATTCTTCTGTCCAAAACGATCATAACTTGCTTTATCCTTAACCAGAGGTGTGTTTGGTCTTTGCCAATGACCAATATAATGTCTCTAATGCAACAAGGCAAAAGCAAACACTTCAGTGAAGCTGCAAGCACTTAAAACGATTCTGGCATCTTACTGCAATTTAAGGTCTAAATTCTGAAAGAATGCTTAAAGGGAATTCTTCAGTGATTTGGTAAATGTGATTGGAAAAGATACTCAGAACCTTCATTTGGGATAAAAGGCTTATGGCACAGAGTCATGCTCACACAGAGACACTTCCTGGCATCTGGTCCATTCAGGACCAAAGAGTTCTTCCTAACAGTGCCAGCTGTTGCCTGCCAGTCATCCCAGATTTTCAACTGATGTTTCTTAAATCCATAAAAATGCTTATTTTCAGAAAAACATCACCAAAACATTTCTCTCAATCTCAGATGTAGTGGAACACATGACAATATTAATATAACCAGTTCTATGGTAAAATGAATTATTTACACAATTAATTGCTGAGGTAGAATAGTTCCTTCATTTTCAAAACAGCAGAGAAGTGCTGAATCAAGTCAGGCACATCCCTGCCAGAATTTTTCTAAGGTTCTGACTGGTGGGAAAATATTTGATACCTGTTTGATACCTCAGAGCAGGGAATGAGTACAAGATAAGGGACTTGGGATGGAAGTGTTGGAGCCATGAAGGAGACCCTGAGACACAGAATGAGATGGAGATCCTAGGAATATCTCAGGACTCTGCAGTGAAGTCACTCACATCAACTGTGTGTTGGATTCGGGTCAAAACCTACACACCACTCACTTTTCATGGGCTCTTGAAGACATCTGACCAAGCATCCACAACTGAGGCTTGAGCCTCACTCCAGACTCTCACTGAAAGTTGCCTCCAGACAACCACAGGAGCACAGCATTAAACAAGGAAAAGACAAAGTCAGAAAGTCTCCATCAAAATCTAGATGAAAATGCCAGAAGAGGACAAGAGGATGCCAGGCAAAAGTTGGTGGATATAATACAGCAAAAATGGGCAGTCTTGGTTATTAGAGCTATCCACAGATTAATCTGTTCCCAGTCTCCATACTTGCTTCCACTGGATACGTTTTAAAAATAAAACAAAAATTTACCCTGGAAGAAAATTCAACGTTCAACTTTTACAGCAAAGGGTTTTCCTCAATCACACTCCTGAGGTATTTTGATTGTAGAGGAGCCAGATCAATAACATCAACCTCAACAGTTTTATTCACTACAAAGCAGCAGGATAAAGCTAGGGGGAAGAGGTAGAATTTATGTTACAATATTAGCCAAGCAGGGAAGTTCTCTACAAACATTTAACCCAAGAGCAAAAATCAGGATTTTGACTTTTAGTTTTCCTTTTTCCCACACTTGAAAAGAGTAAAAGAATCACTTTTGTATCTGCAAATTGTTAGCAATGTTTGTCAATAGCAATTATAAAGCTTGTGGAAAGCTCTTTACCAACCTGCTGTTTCCTAATATTGTTACCCCTCAATTCTGGTCAGAGACAGTGCAGCCTATGAGCAGATACAGAATGGAAAATGACCTCTTCATTAAGTCATATGGAAAAATCACCTATTAGGTAAACAACCACCACCTTAGCCACAATTTTTAAGGGAAGTTAGGATTACCAAGTCCAAGGCCAATGTGCTGAGCAAAATGGAAGCCAAACTGGTGATTTTACTGATCTCTCAGCATTTAATGTCATTCCACAGATAGTATTAACCATCTTTTTCAAAGGTGAGCCTTTGGGAATACATAAAATCATTTGGGATTCTGTAGTATAAGTATTTTTATACCCTAGAGATAACAAGACCAGCATTTTCATTCATGGTAATTTAAAAGAAATGCCTAGAAGAGTAATGTTATTTCTTGTGTTGACATGTCAAATAGTACAGGTGTTTGAACAGTGAAATTTCTCCTGGTCTTAAGAGTTATTTTATTGCTATGGTGCTACTGTGTAGACTCTTCATTATAGAGACCCTTTGCAAGCAAGCTGCAGGTTAAGAATTAGGCTTGGATTTTCAATTGCATCAGATTTTGGTGGTTTTCATCAGAGAATGTTGTAAACTTATATACAAATTTAAACATATGCCAAAGAGAACATATCACAAATATTTCACTCCTACAGTATTTTAGTTTTGAATGTTTGTCAAATATTAATCAACTGTGGGGGTTGAGAGACACAGCCTCTGGTATGCCAGTAAAGCAAATCTAGTTTATTACACAAATTCACCAGTATTTATCGATCACTCCTTCCACTCAGACTGTTTTGCCCTTGTTCCCTTAGTAACACAATCTTTTTGGTTATCAAATCACTGTTATATTCTCTCTCCTCAGAGTGGTCAGCATCACCAGACATGATGTCTCCACTTCTGTTCTTGCCTTGAGTTTATCTCTGCCATGGCTTCCACTGTACCAGGGCCATCATCTCTTATGGAACAGATCACCTTGAGTGCCATTATACAGCAACTACAGGATGGTCAGGGTTTCACACCTAGCCAGGATGGGTTTAGGAGGGGTAGGTCATGTTTGACCAGCCTGAGCTCCTTTTGTGACCAGGTGACCACCTGGTGGATGCAGGAAAGGCTGTGGCTGTTGTACCTGGACTTCAGCAAGGCCTTTGACACTGTCTCCCACAGCATTCCCTGAAAAAGCTGCAGCCATGGCTTGGACAGGAGCACTCTTTGCTGGGTTAAGAACTGGCCGGATGGGGCACAGAGAGTGGTGGTGAATGGTGCTGCATCCAGCTGGAGATCAGTCACCAGTGGTGTCCCCCAGGAGACCACAGCTGGGGCCAGTCCTGTTCAATATCTTCATTAATGGCCTGGATGAGGGTATTGAGTCTTTCATCAGTAAATTTGCAGATGACACCAAGCTGGGAGCACATGTCAATCTGTTGGAGGTTAGGAGGGCTCTGCAGAGGGACCTGGACAGGCTGGATTGATGGGCTGAGTCCAATAAGATGAAGTTTAACAAGTCCAAATGCCAAGTTCTGCACTTTGGCCACAATAATCCCCTGCAGTGCTGCAGGCTGGGGACAGTGTGGCTGCACAGTGCCCGGGTGGAAAGGGACCTGGGGGTACTGGTGAACAGCTGGCTGGACATGAGCCAGCTGTGTGCCCTGGTGGCCAAGAAGGCCAAAGGCCCCTGGCCTGGATCAGGAATGGTGTGGCCAGCAGGGAGGTCATTCTTCACCTGTACTCAGCACTGGTGGGGTCACACCTTGAGTGCTGTGTCCAGTTCTGTCCCCTCAGTTTAGGGAGGACGTTGAGACACTTGAGAGTGTCCAGAGGAGGTAATGGGGCTGGTGGGGGCTTGGAACAAAACCCTGTGAGGAATGACTGAGGGAGCTGGGGGTGCTCAGCCTGGAGAAAAGGAGACTCAGGGGTGACCTTACCACTCTGTACAACTTCCTGAAAGGTGGCTGCAGTCAGGTGGGGGTCGGTCTCTTCTCCAGGTAACCACTGACACAATGAGAGGACACAGTCCTGAGCTATGCCAGAGGAAGTTCAGGTTAGACATCAGAAAAAATCCTTCACTGAAAGAGTGATTGGGCAGTGGATTTGTCTGCCCAGGGAGGTGGAGGAGTCACAGTCCCTGAACGTGTTAGAAAAAGACTGGACACGGCACTCAGTGACATGGTTTAGTTGATAAGGAGGTGTTAGGTTAGGTCAGGTCATAGGTTGGATTTGATGATCTCAAAGGTCTTTTCCAATCTAGTTCATTCTGTGATTCATTCTGTGATTCAATCCAAAATAAGAACAGGGGACTGAATGGGTCATAAATAATTTCACCTGTTCCATATTCCATGAAGTTAAATCTGAGTAGCTCAGAATGAGCTGGCTGCACCTGACTACTATGAAACTTCAATATATTTGGTAATTTAGGTCAAAAATCTTCAGGCACGGATTAAATCCAAACATAGGGATATATATCATTTGTCTTTAATATTCCATATTGCTTCCATGCTTCCATATTATTGCACTGAAAGAACTTGGAGCCTGTCTGTATAATACTTGTGAAAGACCTTGAGAAAGCCACAATAATAGGAAATTTTATGCCTCAATATTAACTATAAATCAATGCACAGAAGAGAGACATTTTCTCGTATTAAGAAGTGGGCACAGAAGCATGACTTAAGCAGGAACCAAATGAAGAGGATGAAAGTTATAATGGTGCTCCACAATCAACACAGCTGTGCAATAATTTGATTTTCATTATAATGACGCTATTTAGACATGCCCTGCATATTGAAGATTGAGCACAGTACATAATTATTGATTAGTTATAACCCATTTGTATTTTATGTTTATTTCATCTGACAATAATTATCATACATTTGCACTAATTAATTCATCATCTTTTATTACTGGAGCTGAAAGGTAACTAGCAGAAAAAACAGGAAGGGAAGTAAGAAAAGCAGAAGGTTCTCTGAAGCAGTAATATTATTTGCAATATAACACTACAGTGATGTAGTTTGCTTCTTGATTTTTCTAGCACAAATAAGGGAAAAATTATTTTCTAGCTAAAATTTACTTGGAATTACTAGTAAATTGCTCTCTAAAGCACACTGAAGTGAAATTCAGCAAATATACTGATGAGATGAATATTGACCCGTCATTAAGTGTTAATGTTAACAGTCTGCAAAATCACTGGTCATTTTGGAACACGATTTAAAAACTGCAGAAGATTGCCTGTCTTTGAAAGTTCAAGTTCTTACACTACAGGTCTCATACAACACCATATTGAAAACTACGAAATGAAGCTGCATAACATTTTGTGAACAGTAGTTTGTCCCTTACACAGAAATAAGAAAGCCTGCGTTTTCCTTGATGGATGGCTTCACCAGCCAATAACACAATTACTGTGCAGAACAGATTGGGAAGGTCTGTGCAGGGTGCAGCCCTAAGCCAGAGCCAGATGAGGGAGAGGCCAGGGAAGCAGGCACACAGAACTGCTACTGAGCCTCAGCAAGAGATGCAGTGCACTGAACAGAAATACTCATGGCTGCTGTTTGCAAAACCTGAGCTTGAAACTACGTGGCTCTGCTGTTTTGTGTAGCAGTGCCCACTGGCCTACAGGAGTGCTGGAGACACATGGGATGCTCCACTGCACCTCGGGAATGCACCTGACAGGGATCCAGGAAGGCAGTGATAAAACCATTGGAAGGTGTCACTAAGTATTTGAGCCTTTCCTCTTTGAATGCATACATGACATGCCCATTCCTTAGGAGGCATCCCCAGGTGACAGTGAACCAGACACTGCTCTCTCTGCTGAGCTCTGCAGGTGTAGGCAAGAAAGGGGAGGCAATAACAAGGCAAGGGAAGCCAGGCGAGATGCTGGAGGCAATGTGGGTGTGCTCTGGTGCCTCCAGAGCTCTTCTGTGGGGTACTGATGGAGATGAGGGTAGCAGAGCCTAGCCATTATTAATTCCAAAGCCCATGCATATTTAGTCCACATCTTGCTTCTCTGGGTGATATCAGATTGTTTTCAAAGTGTGAAAGACTCTAAAAACATTCAGAGCTCCTGTACATTACATTCAAATTCCTGGCTGATATCTGAAAAAACTGCAAAATTGTGTTTGTTTTGCCAAATACATATTTTGTATATTTTACTAATGAATGTGATATATTTTGAGAGACTACAGTAAATCGTACCTGTCTTGTTATATAAGAGAGATTGGCACTCAACTGGAAGACCCTGCTATACTGAAGTGAAAGGGAATTTCAAAGCACTGAGTCTGGTGGCCCATGAGTGATCATTAAGAACTTAGGGCAGTAAGAAAAGTGGACAAATAAGTTTCATTTAATCCATCTCCCATAGCCCTAGCAAATATTTTCCTATTTTTATATCAGTTTCATTCTCAGCACATCTGTTAGCGTCTGCTAGATTGTCACGTACTTAAGCATTGGAAAGAATTACAAGAATTCTGTATAAAACCTTAACCCTGCAGAAACAGTAAGCAATTCTTTTCATGCTTAAATTTAATCTTTAGGGAGAAATAGGATAAACTCTCACAGAACAGCCTGATAACAACAAACAGAACCCTTGAATAAATGGAATTTTGAAGATAAGACTCATAGAAAAGCTGGAAATCATACAACCAAATGCTACTGAATAAATATCAAAACACTTGATATAACCTCAGAGCAATATAAATCATAAAAGTACACACTTTTTTTTGCCATATTTATTTTGGCAGCTTCAGCTGATATAAACATGTCCATAAGATTAAGTCCCCAAGTTTGGTTCAATAATTTTGTATTTAGGATATTCAAAAGCATAGTTATGGTACTTCATTTATTGTGGCTGATGATATACTGGTATTTTCTTAAGCAAGCACAAACAAGGCAGTGATAAATAGATCGCTTAGGTAAAACAAGAAATGTGACTTAATCATTTGTTTCAGCCCTTGAGTTGTGAATGATGCTGCATATCTTTTACATATATTCACCTCCCTTTTTGCCATTTTTCTCCCTATCAAATTATGCCTGACAAAAAGCTCCATCTACTACCTGACATTCATTCTTGTTGCACTGATTTTTCACTCTTCTCCCTTGGCAGCTCCCTCTTCACTCTCACTCCCCACTAATGATCCCTCCTGTAAATCTGCTGCTGTCCTTGGATTCTGTCTGGGTACCAGGACATGGACCAGCTCTGAAGAAAGCAGCTGTCCTGCACCCAGGTAAGCAAGGCAGGGATACCAATCCAGGATGCATTAAATGCCTTTTATACAGAGTGATTTAGGAGCTTACTGGTATCAAAGACAGTAGCTTTGACAATAGCTTATCACCTGGGCCTTATTTGGCACAGTCTTCATGTTCATGTGCAGTACAAGGTTTAGACAATGTGTTAACAACTCTGTGACTGAGGAATAGTCCCGAAATGGAAAGCAGCTTCTTCCAATAGAATTAGAAACCCTAGTTTAGGAAAAAAATTGCTTTTCAAGTCTGCTTAGGACATTGAAGAAATAAAGGTGGTGTTTTTTCCAGTGACTGTTTCTTTTCAATGGAATATGGCAACATTCATGCTTTCAGCCATTCATTTTTGATTTTCGCATGGGGAAAGGAACTACTGTGGAAACATGAGAAATGCAATTCACTAAAAGAGAAACTATGGGTACCTAAGCTCTTTAATTATGTAGGTTTCTTTCTTAGTGATTTTATATCCCATGGCAAAGGGCTTGCTCCATCCCATCCCAACATGAACAGAACATGTAATGCTGAATAACCATGTTATCCTCATAAAATTTCCTATATTTGCTGATACTCTAGTTTTGTAGCCAGATTAGGCATGCAATATAATATTAAATGCTTTCTTATAATGTATCTTTGTGCTAGAAAATACCAACACAATTCAGCCATGTGTCTAATAAAAAGAGTTAGCATATTCTTCAGAACTGTCATTAGTTCCCTTGGAGCTGACATTTTCTGCCCATCTTTCTTTCCACCATCCTAGAAAGAGCCAGTGGGTCACATCCCTCACTATGCAAATACAATCACCCTGTTGTAGAGGGTTAATGACAATTAAAGCATAGTTTAGCATGACTGTTAAACACATTCTTCCTTCATGGGCTTTTAGTCAGGAACTTGGTTATCAACAGCAGATAGACCTCTGGAGAATGCTTACCTGATATTAGCTGGGCAAAGTTAAAATATAGACAACTATTAATGATTATTTTTTATCAGATAGAATAACAATAGTTAAAAAAACTTAAGGGTAATTATTTTCTGGCTCAAAACATTGCCCACATGAAGTAGAACTGTGTTGTGTTAAATGCAAACACACACTAGAAAACAACTAGAGATTTATAACACAAGAAAGCAGCACAGTGAAGGGAGACCCATCATATCATCACCTTCATTTTTACTCCTGAAAATGACAATGAGTTTAATGGTATAGTAGACTGGTATTAACTACATGAGCAAATATTTTTGATGTTGAAAACTGTAAGTACCAAGCAAATTAAACAACAATCTGCTTTTGGAAGAAAAAATACCACAGCTGACCTATCTGAGGCAGGATGACAGACAAGGAATGTGTCCAGCTTTAACTTAAATAAGAACAAGCATGATACAATATAGGTAAAAATTGCTGTGCTGCAGTAGAAAATTTCTCTTATAGCTTTTTTAAAATTAAAACAAAAACAACAAAAAACCCCAACAAAATAAACACATATTTGAATTGACATCTTCCTTCTCTTGTTTAATAATATACAATACACCATTGTTTCTAAATGGTACATCTAACCTGGTATGAACTAACCTGTTCCACAGAAAATCCGCCAGTAGTTGTTTTTTCACAAGGAATTTGCATTAGAAGTTTTTATGGAATACATCTACCACAAGTATAATTTGGAACATTACTGAAACATTCCAAACCCCTATGAACCCTGTGCTTTGCCACTAATTTCTCTGAGTTTCCACCCAAAACAAAATACACACATTAAGGTGCACTGCAAGAGAATAAAGGCATTCCTGTCTTATATTGTTTCTTTGCCATGTGCCAAAAATTGCAAAATCAGTGATTAAAAAAGCATAAAGCTAAGGTCATTCAATTTACTGAAACAAATTGCCAGATCACAGAAACTATTGACAATGGTTTATCAAACCTTGCTAGGTTTCAGAATTGGTACCTGATTCCAGTTCTCTCCTTTTTCCACATGTACAGCTGATGGGAAACGTGGCCATGCAGCACACACTGCATGAGGATGAGGCCAGCTCTAGTGCTGCCTTTCATCTGCTTTCCTCACAGCAGTCAACTTCCTCTGTTCCTCTTTTCCCCAGGTGACTGCCTGCAAGGATCCTTTGTGTGTTCTCAGAACACACCTGTACGTGGAGGTCATTCAGAGGGAAATTGGGGAAAACCACGAGCTCACCATCTCCTCACCCAGGGTCATGCAGTAATTAATTTCTCTGGGGATTAAACACAGAAGTGTTTCAGAGCAAACTGGTCCCACCTTTGTCACAGAAAACAGACACAGGAAAGTGTCATCAACAAAGGAAAGCAACATCTCAGGCTGCCTTTTTGCCTTCCCTGAGATAATTATGGGTTGATTTTAATGCAGCTGCAACCAGTCAGGCCCCCAGGTCTATTAGCAGTTAAGAAACAATCATGTACCCAGCAAAAAATTCTTTAAAAAGTTGTGATGAGAATATTGTTTTTTTCACTAGAGTTGCAAAGTCAAGCCTGCTCTAAATACCTCTATCAAATTAATTGTTATTGGAAAAATACTATAGTCCAAGAGGAATTGAATACCAGTTATCCTGCTTGTAAACCTGATTTTTAAAAATGTAATTAAATGAAACCTCAAAACATTGTACAAAGTGAGGCTTTATGGAACTCAATTTGACTTAAGTCATATTAAGTCAGCAGACTTATGGTGATTGCCTCCATTGTCAGGCAATGTTCCCCTCTGAGTCTGCTGGACTAAATGTAGTCTAAAACATCTGATCTCCAAAACTAGCTTGCTGTTACAGAATTAAATAGAATATTCACATTTAATTGCACATAAATTTGATCATTCTATACTCCATGAGTGACTGTGAATAGTCTTTTCTGTGGCCTTGGGGGGTTAAAAAGAGAAAACCCACAAAGTTTGCAAATCGCCTTTGCCACACATGAGGAATATCCTAACAAGTGTGGAGTGCTCTCAGACACACAGCCCCTGCAGGATGTACACAGAGGGCTGCAGAATCCGGTTTCATGGAAAAAAAACAATCGTTTCTAGCTTTGCAATTGCCCTTTCTGGTCCAGTTCTGTGGGGTTATATTTTAGGGGAAAGTACAGTTTTACATTTGGGTGTGTGAATACTGTACATAAACAATAATGAATAGGAGAACCTGGGTCAACTTGGTTAAAATTATTTAAATGCATTTTTTTTAAAAAAAGTAATTTAAAAGTAGTTGTCCAGTTTTCTGGATTTTTCAGCAAAATGCTCTGGAAAATATTAAAGAAATGCCCAGATTAGCATACTCAGAGAATTAGAAACAGGAGGCTTTAGCATCCTCAGAGATATCTGGGTTTAGCCATTTTAAATATATGGTTATAAAAATTGAATTTTTTTTAGTCTCGTACAAAGGTTCTTTTGTTCTTTGGCAAGATCATTTTATGAAAATACAAATGGTATTTTAATATAATCTGATCATGTCTTTCAACTTAATACTTTACTGAATTTACTTTATCTAGACATAAATAAAAAAGTGAGTCTTAAATATTTCTATTGTGGCAGAATGAAAGGAGGTTGTTATCCTTTTGGAAAAGTATTATTCCAACAGCAATTAAATATTCCTTTAAGTAAAGACTTAACCAAATTGAAGTTGAAAACAACTTTCTTATTTAAGACTCCTTTTGTAGCCACTAGTAGGTTTTACTCTGAGATTTAGCTGGTCATTTACAATAGATGGGTAAAAGATCAATTCTTACTAACTGAAAAACATCCTTAATTCACATAATGCATCACATTACTATGTGAAAGTAGTTATTGACTGTGCCATTGCAAGTTTATTGTCCTATTATGTTGTAATTGCTCCTGGGTCATTGCTTTTTAAAAATTATTAACATTTGTAATTAACTGTAGGCAATTCAAAGAATACACTTAGATCTCCAGGATTATGGGAATATGTTTATCAACAAAGTGGACTTGAAAGTATAGAATTATGTAATCTGATAGATAGAGAGCAAAAATATTTACAGGCAATAAGGCAGCAGAGAAAGTGGATGGATTTTTCTCATAGGTAGCTCTTAGGTTAGATAAAATCAAGAGGGTAAAAAGACATCTTGAGGGCGAGATTATTTTAAAGATGTTACCACAGAAAAAGAAAAATGCTAAAAATGAACAAAACTCCATTTTATCATCAGTCTCCAGCTGCCTTTGCCACAGCCTTGACCCAGTACTGTGAGGGCTGACACTAGAGAAGGAAAAGTTCTCTTTCAGCAGTAATAGAACCTCAGCCAGTTTGTCAGAATAGACAGAAAGGCAGCACTATTCCCAAGAATGTGGGAGAAGCTTAGAGGTCCTACTCATGTCTTCACATACAGATTGCACTTGCTAGTCTCATCTCAGTTGTAGGGCTACTCCAAATTACTTAGTGAAAAACTTCCAGCAAAAATGTACCTAGTCAGATACAGCACACAAATACATCATGAAAAATAGGCATCATCAGAAAGGATCTTGTCTCCATTACTCAAGCAAGTGTGCTATGTTTTCAGCCTAATTTCTGGTCACACAAGCAGGATGTAATACTAAAATGTCTCAACAAGGAAAAAACCTTGGCAAATTTAACTGAAGCCCACTTGCAAGTAGTAAAACATAGGGGCAGGCAGTCAAATGTCCTTTACAGGTCAGAGAGATAACTTATGTGAAAAGTACATACTATTAGGATATTACTTTACTCTCACTAATTTAGGTTTCCATCTTTTTTCTACCCTCATCTCAGACTCAGCAGAACATTTTATTCCACAGACAAGCAGTGCAAACCTCCTTCCCTCTTCCCCTAGTTCCTCAAGTGTCCCACTGCATGACTGATAAAATTCCATCATCCCATGGGGAGATGCTCCAGCCAGGGGGAGGAGCCAAGCCTTTCCTACCTAGATAAAAACTGAGATCTAGAACACCAAGGCAGCCTTTTTCCACTGCATTCCAGAGGAAAACCAGACCTTTCCACATCATCACTGGACCTTTGGAGGAAAACTGCACCTTCTCCAGGAGCACTGCTCCAACTGAACCACATCTGTCACTGCAGGAGGATGCAGCCACCATTTAATGGGACTGCTAATAACACCTGCCTGACTGATGGGGTGTCAGGTTGTATTCTGACTTTTTCAGTGGTTTTTGGGTTTGTTTTTTGTAATACTGTATTTCTATTTTAATTTTCCTAGTAAAGAACTGTTTTTCCTATTCCCATATCTTTGTCTGAGAGCCCCTTCATTTCAAAATTTTAGTAATTCAGAGGGAGGGGGTTTACATTCTCCATTTTAAAAAGGGGCTCCTGCCTTTCTTGGCAGACACCTGTCTTTCAAACCAGGATAAGGGGCCTCAAGATTCCCGTGCTTATGCACCTGATTGGTCGAGATCTCTGCATCGCCCAGCCCACTGGCCAATGACATGCCAGCATTCAGGATTGAATGGGATTGGCTGGGGTCCCCTGTTTGAGTTTGAATCCAACCAATCACTGCATCTCCCAGGGCCTTGTTTATTCCTGCTGAATAACCAACTGGGCTGGTCCCGCTGGGTTTGTGTTGGGAACAGAATGGCCAAATGTATCTGTGCAGCTCCAGACCCCCTGTGGCTGTGACATCGAACAAAAGAGATTTTCATTCCGAGCCTTCAACTGCTCCACTTACAGACAGGGGGGCTGGCCCCAATAAATTCAGTGAGTATGCACAGAGCTGTAATGAGTGCAAGTGGAGCATAACACCCCAGCACACCTGCAGGACATCCTCAGAGTTTGTCCTTGTGTTGTAGAAGCACATTCCTGGCAGATTGCCTCTTGGAGACTCCAACAAAGGGGTCAACCAAAACCACTCTCTATTCCAAAACAAGTCCTTACAAATACACTTACACTGACAGGTTCAGACAGGTTGATTCCCATGTTTGAATCAAATTAAATCATTGCAAACATAAGAACCCATTTGATAATGGAGTGTGTCTTTCTGCTCAGTCTAGCACCATGTTACAGCAGACAGCCAGGCAGCGATTATTTAATCAAGGAATGCTTACCAAACTGCAGGTTTGTGCTCTTTCCAGGGAAAATATAAAAATAGAAACATCCTCTAGCTGTCAATCAAGGCAATTGTTTTAATGCTGCCACTCTTAGTTTAAAGAAGGTAGGAGCAGCTGAGATTAAATACATACACTCTGTGCACATTCACTATATTTCTGCACCTTATGAACTCTTTGCATTACACCAAGTTCATTCAAAACTTCTATACTGTGTAATTTAGCTACATTTTACATTGGCAAACACCTACAGTGAATTCAGTCATCTTGTCCACATGATACTTCACCCTTCTGCTTATTCTTGTTAACAGAGAGAGGTTGGGGTGGTTTGTTTTTCCTTTTTCATGAACATTTCTTAGCAGTAAATGAAGCAGAATAGGAATGTCACAGGTCGTAGTAGATCGAGAAATGGGAGCTCTACACTTTGTTTTTTGACTTTTCATTACTAGAATTAACAAGCATGAGTTAATAGACTGGACTGGGGGGAAATGCAGGAGAAACTCTGGGCATGGATGGCCAGGAGACTAGAAGAGACAAGCCAGGTGATATGGAATAGCTTCCTTCCTTTTTTCTGCTTCCCCCATAAAAAGGAACAGGAAAACAGTCCTGACTGAGCCATAACTTGCTCTGTGGTTTGCACCTCAGTAAATGTAATTACCTGCTGTCACATCTCCCCACAAGGCAGATTGCAAGGCTGCAGCTTAAACCCCAGGGTGAGATGGTGAGATGATCTGCACTTCAGTGCATACAGAGTCATTGTACCTGAATATTCCGTATGGCCAGTGGTGTGGAAGAACCACCAAATCACAGAATTCTGAAAAGGAAGGAAAAAGAGATAATTAGGCAGGGGAAATTTTCACTGTATGCTTAATACCAAGTGACATTTATCATGTGCCAAAACTAATCTCCAAGGACAATAGTGAAGATCAGCTATTTTTCATTTTTAAAAATAATTAATAGATGAATTCACTTAATAAATAAAGTTTTGGTGACATTTTTACTGAAAATTGTTCCTTGGATCCAGAATGGAATTTCTGGTCAAATAAGGAGAAATGCTAAATGCAAAACAGGAAGCAGATGGATTTTAAAGGAAACCTTAACACATGGAGAAGCTGTAATATCAGGCCCATGTTCAGTCCTGTTTCACCTCAAGACTTCAGCTGCAGTTTCTTATAGCAAAGGAGTTGACATGATTAGAGAGAGAAATACTCTGTGCCACAATATCCAGCCAGCTGTGAAATGGCTCTGGCAGGATCAATGTTACCACCCTTCCAGAACGAGCAACCTCCTGTCCCCATCTTTGGGTGGGCAGGAGTTTATTGAAAATTTGAAACAGTCAGATTCACCCTCATGCAGATCAGCAAAAAAATTTAAATCTCAAATATGTGCAAAAAACAGGAAAATCATTCATCTCTCCCTTGTAAAAATATGTATTTTATCACAAATTGTTATAATAAGCAAATACAAAGATAAATTCCAGTTTTAATACAGGCAAAAGCTGTAACTGGGACCTAAAATCTGATTTACAGTTCTTTTTGTCAGAGATTAAAATATTTTAAATTATAATCTGGAATAGGGATTAGAGATCAACCAATTATTAATATTAAAAAAAATCTTTGAATTAATCAAAATTAGCCTAAATAAGCTGTAAAATATTCTAGAGAAAATTATGTTGAACTAGACTGAAGAAAAAGGCATAATATAATTCAAGTTTGGTAAATTTCTTGTTTACTCTGATTGACATATCTAAAAGTGACTCAAGACTTGACTTTGAAAACATCCATATATTCATCATATATCAGTGCCAAGAAGAAAACAGAAGTACTGTAGGAGCAGTATCATAAACATCTCTTTGAATACTTTATTTATCTGCACCTCAAAAACGAATGGGCAAAAGCCTAATACAAGACAGGGAAGTCACAACACCAGGCAGCATGAAGAGGGTGCAGACCAGTTTCATTCCAGAAACAACAGAAGGATACAACATCTTAATATTCATACATGCTCATGAGTCCATGTATATGGAAGGAGCAGAATCCCTAACAGGGCTTCCTTGGAAAGCTATCCCTTAGATAAGAAATTGCTTATTTAGAATGACTAATATAGAAATATTTCCCCCCCCTTTGCAAACCCCCACTTTACCTCCCTGTGAAATAATTGGTCCACTTCTCAATCCCCTAAGCAAATGGTCCCTTTTCCCTGAAATCCCTAGGTAGTTGGTCCATTTTACAATCCCCTAAATAACTGGTCCTTTTTCAAGACACCCTGACCCTACAAAAGCCCCCGTTAGTGCCCTGTCCATTGGATTGCTGCCTGGGAGCCCTTGGTGGAAGCAATAAAGGGTCTGCAAATCTCCTTGTGGCTTTCTCGGTCTCCTTCCTCTGCTGGCCAAAGGTACTTTGGAAGCAAGGCTGAAAGAGCTGAAACCTGAATCCAGGCAGTGCTTGCATCCTCGTACCTCGTGGCTGGAATCTGCCTGAGACACCAGGAAAGGCTGTTCCTTGTGGGACTTCCTATCCAGGTACGTTGTGGCAATTAGGGGCCCAACCCCAAGCCCCAGAAGCTACACATGTACTTGACTTGAATCCACAAGTGCTAAATTACTGCACAGTTCAAAACAAAGAATAAAATAGTTTAAAATTATTTGTTGCTCTATTAAAGATAATAAAGTAGTCTATCATTCAACATTTACTCCATCATGAAAATGAAACACACGAGCTAAAGCCATCAAAAAGCAAGAACTACAAATTCATAAACCCCACCTCCTTTTAAAAATGAGAATTGCTGGTGACCAAAGAACTGAGATTAGAGGCGAGTCCTAAACTAAATGCCCTTTCTTCTTCATCAGGTTAAGTATATTATAGTGCAGATTAAAATGATCCACAGTTCTTCCCAAAACCAGAACTTCACCTGTTACTTTCTCCTCTGTTCCTGGAAAATCTATTCCTCTGTTCTTGCCATTCTGCTCCTTGCTCGTAGAGACATCACTGCATCCCATATTCTCATAGCCACTAATTCCTAATAAGGTGTTCAGCATGTTCAGGTAGGGGCTGAAAAACGGTCTGTAAGTTCACTGCATTCCAGCCAACCAACTAAACAAGAAAGAAAGAACCAAACTTTTTTCAGCAGCAGAATTTCTGAATCTTGATTTCCATGATTTTCTTCTTTGCAGATTCTAAGTTTAATCATGTGCTTGAGATCTTTCTTCTACCTTTCCTTCCTGAGAAAATGAGGGTAAAAACCCAAAGCTCCCTGATGACAGAAATACAGATTTGTAAAGGACCTTGTGATCACCCAGTGGGACACCTGCAGCTGGTACCCACCTCTCAGGTGAACATGGGAGACATTGACTTTCCCTGGATCTTGCACTGAAAGAAATTTTCCAGAAATAGACAATATCTCCATATATAGCACAACAATTTTATTTTAGATATAATACTGTAATCTCTCAGTCAGAGAAAATAACTAAATTCTACTCCAGCCCTCAGCTGTCCCTCAGCACTGATGTGGAGTGTCCCAACCATCACTACAGAGATCCAGCCTGGAAGAAATTGAGCAAGGCATGTGTGAGGAGAGGTATTAAGAAGGATCCAGTAATAAGAGAAAAAGGGGAAAAAAAACCCAAATCCTCAATATATCAGGGAATCTCAATCTGTATAATTACAATAGGATTAAACGATACACCCTCTCCTTTAAGAAGGATTTCTCTCCCATGGTCTTGTTTGCAAATCACAGTCACTCCATGTCTGCATTTAAAAACCATCAGCTATATTGTTTTTTTTCCTTAGAATAATAAACTCTTGTTTAATCAGACACCCAAAAAGCTTTTTTTGTTTTCCTTTTCATTAAAAAGTCATTGTGTTTACCAAAAACCTTAAAACAGACAAGTCTAGTAGAGTATGAGGATCAATATATTTCTTAAACATTGTTTTCTCATAAAAGCATTTTCATTTGCTGCTCTTTCTTTCCAGTACAGATAAGTTGTTTCTAAGCCATGGGAGCTGAGTAAGGATTTATACTTTTCACCCTATAATTTGAACCATCCAGGCTTGACTACATGCTGCTCAGAGTCAACATACACTAAATAGGATTATTTTAAAATATATGTATACAGGATAATTGCTAGAGTTTACACAAGACAATCTTTTCATTATTGAAATTGTAAGCAGGGTAAATAGCGCTGTATTTTCCAATGGCAGGATTTCAATCCATTTCCAGTTAACCACTACAAGGAGAATATGCTCTAAAGACTTTTGTCTAGAAATTGCTACATTGCTCCATTACACCTATCTGTGTGTCCATCACAGTGATGCCTTCAGTTTTAGCTTTTATATTTTTCAGATTCTCTGCCTCGTATGTAACTGAAACTTCATATTAGGTGTTAGTAAGTTCTCTTCACAGGGTTGTTAGACAACACAATCCCATCCCAGCTGGAGAATCAAGGACAACCTGTACCCAAAAAGCACAAACAATGGCTAAGGGAAAGGGACAAGCCAGGGGGCTGAGACTTCATGACCTGGGGCTGTGGTTGGACAATTGACCCCAATATGCAGATGAACCAAAACTTATAAAGGTGTAAAAACTCGTGACCAGGATCCATCTTGGATTTCATTTGGGTGCAGCCCCAGCTCTTGGGCTCTTATACTGCCCAGGGTGTGTCCTTTTAAAGCCTTTTAATCAATACCTATTTTGTCCATTTGACTCTATCTAGATCAGCCTTTCTAGGCATCAACAGGGGTTCAATAACTGAGCCACTGGCTGTGGAATCTGATTCTAGGCAAGTCAGCTTTTATCTAAAACTAATGCAAAGTTTCTTACTGTTACGGTTGTGGGCTAAAAATCTGAATCTGTAGCTCAAATGGCAGCCCAATATAAGAGCAGATTAAAGGATAATACTTCTGGTTTCTTTTACTTCATGATGCTTGAGTGCTTGGGCTGGCCATGCCATGATGCACCCAGGAGGTTTAAGGTTCAAGAAGATGAAAGATCAATGCTGAAATGACAGAACCTAAATTCAAAACATGTCTGGATCAACAAGCTGAGATGTAATTTTGCATATGTCCTTGCCAGTATAAGATAAACAGAAAAATAAAGTACTAAAAACATGAGAGGCAATTTTATACAGTAAAAGTAGAGCACACAATAAGAAACATAAAAGTACTATTTTACTCTACATTTTCCCAGTGTGAACAAATGAACTCTGAACTTAATTATATTCTGCATATCTCACTAATGCAAAGGAATTGGTAAACCACAGAAGCCAGAGAACAGCAATGCAATTTATAGATATGCAAATCAGACTTAATTAAAAAGGATAATTAAAAGAAGAAATATACAGACAGGTACAGCATGGCAACACACTTATGAGGAGAACTGGGAAGTGAGAAGGGAAGTAGATTGTTTACTCAGGTTTTAAAGCACCTGGAAAGAAGAGTAATGAGAAGTTATGAGGAATAAAGGAGAATACAGTACTGGTGATTATCATTAAATATTCAAACATGAATTTTCTTCAGCTTTTAAAAGTTCCCCACTACACTTAATTGATCATTTTAATCAAAGATACTCTGGATAAATGCTATGAAAATGTATGCTGGAAAACAGCCTGTGCTAGTAAGTTGTGTGGGACTGCTTCACCTCTACCTCCTGTAAGGACTGAAGCTCCTATGGGTAGAAATCAGCTAGAAAGAAGGGGATGATGATGATGATGATGATGAGGAGGAGGAGGAGGAGGAGGAGGGGGAGGAGGGGTGTGGTGAGGGCAGTAGGAACAGTACATACACCGAGGAGAAGAAAAAAGCAATCACCCTTCATATGACAGGGATATCTCTCAGGGGAAATAAATTACCTATTCCAAATTCCAATGAATGAAAAGCATCCTAAAGAAGCAAAAAATTAGTATCTCAACTTCTGCATCAACCTGTGCTAAAGGTGACTTCTTGTATTAATCATATTTTCTTCTTATGAGCAAGAATAGCAGCAATTAGGTATCCCATATCAAAATATTATGAAGATATTAATAATCAGCTTATAAGGAAAAACCCAAACCTCTGTTAATTTCTGCAGAATCCAAATCAGCTAAGAATCAGAATCCAGTTTGGTGGTTTGGGGTTATTCTCCTTTTTTCTTACTGTTATTGTGAGGTGAATTTGCCATAATTTCTAGAGGAAAAGAAAAAAATTATAGATTTTGGAAAGGGGGAAAAAAGGCACTTTAGCTAAAACTGCAAGTAGTTAATTAGTGGATGCACTTTATTTCAGGGTAAATCTGATATAGCTTAGTACACAAACTGACTTCAAGCAGGCTTAAGAGTTAGAAGTAACCAGCTATGAAAATACTGAGGACAGCTACCTCCCTCATCTCTGAGTAATCATTCAAGTTCAAAAGACGCTAACATTTTTACTTTTAATTAGTTGCCATTTTGATGTCAGCCTCCAGATAGCATAAAAGAGAAGAGGGCATTGATGACTGGGTATGAGAGTATCCAAGACGTCACCTTTCTTTCCAGATTTTCTAATCATCTTTGTTACTTTCAGAACAGTGGGTGAGATTCAAGAAAATAACAAGCTCAAAAAATCTGCAGCCTGCCTCTCTCAATCCAAGACATTTTCCCTCTTTCCAGCTGCAGCGAGGTTGTTAACTAAACAGTGATTCTGGCTCTAGGGAATAAGCAGCACACTAAGGCTGCTTGGAAGGGAACACAAACTCCCTAAGGCATGCCCAGAGGCTCAGAGAAGAAACACAAGACTGTAAGCTGACAGTGTTAATATCTGAGATTCTGTTGGGGTTTTTTCCCCTGGAAATGAGGCAAGCCAGAGAGAAATAACATCTGTCTGAAGCAAGAACACACACACACACATTTAAGTGCTTTTTAAGGAGAATGAAAGAAAGGGGTTCTTCCTTTTGACTTGTTTAAGCTCTCTGTGGGTTTGTTTAGTGTTCAGGCTTCTAAAAGAGAGGCTGAGAAAAATGGCAATCAATAGTGTCAGCCGAAGGTGACAAACAGGGCACAAGGTGGCTGCTGGAGAGACACACTGTGAAGACAGTGCCTGGGCAGTGATCAATTGCATTAGGAGATGAAGAAAGACAGAGGGAGCAAAAAGAGGAATCGATCCAGTCTACTACATCTGCAGATACAGGCACCTGGAGCAGGTAGCATGTGCCAGACAAGGCTTCACCCTGTCAATATTTCATACTACTTCACTGTATAACTTTGAGCAAAAGTCTTCTTGAAAGCAGCAGTATTGACATAGGTTGTATGACAGAGTTTTACTAAAAGCTGGCATCTCCAGTCAGGAACAATTCAAAGCACACTGCTCAGGATCCAGTCACCTTAGTCCTTTCTGCTGAATGACTTCTAGGCCAAAGTAAAAAGGCAGGTGAAATACTGGTTTTGACAGAAAAAATAATAATGAAGTACTTTTAAAACTAGACAGAAAGGGGAAATCAAAGACAATCCTTCTCTTTTACGTGCCTCACACAATCCAGCCCTACACTGTTGAAAATGCTGTCATTGTATTTGGCCAGCAAGCCTGACATGATACTCTAATGAATTCAGCCAATTAGAAAGGTCTGGAATCTAAGTGGGAATAATGATCTAAGACATCTGAAAGCAGAGGCTGCAATTGCAAGATGCTTCCAGGGCCAAAGGAAAAGAAGGATGCTATTCACAGCCTAGGTTGTAAGCTGCAGCTCAGAGAAGCATCCTCTATTACTGAAATGTCAGCAGTGGGCTGCTACTTCGTGGAGAGGGCTCAGACCAGTTTAAATTTTCCAAATTCTATACCCTCGACTATATGAAATGCAAAAGTAAACACAAAAAGTAGAATTTTAAAACTCATCCTCAGAAGACAGAAATAAATAACTTCTCTAAAAGTCTCCCACAGGTAATAATCCCACAGTAATAACCAACAGAAGAAAAAGTTGATTTTATTTGTAAAGAGGCAATTCAGCTAATTCTTTAAATAACTGTGTTAATGTATTTACTTATATTTCTGGGTTTATTTACTAGCTTCAGTATAGCCATTCTCAAGAGAAAGGATTGTACCTTCAAGCAAAATGTTAACATTTTCAACTAATATTCCATTAATTTATTTCAAATCTTCTAAGTAACATTTAATTGGTAATTTATTTATTGTGATAGTTAACATTATGCAAGGTCAAGCCTTTGATTAATTGCACCTTCCCTGATTGAGATAAAAACTGTTGGTGGCTACTATAGAAAAATATCCACATAGGTAACTGTAGTGTCTTTAACGTATTACAGAAAAAGTAAAAGTAGAATTTACCAAAACTCAGCACTTCTTAAATCACTTACAAAGATTCCAGAAGATCCCTTTACATAAATACTCACATATTAAAGACACAGGCTGGTTCGGGAAGGCACACACATTTTAGCCCTGGTGACACACATTCCTGACTGGATTTTAAGGAACGTCAGTCATTTCTGCAAGAAGCTATCGTTGCTGTGTAAATTGTCTTTCAGGCCATGTGGCTGATTTTTTCCTGGCTGATGGCAAAAGCTCTGGTAAATTTTGTTGACCCTGAGTTGAGAAAACTACATGAGGTGCATCTAAATTTGGTTTGTCTATGGAACCATTTCAAACTGTTGTACCAAAGAGTGTCTATATCATTCACCCTCTGGTTTTGATCCTCCCTGCACGGTTTTTAATCTAGAACACAGTTATTAGTTCAGAACATGTTTTGTTTCCTGCATTTGCTTTGCCTGTATTACACAGCTTCTCCCAGCTGAGCATGCTGTGCACAAGCCATTAATTTGGTACAGAGGAGTTCATCCTTTGCTGAGGCACAGGTCCCTCCTGTTATAAACCAGGCCACTTGTCTGCTCTAGTGCAGTCTCCAGCAATCTTTCACAGGGAAAGCAGAAATGATTCAGCACTCAGCAGAGCCTTAAATGTTTCAGAAATCTGTTTTCCAAGGCAATTGCTGCTACCCTGACAGCTATACTTAGCCTTTGTACGATGCCTACAGATAGCTACATTTCCAACCTCATTACAGTGCTATCAACAGAAGCCAAGCATTTAAAATGTTTTATGCATTGGCTGAACCATATTTTAGTTTAGAAAGAGCAGGTAAGATTTGTTTCATCACAAATAGGCATGACATTAGAGTAAACAAATCAAAAACATTAGTCTATGCTGTAAGATCAAAGCAAATATCGATTGAAACATTCCACTGCTGCCTACCAATACTTAGCGAAATTAACTTAGGTTGATTTTCTCACTTTCATTTTTACTGATTATCCAGCATTTCATTAGTTCCAAATGTAAAAAAACTTGTTTAATCCATGATGTCTGTCAGGGCAAGAGATGGGAATAACAAGTCCCTGCTCTCAGATGAGCACAGCAGATTTTCAGCTCCTCAAAAATAAAGGCAGCTGAAATAAATACTTGTGGTTGTTCATGTAGTGTGGCACATAAATCTTAAAATGTTCCATGTCATAGCCAGTCCAGAACGAATTATGCTGCTTCATTAAATTCAGATGCACAGTTCCTCTGATCATTTTTGGGTGTTCATCTGCAGTTTCCCTAAGGTCAACATGACTTGCTAATTATTTCCCTTATCCAAGTCAGACCCACCTAAATCATCACTTTCTGGCCTGTGTTGGTTTGGCACAGCCTGGTTTTTGGTAATGCGGGGGCCAGAGCTTCTGTGAGAAGCTTCTGGAAGCTTCCACCGTGTCCAGCAGAGAGCTAATCTCCGATGGCTCTGGAGATGGACACGCTGCAGGCCCAATTAGAGAGGTTGGGAAGGCCTCTGTAATGCCATATTTAAGAAGAAAATCCAAAGAGCAGGCACACAGGTGTTTTTCCAGGGCTGGCGAAGCCGCCGGGAGCCGTCCCAACAGTTTTGGGGTGACTGTTTGCCCACGGCAGAGCAGAGGAAAGACTCCTCTCCCTGAGCAAACAGAAAAAGATCTCAAATGATGAACTGACTAAAACTAAAACCCCCATGCCCTGTCTTCCTGAACTGACAGTGGGAAAGAGGGAGAGACTGGGGGGAAAATAGGTGTTTTAAAGGCTTAATTTACTTCTCATTATCCTCCTCTGACTCTGTTAATAATAAATTTATTTTAGACATTTAATTTGAACCTGTTTTGCCCTTAGAATGTTTTCTCCCAATCCTTATCTCAACTCATAAGCCCTTCATTAATTTTTTTTCCCTCCTCTCCTCTGCTCAGCTGAAAGCAAGAGGGTGAGCAAACAGCTTTCATGAGTGCCTGGCGTTTGGCCACTGTCAAATCACGACATGACCACTGAGAAACTGAGTCTCTTTTCCAAAATTATTTGTCTTTAGAAGAAAAAGGAAAGCAAGGGAAGGAGAGACAATCCGTACAGAGTTCTTTCTCAGGACCAGAATGAGTGGGAACTCCACAACTTAAACAAAGTCTATTTGAAAAAACCCCAAACTGCTACATTTCTATAGTGCTCATAACTGAAGAAGAATTAATTATTACATTCTTATAAACTGTAGTATTGTCTCCACTAATATGTTTCTGCACACTTTTTTTTTTTTCTTTTTTGTTCTTTTTTTTTTAAGAATATACTCTTTTGGACAAATTTTTAAAGAAAATATATCTTGCAAAAATCTTCTTTGAACAGAGAGGTTTCTCCTTAAGTAATTGTAGTGTCTCTGTGTGCAAAAATTGGAGAGGAATCTTAGAAGTTAAAATAATCACTCCTGAACATAAAAATTGTCCTGTCATGTACAGAATTGAATTGTTTAAAATGCATTTTTTGCAAGTTGCACTCTGATAAGGGTGACAGGCTTTCAAAGGATGGAATTTGTTCTAATGATCCACCTGGAAAGTATTTTTTAAATCAAAATTAGAACTTTTTTAGAGAAGTAATGGAGTATTTCTTTTTGATAAGCCACTTCACAGAACAGGGATCAGAATGCAAATTACAGTTATTTCCTCTAAGTGGTTTCCATTAGAATGGCATTAATATGAAACATTTTCTTTTTCCATTTCATC